>CM062513.1:37624324-38256918 GCA_031439585.1 Pterocarpus macrocarpus | reverse complement strand
GCTTGAGAACCCCAAATCAGTTTGTGCAATTAGTCTAACAAGGCACAAATCTCCCAATATTTTATTTCTTATGGAAACTAAACTTTTCTCCGATGTAGCACACAAACTAAAAGAAAAATAGGGTTTTAGGAATGGAATTATGGTGGACTGTTCCAGTAATAGAGATTGAAGTTTTGCCCTCTTTTGGAAAGATGAGATGGATGTTAACTTGCTCTCTTTCTCTAAGGGGCACATTGATATAAAGATAAACAAATTTGAAGGAAGTTTCTATGGCCACCCTGGGACCTAACTTTGAAATCAATCTTGGGATTTTCTAAGGTTTCACAAAGATCACTCAGCTCTACTATGGGCAGTAGTAGGGCATTTCAACAAAATTTTGAGTCCTAAAGAAAGGGTAAGGGCAAAGCACGACCACAACAGCAAATTGACAACTTCAGGAAAGTTGTGGATGATTGTCTATTAGGTGACGTTGGATATACTAGGTCAAAATTCACCTGGAGCCGTGGAAGGACAACAATAAACAACATAAGAGAGAAATTGGACAGAGTAGTAGTAAATCATGCATGGAAAGAAATGTTAAAAGTTAGGGAAGTCATCCACTTATCTTCACTGATCTTAGATCATTTCCCAATCATGCTTTCTTGCTTGTATCGACACTTGAGCAGGGTAAAACCCCCCAAGCAATCTCGATGGTTCTTTGAACAAATGTGGTTACATCATCCGGAATGTGTTGAGGTGATAGCTACATGATGGAACACATGAGCTAATCTACCATTAGTGAACACAATACATGGGAAAATAAAGCAAACCAGAAAGTAGTTGGCAAAATAGAGTAAAAGCGAATTCCCAAAAGTCAAGCAAGACATTAAAAAGTTACAGAGTGAACTAAATAAGTTGCAACAATCAGAACCTAACCAGGAGACTCTATTTAGGAAAATAAGGGTGATGGAGGAACTAAATCAAATGTTGGCTATGGAGGAGATTATGTGGAAACAGCATGCTAAGGTGCATTGACTTAAAGAAAGAGATAGCAATACAGCATTTTTTCACAATAAGGCTAAACATAGAAAAGAAAAAAAATGCTATGAAAAGGTTAAAAAATGGGGATGGGGTATGGTGTGAGAAAGAACAGGAGATCATGAGAAATTGCAACCAAATATTTTGAAGATGTTTTTGAGTTATCTAACCCATACAATATGGATGAAACTCTCAATTCAATTTATTATAGAATCATAGATAAGATGAATTTAGAACTCACAAGGCCTTTCAAGTTAGAGGAGGTAAAGGGAGCTAATTTTTCAAATTCTCCCCACTAAATCACCAGGGCCGGACAGTATGCCACCTTTATTTTCCCAAAAATTCTGAAACTCCATAGGGAAGGATGTGTCAGATAGTGTTCTTTCTTTTTTGAATAAGGGGATTTTGTTGATGTCATAAATTTCATCAATATTGTCCTAATCCCAAAAATTAGGAAACCTGAAAATATGACCCAATTTAGGCCTATAAGTTTATGCAACGTAATTTATAAAATAACATCTAAGACTTTTGCCAATAGGCTGAAGCAAATACTTCCTATTATTATTTCACCATCTCATAGTGCTTTTGTACCAGAGCATCAAATTACTGACAATATCCTAGAAGTATACAAGTTGTTACATGCTTTCAGTGGGATAAAGAAAGGAAAAATAGCACGAATGGTCACCAAACTGGACATGAGCAAGGCATACAATAGAGTTGAATGGTCTTTCATAGCGGCGGTCGTGCGCAAGATGAAATTCAATGAAAAGTTGATCCGATTGGTAATGAAATGCATCCAATCAGTATCATTCTCTATTGTGCTAAATAGAAAGCAATTGGGTCACTTTTCTCCGAAGAGGGGATTAGGCAAGGAGATCCTTTGGTCCCTTGCTTGTTCCTTCTCTCGACTAAAACTTTATCTAATATGCTCCAACAAGCGAGGTGGAATCCAAAGTTCATGGAGGAAAAGTGAGTAGAACTAGCTCATCAATTACACATCTACTTTTTGCGGACAATTGCCTTTTATTCTCTAAAGCAAATGAAGAAGAAGCAGAAGAATTATCCAAGAACCTTTCAACATATTGCAGTGCCTCAGGATTGCGAGTAAATCAAGATAAATCCTCATTATTTTTCAGTCCAAACTGTAACTCGGATATGAAGTAAAAGGTGAAAATAGTTTAGGAATTCAAAATGAACCATTTAGTAAGCATTACCTAAGGTTGTCTACGCGAATTAAAAGAAGTAAAAACTAGTCGCTCCAAAGCATAAAAAGCATAATATGGAAGTGCATACATGGATGGATGAAGAGGCTATTATCAAAAGCTAGTAAGGAGATTCTAATTAAGGCAGTAGCCCAATCAATCCCAACCTATTCCAAGAGCGTGTTCAAGCTGCCCACAAACTGTGTAAGGAAATTATGAAGATGCTGAGCGGTTTCTAGTAGGGAAATGACACAAAGAAAAAGAAAATTCATTGGATATCATGGGAGAAGATGAGCAGAGCAAACGAGCAGGGAGGGTTAGGTTTCAGGAACTTAGAAGATTTCAATCTTGCTTTGCTTGTAAAATAAGGATGGAGGCTAATGAAAAATTCGGATTCATTAAGCGCTCAATTATTGAAAGCCAAGTACTATTCAAGAACTGATTTCCTTCATGCTGAATTAGAAAACAATCCGTCTTTTACTTGGAACAGTATCCTAACGGGAAGAAACTTATTAACGAAAGGAATCAGATGGCGTATTGGAAATAGGAAACCAGTAAGAGTGTGGGAGGATACATGGATTCCCATGCCATGAACTTCAAACCTTGTGAAAGAAATATTCCAAAAGAACATGAGTTGACAGTGGATTCATTTTTTACAGAAAAACGCAAAAAGATGGTCAATGGAGAAGCTAAACCATTTCTTCCTACCACATAAGGTGAAAGTGATCTCGAGTCTTCCCATAAGTCTTAAACAGGAAGAGGACTTGTTAACATGGCACTTCACACCCAGTGGAGAATATTCTGTTAGCAGTGCATACAGGGTCCAATCGAGATGGAAGAAGGAAGTATCGGGAGCAAGGGACAATCATCATCAGAAAATATGAAGGGATTCTAGAGGAATTTGAGGGGACTTAATATTCCAAGCAAAATTAGGATTTTTGGGTGGAGGCTAATGCATGATATCCTACCAACAATATTAAACCTTGTAAAGAGGAAAGTGAAATGTGAGGTTACCTATCCCTTTTGTGAAGAAGCACCCAAATTCAGCTTCCATCTCCTTTGGAGCTACCAACATACTCAAGATTTTTGATGAATATTAGGTGAGCATAATAAATTTGACCTAGGTGGAATCTCATATTGCAAAGTTTGGTTTGAAAAGATCTCTTCATCCTTCCCAAAGAAAGAAAATGAGTTGTTTCTCATCAAATGTTGGTGGATTTGCACTCAAGAAACAAATGGGTATTTAAAAAGTAGAGAAGAAGCTATATTGAAAAAATTATGGAAGTGGATGCCTATGCTTGTACTTGGTTCAAGGCCACCAACAAAAATAGAATAGGTTCTCGATCCCTTAGCATCAAGGCAGCAACTTGGAAACCACCAGGGGAGGGATTTGTCAAGATCAATACCGATGCAGCCTTGTTCAACAATTTCGGATCTAGTGGTTTTGGGGTAGTGGCTCAAGATTTCAGAGACAAATTCTTGGGTTGTTGTAGTTTACCCAGTGACATCATCATTTCTCCGATGATGATGGAAGCAATGGCACTTTTGGAAGGAATGAAATTCCAAAAGAAAGGGGTTGGGAGCAAGTCATTTTCAAATCCGATTGGCAAAAGATCATCCATGAGCTACGAGAAAGGAAGAGCATTAGTTCAGAACTAGGAGTGCTTTACAACAAAATTAGGAGATGGTTAAAAAATTTCTCAAAACGCACTCTCTCTTTTGTGGCTAAAAAGGCAAATGAGACTGCTCATATCTTTGCGAGGAGGTTCAGTGGACTAAGGAGATTTTGATGTGGTTGTCTAACCCACCTTTTTCCTTCTTGAAATTTATTTAGTGATGTGTCTTCATTTCGTTTCTTAATGAAAGTTATATTTTCTCTCCAAAAAAAAAAAAAAAGGATTGACATTTTTATTAAATTTGTCTAAATGATTACTAATTATTTTCTTCCAACGCGTTTTGATTTTTCTTGGTTCTTAAATTAACAATTGGATTTGGATGCCTGACTTATAATATGTGGTCATGTAATTAATGACTTTCATTGATAAGAAAATTAAGAAGGATTACGCATAGTAAGTCCAAGAGACTAGACTCTCAAAGTGAAAAGCATCGACTCTTCAGTTTGTTTTTTATTTTTATTTTTGACGTGAAGATGATCATTAAGAATCATCAGCTCTTCAGTTTACTTACTAAGTTAATAGCCAAAATTGAATAAAAAAGCTTCCGCATTTCTACATCCTAGCATGATTTATTGCCTCTCTCTCGAAAACAGATTTTTTGTTTTATTGAATGAGTGAATTAGTCTTTTTCACCAAGTGAAATTCTATAAAAAATTTTTTATATCTTCCAGAAGGTTCGTTAATTTGTGTGATGACTGCTTCATAAATGCGGGTTTTTTATCTCTTTTTTTTTTTTTCATGGGACATAAATGCGGCTATTAACTCTTTTTCAACTAGCGATATATTTTTTTATGTGCTTTTATTGACGATATTATGCACATTATTTCTGTTGACACGTGTTAAGCACATCTCTAGCCAGCGGACTCAATATGACGTGCATGTATCAGTCCCTCAACTCCCGGCGTAACTTTGCCCTTAATTAGCTCCATGAACATCAACCTGAGTAAATAATTGTCTAGATTTAATTTTGATGTATTAAATTTTTATACTGTTATTTAATTAAATTTTTTTATATATATAATTTTTTATATAATTTTTTAAAGTAATGGGTAAAAAAATTAAACATATTTATTGATTTAATAATATATAATTAAATGATAATATAAAAAAAATTTACAATATTAATATGTTAAAATTAAACTCTAATTATTTTATGTATGATCCGTTAAAAAAAATGTTTTATGTATGGATTATAAATTATGAGGTAAAATTTAATGCATTTAAAATGTAAAATTATTTACATTATCATCAAATTATATATTAAATTATTATTCAATGAAACTGATTTAATATTAAAATTTATTTTTAATGCAGTATTAATATAAAAAAAATATTTTTACATGCAATATGTTATCATTTAATGACTTTGCATTCCATATAACTTTTAACATAATTAAGTTATTAAATAATGTATTACTACAAAATTAGAAAATAATATTTAAAATTTTACAATGATAATATATTAAGATCAATAATATAATATAAAATTAAATGATAATGTAATTAACTTTTATATAGTGATTTCCATAAAAACAAAACTTTTATATGGAGATAATACACAAAAATTAATGCATAAACCACGCATGTAAACGTGCAGTCTTGCTTATACTTTGTAGGATTTAAGCATTCGTACCACATATATCAAACTTTGGCGTGAGAAAATATTGATAATAAGTTTTTAAATTTATTTAATATTTATTTATCATACTTAGACGAAGAACAAAAATATTCTCCAAAAAAACGTGGGTGTGGATGGGGTAGTGGTCGCGTGGACGAAGCATTTATACTTTGATATAATGTGGACATGAGAACGACTGAAAAAGAAAACATGGATATCGATATGGGCTTTAGTACGTTGTACCCGGTTTACTCAAATAAATTCCATTTTTGATAAAAGATTGTGGTTTAAATATATTTTTAGTATTTATAAATATAAGTTATTTTGATTTTGATTTTTTTAAATTTTTTATTTTGATTTTAATTTTTTTCTTTTTTTTTTAAGTTCTTGTCATTCTAAATTTTAATTCTCATTAGTGTTTTGGAATATGTGCTTAACTTTACAAATATTGAAAATCTTATTTTTGTTGTTATAAATATTTTTTGAATCTTAGTTTAATCATTATAAATATTACCACTTAATGCTGAGTTTAAACAATAGGAACCAAACCCTCCAGCCTTGCGCCGTTTCTCCGCAACTTCAACCTTGGCGTCTTAGCTAAGGGGCAACCAGCCCCATCGAGGGCATATAAATGAAAATATATATTGACAAAAAAAAAATTATTCAAAGAATTTTATCCGGATATGGATATGTGATAATTATTTAAATCTAAACATTAAAAAGAAAAAGACATTCCAATGAATACCAAGCAAATAATCAAATATCAATATAACTTTTTTTTAAAATGTGAACTGAGACATATCAATGTGTCTTTAATTAAAGCATGGCATTAAAGTCACAAATCACAATCTAATTTATCATTAATTTATAAATTTATTATTAAAATATTATTTGTAAACTTTTGAAACATAAAAATAATAAATATATAAATTAGTGATGAACCGTCTCATAATGTATACTTAAATGTCATATTTTAAATAGAACGAGCACAATTTTATATAATATTCAAGAAGATGAACTTGTGTTTTCTATTTTTCTTCTTGGTCGTGACCCTTAGAACTTGTGGTGTTACGTATCAGTCCTTTCTGTTATTGGGCCTTCCTATTCCTGCTCAACTCTTTTTGATTTTTTGGTCAGTTTCCAATTCTCTTGTCTTGTTACTTTTCTGGATTTCTTCTTCTTCTCCTTACCCTTTCAGTTGATGTCCAGTTTATCTGAAAAACTATGTACTGAAATTAAAAGTCCTAAAATCAAAAGCTAATTACTTTTAATTACCTTGGGCCAGGCATGGTTGATTAGTTCATACTCTAGCGCGGGAACGGTCGAAAGAATGGCTTAGCCCATGCATGCAAGGACGATACCAGCGGTACAGCCCATGTCTTTATTACATTAGTTATATTATTTAGATATATCCAAAATTCCAACACCCCAATATCTTCTTTCAATTTTTTCTCTTTTCATCAATCATTTCACTCTTTTTACTTTCTTTTACAATTTTTTTTTCTCCTTTTTATCTATGAATATCCAAAATATCTACCCACTACAGTAATACAAAAAATATTTCTCTTCTACTTTCACTATATCATTCATCCTCTCCACTCTACTCGAATTCTTGTTTCATTAGATAAATGGAGGCAACATTTACAAAGTATTAATGTATCATCCTTTAAATTTAATATGGATATTGTTTCAGAAGAAAGTCCTATACAATGTGAGGAATATGACAATTAATGGAAGTTTGTTGCATAGTCATATAACTCAAAATGATAGTGAAATCCTGCTGCTCCTTTTGTATGAGTTTTGCTTTTTCTTTTTGTCTAAATTACAAATGTCTAGAGCTCATTATACTTCAACTAGTTTAGCTCAAACCAAATGGTCATTGGAATAAAATTTTTCCAATGCTATTTTTTTTTTTTTTTTGTAAGAGTTGAACTCAAAAACTTTATTTTTTTTACACTTTTGAACTAGCTCATAGACTGTGCTTTTGTCTTGTAAGTTTCTTGGATATAATTCTAAAAGATATTAGTCAAAATGTGAGAAATATTTTATATATCTCACTATCTTATACACAAATATCATATAAATATTCACATATCAAACGTCTCATTATAGCAATTAAATTCTCATAGGTAGTTCTAATAGATACACAATTGAAATTACAATTAATAAAAGTGGCTTTCAAACTATAAAAGTACCCTGAATAATAAATATCAAACTTCACATTTAAGTCATATCTAGAAAAATTTGTATAAAAATAAATATTACGGACTTTTACTAGAGAATTGGATAACATTAACAACAGATTTCTTTAATGAATGGTTTTGAATCTATATGAAAATGATGATAACAAATATTGGGATGCACTTAATCTTGAAAAGGATTGCTTATGTGTGTAAAAAATTGAAGGAAGCTAATAGCTGAACAATAGAACATCTACTAAGAAATCAGCAGAAAAAGCTACAACGTACCTGAGCAGAAGAATAAGAAGCACAAAGAACAAGAAATTATTTCTTATCAGTACCGAGATATATCAAAAAAAGGCTTAGCTAATAAAAAGTTCATTAACACCACTTTAACTAATATAGTAAAACAAAAGGAACTACTGAAAAGTAGACTGACCCAAATAGAAAAGGGACAAATATGCCTTGTACTAAGAAAGAGAAATCTTGAAGGCACAATAAACTAGAGACTGGGCCGATTCTCTGGTGAAGTGTAAAATAGATAGCTCACCATGAAGGAGAGATTCTTCCTTCCACTATAGAGAAAATTTTTTATTTATCATTTATTTTCATTAATTTTATCAGCTTCTCTATTTTCCAAAATCAATAAACGGTACAAGATTCATATGAGGAACCTCCGTGGTGAATCTACTAATTTCTCCACCATGAAATTTTGAGTTGTATCAAATTAATAGATGATATGTGGAGTTATTTGGGGTGTGTTGATGGGAGTGTTTTGGACAGTCCTGGAAGAGATATAAGTTAGAGGATTCTACGATAAGATCCATTAATTTAGTAACCATGATGGTCACTCAATCACAACATTTTTTGTTTTGCCAAAATAGCCTTCTTCCTCCTCCTCTTTCTTCCTCTATTCCTCTTCTTCCTCACACTAGTGGCATGATTATCGCAGACCCAAATGTTCAAATGCAAAAAAAATCTAGAAAAAAAGTAAATAAAAAATAAACAAAACCAAACTTTGTCCCCCAACAACTACTACCTACAAGCTTAATGGCTTCACCAAAGATTCAACCAAGAAATTAAAAAAAAAAAAATTACATCAGAGTCTTGGGAAGAAAAAAAACCAGAAATAAAAAAGAAGAAATTTTATTATCTTTACACCATACAAAAATGACTCAAATTCAGAACAGACTCCACCAATAACATTCATCAGGGTCTCAGGAAAAATAAATAAAAAATAAAAGACGAAACTTTATTATTTTCATACCATAAAAATACAAGCCAGATCCAGAACAGGCTTCACCACTAACATCCACCCTTCATTGCCGTCGGAGAAGGAGTTGTGGTTAGGCACTGTTATTCATGTGCTGCCGCTGTTGCTGTTGGTGGGTGCTGTTGCTCGTGTTCAACTGCGCGTGCGCCCCAGAGAGAGAAAGAGAATAGGCCTTGGTGTTGGGCGAAGCGACACTGCAGGGGGTGGTGGTGTGGTGTGGGCGGTGCACAGAGCTAATGGATGGAGGGGAGTGGAAAATTGCCGGGCGGGAAAGGTTGGGGTTCATCGTTCCTGATGACTGAGGGGGTGAAGGAGAAGAGAGAGAGAGAGAGAGAGTGATATGTGAGCGAAAAAGGTGAAGACCATAGTGGTCATTAAGTTATGAGGACCATTTTAAAATCTTCCTTATTATTAACATTAACACGCATGTAATCTTGTTATTGCTCCACCTCATAATTTCACCGCGACTTCTAAACTTAAAATTCATTAGAGCAAGAGAATGGACCTAAACTAAGTTTTGCAGCAATTCAGCAAACAATGACATGATCCTATAAGCACTTTGGATTTTGGAAGCATCCCGACGGTTAAGATTAAGTCAATTGGGTGGAAAGCAAGAAAGAGAAAGGAATTTCAAGGCTATATATACAAGTGCTACAAGGCCTTTAAAGGCGTCTTAGTGACCTAGAAAATTTCTTGAGATCTTTGTGGTCACACACACCCTGTGTGTTCTCTTCTATACTCTCATCTTCATTTTATCATATGAAAATCATGTATCCCAGTGAGTGAAGTTTGAAGAAAAAATTTATGTAAGGAGCATAAATGAGAGAAACACCAATAAAAGCTTAAAGAGGATTGTTATAGGAGAATACTTTGAGAATAGTGAAAAATCTCACTTTGATAGGGACTCAAGATTGTAGAGACATTTGTGTGTAAGCTTCTCTAACCTTATCTCTTTATATTTATGTATTAAAATACTTTGATAAATTTTTGATTAAATTTTATTAATCATATATATCATCATACATATTCTAATATTATTCTATGTATTATTTAAGTATTTATCCAATATACTCTTACTAGATATCTACTAAGTTCAACTAAATAACTAGTATATAAAACCTTCTAATTTATTTGTTAAGAGTGGAGAAAAAGTTTAAAGTATCCAAAGATCTGATTCAACCTTCCATTCTCAAGTCTTCTGTTACTATCAAATATGATTCTTACAAATATCATTGCAATTTGCATGTGGCGCGATCAAATTACAATTTTTTTGGGTCACTGATTAAATTACAATGAAACATTCCCATAAAAAGTAAAAGGACAAAAATGAGGCGCTAGACTTTGTGCAAGAACCCATTTCTTTGAGTGGGTTGATGAGAAGGTTTTCATAGTTGTTGGGTACATATTTTTGCCGACCCAACATCATTTACATCATAATTACGAGTCTAATGTCTCCCATTCTAGCTATCCTGATCAGGGTGGTATGGGCGTATAAATGCAGAATTCATCTGCCAAACTTTGACTGAGGCTGTCACAGTGGCCTCAGTAGCATTGTTGAACAAGAACAATCTAGCAGATCCATAGATTGCCCTTGTTGGGTATACCCTTGATGTCACACACGTCCTTCCACCTTGAGCAAAGTTTTCAACTATAGAATGGTCCACCTAAATTATCATAATTAAGCACACATTCCGCGAAGATTAAAATTCATTAGAGTTGGTCTTTATAATGTGCATAAGATAAAATTTGTGCTCCTTCAAATAAAAACCAAAGAAAATTGAAAAGGCTCAACTCACCAATATCCTTAAGGACAGCTTTTCGCCCGCAAGAACTGGAACAACGCCCCCAAAGATTTGCTTATTAACATCAGTTGCCAAAGAAGACCTACAAAAGCAATGTAACAAATTCAATATTGAATTTACTACAACATAATAGAATTTTTTTTTGTCCGTTTCTCATTACGTTAATTGGCATTAGCAATTATTCTATTTTATTACCAAAGAAAATCAAAGCAACATTGCTTCAAGTTCAAAACAAGCAGAAGTAGAATACCTTATCTGATCGGAGCAGATGGAAGTCTGAAGATTTCCATTGCTCCCTTTAGTGACATAGAAGTACACAGGAGTATATTCAGAAAGTCCATCATCTGCCAAAACAAGAAGACCAAAAGGTCCTAAAGCACCACGGTGTGCAGCTCCACCACTGGTGCTGCACTCGTACGCCACATTGGATTGTGCTGTTTTCTCCAGGGCTTCCTTGTCTATCTCAAACTCGGCAACAATGTCCAACTGTTGCATTGACAAATACATATAATGTCAAGTAATCGAAGTATGACTCTATAGTCACGCATAGCTATATGCCTCTAAATTACAACTTTATAAATTTGACAACATGAACACAAACCTGTGTGGCTGTTCCAACGTGTAGTGACACCAATGTCCCTGGCTTGGCCTTCAAATTCTTAAACTCGTCGCTTCTCAATCTCAAACTCTCCACCTCCTCAACGGGCCATTGAAGTAAGTTGCTGCCAGTCTTCCTATCAAATTTCACTGTTCTTGGAATACCCTACACAATTAAATAAGTATTATTGCTAGATAATATAATAGAGTAGAAATCAAATAGACACATTGAAAAAAAAGGTTGTCATGCCGTATATATCAATATACCTGAAGTGATGCCCAACCTTTGCTCACATCAGCATATTCGCTATCAGACTCTCCAATCCAACTCCACATCACTCTCCTTCCCTTACTCGGATCATAAAATGTCTTGGAAGCATAGTATATACCGTAGTCATACCTCAGTCCAATACCAACATCATTCTTTACATCATCTGGTATGAACTTTGCACTCTTCTCATCATAAGCCCCTATAGCATAGTAATCATGTCTATCATCGTCCAAACTCACCTTCACCACATGCTTCACATCATCCCCGTTAATTGAGGTATCCAATCCACTTTCACCACTCTTGGACACAGGATAGAAGTCCACACACTCCCACATGCCGGTACTCGGCACGGCACGGAGCAATCCCTGCTTGAGCTCATAGGTCTTGAAGTCCTCGGTGTCATACACCAAGGCAATGCCGGTTTCGTTGATCTTGGACCCTATGCTGATGCGCCACTTGCCTCCAGAGGTGAGCCATGCTGTGGTTGGGTCACGAAAGTCATTGAGATCAATGCCTGGTGGAGGGAACAGAACCGGGTTGCCATGGTACTTGATCCAATCCACAAGGAGAGGGTCAGAAGGGTCAGCAGGGTATGCAAGGTTCTGAACCTGCACTGACTCGTTTGTGGAACCAGTGTACAGCATGATGACTTGACCATCAGGTAAGATGGTGGCTGAGCCTGTCCACACACCGTTGATGTCATACCATTGATCTGCCACCATTGCTAGTGGAAGGTGAAGCCAGTGGATCATGTCCCTTGACACTGCGTGCCCCCAAACTATGTCACCCCAAACTGCACCATTTGGATTGTACTGGTAGAAGAAGTGATACCATCCCTTGTAGTACATAGGACCTGAAGTACATAACAAATTGTAGCAACTATGTCAACAATATAGCTGGAAAAGCTTATGCTTTTGATCAACTGCAGTGGTGCCGATATAATCTCTGGTATTTTATTCCTAGAAGCCTAGAACGGTCTGAATATCAAACTGAGCTATGTTGTAGGAGAGATGACTGTATTCACTAAGGCAATGAATATTAAATACTTTCACAAAAATTTATGAAATATTTTGTTAACATTTGTCAGTTATTAATTTGATTAGAGCTCAAAAAGTGCATGGTATCAACAAAAGAATCTGAATCTCAACTGTTGGAGACCCCATCTAGCTATAATTGGGACCCTAGTGTATGGATGTCATTATGATAATTGTCAACTCTTGTTATTATTATTTTTTTGCTGTTTAACTAGTAGTCAACTCAACCCAAAAATGGGCAAATTAGTACAAAATTAGCAACTGAGTTATGTCAATTTTAAACAATGAGAAAAGGTGAAAGTACTCTTACCGTTAGGATCTGAAGCAGAGCAAGCCACGTTCCATCGTCAGAGCAAGCCACAATCGCCCCACAAAAATAGGGAAAACAAAGTTAGGCTGAGGTTAAAAAGAAGAGATTAAATAATGTTATGCAGTTAGTCAATAAAATTTAAGAAAAATAATAAATTATAGTAGATAATTATTATAATAAATAATTACTCATCATAATTTGATATTTTATACAAATTTTATTAATTAATATTATAAAATTATTTTATATTATCAAGACATAAAAATTAAATCCTAAGGAATTGGCATTATTACACTACCAATAGACACAAAAAATTATTACACCACCGATTATCATAAAGGTCTGGAAGTGACCAGAACATTTCAGTTTCAATTAGATAGCATCATTCCGACAAGTATGTTTTTGGCACTAGCACCCGTTTCTTGAAAAACATGGGTAGATACCTTTATCACTTTTCATTATTTTCCGTTTTGTTCATTTGTAGGATCCTTTTCCAACTACAAAATGACGGAACTCGCGCATCACTTTCAACCCAAATTGTTTGGTACATGTTTAAATCTTAGTTTACAACTTCCAAATCATGAGTTAGGCAAAAGTGTGGGATGGGACAAAGGTATATGTGCTTTAATAAGTGAAATATATATAAGTTTAATCATAAGAAATTGAAAGAATGAATTTGCACATGTATAATTTCGTCATATAAATATTTATATCTTATAATTCTTAAATTCTTAATTTCCTTATCACCTATTATAATTATAAATTTTATTTTTTTTGAAATACATTTAAATTTAAAACTACGAAATCTTTGAAAAGTTTTTCTTTTTGATAAAATCTTTCAAAAGACTGCAACAATGACACACCATTTCACTAAAATAAATTTCCAATATCTTTTTTTGTTTTTCGAAAGAGTTCTTAGTAGAATTAAGAGAAATGAAGGAATGACCAAGCCCGAATCCGACTCCTGAACGAAAGTTTACAACCTCCACTGACCCAAAAAAAGAAAAAAGGGTTTACAACCTCCTCAACATAAGGATCAAGAGACAAACCGTCAATAGCTCATTAACTTAGATATCAATCTTTCATTTATCCCGTTATCTCTGACAAATAATTATTTATGCATGATGACATAATTTTAAAGCAAATAATACCATTTTTTTTTTTCACTTTCATATCCCACGAAGGTTGGGAGTATATCCTTCGTGATCAAATTCAACATGGCCTAATCATACGTACTAATCACTCATTGTTGACTATGCTCGATCTCGTCATATTCCCTTTTAATTTTGATTACGTTTTAACAATTAAGATTATTTCACATGATCCCCACGTACGTTAATTCGGCTTAATTCGTAATTAATTTCAACTGCATCAGCGGGTGAGCAGATCAAGCAAAAAAATAAAATAAAATAAAATAAAATAAACAAATTCATCTCCAACTTAAAACGCATTACCGTTCATCCAGTTCTTCTCAGGCTGGAAATGGTACGCTGTTCTCTGCCAAGACAGCATAGTATTGTTCCAATGAGACCATTCAGCTTCTCCGCCCATCAACCTGTTAGCCTTCTCCGACACCCCAGCAGAAACCCCACGCGAAACGGGGCGCAACGGCACCGTTTTGCTTTGCTTCGGTTCCTCATTATTTGACGCTGTCGTCGACAATGACGCATGATCTGCATGGGTTCCTCCATGTGCATTCTCGTAGCCATTAAAGGCTACAAATGACACAAGCAGCAGCAACCCACAAAGGGCAACGAGGAGCTCCTTCCGGCATTTATGATGATGAGGAGGGTGGGGCCCATCGAGGAGGGGAGCGTAGTAAGAAGGACACTCTTCATCGGAGGAGGAAGAGTACGATGATGCTGCCTCGGGGGCGGGGCCTCCCATTTTGTTTTCCCCTACGGGTGTGGAGAGAGACACCGAAGCGAAACCAACGACTCCGCGCGGCTATATTGGGAAGAGAGGGGGCAAAAAAATGTGGGGTTGCGAGTGTGTGATGGAAAGAGCAAAGAGGATTGGCCTGTGACTTGGCAAAGAGAGAAGAGGATTGTGTTGGAGTGGCCAAATCACAGGGAAAAAGTGTACAAACTGTGAAACTGAATCAGACAACTCTCTGAGATGCTTTTGCCACATTGGCATTTAACACATATTTATAGGGATCTTAATTGGTCTCATTATCCGGAGAGATCGAGAGAGAGAGAGAGACCTCTCACAACTCACATGAAGCATGAACCACTGGGAGGGGGAGGGGCCCGGGGGGGTAATGTGTGTGAGAGGCATCACATGAATAATTGAGGTTGGTGAGCCTACATTTTTCTAACGCAATGACCTCTCTGACTCTGGTTTGCGTTGGCCTCTTGGATTTCGCGACTGTTACATTGATCTTCTGAATAATGTCATACTTAATTGAGTAATCGGCTCTCACGTAATCTTCGCATGCTGTTTCATTCAGTATTTACCGACTCATTACGGGAAAAAATTTATAATCTATTACTGTTTTAGAAAATAATCTAAATTAATAAATTGTAGATATACTCTTCTCTTTTTGGTTTCCTCTACATAAACTCGTATATACTACACAGAGGTGTATAGTAAATTGACTTAAATAGAATAAATGCCATTAAGGATTATGTTAAATTGTCAAAATAATTCTTCCATGATTTTAAATTGTAACGCTATTCATGAGTACTAATGCAATTTATATGAAACTATTATTTTTTAAAGGTTTTAATTTTGAGTTCAATTTTAATGCATTGTCAATGTAAAAGAGTTTTATATTTTTATCTAATCATATATTTTTATTTGAAAGATCTCTAAAGCAATAGATAGTTGAGTCAAATATTTTTGCTGATATAGCAATATATAATTATATATCTGTGTAAAAAATTTGTACACTGATAATGTATAAAAATTAAATCCTTTAATTTTAATATGCTCTTAATATAAATTTTTCTTATAGAATTCTATGTTATCAAAATAAATAAATTTTATCACAACTACATTAAAAGTTATAAATAAATAATATTAGACAAATATTCTATTTTGGCATAAATATATTTCAAAATATTTTAGTACAAATAATTAAAAGCAACACAAAGTTATATAAATTGAAACAATAAAAAATGACTTTTGAGAAATATTCTTTTTTTTTTCAAAAAATATAATCTTATAATATATTTTGTAAAAATAACTGAAGTGGATTAATATGATATTTTTTTATTTAAAAAAATAAATGATTAATTTAACATATTATTCTATTAGTGATGCTTTAAATAATAACAATTAGGGGCATTTGTTTGAGCTTTTTATTCTAAAGAAGAAACACTTTATCATTAAAAGACATGTATAAAAATTTTAAGTTAATTAAATTATTTTTTTTAGAAAAAACTAAAATAAAAAATGTTATAGTGATTTTTTCACAAATTAAAATGAATAAATTTTGAAAAATAATATAAAAAACTACATTATAAATTTAAACAATTACACCTTTAGTAGATTTTTTGTTATGATTTTATTTTGACTAGGTGTTATATATGAAAAATACAATTAATAAAAAATTTGAATAATTTTAATAGTTTGAATTATTTATAATATTATATAAATAAAAATATGAAATAATAAATAACTTAAAGTGTAAATGAACAAAGATTAATAGCTTAATTAAAGTTTGACTTTAATTTTTAAACAAAAGTGTTTAGTTTAGGACAATTTACAAAATCAAAATTATAAGTAATTAATAGGAAGTGTGGATAGGCAATTAGGAGTGCTAATAGCTCCACCCTTCAATATAATATCTCTCAATTTTGGTGATTAAGTTAAAATCAATTTTTGCCAATGATTTATAAGCATGTGCTTGGATTAAATTGTGCTGCAATTAATACTATAATCAATTTGAGAAGTAGCATTATTACTAATTAATACTTTCATCTAAATTAAATACAATTATTACTACTACTATTAATTATTAAATATTTTATTATTTATACATCAAATATTTTATTATTTAATAAGTAAGTAATTATATTATTAACTATTATTTTTGTATAGATAATTAATATTCTTCATTAACAATGATATGAATTCATTAAAAATAAAATTATTAAAAAAATAAAGAGGTAAATTATATTTTTTTTTGTTGTAGAAAAACCAGTTAATGCGTTTGAAAAAATAAATTCCTTTTTTATTCAAATTTTAAGATATGTATGCAAATAAATATTAATACAATTAAAAAAATAAAAATCGTTCATCTAATTTTTAAACATTAAATATGAAGCACTCTCAAATACTGTTTAAAATACGGCCATATTAATACGGTAAATATTATTTTTAATATTTTCTGCACAAAATCCTAAAAATATGAAATAAAATGAAAACAAAGTGATAGTTCTATAATTAATATAAAAAATGAAAAGAAATGTTTTCTGGCACTAAACATATGCTTAGTGCATTACTAAAAATAAAACATATATTTAGTTGGTTTAAATAATTCGATACTTATATTTTTTTTTCGATTATTCAAAGACAAGAGGCTTAACCCCGAATGGGGAAGCAAGCAGAAAAAGACAAAAAGAATGCAGTAGGAAGTCCAGAAAAACTCCACAACAAACCCATACAAGTGTGTAATACACTCCCACCCCTATTTAATACCATAAGCAGTATACTCCTTCTTAGCAGAAGATTGCAAGATTCAGCGTTGTCTATTCCAAGACTCCAACCGGTATGTAAATCTCTGTTCCATTTCCACCTATAGCTGCTTCCATGAAATATTTGATGCTTTGAAAATAATGTCATTTCTGTGCTTCCATATTGACCAGGTGATAACATAAAAACACAAAATCCATCTCTTTCTATTTCCAGCTTTGAATGGAGTTGTTAGCCAGCTATCAAAATTTATGTTAGGGTCATTTGACATAATCCAACTCAACCCCCATCTATTGCTGCAACAGTACCAAAATTTCCAGGCATGAGTACAATTAAATAGTAGATGTGATAGATCTTCATCAACGTTATTGCAAAAAACACATCTTGTATCAGAATTGGGCAGCAAGTTTAGGCTTTGAAGTCTGACCTTTGTGTTAATTCTCCCATGCATTACTAGCCACAAAAACAATTCTGCCTTTGGTGGTGCCACTTTTCTCCACACCTTGTTAATCTCCTTGTTGTGCTGCTGAATATGATCAATTTCTTTAAAATATTCATCGTAGAAACCTTTAACTGAAAAGCACCCTGAGCTATGAAATCTCCAGTGAACTTTGTCATGGACCCCCTCCATAAGTTGAATCTGCTGCAACAGTACCTGCAAATCAGAAAATAAAAGTGTTTCCCGTTGGAAGAATTCTCTCCTCCATTGAAGATTCCAAACCCATGATCCCGCATCCCAGAGTCCACATTCGACAATGACACAATTTTTCTGAGTAGACATGGAGTATAACCTTGCAAAATGCTCTTTCAAACTCAACTCTCCCAACCAAACATCCTCCCAAAATCTTGAGTTCTGGCCATTCCCGACTTTCTGCATAATTCCAGTATTAGTAATGCGATTTACATGTTGTTCTAAACTGCCAATTTCAGAAATGGCAGTCCAAGGACCTCCAGTTTTACCACTTCCTTTTAACGTTATTGGAGCCTCCAAGTCAATGTTATTACACACACAAACAACCCTCTTCCATAGTGGGCAGCCTTTAGATAAGAATTTCCACCACCACTTAAATAATAAAGCTGCATTTTTCACAACTATATCTCCCACTCCAAGGCACCCTTGTTTTTTAGGCTTCTGAATAATATCCCACTTCACCAGTGGAATAGACCTTCCTCTATCCTTGAGACCCCAAAAGAAATTACTCTGCAGAGAGTTTATCTTCTGAACCACCTTCATAGGCATTTTATATATATTTCTCTTAAATAAGAACTTAAATTCTAGTCTCGTAAATGAAAAAAATTAATGCCGGAAAAATTTTATCTCTATAGTCAACTTATCTCGAGTCAAATTAGCTAGAGTCCAATAGATTTTGAATATCGATGATTTATACCAAAAAAGAGAAACTAAACATGCTCTAAGAGGACATTTATTTCAAGGTATGTAAAATTATTTTCATAAATTATCACTTAAGAATAATATATTCTCATATTTATTTTAAATTTTAAAAAGATATTCTTAGATATTTATCATTCCCAAAAAAGTTACATTCTCATATTTAGATAATATTTTATTCCCACCATAGAAGTCGGGAATGAAACATTCTCATGCCATGGAAATGAAAATAATTATGAAAAATACCAAAATATCTCTCAATTATCTTACTTCTCTCAATTATGAAAATTAAATATATTATGGATATTTTGAGAATTGTCATATAAACTCTTAGGAATATACATTATAAACAAAACAAGTTCTAACTTATTTCCGAGAATCTCAAAAAATATTTCTAAAATTTTTTAATATTAAATAAACAAAATTTTCAGAATACACAGAAGTAACATTTTCTAGATATAACATTATGAGAAATCACATTTTTAGAAATGTAATTTCAAATCTTGAAACATACACTCCCTAAGTGTCTATTTGTTTCTTAATGCAAAAGTAAAAACAAGATTTTCAATATATAAATTTATCTAAATGACGTAGTTACTTCCTTCTTTAACACGCCAGTTGGCATTGAAGATAATATAAATGAAAAAGGTTGTAAGTTTTTCTCCTCCTCTTTTTGGAAGAGTTTTCAGCCTTTCAAATTCTAATAACTATAAAAAAAAAAAAAAGGCTTTAAATTGTTATCAAGCATGCGCCGTCTCTTTAAGTAGATTATGCAATCTTGCTTATTAGTCACTATATACTACATATACTTCACTTTTGATGAAGCAAATTTTTTTGAAAAAAGGAAATAGATGTGTTCCAGATCATTTTTTGCTCCATCTGCAAGGAAAGAGAGAAAGAGAAAGACTTGGTAGTAAAGAGCTAGTTATGAGAAGGAAGAAGGGAGCTCTCTGGTATAAAGGGAGTATTTGCAGTTGGGTGGCCAAGTGAAACTTCCATAGCCACTATTTGATAAGATATTTTATAGTGTGGGTGTCATAAATGTGGGGTAAGCATCAAGGTGAGATATGGGGATTTGAAAGGGAAACTCGTGGTAAGATTGAGGAGGAGGTATCTTTTTTATGTGTATAATAAGATGGGCCTAATCCAAGCAAATAGATAATCCATATGGATCATAAGCCCCAATTTCGAGCTCTAAAAAAGTGAAGAAACAGAAAAATATCTTTGACCACCGGATCGGGAAATTGAAAAGATCAAAATGTATATTGAACTAAGTGTATAAGCTTAAGTTAATGAATTCATTTTTTTTATATGGACCTAAACATCATTGCCTTTTTTTTGTACGAAGATATTTATATTTTCCTAAGAAAAATTATTTATTGTACAAATTTATTTTATGAAATTCGTACATATAATACTTTGTCATGATTTAATTTCGGCCAAAATACTCTAATTTTTTTTTAATAAAGTTTATGTGATTGTAATACAAATCATCTACTGACACATGAATTCATCAAATTTTCGTAGGAAGACCATTCGTACCATATAGTTGTACTGTTTTTAAATATGAGATCAAATTTTATTCAAAATATTAAAGTTGCATTAATTTCAAACAAGTGATCTTTTTTACATATTTAAACACCTATCATTATATAAATCCATCAACTATTAAATTTAAGCTTAAATTTTTACGTGAGACACCTCTTTATAGGTCTAAATATGATAGTCTTATGCTTGGTTTATTATTGTTGTGATTTTTTTAGAGTTGTTAAATTTTTTTAACTCTCTAAAAATTATTCTTAAAAAGTTATAGAAATATTGTTTGGTAAAATAATATAAATTATGCTTTTAATAAGTAGAAATCACAAGAGTAGTATTTAATAAAATTATTTTTAAAATCTAAAATGACTATAATGGGCATAAATATTAAATAGGATAATTTCTATTTTTACTAGTTATTATGATAATAAGATTATATTAGTCTTTTAAATTTTAGAGAACATAAGCCAGCTCTAAAAAGTATCTCATGAGAACTCTAAAGAGCACCCTCTAACTTTTAAAAGCCAGGAGCAAAAGTATCCCAACTTTTTTGTTTATCAAACAAAAAAAATTTCCTTATACTTTTTATAAATAAAAACATCTCTACTCAAAGAGTACTACCAAACTAGGTCTTACTCTTACCTGACTCTTTTTTTATTTCGACAAAATATCGCATCTGACTCCAATAATCTATTTGTGCATTGTCAAAGTAGGATCATGAGATTATCACTAAAGCCAACACTTTTTTTTTTCCATGACCAAAACAATTAGTATAATCTGGCTCGAGTTGTGTCGATCCACTATAGAAATAGGGCTATCTTAGTTAGTCTTTTTCATACACAAGATTCGAATTCAAAACCTTATTTAAGAGGAATAAGTTTAAGAACCAGTATAAATTTTTTTTAATCAAAATAAAAGATTAATTTTGATGCACTATCAGTGTAAAAGAGTTTTATACTGTTATTCAATCAGATACTTCTATTTATAAGATTTTTGAGATAGTAGATGGTTGAGTCAAATATTTTTGCTGATGTGGCAATGCATGATTGGATATTTATGTAAAAAAATTTTACACTTAAAGTGTATCAAAATTAAATTTACAATGAATGCTTTTGATTGCGAATACATCAAATTTACATGTATAAAAAAAATGTAAATTTAGTTTTTTTCAATGAAAAAGCATAAACTTCACAAGAAAATTTATATATCAATTGTAAACCTCATGAAATTAAGTAAATATCGAATTAGGGGTATTCATCATATTGAATTAACTTCGATGATTCAAAAAATCTAAATCAAAAAATAAAATTAGTTTGGATTGGCTTGGTAATTAAGTTAAACTTCACTCCAAATATAATCAAACCAATTACTATAAGTTCATTTGCTAAATTCATTATTTTTCAACCCAAATTTGATCAACTATTTTTTAATAAAGTTTATTTCTAAACTTTTAAAGTTCTATACTTATTCTTTACTAATTAAGACATAGTTTATCTTAATATTTCATATTTTTTTAGGGGTATTAGGCAAGCTATAAAAAACGGATAACTAAGTATAATGGAGCCTGAATTTTAATAAATATTGTTTAGTAACTATTTAAATATTTTAAAATTAGTTTTTATTTAAACCAATTTAGATCTAAAACCAATTTTAAAAAAATTGATTTTATTTCATCCCAATTTTTTCTCCTTCTATTTTATCTTTTTCAATTACTTTCTTCTTACTTCACACCAATCATTTCTTTCTTCATTGACCTTATCAACTGTCCGTTGCCACCATTCACAACTACTGTTTGCTGTCGGCCGCCTTCAACTATCACCATCCGCCACTGCTAATCGTCGCCACTAGCTGCCACCGTCCCTCGTTACTGTCTGCCACCACCGTCTCCCACCGTCCACTGCTATCAACCGCCACTATTTAATTGCCACCGTCCTTTATTGCTGGATGCTACCGTCTACCACCGTTTGCAGTCACCGTCTGCCATCGTCTACTGCTGCCAACCTCACTATTGCCAGCCACCACCGTTTGCCGCTGCACCTATATTAAAACTAATTTTTTAAGTTATCAAATCAAACAAGGTATAATATAAAAAGTAGTTTATTTTTATATATGTTAATATTAATGATTTTATTTTGTACCATAATAACTTAGTTTTCAAATTATCAAACACCCCCTTAAGTTATTTATTTATGCAAATTATTATTAAATATCTCATGACCTAGCTTATATTTTAAATAGATATCATTAAAATAAAAATTAAGAAAAATAAAAAAAAATACTTTTTGATTTCAATCTATGATCCAAACTAAATCAATTTAATCTTAATCTGATTAATTTAATTCTGATCAAATTTATTAAAAATATTATAAAAACTAAATCAACTTAATTAAATTTCATTATTTTTTGCCCCAAATTCAAACTAAAGCGAGCTATCAACAACCCAACGTTGGATCAAGGGTCGCTAGGGCAATAAAGGGGACAATGTTGACGTGTACCGATAGTCTTGAAAAGCCAAGAAAGAGTAGTCCTACAAACCGTTCTCCTGGGCCATGTATCCCAAATTTTTTCAATCATTAAAAGGAGTCTAAAAGCCGAAAGAGTGGAAAATAGGAACAAGAGAAATTCAACAAATAAGTAGAAAGTCAAGTCATGTTTTAATCTGCCTATCGTTATTGGAGGAAGAAGGCGCTATGACAGCAAACGAAAAGTCCAGAAGCTCAAATCACCACCACCACAGAATTGAAGGTGTATTTGTTTAAGATTTTTTTGGTAAAAAATTAATTTTTATTAAAAAATTCAGTTTTTATATATTTTAATAATTTTTTAAAATTAATTAGATTCTCAAAAAAATTTATTTTTAATTTTTTTGTAGAAATTAAAAAGAGTAATTTTTGAAAAAATTAGTTTTTAATTTTTTAATTATATATAAAATTTAATTTTTAAAATCATCTTTTTTAAAAATTGAAACAAATACACCCTAATCATGTAGGCTGGTGTTAAGTTTAGGCTTTATTTGTAGTAATAATTTGCATTATTTCCACCAAAAAAATTATAGCAATGGTTATTGATTTTGTTAACGTATCAAATACATGTTAAAAATTAAAAATATGAATTATCAAACAAAATATAACCTTTTAATATTTTAAATAAAAATTACAATACTTTCTTTTAAATAAATTAAAAATAATAAATATTTTAATTTTTAATTCATATATTTCAAAAAGCACACTTTAAAATCTTAAATCATGGTGAATCCATATTTATGGGAGTCCAACTCAGACACCCTTCTCCTAGGTCGGCAATCAGTTTCTATATTATTGTAATTGACATATGATGACAAGTGTAACTCAATGCCGAGTCAGATGGTCCTCACCATTTTTTGGCCTGTCACAATTTCAACTAATACAATAATGCAATTGCCAAATGCCAACACACATTGCCGTGGCATTTCTTTTTACCAAATATTTTTGTGTCGGTTTTACGCCATATGCAAATGATGATATATTACACTCATTGGTTTTGGTTCTCTCCGCATATGACTTTGTCCATGCATTGCTCTTTATTTATTTATTTATTCTTAGCGAGTTGTGTGGCTAGCAATTTTTCGGCCCCACCTTTCCCCTCCAATAATGTTTCATTGTGGCATTTTTTTTGACGGAATTATTGAATATGGAACTTTATTAAAAAAGAAAAATTATGAACATGGACCAAAACGAATCAAACAGAAAAGACCTAACTCAGATCCTTACTCTTTGCTCTTGCTGCATTACATTCCTAGTCCGGATGACGCTCTGCCCTACCTAGAGTATGATGCATGTTTCCACATGCAGCCCTGTGTGGTCCTTGAGATTCTACATGCCCCTGCTCATGAGATTAATTACAATTTCGGTAAGAATTAAGATTATATTCTTCTATCATTACAAAAAAGAAAAAAAAATGATTATATTCTTCAATAATTCTTCAATAATGTTTGATTCAATGCATGACTGGCTAGTAGTCCTCATATGCCTGCCTCTTACTCCGAGCAAGCTAAATATAGCAAGTTTGTTAACACATAACTAGTCAGTGCATGTTTGGTAGGGTAAATTATTTAAGGATTTAATTTAAATATACTATCAATGTAAAAAACTTTTACACAGACATCTAATCATATATTGCCACATCAGTAAAAGTCTTTGATATAACCACCCATTACTTGAATGGTCATGTAAATTGAATGTTTTGATTAGATAATAATATAAAAAAAATTTATACTGTCAATACACTCCAATTAAACTCATTATTTAAATCTTAACATAGACCGCCATCACCTAAATTCTTTAAAGATTTTGAACATCAATTTTATAATAAGAATAAACATCAACATCATTTGAGGGACTATATTATTTCAGAGATACAATAAGAGGACCAACACTCGATTTGTTCAAGTGGTTTCGGCACTTGTTTCTCTAAAGTAATTTTATGATTCAAGTTTTGTGAATGAAAAAAAAAAAAAAGTGCTGTAAGAGAACTTTACTTCTTTAATGGGCCAATCTGGTTCGAGTTAGATTAATTGAAATCTAATAGATTTTTAGATATTGGTAGTTTAGATAAAAAAAAGAGATATATTAAGAGGCTAATTTGACATTTATGTTTAAATGTTAAAATATTAAAATGATATAAAAAATTTTCAAAAAATCAAATTAATGTTCTATATATGTGAGGTGTATTTTTTAGCATACTACCTTTTTTTTATCTAAATTATCAGTATCCAAAATTCATTAGACTTCAACTACTCTAATTTGAGTTTGATCTGTCTTCTATAAGAGTAAAGTTTTTTAAGCATTAATTTTTCCATTCACTAAATTTTTTTTTTTTTGGAAATTTTCAGTATCATCATAAATATTTTTATAATAATCCTCTAATACATAAAAATATTTAATAAAAAAAGAAATAATCGGCATCTTGATTTATAGCATAAAAAGTATTTAATATTCTTTATTTGATAATTAAGCTCATTATTAAGAGAACGAGTTAATAATTATTCCTATTTTTAATGTTTCAAAAGGAGTCAATATTATTCACTAAGGGACAATAGAGTCAAACTATATGTGGCCAACACAATGAAACCAAAACATTGATCAAACTTCAAAGATGCCGGAGTATGAATTAACATCCGATAAGAGTAATAACGTGAAAATCGTGTATTTTTTTTTTTAACTTTAACGCAAAAGTATTTCTATATATTCTCATGCACGGTTATGGTTAAGAGGTCTTTTTAATAATTTTTTTTTATGATTTCAATTTTAGTCCTCTTCATAAGAGTAGAGCTTACTTGTTACTGCATCCAACTATTAAATTGGTGCATATTTACTGTTTTGAGTTTAAACTCGTTCATTTGTAGTTTTTTTTTTTTATCTCTTTTAGCATTGTTTAAAAAAATAGTTTAAATTTGATACTATCGTGTTAACGTAGAAGTTTTTTTAATGCTATTATTAACTAATATTAATAAATGATTAATATATAAAATTTTTGTGTAATGATTAGATATTTAATTTTTTTAATGATTTAGTAATACATGAACTAATGATAATGTAATAAAAATGATTAAATCAAAATTTAAATTATTTTATATTTTACACAATCATAAGTAATTCAATAGTTAAATTTTATAATTAATATAATTCATATGTGTAGTGTCTAATATATAAATTTGATTTGTAGGTATGATACCATAGAGAGAGGAGATTCCTTGGTAAGAATCTATGAAGTTTTGTGACAAAGACATATATAACCACGACCCATCAATGGGACCCTATGGAATTAAGGACTGAGAATTGTCCAGGTGGATCTATTACCAACGAACCTACTTCGACGGAGGGTGGACACAGCAGCTTCCACATCCAAAGTAGTACTGTCACTTGTAAAAATTGTTTATTAAACATATTTTTGATTCAATTGCTTATTAAACACATTAGAAAGTATTGATTACCCACATTTTATGAGAACAACTGAACCATTTATTAACATTTATGTCAGCAATGTCTATAATTCTGGCCTTGGCAAAAGTAAATGAGGAGCAGGAGAATGGGACGACAGAGAAAAGAGGGCGCCCTAAGAAGAAGAGGGGTCATGTGGCGACATGAAGTCTTACCGATTGGTAAGTGGTGTAATTTTTTCTCTTTAATCATGAATCTTGTTCGCTGGAATGTAAGAGGTGTTGGGGGTTGTGGGAAAGATATTGCTATAAGTAAATTGGTGTCTGAGACAAACCTAATATTTCTTGGTTTGGTGGAGACCAAGCATAATCAGATCAATGATCCCAAGATCAAGAAGTGGTGGGGTGTTAGAGAATTCAAATGGATTGATGTGAGAGCAGAAGACAGGGGTGGGGGCTTAATTTGTGTCTGGAGCAAAGACTTTTTTGTGGACAGTAATATCAAAGTGGGTAGTAGATGGGTATGTGTTGAAGGTTGTTTGAAGAATCACTCTTTTCACTGTGCAATTTTGGTGATCTATGCCCCTAACTACAGAAATGAGAGGAAATATTTATGGGAGGAACTCACGGCGTTAAAAGACAACGTGACTATTCCCATTTTGGCCATGGGAGATTTCAATGAAGTCTTTAATGCAAATGAAAGGAAAGGGGGTTTGGGCTACAATGGTAGCATGGAAGAACTCAGAGGTTGGGTGCAAGACATGTGTTTATCTGATATCCAACTCCTGAGGCGAAAATACACCTGGACTAGAGGTAATATGGGCAGTAGAATTGATAGGGTACTTGCAGAACCTGAATGGTTTTTAAGGTTCCCTAACATGAGACTCAGAGCTATGTCAAGCAAGATCTCTGATCATTCTCCTCTTCTCCTAGAGATGGAGGTCATGATACAAGAGCCAAAGCCATTCCGAAGCTTGGATGCTTGGTTTACTCATCCAGACTTTGTGAGGTTGGTGAGGTAAGAATGGCAGTCCTTGGGCAATGCAACTATTGTGGATAAATTGCAGAGATTGAGGAATCCTCTACGCAGATGGAATAAGCAAGTCTTTGGTAACATCAATGGTAATATTGAGAAATTTGAGAAAGAATTGGATTCAGTTGAAAAGAAGATTGATTCCCTGGGTGGTGAGGATATAGATTATGCTAGAGCTCAAGCATTGAAGGGGCAATTACGTGTTTGGTATAAAAGGAAGGAACTCTATTGGAGACAGCTTGCGAGAGTAAAACATAGCAAGTTAGGTGACAGAAATACCAAGTACTTTCATGCTGTGGCAGTAGGGAGGCATCGTCATAAGCATATTCAACAAATGAGAATTCGCAACAAAATTGTCAAAAACCCAAGGAAAATCAAGAAAGAGATTGTCAAATTTTACAAGAAACTTTATAGTCAGCAGGCTCTTCCTGATGTCTATCTCCCACCAGGTTTTCTCCCGACAATTAACATGGAACAAGCAGTAATGCTGGAAACAATGCTCTCTAGAGCAGAAATTTATGATGCTATATGATCTTGTGACCCATCGAAAGCAACAGGTTATGACGGTTTTAATTTGAATTTTATTAAGAAGTTTTGGGCAGATTTTGACGACGAGATTTGTAAATTTATTTCTGATTTCTTTCAATCTGGTTCTTTTCCACCAAAGGTTAACTTAACTTGGGTTGCATTAATTCCAAAGATTGATGAAGCTGATGAGATTAAGGATTTTCGACCTATCAGCATGGTTGGACGCCTTTATAAATTGATAGCTAAAATTTTGGCAAACAGGCTAAAATCAGTGATTCCCATTTTGGTAGGAGAGACTCAATCTGCCTTTGTCAGCAGCAGACAAATCCTATGTGGTGCATTAATTACAAATGAGGCAGTTTGTGGCTTAAGAAGGCGAAGATGAGTGCCGTCCTTCTTAAACTGGACTTCCATAAAGCTTATGACACTATACATTGGAGCTTTTTGAATCATATTTTGGAGATTACGGGCTTTGGTTTGAGATCGAGGAGATGGATGGTCATTGTGTTTCTTTAGCTTCAATGTCTATCCTTATCAATGGATCCCTAACCTCTCCATATAAAATGCAAAGAGGATTGAGACAGGGAGACCCACTATCTCCCTTTCTATTTGTGTTAGTTGGGGAAGTGTTCAATAAGATGGTGGAGAAGGCGAAGAACCTTAACTTCTTGGAAGGTTTAATATTGGACATGACAGGATTATCTTGTCACACCTACAGTTTTTGGATGATACCCTGCTACTTTGTCCGAAGAAAAAAGAATGTATTGAAAACTATAGGAGGCTCTTGGGCTATTTTTCAATTATGTCTGGATTGCATATTAACTATCAGAAATCAGCATTGATTGCTTTCGGGTGCGAGGAGTCATGGGTGGAAAATATTAGATCTACTCTTAGATGTTCTGTGGTCCAATTACCAATCATGTATCTAGGAATTCCACTTGGAGCCAATCCTAGGAAAGTAGCATCGTGGCAACCCATAATCAATAAAATTGAGAAGCGACTTGCTCTTTGTAAAGCCAAGCTTTTATTAAGAGCGGGGAGGCTGGTACTAATTAAGTCTGTTCTTAATAATCTGCCTCTCTACTATTTAAATTTGTTTAAGATGCCAAAAACTGTGGCCCAAAAGATTATAAGCACTCGAAGAAAGTTTTTCTGGTGTAAGGGAGAAAGACAGAAGGGACTTCTGCTGGTATCATGGGATCTTATCCAGAAACCCAAGGTATTGGGTGGATTGGGTGTTGGTGATTTGATCATAAAGAATGCAAGCCTATTATTTAAATGGTGGTGGAGATTTTTTGATGGTGGTGAGTCACTATGGAAGAGGATTGTTTGCTCTAATCATGGACGGCCACAATTAAATTCAGTGGGCATACATAACGCCAACAGCACAAGCAGCATGTGGAATCAAATATCCGACTTGTCTAGCTTGGGAAGTGTGATCATGGAATTAGCTCATAATGGGCTTATGAAGAAAGTGGGCTGTAGTAATTCAACAAGGTTCTGGTTTGATGCATGGCTAGATAGGGGACCTTTGAATCGTTTGTTTCCCCGGTTGTTTGCTATTTCAACACAACAAGATTCTCTTATAGCAGACATGGGTCTTGGGGATGAGGGGATTTGGAGCTGGAATTTTGTTTGGAGAAGGCATCTCTTTACTTAGGAAGAGCAACTTGTGCGGGTACTCTTGCAACTTATTAACCTATGTAACCTTGTGGAAGGCCTAGATGATGAGATTTTGTGGACGTATGATCCATCTAGAAAATTCACAGTTAAATCCTTTTCTTTGCAGGTTTTTAGAAGTGCAACATCTTCAATGACAGCATTTTCCCAGGTGAAAATTGTTTGGAAGAATCTGGCACCACTAAGAGCAAAATTACTGTTGTGGTTTATTCTTTGGGACGTATTAGCACAAAAGACAGGTTATGTAGATTTAATTGTATTCCTCCTTCCGAATCAACCTGTGTCCTTTGTTGTGAAGCTATTGAATCTATTGAACATCTATTCTTTGCTTGCCCAATTGCTCGGATGTTCTGGTATAAATGCTTGCAATGGTGGGGTATTTCTTGGTGTTATCCAAATAAACCAATTCTGTTTTTTGAGGCTCGGACAAGTGTCCCTTTCTGGGGATTTGATAGGAAACTTTGGACCTCTCTTATGTATGTGGTGTTTTGATCTATATGGATAATTTAAAATAGAATCATTTTTGAGAAGGCAAAACCAAATTGGGAGTTGGAGATAAATCAAATCAGATTTCGCATTGCTTATTAGGCTAAAGCTTGGTGCCCTGAACTGCCTTTCTCGACGAATTATATTGTTGATAACCTACATCAAGTGAGGAAATGGCGTGGTGGTCACAGACATCAAAGGCTTCAATGATAGAGGTGTTCTTTGTGGGAGCTGATTATGACCGTTGACTTTTATTTTGTTGTTTTTATATTGTTGGTTACTTTTTAGTTTTCCTAATACTTCTGATCATGTTGTAGATCTAGATTTGGGATGCTTGTGTTTTGTTGCCCTATACTGTCCCTTTTTTGTTTGAACTGTGGCTCCTACTCTTCCTTTGAGTGGTCGAGCATTGCTATTTATCAAAAAAAAGAAAGAAAATTGGTGTGGGAAAACATTACAATTAGTTAAATATTTTATTTTCATTTAATCACATTTTTTAAATAAGAGTAATATCATTGTTACTTAAAAAAAAAAAAAGGAAAAAGGTCCCGAATAATTTTTTTAAGTAAAAATGTCACTTTAATTAAAAAATAAGAATTGGCTGTGTCGCAGGCCCAAATCCTAATCAAATTTTATTAATATTCCACAACTTTATAAGGACACTTGGGATATTACCCTATTGAATTAATAAAATTTAGATTTGTCAGACAGTTGGTTTAGGTTCTTGATGTATTTAAGTCATCTGACATATCAATCTAAGAATATGTGATAGGTCTAAAAATAACTGAATCACCTGTCCTAACTTCCAAATGGATTGTCCATCAACTCATTTTTCTAAGAACCCATACAACATAATTAGTGACAGTCTATAATAGAAAAATTCTTACATTGTCTCACTTGGATAACACTAATTTTAGAATTTATAAGAATGTCATTTTATTTCAAAAACAAACCTCAGATTGACAAATAGTTTCATAATGCGACCACGATTTTCAAAAATGCGATCTATGGGACAACACCTTTGATCTAAACCAACCCATGCAACTGACAAATTTGAATCATGGTGGCATGTACACCATTTATCAATGTAAGACCTTCCATGGTCACAAATATCATCAATCACATAGACCAAAGTCACTAATATGGTAGTGTAATATAGAAATAGCACCAATTTGTGATCCAATAATTCTATTTTTAATGTCGGTACTCTAATGATTTTCCCTTACAAACACCATTATTCCAAAGAGCATGAGAAATCTTCATGCTTAACATGAGCGAAAATTGGCATGCTCAATTAAGTAAGAAAAGTTGGATTGATATGCTCTAACCGAGTAGGAATAACTGGCATGCTTAATTGAGTAAGAAACTGCCACACTTTTCAAGCAAGAAACCCAACATATTCCAGCAAGCATGAAAAAATCATCGTCTGACAAAAAACATATGCCAACATATCTCATCATCAATTATCAACCACTGTACAATACAGGGCAAGTAAAACGTAATCATATAATAACAATGTGATTACAATAAATTAAACTGTAAAACGTAATCATATAATAACAATGTGATTACAATAAATTAAACTATCTTTTCATGCCCTAAAAAAAAGTGCACAATGAGATATACATATAAAATATTAGATAATCATAAAACACTACCATCAAACAAGCATATATAAAGGGCTCGACACACCCCTGTTTCTAACATGTCCTTTGAAAACTATGGGCCTAAAACCCTTGCTTAATGCATCTACTAGCATAAACTCTGTGTTGATGTACTCGATAGCACAGGGATACTGCCAATAGATGTATTCTTCCCATTTTTTTTTTGGGGTTGCCCTATTGAATAGCCATCTAAAGAAGATGGTATAAAGAGGAAGATCTTGCACAAGATCAAACGCTATCAATCATAGTTCAAACGGGTACGCCTTTGTTTATCACTATCTACATATTGGTGTTCTAACACCATGTACTGAAGATATTGAGATTGATCTATGAATTTAGAATTTTCTAACAAACTGAAGCTAGCTGCGTTGGTTTCAATTTTAGTCTTATAATAGCCTTTGAATTTATGGTTTGCCGTATGAATTTATGCAAATATCTTGCTCAAAGATTCAGTTTCAATACTGAATTTGTGATATGTAGTATTAAAGGGACTACACAAATTTGGTTGGACAAGAAACTCGTACCTCCTTAATATGAAACCAAGTATTATGCCTTTTTCCTTTTTCTCCCTCAACTTAATTTCTGTAAATGAATCAGAAATTGACTGCCATTTTTAATAAATTATCAAATCCCAGCACCATCTCTTGTTTATTGATCACAATGGGTGCCAAAATAAGATTTGGCCACCAGAAAGAAACTAGGGTCAAATAGAACTATTGTTAAATTCGAAAAATTCTCTAACATTTTCAAGTTTTCATTTTGAAGCAAAATTTAGTACAATTTACTATTACAAAAGAATTGGAGAAATTAAATTATAAGATGAAAGCGCAGGAGAGTAAAATGGAGTATTTCGTTTTTAAAATTTGAGAATAAAAAATTGCGAGAAATGTAACCAAAAAATTATGGGATAACCTGTTAATACAATTTTTATATGAAAGCTTTAGTGGTACATAATATAACCGTAGTTGATCATTTCAAGTGATGTGTCAAAAGAATTGCTTCTTGCTGCTGTGTTGGGTCCCAAAGTGCAGATGATGAAGAGTTCAAAGTCGTTTATAAGTTGTTAAACAAGCTGGGCTGAGAGGGTCGAGAGCGAGGGTTCGTCGTTATGTGACACATTGTGAAACTCCATATACCGCGGTGTGTAAGTGTGCATGACAAAAAAAAAAAAAGAAAACCGCTGGCCCAGCCTAGCTTCCTTACAAGCTAAATAGACTAAATCAATCTTATATTAAGTCTCATCAAACTAGACATATATTATTTTGACATGTTTAAGGCCAACTTGTAGGCCTGAATGGGTCGGCTCATTCAATTCTAATTTTTTTAAAAAGAGCTGCACCACGAATTTGATTCTGAGAGCTGGAACCCTTCCCCACCTCCCCCCTCCCCCCTCCCCTATCCGGTGTCTGTGTCTGACCCTAAAAAAATTAAATTAAATTAAAATCCTTCTATTAGTTAAACCTTAAATATTATTAAAATGTAAATTCAAAATTCCAAGTGTCAATTTCTTATTTTAATTCTTCCAAATGTCAAAGTTCAACATATTACATATTAAACTCTAATTTCAAATTTCAAGAATTTCAACACTATAAATTAGCAATCAAATTACACAAATTTAAAACAAATTAAACATCAGAATCCAAATTTAAAATTCCAAGCATCAAAATTCAATATATTACATAATTAAACTTAAGTTTCATTATGCATTTTTAAAGCAAAAAAATAAATAACTAAATAAACAAATAAACAAACCAGTTTGTTTACCTAATGAGTTAACCTGTTTAATAAATTAAATAAATCAAATTATAAATGAATTGATTTGTAAGAAATAAATTTTTAAAACTTACTCTACCTATTTTTAATGGATAGACGGACCAACCCGGCAATTCAACCCATTTTAATGGCCCTCATACAGCGGTCAAGTTGGAGTTGTAATTTTGCAAGCATAATTTTGTTGCCTCTAATTAGAAGATGAAACCCATATTCTGTAAAACAATCTAAGACGGGCAACCACTCGTAGATCACTTCTCAACAAAATTTCACAAAATCTCCAAGCACCCTATTCAAATTTAGTACGCGAATAGTAAATACTGAAAAAGTTCTAGTAACAAGAGTCCTTTACATTTGATATGAACTGATTTACCTTCCTAAGGACCATTAATTTTCAAACATATCCAACACCCAGCCCTCTCTCTGCCTCCCCCGAAAATAGGAAAACGTTAAGATACGTGTCCTTTCACGGTGCATAAAGTTAGCTCGACACAAGAACAAGATGCCACACTAACAGGCTTGCAGAAAAAGGTGCCACTTACGCAGAATGACAAGCAAAGAACAAGGAGGGAATGAATGTGTTAAAAGGAAGGAAAAAAAAAAGGGAATATTTATAAATTATAACAAAATGTGCATGTGCTTGCTAGGAACCGTGTGATTTACTTGACCAGAAATTGTCCAAGACTTCAAGGTTAAAGGGAAAACTAAAAACACAAAGGAAGATTCCCTTCAGGTGTAGTGTGTTCTGTTTACTCCGCCGGGCCAAAGATCTCTTGAGAGACATAAGTAAGTCAAATCATACATTTGGAGGTGGCCAAATTTTCCCAAACAACTCTTCCACTCGCTTTGCTTGATCAGCATAACCATCCAGTCCAGCAGCCAGAAGCTGCACAGCTGCTGGTCCCATGGCTTTTGCAAGGCTCACTTGGTCCCATTTAACCAGCTGAATATAATAAATGCAAACTAATTAGCATAGCATTCCAATAATTTAGAAAATCTGGCGAATGCCAGAACAAGAATGATATTTTATATAATAGTTTCTGAAGCAGATTATCGAGGTAGCAAAGGAAGCTGAAGCAATAGACATAAGGACCTCACAAAGTGTTCCTTGTTTCAGAGAAAAAGTTCACTTCTTTTTGTTTCCCACGTTATTCTCAATTTGTTTCTTGAAAAAAAAATAAAATTATCAAATATACCACCAAGCGAGTGAGGGTGATCCTCAACATAATAGTAAGTTGCTACCTTAGGACTTGGAAGTCACAAGTTTAAATCCTGAAAACAAACTCTTTGCTCACATAAATCTACCCTCTCCAGACTCCACTAGTTGTAAACATGTCATCTTTCAAATATGAAATAAAATTAAAACAGAAAGCAGATGCTCATGCTCCTCGGTGAAAGCATTTGAGGTTTATGTTCATTAATATTTGTCCTGAAACCAGAGCCAGTCCTAGTCCCTGGTCTAGACTAGTAACACTACAACATGCAACAAGTAGTTTGAAGTTGTTCTTTCACCTAATTTGTTCATGATTTACCATTAATATTACTGAGAAGGGGCCGATGGGCATTGACTTTATTTGATGCCAAACCTAATCTTGCGATCAAATGTTAAACACCCACTTTATAAAGGGGAGAAATGACATAAAACGCTTAAAGCATACCTCTTCATCGCTAAACACGTAGCTGGCAGCAGACTGAGGGGATAGCTTCCTAACAAAAGAGTATTTCTCATCAGGAGATGCAATGGATTCTTTGAGAGACTGCAATACCTTCAATGGAGCTATGATATAGTCAACCCTGGACAAGGAGCAATATAAAGCAAAAAAGTTGATAGGATATCATACAAATCAAACTAAAACAAGGTCTCAAATAGGATATGATTTGGAAAGTCTTTGAATACCCCAGAAGACTAAATAGGTCCTGCTTGTTGCGAACTGCTGCTGCCATCAACTTTGACTTATGTCCATATTTGTGAATATAATTGTAAGCTTTTGTCACCTGAAATAATAACAAACCTTTCAGGGTTCGGCCTTGTTAGATGTTACCATATCATGACTATTTTTAGCCTAGGTTCTGATTATTGTGTGAACCAAGGTCGTTGCCACACATCATACCAAGTTATTACCAACATTGCCGACTTATGTATTTTTATATTTATTTCAAAGTTTCAGGAAGAGTTTTATCAGTTTATTTACACAGGATTAAATATAAATTCTAAGCATAGAGCAAGAGAAAGAACATTATAGCAATATTGAACAACGGACCAATGCCAACCCAGGATCCTCTCCTTTTAGCCGGGCATATTCTATCACTGGGTCATCCGAATGATTCCGCGCCCAGTCCTGAAAAATTACATAGTTTAAATAAGATATCTTAATGATGTAATCCAATGCTCCTGTCACATAAATAAAGCAGGAAATTACCCTGAGGCGACCAACAAAAATTTGAATAACAGAAGCACCAGCTTGAGCTGCAGCAGCAGCTTGAGCAAAGCTGAAGAAAAAGAACCAATCCATAGAATGAATAGGAGTGAATAACAGTGAACAAACTGCTTATATCAAATGTGATAAACCATTGCCATGAGATTGTAGGATACAAACTTAGATGTTTAGAAACAGATCAGGGGAAATTTTCATATCAGTAGACAGTAACCAATCATGTGATTTTCATCAAAGCATATAATCACTTTTTCTTTCAGCTCTTTGACGAGCAGAACATTTAGCTAAATTTCTAATTATCGGGCATGGTTTCATGCTCTATAGCATAAGCTATCAGATCAGTGGTCAAAAAATGATTCTACTAATAAATAATGACTTCGAAGCAGCATGCTTCCTGAGGAAAGTTTCCCACCATCGCCAGATGGTGTTAACCAATTACAAACAATCTTAGAATTATCATTGCTATGGAATAAAGGTGTAAGCTAGGAGATTACATAGAATATAACAAACATCATATTATCTTAGCTGCAGATGTAACCCTTTTAAGGTTAATAAAAACAAAAGTGAAACTGTGTCAGAACACACATGCCAGGTCAATAAAATCTGTTATGAGTATATCTAGCAGAGAGAAATATCTATATTAAACAAATGTGTTTCTTCAAATTGAACCAAAAAAGTTATCAATCTTGCCATCATATAAGTCCACAAATTTAGAAATAAAATTTGCAATGTATCAAGAGCATTGAAGACAGAAAATTTTACGTATAAAATAACAAACTTGACCAATGCTTAGTTAGTTCAAGTGGTTTGACACTTGCTCCTCTTAAGTAGAGTCTCGAATTCGAGTATTGTGAATAAAAAGAAAAAAAATTAGCCGAGAGAACTTTAACCCCATAGTGGATTGACCTGATCGAGCCAAATTAGTCGAAGTCTGAGACTCCATATATTGTTGATTTAAACAACATAAATAAATAAATAACAGACCTGCGCCTTTCAGCCTTGTAATCAAATGACATCCTTCATGTATTAATAGTTGTCAAAACATGAATTGTATCGTGAATCATTTGATCAATTTTTGAATCGTGAATTGTGAATCGATTCACATCGTACTATTTAGAAGCATATTAATAAAAAGCCTGAATAACAAAATTACATACCTAGAACATAAAGAAAATGCTCAAAAATTTGCAAATAAGAACTTAAATTTCAGTATATCATTGAACATCTTTGCTCCCCTTCTTCTTAGCCTTAGGAGCCATAATAATGAGATGCTTGTTGTTGCTGATGCAGACAGAAAACTGTTCACGAGTCTTAAGAGTCCCTTTAGTTTCTTTTTTTTTTTTTTAATTATTTACTTTGGCCATTTCCAATTCTTGAGAATCTGAGAGGGACAAAGCCAAAAAAATAAATCAAAACTGTATCGCTTGAATCAGCGATTCTTATCATCGATACGGAATCGGATTGATTCTTACTATTCACACATGATTCATGCTCATTTCCGATACAAACATATATTTGTAATGCTGGGATGATGAATTGAATTGAATCGTGCAATTCATATCGCGAATCGCACGATACTAACAACAAGAGCATTCTGTGAAATATCCAACAAACTACCTGTAAACAAAAGTCAAGTGTGTCTGTATGCCCTCAGATTCCAGCAATCTTGCAGCCTCTATTCCCTAAATAAAAGGCAAACAAGCCATAAGCCCATCAAGTAAAGCATCAGTGTTTCTTAACTCAGCTGCTCCATTTTGCCCTGATTACTCACCTGCCAAGTTGAAGGAATTTTAAACAGCAGACGTTGAGGAGGGACGTTAATATCATCATACAACTTCAGCAGGTCATGCACCTGTAACATTTGATAACAGTAACATCAGAGCTCACCAAGGCACAAGACAAAGACAATAGGTGTTTTGTCAGGATAGATATGTAATTGTATTGAGCATCAAGGGGTCACAAACGTAAAGCTTGTTTTTATGATCTAAACTGATACAGAATTATAATTTACACACACACATCCACGGAGATCCTTAAGTAGTGTTTGGAATGATTAAAATTAAAAATTGATTTGAATTGATTTCGAAATCAATTCTTATGTTTAAAATACATTAGATAGTGTTTGAAATGATTAACAATAGTAATTGATTTGATTTTATTTGATTTGTATTTAAATATTAAAATCAAATTAATTCCTATCAAATCCTATCAATTTTGATAGGATTCCAAATATAAAGCAATCAAATCCAATGGAATTTGACAAATGAAATCATTTTTTATTTTTTAAATCATCCAAACACAAAATTTGATTTGCAAATCAAATAGATTCCTATTTCTTCCCATTCCAAACACTACCTTATCTCTTCAACTCAGGCATTGCTTACACGACAATGGTGCCTGCTTAACTAAAACCATCCTTTCTATACATCTGGTGCAAATTATAACTGTTTCTCTAATGTTAGGAGGTACTATAGCACTTACTCAAGGTTGGGGTAGACAACCTTTTATATGAATATTGTAATCCTGAGTCTTCAGAAGACTCTGGATTAGGCCGCTCCCAGAAAGAAGGCATTGAATTGAACCTCCAAATGCATTCAACATTTTAATCTCGTGTTGAAGATGCACACCAATAGTAATCCTAATATTTTTCGTAATCAATTTTAATTTTTCCTTGTGAAGATAATGGCTGAAGTACATCTGCATTTGTTTTACAATTAGGTGAGAGAAAAAGAAGCAAACGTACCTTCCTGATGATGCCGTGCGTGTCGTAAGCAAGGCGTGCATCCACTTCAGTTGAAACACGGCCAGGGACCAGCTTTGCCATGTCACCACCCACATTCACTAAAGCCTACAATTCCAAAGACCAAATCCACGATTCAAGCAACCTTGGACTAGAAAACCAACAGGTTTTTTTTTTTTTTTTTTGGAAAAACATACGATAATTAAAGAATAATATCTAATAATTAGTAGCAAGTAATCAAAACAAGAGCCAAAAACAAATTACCTTGTTGAAGAAACAAGACAATCTGGCGTCAGGGTTTTGAAGCCCGTAACACTCAGAATCTGCCAAAGCCATTTCTACAGCATTCTGGGGGGGGGGGGGGGGGGGGAAAGTAAGTAACTCACTCACTCAGAGATCAGAATGAGAGCAGAATACACGTGTTAGTTAAGTTTTGATCTCAGAGATGAATGGGCTGACCCTGAAAATGGTGTCTGGAAGGCCACATATACCCAAGAGAAGCGAGGAACTGACAGTAGCAGCTGTTGGAGGAAACCTAAACAATTAAAAAAAAGGGAAAAAGAAAAAAAGAAAAAAACAGTGACTCCTCATCAGAAGGAAGAAACATTAATTCAAATTGCATAGCTATGGGGGAAGAACAGTGAGTGTTACTTTTCGAAATCATCGAAGATGACAGTATCTGGAACGATCTCGCTGAAGGCTGACACAGCGTCCAATTCAGTGGTCGAAGCTGAACGCAAGGAACCAAAAAATAAAAATAAAAACAAAAACGTATATTTTAAATGTGGGAAATGTGAATTAAAAAGGCGAAGTACGAAAATAAGAAGAGCACTACCAGTATCGACAGAGGAAGAAGCGGCGGAAGAGAATCGAGTGGAAGTAGCGCGAATTTGAGGAAGGGAGATGCTGTGGGAGTTGAAAAGCAGAGTGGAACGGACAGAGAAGGAGGGTCCTGTGCGAATTGATGAAGTTGGAGATGAGAGAGCCGCATAAGGCGGAGATTGCAATGTTACCGACATTTCTGGGTTTTCAGACAACTCAAACACACACTTCACTCACTCTCACAATTACAATTACAATTACAAATAGGCCAGATTCAAAGGCAGTGTCCCTCACCAACTTATCATATTAAATCTTCGAAGAGTTGATACTTGCAAATATTTTATTATTTTTAGTATTTTTAAATATTTGAATTTTTGTATTTAATTTTTAAAAAAATTTTCGTTCAATTTTACTTCCTTATTTTTTAGATATTACTAATATTAATTATTATTATCAATTAAATATTATTAAATACTAATATAGTAATGTGAAATTTTAACACGTATTAATCTGATTAAATCTCATATTACCACGTTAGCACTTAATAATATTTAGTTGACAACAATAATTAATATTGAGAATGTGGAAAAAATAAAAAACCAAAATAAAACCAAAATTTTTTATGAAACCAAAATCAAAAAATTAAATATTTAAAAAAATTAAAAATATATTTAAATTTATTTTATTCGTCCAGCCTCTCCTAACGTCACTCGCCGGTGGGCTTCGGTTTCGAGAAATGATTAGTTCACTCGCCACCACCAGAAGATGTTTTTTTAATTTGTATTATTGATTATTGATTAATTATTAATTTTATTAGTTTGATATCGGGAGAACCATTGATTTGGTATTTAAAAGATCAAAATATCCATAATTTAGTATCTAAAAAGTATTTTATTAATTTATAGTATCTTAATAATAAATTTTATTATTATTAATAAATTAAATTTTTTAGATACTAACCTATCAGTATGTTAATATGTTAGAGATTAATTTGTTAACATATTCATCAATAAGATAGGCGAGAAAAAATAATATCTCTTAAAACTTAAACTATCAACATTCTAATTTTTAAAAGAGCAATTGATAGTTCTCCTTCGATATTTGTTTTGACGGACTCATGCAGGAGTGTTGCGTTCGATATTTTCTAGGCTGTTTATCCAGAAGTCCCTTTCAGCCGCACCTAGTAATATCCGTTCGGCACTTCGGCATTTGTCATATAGTTCACATTTTTCTTTTTATGGTTAAAATAAAAGGATAATTTTGTATAAAAATACTTTACTTTTACTAATAGTATAAGAATTTTTACTTAAAAAGTAAGTTCAAATTAAAAGTAATCTTTATTAATTTATAATTATTTTAAAAAGTTAACATATAAATATTTATATTTGTATTTATATTTAATAGTTTTATCTTTAATTTCCTATCATGTGTCACATATGTTAACAGAAATTATTTAAGAGAAGACTTGGAGGAATTCTTTTATTTTTTTTAACTTTTATGGTCTACAGTAGTGGGCTCTCTTTTAATCCACAGGAACATTTCTTTTGGACTTCTTTTTTGGTCTATTTTTGGACTTTTGGTCAACAGGAAAGAAAGAGTAACACATTCAGGCCGATGTATTCTCATTGTATTGGGCCTAATTCTATGGGTTCGTCACACTTATTGCATAATTTGACCAGGTCGAAGAATCATGTCTTAAATAGAAACCCAAAAAGATATTGTCCAAAACAAAATAAGAAAAAGAAGCAGAAAACTATAATTTTCTACAGTTATATTGAAATTGGATCAGTTCAATTATAGGTCCCTTGTACCATGTTTAACTGGGTCAACTTTTTCAATCTGTTAATGTAAATGGTTTCAAAACTCTAAACTATGCTTTCAATTAGTGGTGTAGAGAATAGCCACAACATTGCAACTTTGCACAATGTATGGCGAATCCCATCATCATGACACGAGTGGCTGAAGGTTCTTTTCTTGATTTCTTCCTGCAGATGTTTGATACACATTTCATCTTAGTTAACCGCAATTTGTTCCGACCAAACAATATAATTTCGTCCAAGGATAATGACTAAAGAGGACATGACCTATACTGTACACAAAATGACACCCTCAATTTCCTAAGTGTCCATTTGTTTTTGCTTTTAGGAGATGTAAAAGGCCTTTTATTTAAATGAGAATAAAAATATATAATAATTAATATATTTGATATGTAAAAATCTTTTTTAAGAAAGTCTTTTAAAATTAGGAGAAATATCCTTAAAGTTATTTTTTATTTTAGAAAAAAAAAATTTGAAAATGAATCTTATTATTGCTCTCACATCCACAATCAAAAGTAATTTTATTTTATGTTATCCAAACAAAATTCATTTTCTTAAACTTACTTTTGAAATATTCAAATCAAACAAAAATTATTTTTTTAAAAATAATTCTTTTAAAAAATTTTATTTTAAAATATCTTCTTTTAAAAGACTTTCTTCCAAAAATTAAACCACACTTACCCTAACAAAACTTCTACTATCATGAAGTTGCCTTTTTTCTGTTGCTTCCCAATTTTTGGGGGGTTGGGGGGGAGTTTCCAGAAAATAACAAGCTTAGAAATGGAGTCGTTGGAAAATGATGATTGTCACACTTGATTGACCAAAACGATCTCAAGAGTAACTCCAATTGCGGGGCGGTTGGGTTCCAGAGATCAATCACTGGCAAGTATGGCTTTGGTCACTGGCCACTGTTACCAATTGTCACGACTACTGTTAAAGTGTTAATCATTGGTAATGACATAAGGTTGTTAAATTTTGATGATTGACAATGACCGAAGGAGTTGTGGGAAAGGACAAAAGATGGTCAAAGTCACTTGCCATTGCCAAACATGAGCAGTGATGATGATGGTGGAACTATGCATATTGAGTATTGATGACGGTGTGCAAAGTCACAAGTGACCCTCAATAGTCGATGCCAGCACCGGGTAGCTGGATTTTAGCAACCAACGGGGATTAGGTATTTTTGACATGATCTCTGTCATTTGTGCGCAATTGATACCAAGAAATATACGTGTAAGTCGCGGAGAGCTTATATTAACGAATAGAGAATGGGGAAACTGTTAATAATATTGTCACTTATAGTCTTCGTTTGCCTGATAATTCACTCATTAATATAGAGTAACCATTATTTAGATGCACAATCTCCACTCTCGATTAACACACCAAGGGTGTATTTGTTTATAACTTTTTTTTTTGTAAAAATTTTTTTTTATCTAAAAAAATTAATTTTTATATATTTGGATAATTTTTTAAAAATAATTAGATTATCAAAAAAATCTATTTTCAATTTTTTTTGTAGAAACTAAAAAGAATAGTTTCTAAAAAAATTAATTTTTAATTTTTTTAATTATATATAAAATTTAAATTTAATAATCATTTTTTTCAAAAAATAAAAAAAAAACACTCTAAATAAGTGTATAAAAATAACTTTATTCTCTTGACATGTAGCATAAATGATGATTTTATATCATGATAATAGAGCATGATGTGAGAATATGAGATGAAAAAAATTATTCAATCAATTTTGGGAAGAAATTTTTTTTTTTGTTGCCTAGATGGAACTACTGGTATTTGGATTTTATTACCGGAAATTCAACTAATCCAATCCGACACAACGGAGATCCCTGAATAGGATAGAGGTTTCCTAGCAAGATTTTTTCTATTTTCAAAATTTGAACCCGAGACTTCTAGTTAAAGGAACAAGACATATACCACTTTAGTTAATCTCATATTAACGAAATCAAATTTTTTTTAACTTATACTAAATATAAGAGGCTAACATTCTGATTAAAAATTTCCAAAAATGGAAGAGAAATTAAGAACCAAACGCCCCACCGTTTTCCGAGACATCTTATACACATTGACTTTCTGATCACAATTAAGAATCAAAATCCCCACCGTTTTCCGGTGAACAGTATTCATAATAACTTATTAAAGTGAAAGCGAAGGAAATAATCAACTATAGAATATCAATGTGATTGGTATAAAACAATATGCCAAGCCAAGGCCTTTCGAATATATAAACTAAATGCCTAAACTCTGACATTTATTTCTTCGCTCGCTTCCTTTCTTCCTGCCTCTTCCTGTTCCCCAAGAGTTGGAGAAACTTCATGACCTGCATGTATTATAATTACAACAGTTATAATCTTTCTTAGTTCACTAAGAAGATCGACAAAAAAAGTGTATCGGAAACAATGCATATAAAATATGATGAGATTTGGACCTCAGTGGGGTCCCGGAGAGAGTAGAAGGCACTGCTTTCTTTTCTCACTGACGAAACCAAAATCCCATAGCCACGATTACTCTCCCGCAGCACCTAATATGTAATTACATGCAATGCAAAAAATAAAAATTCACAGGATAACAATCTTCTTAATTAAAGGGAAAATCGGAAAACGCTTTTGCTGTACGGCTTAAATACAATACCTTGAATGCGTCTTCATCAGTTTTATCATCACCAATGTAGATGGGAAGCACGTCATTCCTATCAGTTAGCCCTGCACAAAACCATTTTGTGCATTCAATGGCATCATGAGTGGTGTATATAATAAGAGAGGCAAAAGAGAGGTTCTTCTTACCTAGAGATTCAAGTAAAAATTCAACAGCTTTTCCTTTGTTCCAGTCAATCATAGGACGGATTTCTAAAACCTATAAGGCCACAACAACACAGGGAAAAGGGTTATAATGTTAACAAACTGAAAAATAGTATAGAATGCAAGAGCATAAGTTGCAAAAATTGACCAAAAAAGTTCCAATGTTCAATCAACAACGACCTTGCGAGTATAGTACCTTCCGTCCATGAGTTGAACGTAAACGAGGGTAATTTTTCAAGATATCATGGACACGTTGTCCAATTGTTGTCCAATTCTGCAGCAGATTTAAGAAGTGAAAAAAATCAGAACATGAAATGAGATTGAAAAAATGGTACCAACTCATGATGGTTGGGTTAACGTCCTTACATTCTCTTCTACATTACGGTAATGCACAGAAACGCAAAACTTGTGATTTTCAACTTTTGCGCCTTCTATATCTTTAGTAATCTCGACGAGGGTTCTAAAAACCTGCATGATAATACCCCATCAGTAATTTCTCTCTCTTTTTTTTTTTTTTAATCACGAAAAAGTGAATTTTTCTCGCTAAGCATTAGAGAGAGAATTTTGCACCTCATCAATCATTGGCAGGAATTCCCTTGCAGGTTGAAAGAGAGTTATCTCATTTCCCTGTCACATTTAGATACAGAGACATAGTGAACTTCTGAATTTTTTGACATTTATCAATGTATAGGTCCATAATTGCTTTATAGTCAATTAATTAATTACTTACCTGATGGTCAGTAGATTTGACACAATTTGGATGGTTTTTGGACAGAGTCTCACAAACAGGGCCAATAATGTCCAGTCCATGACTACCAGCATAGTAGAGTTCCGTTAGTTTAACTAAATCGAAGACCTGAAAAATGCAGCAAACACACCCTTTATGACATGCTAAAAGTGATAAATCTAATAAACAAAAGAGGGACCTGTTATTTGTATATTACAAAGTTGGTATAGTATCGACATACAAAATATAAAGACAGTGAGATCCACTATAATTTTTCTCTCAATATTCACAGCTTTCTTTCTTTCTCTCACTAGATATGTCTCACTATGTCTAACTTGTTATGTACAAATATAATTTCTCAACAAAAAAATGAATACGTAATTGGAAAACCTCCAAAACTAATTATCATCGTAGATACCTTGTCACGGCTTCTTCCACTGATGATTGCCGTGGGGAAATACTTTGCCACACTTCTCACAGTTGCACGCATCTACACATGATTTTGAGAAAGAGAAAAAAGAAATGGAATAACATTCAGAGCTAAAGAGGAATTAATAATAATTCTTAATTAACATATATGACAATCCAGTATGCATAGCTTACGGCTTCGGACATAAAGGCACAATCTGGATCATCGACTATTGGCGAAAGTGTGCCATCATAATCTAGAAACATTGCAATCTTCTTATCCTTTGCACGGTCAATAATTTTGTCAAAAGAGTCTAGTGCTGAAGGATAACCAAGCTGGTGAAAAGAAATGAATTAATGACAATCTAGCAAAAATTTTAAGCTGAGATGGTTCAATATAGTGAATTCAAATTAAACCAAACATAGAATTGAACACAGAACAGTGAGCGTTGGCGCATCGGCAAGATTGCTTATATTTACCCCCCCAAACCCAATTAGGAGAGAGCCTCATGCATTAAGCCGCCTTTTTTTAAAAAATAAAAATAAAAAATAGAATTGAATGCAGAAATTAAGTAGGAAGCATACCATCCATGAGTTATAGTCTTCAAAGTCATAATCAATTGAAGCAACCTGAGAATTTGCACCCTTAAGTAGCTTCTTCCTTGGAGGTGAAGAGGCCTTCATGGCATCCAGCCAACCATTGGATCTGACATCATCAAGGCTTCCGGCACTTTTCCTTGAATTGTTTCTTGAGAACTTTCCGGGAGAGTGTGGTGAATCTTGCTGTGAATAAGCTAGCAGAGTAGAATGGATTCCAAGCCTTGACTTGTTGACTGGAATAGGATCGGTAAGAATTGGAGCAGCATGCGAGGACTTCAAATCCATTGAACTTAGCTACACTTTTTTCAAGGGTACTTATCAAGGAAGGCACAAAATGGTTGTGTTTAATATTATGAGTGACTTTGTCATAAACAGAGTTGATTTATACGAAAATTTATGGTTAACCAACTCTTTTGTCTATGAAAAACCACCGTTTTAATGTTTTCTTGTCACTGCTACTGGGTGAGCAGTCCATCAAGCACGGGTTTCCCTGAAACTTTAATAGGAGGGAACCAAAAGCAAAGTTAGAGAAAGCAAATCAGGCTTTGTCGTCAACAAATTCAAGGAAAAATGTTTAACAAAATCGAAAGCCAATAAATAAACAAATATACCTTCTCATATATCGCATTGCATTTTTAACTGGGGGATGGTATTAACGGAATAGGTCTTCTGAGTAGAGAGTGATGATTACGGCACCTGCAACCCAGAAAATCAATACAATCAATAACAAAATTTACTATAGAGGCGATAAAATGAAGATAAATTTTACATCTATGCATATGGTTATGTCCATGCAAGGACTATTATTATGAGATTATGATGAATTTTTAAAAACTTAATCAGGAATGTACGAGGAAAAATAGGAATTGCTGAAGGAGAAATGAAACATGAATACAAAAAATGAAACACATGTAGCAAAAACTAGAAAACATCGTTGTCAAATGCTAACAAATAAAGATGTTGTGTCCCATTTCACTTGTTAAACAGTAATTCAGTGACTGAACGATTTTCCAGTTCTATTGAGTGTTGAGACAATCCAGTCTGGCAATAGATGTTTACAAGTTCTTCCAAGTGTATCTGATTCTACTATTTGTAAGTCAAAATTCAGTACCACATGTTAGTCTAGAAGGAAGACGAGATAGAACATGCCAATGTCGGCGAACTCAGATTGTGTAATTTGCATTTTGAAATAAACAGACTAAAAGTTCTACACTCTATTTACACCAAAAAGTTAAGGAATATTTAAAAGAAAAAAGAAATAAAAACAAGAAAAGAATCCTCTTCTTCTAAGTAAACAGAAGTTAGTTGAGAAGCTTTAAGTCTTTATTAAATGAAGGCTATAAGATTCGAACACATATTTGCTACTGGAATTCACAAAGAGAGAATCTTTGTTCATAACTAAAAACCACATCAACAAGATTCTTTATTTTCCTACCCCTGTATTACCTTTCAATGAGGAAGAACATCACCAAGGGTAAAATAATATTTGTCAAATGAATGCCTATACGTAATTCAAAGCATACAAACCCACGCAAGCTAAGTGTGCAAATAGAGATCAAAATGACTCATTTATGTTTCTATCATTGCTTAAGATCAAATGCACCAACAATAACAACTGAAAAGGAAATGAAATAAAATACCAACGCAAGCGTTGAGTGAAAAAAAATACATAGATTTTAAATGTGATGCACAATATGAAAACAAATTTATATATACGTGCAGTGATATATGTACTCTGTAGCTGATACGTGAAACTTCGGTAATGGGAGGCCCTACCGGAGCTTAAAATGAAGAAAAAGAGGAGCTGTCAAGCCTGTCACTTTTTTGTTGTAGATCCAACGCACGACCTTCACATTTTAATATGTAAATAAAATTATAAACTAATATTCATGATTAAAAAAAAAATTCCTCCATTGACTAGACGCTTCAACGGCCAAAATGAGCATAAGTGCAAAACATAATTAAATAACTTCCCCACCGCAAAAAGCCAAAAAAAAAAAAAGGAAAAAAAAAGAGAGAGAGGAGAGAGGGGAAAAAAAAAAGAAGGGAGAAAAGAGAAAGAGGGGCGGGGGGGACTTGAAAAAAAGGGACGAAATTCTAGAAAACTTGTATAAGGGTCATTATCAAATTTGTTTCATAGAAGATGCCACATAGTTGGCAGCCATCTCTCCAAGGTTAAGGTCAATGTTGACAGAAAGTTCTGGGGGGTCATGAAAAATAATAACCAGTGTAAAACTTTCACCTAATTCTGGCATGGACACCCTCCATTCAATGGTCCTGTGGTTTTCCCTCCTTGTTTAATACACCAAGGCATGTTTCAGAAAATTCAACATCTTCTATACGCATCAAAAAGAAAATAATTAAAAAAAAAAAGAAAGAAAATCAACTACACATTTATTTTTCCCCTTAAGACAGGCTATAGGAGAGAAGAAATTCTCCACTCTTGACAAATGGGTTGTCAAATCATTCATTGTTCAACACCTACACATGGCTCCCCCAATTAACAAATCCATTTTTTTCAATGCGTGATATAAAACTCTTAAATATTTTTTAATAAAATGTAAAATATAGGCATGTAGGCTGTGAAATGTCGTCCAGGACCAAAAGCAAAGAAGGAATCAATCAAGGACCTAACGGTAGCAAGAGAAAACAAAACGAAACAAGGCTAAAAATAAAAAAAGAAAGAAAACAAAAGCAACGCCTTCGGCTGAATCAATCAAAAGGCTGCGTTTTCTTCATGTTCTCTGGCCGAAAAGGACTCACTTTTTTTAATATCAACGCTATCACTTTGCACGTATCACGCAAATGCAATTCACAACAAAACAGGTTCGCATAACAACAACAGGATTGAAGAGATTGCGTTCGCGAGCAGCTCAATATTGTATACAGCAGAAAAAAAAAAAGAAAAAGAAAAAATAGATCGTGATTTTTAGAATGAAGATTCATGATCATGAAGCCATTCAAACAGGGCATTAGGCACACGAGGGACTTATGTACTTCGATTACTGGGAACACGTATCGCACAATGACATCATAAATTCGGATCTTTTCATGATAAGCGGAGAGAGAAGATCGAGAAAACACACCTGATTTATCAGTTACACCTCTTTTCAGCGGCGCAGAAACCGCATTAACAATAACAAGCCTGAAAAACAAAAATCAAGCCAATCAAAATATGAGAGGAAAATTGTACACAAGCGTGTTGAGATTCTTATCTTATATCGGGACCTAAAAGGTGAGAAAATGGAAAAGGAAATTAAAGAATCAAAAATTAAAAATTGAAAAATCACCTTGAAGCTAAAAAACAAAGAGGACGAGAAATGACAGAGAGGTGGAGAAGGAGAAACAAGGAGAGGCTTCAGGTATTTATATGTTTGAGGGTATAAGGAAACTTGTCTATCAAGGTAGTTTAATTCACACTAAAATTTTTCCACGATTCTCGCCCCATATTTAAATCAGAGCATCATATTTAATTCAGAAATACTATTTTTTTAAGATTTAATTTATATATATTATCAATATTAAAAAAACTTACACAAATGTTCAATTATATATTACTACATCAGTAAAAATATTTGATTTAATTATTCTATTATCGTAAAAATTTTACGAATACAAATATCTCATTAAATAATAATATAAAACTCTTTTAGATTATCAATATATAATAATTAAACTCTTTTTTTAAAATAATTTTTAAGGTACTTATTTTCTTACTCTTTATCTGAGATGTCTTTAAAAAGTTGTAATTAACACGAAATAAATTTTTAAAATTTTTAATTTTAATGCAATAATAGCACTATAACCCGAGGGAATTTAAACTTGTGATGCGATTTCGTTGTTAGACGTGTGTATAACTCCTTCATGTTTTCTTTAATTGAAAAAATAAACACATTACTTTTTGTTTAAGTTATCGTTGGATTAGAATTTTCTTCCATTAAAAGAAAAATGCAATTCTTGATCCGCTAATGTTATTTTCTTGGATCAGATTACTTCATATTCATTGAAGTATATATTCTCTTTTTATGAAGTTTCATATTTTTTATTATTTGTTTTGTGTGTAGAATATCTCATTTGGTTATCATAATTTTTTTTATTAAGTTATGTTATTTTAATCTTTCTAGATCTCATTATTGTAATTTTCTACCAATTATCTTTTTATTTAACTCGAGTTGCATAAGTTTATTATAAGATAAAAATCTCCACAAAACTCAAACTTGATGAAACCTTATATAAAAGTAGTAAGTATCGAATCATTTGAACTAACAAAACATAAATTATTTAACGAGTTCTTTGAAAAAAAAAGTGCTGATTTGTACAATAGGAAATTACTACAACGAGATACAAATCATAAAATGCATCTCCATTTTATAAATCCACCCACCTATACATGCATCCGTATGTGGTGACTGAATTTTTTATTTATCTATTTTTTGCTGTTAATTGATACTGGGCCACGTAATCCGTATCCTTTCCTTTCCTTTTCAAATCTTATTGTATCATATAGCATTGCCGTTCTTGTTATGTTTAGTACACCGTAAATATTTCTTTTAGAGGTTTTATTAATTTAGTTATTTTAAAAAAAAAATTGGTGATAAATATTTAATCATTTCTGAAAGAGACTTGATTTCAATGACTTATCGAAAATTCTAATCTTTAATCAAACAGAATAGCATGATTAGCATGGCTTAATACTTTAACTCAATTTGGTTCACCAACTATTATAATTGATATCAATGTTATGGTTATATGAGAAAATTCAGATATCCTATCAACTTCTTTTTAACAATTCTCCACACAATTTTAAATTAGAATGATGGTTAAATATAAACGATTGTTTAAGGGTGTATTAGGCATATTGTATTAGATATGATACTATAAGATAATATAATACGTTATGACCTTATCTATTATTTGGAGCAGTCAATATATTGTATAAATTTATCCATCAAACCTCTCTAATACGTCAAAATAATAGATAACTTAATCCATCCTAGGAAGGCTGTATTAGGCTTGATTAATTTTTAATGTATAAAGGGTCTTTCACTTTTTTATTTTTAATATATTTTATTTAAAAATAATTATTAAATAAATAATAAAAATATATAAACAAAAAATAATACTATTTACTAAAAATATAGAAATAAAAATTTATTATTAAAAGATATAAATAATAATATTTAATATATATTTAATTATATGTAATAAAAAATACAACTAAATATAGGAATATGATATTTGGTTTCCTTGGATTTTGATGTATAAAAACTCCCTGTCTATTTCTCTCTCTCTCTTTCTCTTACTTTTTATATTTATGAAAAATATTAAAAATAAATAAATAAATAAATAAATTTTAAAATAAATATATTTATATATAATAAAAAAATAGCTAAAATAAATATAATAAATATTTGAACATTATCTTAACTTTTAAATAAAAAAAATTATTTTTATTATAATCACTTTTTAGTTATATTTTATATAATATAATATCTTATACAATGATATACTAAACATTGTATAGTATTAAATTTTTATCAAATCTTATACTATTAAGTCTTATCCTATCAGACCTTATACTATCAAGCATATCAAACGAGCCCTAAATGCCTTCCATTTGATTACTTAATCAAATTATAAATTTGATACATGAACACCATTCATTTATATTGCATGGATACTTCAAAATAGCCGTCGTATTCATATATGATACGTGTCATGTTGAATACTTCACAGATACTTTTCGATACTTCTAATTATATTTTAAAAATTTTTGCTATATTTTTTGGTATTTTTATACATATATAAATAGAAATTCTAAAGTAATTAATAAAATAAATATATTTTAGTATATTTACAAAAATTTATACTAATATTCAAATCATTATTCTCTATTTTAATTTAAGATTTATATTTTTATGTTAATTTTTTACTAATTTTATATATCATACTATAGTTATATCATATCTTATAATTCTTAAATATTATCATATCCCTATATTCATATTATATCACATCCATATCTCATATCTCATACTTATATCAGTGCTTCGTACCCATTCCGTCCTTGTTTTGTCCCTTTGGAACCATAATATCTATGGGTGTCAAAAAAACCCGCACCCGCGGATACTCGTGGATAATATCCGCAATGAGGCAGGTATCAGGGGAAGATTTTGCCCCTGCGGGTAATGGGGATGAGGATTTTAAATACCCGTATGTTAAACGAGGCGGGGGCAGGGATCACTATCCCCATACCCCCCGGGTACCCCATGAAATTACTATTTTACCCTTAAATTATTAACTTAGTTAAACTAATATTATTATTATTTAAATTGATTAAACTAAGATTTAAATTTATAAGTTAGATTTATTTGTACTTATTATATATTAGACTAATGATTGGATTACTATTATATGCTTATTTTTATTTTAAGTATTTTAAGTTGTTAAAATTTAGATTATAGAATTGGATTATTATAATTATTTTTTATTTATTTTATGTATTTATTTTTATTTTAAGTATATTAAATTGTTAAAATTTTAATTGTTAAATTAAATTATTATTTATGATTATGTTATAATATTAGAATTTTTATATTTAATTTAAATTTTTACAATTTTTAATATTCTAACATATATTTACGAATATCCATAAATCTGCAAATAATAAAAAAAGACACCTACACAAATATGAGACAAAAAATAGAAACAAATATTTATTCACAAAATAGGGGACGGGGGCTTATCCCTCACCCTCGCCCCCATCCCGTCCGATTGACATCCGTAATAATATCCTTCGTTCACGTGTACGTGGTGTTTCTAGCTTACCGGAAGGAAAATACCTGGAACAAGGTTTTGGCATGGAGCTGACGGGGTGACACCTGTCAAGAAAATAAATGACGACGTGGCCATGAGTCAGTGTGGCCCCACATTGCAAAGACCAACATGTTCTGCGCTCGCGTCGCTCTCTATCAGAGCTGGCATTTCGTCTGGGCTCTACATTTTTTCTTTTCGGTTGAAAATTTAGATTTAATTTTGATGTCATGAATTTTTATATAAATATCTAATTATATATAATTATATTAATTAAAGTTAAATTAAGAAAAAAAAAGAAAACTTATTATAATGAATATAAAAATCATACTTATAATGCTGTATAATTAAGTAACGTATATTCAAATTAATTTTTAAAAATATTTATGTTAAACTATTTTTTGCTCCATGGAGTCATGGATCCACATGGCTTATGGGAAAATATAGATTCACGTAGTTAGATGTACTACTGTAAAACGGCGTCCTCTTAAGATAATATTTGTTATTGTTATTCCCCTTATTATTATTATAAAGAAATTCTTCATTTGTTTTATTATTGAACGATTTAATAATTTAAAAATAAATGTATCTTATTTTTTAATCAGAATTATTTTTAAATACTCATTTAAAAATATAAAATTCTTCATTTGTTTTATTATTGAACGATTTAATAATTTAAAAATAAATGTATCTTATTTTTTAATCAGAATTATTTTTAAATACTCATTTAAAAATATATTTTAAGTACTTTAAATTTTGTATTATGTAATTATAGTTTAATTGAAATACTTTTATCATTGCAACTGTTTAATTATAAATTTAACAAAAAATGAATAATATAAACTAACGAACTACATAGTACATGTCAAATTGTTAATCTTTCATTGCATAAACTATATTTTCATCCCTAATCTTTCAGTGATATTTTAATTTTGTCCTAAATTTTAGTTTTGATTTCAATTTGGTATCTAATATTTTGATAAAATGTCAATGCTATCCTTTTCGTTGATGCCATCAATTTTACTAACAAAAATTGTTGATTTGGCTCTGACATATCCATTTTTATTTTATATGAATGTTATGTAATGAATATAAAAGCTCTATTTTCGTTTTTAATCTTCTAAACTTCCGTATTTAAAGTTAAGAGTTGCTTGTAAATAGGATTTAGTTCATTTCAATGAGTATGGTTAGACGAAAATAGAGCTTTTGTAAATATAGTATGAAATTCACATGAGATAAAAAATAGAAACATCAAAGCCAAGTCAATAGTTTTTGCTATTAAAATTGGCGGCATAAAAAAAAAAAAGATAAAATTGAAACTTTATTGAAATGTTAGAGATGAAATTGGAAAAAAAAAAAAGAAAAAGAAAAAAAAGAGAGCTTTTATCGTTGTAATATATGTTATTGTCTATGTTTTAAATCTTTTTTTTTGTGGGTATACATTTTAAATCTATGGAGTTCTTATATAAGATGATGTATTAAATATAAAATTATCAGTTTAATTTTACTAAATCATCATTGGTGTAAATTTTTATATTTTTTTGAACAGCAAGAGGTGTAAATTTTTATTTTATAGATTAATTATCTATTATTTTATATGATTTTTATAAAATTCTTGGATGATAATGTAAAAAAATTATACTAAGAAGGTATTCAAATTAAATTTGAAAAATTATTTATTTTTATTTAATAATTTAAGTTTTTGAAATAAATAATTGATGGCAATTAAAATAAATCCACAATGCACTTATTTGCCATGACGCCAATAGCAAAAGTTGGTGAAGGTAAATCGGCATTTTGTTAAGTTCATTTGTTATATTGTGGCCAAAGATTTTGTAAGAAGCTGTCGTCAAAATAAAGGAGATAAAAGTACTAAGATTTTTCACTATCCATAACTTTTGTGTGGTTAAAGTTATAAATCATTCTTACAAAAAATTATATCATATGAACAGGTCATAAAACTATTAATACAACTTGATTACTCCCAAAATACCAAAGATTTTATTTATAAGTCAAATCTCTTATGAGGTTTCAATTTTCATTGGTGAGAGTCAATCAACATTGGCAAGATTTTGGTACATTGTCCATAAAAATTTCGAGCCAAAGAACCCCACATATGAATCTACCAACCAGCATTCCTCCAATACTCTCAACACTAGAACCTTGGCTCTAATGCCACTTCTAAGGTCGTAGAAGTACAAGAAATATCAAAAAAAAAAAAAAATCCTCTCACACGGGAGGACACAATGTAAGAATAAAATAAAATACAATATAAAGGAGATAATACACAACATTTTAACGTAGTTCGTTTATTTTCAACCTACCTCCATGACCCCTTATAAGGAATACCAAAATTATATGGCCAACTTATAAAAACTATCCATACAACTTGATCACTTCCAACCCAATAACCTAAAGCAATTGTTTTGGAGGATGTCCTATAAGGTTTCTATGCCCACTTGATGTGGGACTTAGACTTGAATGCCAACACATCCTAAAATCTTTAGGGCCATAAATGGTTTTTGATGGTCAAAATTATACGGTTCATTGACTAGGTAGAAAAATAAATAAATGGTAGGAATTATCTGCATTTTACCAATTTTATAGGTTAGCCAACAAAAATTAACATGACTTGTGTTATATTGGAGGAATCATATTCCTTGCAGAATAATAAGCTCTGCATATATAAGCTACATTTTCTAGGGGAGGTACCTATCTAGTACTTTTGAACTCATCTTTCGTCTAGAGACATTGGGCCGCAAAAGCCAACAATTTGCTGCCCAGAATAGGCAGTTAGGCACTCATTTTTCATTGCAACTTCGGCTAAAGCATATGCTTTCAGTTCAATTCCATTCCTTAATTCTCGGGTTGATTGCCTAGCCAGCATCACTTTATTTTTTTCAACAAATTTTGATTGATTAATAATCAAAGGTAATAACCTGTCTACAGTAGTGAAATTAGTACAATAGAACATGATAAAATAATAGTTAAATCTAATATTATAATCAATAAACTTTATACAATTCTTAATAATACACAATAAATCAATACAAAATAGCATCATGTTATATAAAATGTATTAATTAAAATATAATAATTTATAATTTATCATTTTTTAAAAATATATATAAATTTCAAATAATTATGTGATTTTATATCAAGTCGGAGATCAATATGAAATATTAACTCATACCTAACTCCAAAAAATACTAGATCAAATTTTTAAAAGTCGACCCCAACCCAGTAACCCAATAAATTTTGGGTTGCAATGGATTATTGAGATAGATCGTGAACACCAACATACAAAAGGCTAGATCAATTGATAAAAACAGTGTCCTTTGCAACAATGGACCTGGAGGAAAAAAGGGATCGTGTTCGATCCCTAGGAGCAAAGCTCCCATGTCCCTCCCCCCTCCCCCCTCCCCACATAAATGGGGCCGCCTCCCACCCCTTGGACAAAAAAAAAAGAGAAATATTTTTTGTACATCAACTTTTTTTTATATAGTTGACACCTTTTTCCTCTCTCTCTCCTTTTCCCTTTTATTTTTTCATTTTTTCACTTTATTTCATAATATTTTTTACTTACCTTGTGAGTGAGTGTTGGGAGGTATCCCACTTTAAAGTGATACAAATGACACCACTCAAAAAAAAAAAAAAAAAATCATGAACACCCTAACTCTCAACTTACTTCATTATTGTCGGTAGGAGCAGATTTTCAGAGCTCTTAGAAAATATTAAAAACTCTAAAAATATTGAAAATAAAATATATATGTATACCTCTTCAAACATTATTATATTCTCTTAATTAATTTTTTTTTTAAAAAAATCTCTAAAACATACGAGTTTGTCGTTGACTATTATAAACTTCAATTAAATGAAAGTTTTCATTTTTCTTAGCAGATTAAACACAAAATGAAGATGCACGTAAATATGATATACTGTACAGATAGACTAGGACCAAAATATTATTCAAATGGCGTGCAGTACCAAAAGGACAAAAGAAGGCTATGAACCGTAATTTTGCAAATCAAATAAATATTTTATTTTGATAATTTTAACTCTTTTAACCGTGTATGATAATTAAATGTAAAATGTTTTATACAAAACTTAGTTCAAATTTAAACGCATCAAATAATTTGGCAAACAGCGTGCCAATTAGATACTGTTGGTCTGTTTGCGGCGCATATTCCTGGAATACAAAGAGTGTCATGGGATTATATTTCCCTATTTGTTATTTAATAATTGATCGTCAAATTTGATGCCGTTAATTTATCAACTAGTTTATTTGGTCGTTGCATTGCCCTGTTTTTAGACGTAAAGTAAGTTGACAAGAATAAATTTGGGCATAGTTTCTTAGGTACTGACGATTAAATTAAGTACATATATCATGTATAGACCACTGCCTCTATTTTTTTTTTCCAAAAAAAATTATTGTTTTAGATTTTTTTTTAATTTTATATTACATGTTAGTTAGAGTTCTAACCAAAAATGAACTATTTGATATAAATATTATCTTTATTCTCTCTTATTATTTTTTATTGATTTATTATAATTCATTTTTTAGTAAGTTAAAAAAATTATGCTGTCTCTTAAGCTGTTTTTTCTTTTAAAAATAATTAAAGTTATTATATAAATTACGTCTCTAAGTTTAGTATCATTTTCTTAAATGGCATATAGAGGAATGGATTTTTTTCGATAGTTCATATATAGGAATCGATAGAGGACTTACCAATAAATTCAAGAAGGCTAGAAGAATCAGAAAGTAGGGATGTAAATTACTGAAATACATTTTATTTTCATTTTTGGGGTTTGTTTTTCTAAAATAATATGAATTTTTATATGATCGAAGGTTGTATGACTAAACAGGCATTTAAGTAAAATTTATAAATAAATTAAATTTTAATGCGCTATCGTTTCTAAAAATATTCAACTTAGATTCGATGATATACTATTACATCATTTAATAAGTCTAACGTAATATGTAATTGTTAAATTAACTAAATTTATTAAATGATATGTTAATAAGATATTGATTAATAATATCCAAATTCTTTATATGGATAATATATCAAGATTAAACTTATTTGAACTTTTATTTATTAAAATATAAATATATTTTGACGTAGACATATAAATTAACCTAGCTAGTTGTTAGACTCTCCTTCATAATTCAATAAAGCTATCTTTTAGTTCAGAAATATATATAAGTAAAAATAATAATGCAAACATATTATTAGTCAACCTACCTAGTTAAAGTTTAGGAAAAGAAAATATATTTTACTTCCCTAAACTATAGGTAATTTGTAGTTTATTCCCAGAATTTTTAAAGTATATAATTCATGCTCTAAACTTTTTTTAACATGTATTTTATTTCTTTTGTTAAATTTTTTATCAATTATTAATAAAATAGTACACGTTCAATAAAGTTTAAGATTCAATGTGCAACTTTTTTTTTTTTTGTTTATAAACAAAAGTACACATAATTTAAAATTTAGGGAGATAAAATATATTTATTTTCTATTAACAATGGACAAAAACTTAATAACAGATCATGAGTTGGGCTTGTATTCTTTTACGTCCTCCTGGTTTCATCATAATTAATTCGGATGGTAGCTCAGTGGGGAATCCAGGTGCTGCTCAGTATGGTGGGCTTCTTAGACATGCATGCTAACGGTGATTGGATTATGGGTTTCTCTGGTCATGTTACTAGAGCCGATAATTTATGTGTGAAGTTGTTGGCACTTCGGCGAGACTTGTTCATGGCTTGGAGCTTGGGGTTTCACATTGCTGTTTATGAGGTTGATTGCTCGGAGGTTGTCCGTCTTGTGTCAAACACTCCTCCTATGTTTCGTGTTTCGTGTTTCGTGTTTATGCTTCGGTTATTAGCGATATTAGGAGGTTACTGGCCCAGAGTTGGAGATGTAGGGGAGTTAGGCTGCTAACTTTTTGGCTAAGCTTGGTGCTTCCTTTGCTAGTGCTGATCATGTGTGGGGTAGCCCTCCTCCAGGGCTTGAACTCATTCTTCTTGCGGATGTTTCTGAGGTTGTTCATTTGAGATAGTTTTGTTTTCTTTTTCTTTCATTTAGCTCACATACCAAAATACATATATATATATATATATATATATATATCGAAAATTTCAGTGAAAACTAAAAAGTGAAAGCAAAGTATTGTGTGATGTGAACACCCGGTAGGGAATTGGAATTGGGATACACGACACGAAACAATAAGACGTCGTAATCGTAAATGTCATGTCCACGTGGACCCCTAAGAAAGTCCAAGGCCATCGCAAATTATTGTTTCACCACTCACAATTATTGACGGTACATACCGACGTGTCATTACTTTTTAACAGGAGGACAATGAAAAATGCTGCGAGTGCAGGGGCAATAGAAAGCTGGACCTTTATTTTTATGTTCAATTTAATAAATTGAAAGATACAAATTTAGTAATACTGATTTTAGCTATTGAGTAGGAATGTTTTGTGCATTAATATGCAGAGATTAATAACCTATGACACATGAATAAAAATACAGGAATGAAAAGAAGACAAACTATTTTCAAATAAACACATAACACGTAATTTGTAAAACTTCGTAAATTAGATTTCATATTATCAAGCATTGTTGATTCTAATTATACTTAAACATAAATAAAGCCTTTAATTGTAGGAAACATATTTTGTCTTTAAACTTAAATAACTGGACTGGTTTATAATTAAATAATTGGACTAGCATAAATTTTGAAAAAGATAATTGTTAGGTAGATCTTTTAATTATATAATAATATATAGAGATTAATCTTATTACAATATATGTAGAAATACTCTAAAAACTTAAAAAATTAAAATAGCATGTGGGACTCTGTTTTGATTTCTCGCTACTACTTTCTACGGGAGATAGTTTTATTTAAGGCATAGTTGGATAATATAAGTATCTTTTACAACTATGATTCGGACAATGATTCATCATATTGTAGGGAAATGATCCCTTCAGCTAAACCTAATGCCTGTTAGTACTGCAGGCGGGACTCTCGAAATTTATTTTAACCACTTATACGGGCTTTATAGACTTTATATGAAGATATGCTTGTGTTAAATTGTTGAATAATACGACTACAATTTATGGCATTAGAGATATGCATGCATGAACACACACTTCAGGAGATTGAAATAGAAACGAAGTGATGATAACAAGTTAACAACAAAACCAGATTGGGTTATTGAGTTGGCGAGTGGCAAGCTGCTCTGAGATTATGTATCGAGTACTTTTATCGTTCAAGACCAACCAAGAGCCACTAAACATAGAAGATCGAATCCCACGCTCTACTACCTACCTATATAGGCCGGTTGTTTCGCTCTCTTGCGCATGCATAGGTTTAGGTGATGGTCCAAGTTTGTTGTCTACGGAGGGTCAGCTCCTTAAAGAAAACGGTATATCTAGGGTCCCGCAATAATCTAACCTTCGTGGCGTTACATTTCTTTACAATATCTAATAAGTGCAACTCCATTTCCTTGCTGACAAGAAAACTTTTTGGATCCTTCTGCCAATTCATTCATCATTGATATTTCATTACTATTCTAGCCTAGCTTATGGGGTCGAAGGACTCCTTCGTACGGGATGGTCCACTCTAGGTTCGGTATTCTAATGTGTAGATTGAGATGGACATGTCCTCTCCAATTCTGAAGAGAGGTTTTTATAGAAGCCTATATAAGGCGATTTCAATTATTAAGGGGTCAATGTTTCTAATGAAAGAGTGGCTCCATTATAACTGTTAAATGGGACAGTTCGATCATCTTCAATGGTGTGACATAATATTAAATCAAAGAAGCTTATACATGGAAATAGATAATTTTATCTTAAATTTTTACATGACTTAATGATGAGTAATTTTTTTTATTGATTAAAAAATTGGGGTTTAGACAAAATATATAACAAAAAAGAATTGATAATAAAAATTTATACACGATATATAAAGTTTTGTGAAAATTTTATGTGAAAAGATATATCCTCTCAATAATCATTGGTGCATCATCATATAACATACAAATGGGAAGAGTTCTACTCTCAAGTGTCACTCTCTCAAATTTTTGAAATAAAAAATTTAAAATATATTGTATTTAAATTTGAATATTAAAACAAATCAAATAGAATATTATAAAATATTTAATAATATGATAAAATATTATATTGATTTAAATCAAAATTAAAATTAAGTCAAATCAAATCAAATCAATAAAAATCAAAATTAAAATCAAATCAATCAAATTTAAATATCTAACAAAAAAATAGTGGGTTCGCTATGTAGTATTTTCAACTGATGTTTCATGAGTATCTAATAAAAAAAATCATATATTACTCACTATAGTAATAAAATTTTGTCAATATTACAATAAAAATATATTACTCAACATTAAAAAAAAATTACACAGACTATTGCCAATTCATACCTTGTTTTTAGAGAAATTATTATTATATACTCTTTGAGCACTAACTAAATTATACTTTACTTAATAATAGAGTAACATGTTAGATAAAATTGTAAATGGTGGATCATAAACTAAAATCATTATATTCAAATGTTAAAATCAAATTAAATCAAAATTCAATAAAATCAAAATGAAAATTAAATAAACCAATCAAATCTCATTGAGTTTATTAACAACATATCAACCTCGCATTTTTTTAAATTAAAAAAATTCAAAAGAATTTATAAAATAAAACAATACAACTGATTTGATTACTCATATCAAATCATCTCGATTATTCGAAACTTGGGCACCAAGTTATAGCCCATAAAAATAATATAATATTAAGCTACTCTATTGAACGATTAGTTGTCCCAGGTGATCTTGGTTTTAATAAGACCTAATTTACTAGCTATTATCATATAGCTATGGCAAAATTAAGTCAAATGAAATTGAAATCAAATCAAATCGATCAAAGTACAAATGAAAATAAAAATAAAAATTAAATCAATCAAATTTAAACATCTAACAAAAGTAAAGAGTGAATTTGCCATGTAGTGTTTTCAATTGATATTTTATGAGCATTTAATAAAAAAAATATATTACTCAATATAATAATAAAAATTATCAATGTTGCATAAAAAAATATATTACTCAACATTAAAAAATTTTAAAAAGAAAAATTACACAAAATATTGCCAGCTGATGCCCTTTTTTTAGAGATATTATTATTATTATTATTAGATGCTCTTGAAGTACAAGCTAAATTATACTCTACCCAATAATAATATGATATTTTAGATAAAATTATAAGTGATGGATCATAAACTAAAATCATTATATTCAAATATTAAAATCAAATAAAATAAAATTTTGTAAAATATTTAAATATAATAAAATATTATATCAAATGAAATCAAATCAAATTAAATCAAATCAAAATTTAATAAAATCAAAATGAAAATAAAAATTAAATTGAATCAATTTAATCAATCTAAATATCATTGAGTTCATTAACCACATCTCAACCTCATATTTTTTTAAATAAAAAATTTTAAAACATTCGTAAAATAAAACAATAACAACCAATTTATCTACTCGTATCAAATCATCTCCACTATTCGAAACTTGAGCACCAAGTTATAGCCCACAAAGTGATATAATATTAAGCTATTCTATTGAAAGATTAGTTGTTATAGGTGATCTTAATTTTGATAAAGTCTAACTTAGTAGCTATTACCATATAGTCATGGTAAACTCTTTTGAATTTTATAGTTTATAGCCTTTACTTTTTATTATTAATACATATAATCTCATTGCGTCCATTAGTCACATATCAACCTCATATTTTTTTAAATAAAAAGATTCAAAATAAAAATAGAAATTCACAAAATAAAACAATGGAAATTGATTTGACTATTCATAATTTCATATCAAATCATCTTCACTATTTGATGTTTGGGCACCAAGTTATAGCCATAAAATAATATAATATTAAATTACTCTATTGAAAGATTAGTTGTCATAGGATGATTTTGATTTTGATGAGGTCTAACTTATTAGCTATTAACGAGATTTAGCGTACTAGCTATTACTATATAGCTATGGCAAACTCTTTTAAAGACTATATTTTATAGCCTTTATTTTTTTATTATTAGTATTATTTGTACTTAGCTCTACTCTTATAGTGTGATATTTTTTTTTTTTAAATACTTCTAATCAACCAATATTAGCACTAGGGGAGGTTGGCTTAGTATAATGTTCTTAGATTGGTGCTATAATTATCATTGTCAATAGGTGTTGGTTACTTCAATATTGCCACAATTTACTTCTATATATTTATTCATTCCTCATCAAGTTATTGTACTCTTCATTCTTTATAGTCTTTCTATGGTTGTGATTTTTCTGTTATCATATACATATTATTGCTTTTGTAGCTCTTTTTATGTTTAACGAAGAGATAATCAAGTTCGTCTTTTATTAAATAATCACTTCATAATACTAATTCTTTTTTTAATACTCCTTGATGTGTATTTTTTATGCATCTTATTTGTATTATGTTTAGGTGAAATTATATATTAGTCATTTCATGGAAGCAAATTCAACCAACATAAAAGTGTCAGATATCATGGGATAAATTAGCTTACTTTTTTGCTTTTATATTATCTATTAATTTGTTATATATTCATTTTTTCTATGTGTTTACTAATTAAATGCTTGGGGCATCCTAATCATGTGTTAAGGCTAAAAAAAAGAGTACCTGTGATATTATTGAGAAATATTAATTAAGCAATTGGTCTTTGCAATAGCACTTGATTTATTATTATGGAACTTGGTATTAATATTATTGGTGCTGAAGTTGTTTCTGAAATGGTTTTAATATTATGTTTTAATATTTTTATATTTGCAATGAAAGGCCAATTGTGCTTTATTAATTATAGTAAAAAAATTTGTATATTATATTGTTTAGGTCTATTTTTTTTTTGGTCTAACATTATTTAGGTTTTATTTAGAATTATAGAGCACCGTGCTTAACACGAGTCTTCCACTAATGTTTTACATTAAAAGTTTAGTGATTTGATTAGATATTAGAGGTATCTAATCCCATTTGGCCCAACTTTATTCAGCTAGGAACAATTATATCCGTCTAATTACTAATATATTTATTTGAGTAAAATACCAAAGTGGTCCTTATCAATTTTTATATCGGATAAATTAGTCCTTAACCAAAATAAATTGACAAATTAATCTCTAATCTCTTAAAATACAAGACAAATTAGTTCTTAATAAAAATAAACATATAAATTGGTCTCTAATCTTTTCAAAATTAGATAATTTAGTCCATCTATCAAATCTTTTCAACGAAACTAAATTGTTTGATTTTGAACAAAAAAAATTATGGACCAATTTATCTATTTATTTTTATTAGGGGATTAATTTATCCAATATTTTAAAAAGTTAAGGATTAATTTATTAATTTATTTTTGTTAGAAATTAATTTATCTGATGTGAAAATTGATAGAGACCATTTTAAGAGTTTATTCTTCACTTTAATTGACACATAGATCTCAACCAAAAAAAAAATGGACACATAGACGGACAGCTTGCTTTCTTTTAGGTACACTTCGGACAAATGCAATCAATTATTTGAACATGATGGCTTATGTGCCCAACCGCTTCGGTATGTTGTCTTAGCTCATTAGATTTAATATATTACAAGAAATGTTGTTTATCCATCAAAAATTGCCACAAAGAAGAGATAATACAGAGCAAGAGAGACATAAAATATTAACCCTATTGGCCTATTCTTCACTATCAAATGTTTTGTATATCTTTTGCTGCATGGTGTCAACTTTCAATGTACAACATGACTTATTTTCTTACTCATATGACTGAAAACTGATTTAAGGGTCCTACATGCAGTACCGGTATTAAAAGACTCTCAGCTAACATTCTTGCTCTTGCTCTTCAATTAGAAGATTGCAGAGGAAAAGAAGTTGTGAGAAAAGGGATATTAAGCTAACCGATTCCATGAATATTTACATGCTCTTAATTTAATTAATTGGTATTTTCACTTTCTAGACTTGAACATCAAGTCTTGATTTGATAGGGGACTTTATGTAGCTGTGGAATAGAGAGAGATATCAGAAATATATTTAATTAACGGAACTGAAAATATATGCATGACAGTTCTGAAGTGTACATGTACGGGGAATAAAGGAGGACATAAAACTTGGTCTCACGCTATATATATATATATATATATATATATATATATATATATATATATAGGAGTAAATTTTAATCATTGGATCTTATGTAAATAGTTAAGAATAAAATATAAAGTCAAATAATTTTTTTAAGTGATCACGTGATTTTTAAACAACTTTAAATCTTGACCATTCATATATAGTTATATGGCCAAAATTTATTCCTCTTACTCTCATAATACTCTTATAATAAATCACTTCTCTCATGTGATATATATATATATATATATATATATATATATGTGTGTGTGTGTGAGAGAGAGAGAGAGACTGCCAACGGATTTTTCTTTAGTCACGAGTTTGCGTCCCCCGGCGGTTTTATTTTTTTGTTTTTTGTCGGGGGAGGGGGGTTGGGGCAACAAAGCTCTGCCTTTGTGACTTGAAAGTTCTTGGTTGGTGGGCAATCTTCCGTAGAGAGATCCGCTGCCGCTTCGAGACAACGTCAATGAATCTTTTGGGTGGCCTTGGACTGGCCCAGTTTGAAGTGATGAGTGTGAATGCTATGGGCTGAGTCCAGTAAATGCCCACCATCTCTATAGGATCGCTGATTCAGGGCACTTTTGCCTTGCCCGTTGATATTGGGGTGCCTCTACTTATTAGCAATTTATTCAGAAAAAAAGAAGAAGCTCAAAGGCGACATATTTCAGAAACATAACAACGGGAATTATTGATTATTGACGCAACAACAACCGGTTGTTACTATTTTTCGAATAAAAATGCAAGTTGCTTAAATTGCATTAATTTAACACAAGGGTAGCTAAGTAAGCATGCTTGAACTCAGCGGTTGTGGGTCCATAATAAGAATAGCCAGAGAAGAGCTAACATGAGTAATTGTGAAGAATGAAATTATATATTGTTTACTGTATTAAGTCATAGACTTTTAAGTGTACGTTTGAATTAATTTATTTTAGCTTCAAAATAAAACTACCAAAAGTTTCTCGATATAACTTGTGAAACGTGTGTTATGATTTGAGATGCCTTCTAAGTGTTTATGTTTCTGACATGTTTATTTCCTGGTTGATTCATGTTCTTCTTTTTCGTTCCCCTTTTGATGAGTTTGTTGAGCCTTTGATTCAATCATGTTGGTACTGCAAAAATTGGTGAAAGAATATATGAGTAGGCATCGGTTGAAGGCTTGGTATATATTCAGTTGATGCAGTTTGGGTATGCTAATTTTTAATATTAACTAATTTTATAGAGAGAAGAAGAGTCTGCCACTGTTTTCAGAAATAGGTAGGAGTGAAATTGGTTAATCTATAGTGAATTTGGGATTAATTCTGAGACTGTGACGAAGGACTGAAAGTATCTATGACCAGTGAAAATGCAATGGTATTAATGCGAAAAATGTTGAAACTTCTCTTGGCTTGGTTTCATATTATAGCAGGCTAATATGGGATTATTTTCAGAATCTGCATTTGATTGAAGAATGCTACCGTTTATTGGCCTTGTCATCAATGTCATGTGGTGCTGTGTAATGGTGTTAGGTGGCCTATTTTTATTTTATTTTATTTATTTATTTATTTATTTATTTTTTTGTCTTCTTTATTTCAATTTGTTTTGTCCTGCCTATTGTATTGTATCTATCTCAACTGGACTTCTCTTATTGAGCCTGCGTTGATTAATCAATTATCGCAAAAAAAGAAAGAAAGAAATTATTCCAAAAGTGCAAGAAGGAAATAGAAATACCACAATATATTCAGCTTTCACAATAATGCGATTTTCTCCATAAGAAAATAGACTCTAGGCTTAGAGTGTGTTTGGACAGAGTATTTTCATATTTCAGGGAATTTTAAATATAATAAAATTTAAATACTTCAATTAAATTACCTTTAATTTTATTTTATTTTTTGTTTGGATAAAGTAGGTACATTACCTTCATTTAAGAGAGAAGAATAATTTAAAATTCCTTCTAAATCAGTGAAAATTGAAATTCTCTATTTTAAATAAGTAAAATACCTCTTTAAAATTCTATGAATTTTGCAAATTTTTTTAATTAAATATCTAAACATAATATTTTATCATAAAAAATTTTAAATTCTCTCAAAAATTACATTTCCTCCTTCAAATACTCTATCTAAACAGTCTCTTAAGGCTTATTTGAAAAACATTATTTATGACTTCTTTTATATTTTTTTGGAAATTAAAAGTTATATTTTTAATCTTTTTTCCTATTTGACTATATAACGTATTATTTTCTAAATAGTCATTTTTAATATTTTTTGAGAAGTTAGAATATATAATTTTTTAAAGGTATTTTTTAAAACATTCAAAATAAATACTTTTATTATTATATATTTAAATATAAATTAATTTATTCATAAATTACTTTTTAGATGGGACTTACAAACTATCAGTTATGCGATAATATTAACTATGATTTAATGAATCCATTGGAAATTTGCTATTATTTCGTGTCCCCGTCCAATCACAATCATAGATTAATGAAGCACGGCATGAGTTGAGCAAGGGGGATTATGATCTGACAAGTTATATATAAAGATGTAAATATAAATTATATAGATTTATTAAATTTCTTAGAGGGACGGAAAGGGATGGATATTCTGATAAAAAATGGGACTATATATAGTGCCCGTGCTTCTCAGATTTTTCTCCTCGGAGATCTCTTACTTACAGCTTTAGACTGAACACTGGTGGTACTTATGGATAAGGAATTTGGCTCACAAGAACAGATAAAGGGATTAACTTACAAGCACTCAACATATGCAAGCAAATTACTTACATATATTGCACTTGATATAATCCTTCCTTCTCTACCTTTGTTTTCATATGGGTACATGACACGCGGGGGTTAATTAAATTATATGCTTGTTCAAATATTAGCCAAAAATGGCTTGCAGCGCTTGTTTAAAATTGTCGTTAATTTCAGACATGTACGTCATGTGAGCGCTCCAAGCAATGATTTGAACATGAAAATGTATACTAGACTCCGTTGGGCAGTCTCATTACGCTTTATGGTGCTAGTTAAGGAGGGAATCAATAGAAGCACATCGTTCAACGAAGGACATGCATCGCATTTTGGTAGGCTGTGAAAAAACACTAATTAATATTAACATTTTATCTTAATACATCATAATGTATCATTCTAATATTGTATTACAAAATATGTTTGTAGTTTATAAAAAATTATTATCCCCATATATATATATATATATATATATATTGCTAACTTCCACACCTTCATATGGAGGATAGAAAACTCCATATTTTCTATTGGACAAAAAACACATCTTCTTCCCTTTTAAATTAATTTATAGTTTAGGATAACTTTATAATTTTGTTTTACTCACATTAATTATCTTCTTGTTTTTCTCTTATTTAAATAATATATTAATGGTTAAAAGTTCAAATAATCTTATAATATACTAAATAATATATTTTAATATTTTTATGAGAAATTAATATATTTTAATATGTTTCCATAAAAAAAATACATTTTAATATTAATCCAATAAAATATTTTTTTCTTTTATATGTTCCTAACAAACAGTTTAGTGGATTAGTAATTTACGAATTCCGTTTCATTTTTGAGACTTCAGTAGTATAATAGATAATATTATTTAATATTTTCCCCACTTCACATAAATAAAATATTTTTTTAACATCTGAAAAAAAAAATCTAAATTCATTTTATAATAAATTATTGAATCATTTATTTTTCTTAAATTTTGTCACTTTATCTGTATATATTAAAAATTTTATAGTGATACTTATTTACGTAATTTATAAAGAAATATTTTAATGAATTAGTATTAAAATATATCTATTCACATAATACATTTTGAGTATTTAATCACGTATATAATGTTGAGGTAAGGCCGCAAGAGAAAAAAAGAATATTGATATTTGTGTAAAAATAAATTGTGGATAAGTTAGGGTAGTAATTAATGTGAATAAAATAAAATTATAAAATTATCCTATATATATATATATATATTAATTCTCCACCCTACAGCCTAAAAATTCCTTTGTGACTGTAGTTCACAACTTACTTGGGTTAAACCCCCAAGATGGAAAGAATAACTGCTACAAATTTATTCACACGCCAAGGTAGAGAGGACATTAGAAAACTTCTCGTGTCAACCAACACGGAAGACAAAATTCATTGGGTTCATGATCCAAAGGGCATTTTACTCAATACAAGTTGATTACAAACAAGCATGGATAGCAAAATGTAATGCAGTATTTGGAGAGAATATAGGCGCATCAAGTCTACAATGCTTGAAGCCGTTTAAGAATACATGGAAATAGCTGTGGAAATTAATACACAACCAAAAACAAAAGTATTTTTGTGGATAACAATGAGAAACATTCTCCCAATAGGCTCGAGACCAAAAAAGAAAGGAATCGAAATCTCGCATGGCTATTACCTTTGTCAAGAGACATCAAAAACAATCTGGCACTTGATAAGAGACTACCCTTACTCCAGAATGGTGCAGGAGGGAGGTTGTATCCGATTGGGACATCAAGCTAGTAATTACTGATACAGAGAGTGTTGGTTGTTATTTTTGCAGGATGCCTTCCAAAATGTGACCTGAGATGAGGTTGAGCTTATAGCAGCAATTTGGGAGGCCATCTGGAGGGAAAGAAACAAAGTGTGGCAAGGGAAAGCAATGAGAAATCCAGATCAGCTAGTGGAGCAAGCCAAGGAATCCTTAAGGAGCTACCAACAAGCCAAGTTAAAAGATGAAATCCACTAGCCAGGGTGCGGTCGGTTGTAGTCATAAGCGCGGCATTTTGTTGTGCTGGAAGGGGTTAAATTGGCTCTCGATTTGGGACTTCATTCCGTTAGAGTAGATGGGGCACTAGGATCGTTTTTGAGGGTCTTGAAAATAGTATAATGGCCCTGTCATACAATGGGAATTTTTGTTTTTTAACAACGTATAATGGGAGTTTATTTCGTGAAATATGTGTATTAGCCCTTAGGTTTGGGAGATTTAAAGCCCAGTATGCTTTTAGAATTTGTAATAGAGTTGCTGACTCCCTTGCCCATCTAACAAAATTTGAATGGTCAAAGGTCTGGTTAGGTGAGGTCCCAAATTATATTGTTGAGCTTTTGGTTCACGATGCTTCTTTTGAATAAGTTAGAAACTTCCGTCAATTTTTTTTTTTTCATATGCTAATTTTTATTTTTGACCAAAATACTGTTATGATAATATATAAAATGATATTAATTTTTTGTTATAGTTTAAATTTAAAATTTATTTTCTATAATCATTATTTAGATAAGCTTTAAATAATTTAAATTTAAATTTTGAAGAAGTCGATCGAAAGGCGGACGCAATCTTTAATCAAGACATTGAAATATTGTCTTTTTGTTTTTTTTACTCAATATTATAAATTTTTACTCAATCTGACATATATACTTTTGTTTTTGAAATATACTTGTGTATGATGGTTACGAATCACATGTCTTAGCAGTTATTCCAAAATTATTTTAATTTCTATCCTTCTGTATTTTTACCTTGTCTTGCAATTGTTTATAGTAGTTTTTTTTTCCCCAATAACCAATTCAATACATTTTCCTGTGTAGAAGTTCGTATGAAATGACTCAAAAGTAATTAATTGTAGTAGAAGTGGACTGTAGCTCAAGCAAACTTTACCTATGATATTAGGGATTCGAATTTTAGGTTTGCCACTTTGAGGAGAATTTTATCGAACCACCACCTTCAACCAAAAATTACATAAGCAATTATTAAGATTAAAAAAATCATATGAAACAACAATCCTCTTTCTTTCTTTCTTTTCTTTTTTTTTTTTGTTAATAAAAAAAGGGAAGTGCACCGAATTGTTTTAGTAATAAATATGTTGAGTGAGTATCGTCATACAAGAATTAATGTCACCTAATAACAATTCATTAAATCAATTTCTATTTAGATTATCACAAATTTTAGGATTGAAGAAAGTCTTAAAATTAAAACTTAAAATAAGAACAGTAGCAAATAAAAAAAAAAAAAAACAAAGACTTCAAATAAAATTAGCAAAAAAGTTAGGAGATGGGTTTGTCTGATTTTTCTTTTAGTTAATTGAATTCTCATGTACTTGATTTGGAAAACTACAAATTAAAAGAAGGATTATATTAATTGATTCTTAATCTCTTGGTGAAACCAATTCTTCTCCTCTCAACTAAAACATATTAATTTCTTAATTATGCTTTAGTAAAAAGAGAGATTAAGCACTCAAATCAATCCATAATCCACATAATTTTAAGATAAATTCCTAAATCTTGAGAACTATGAAGTTTAGCCCTAGAGCTAGAATATACAGAAATTACCTAATTTATATATGAAACCTAAATCAATTCATGAAAAAACCATTCACAAATTGCAATAAAAATAAAGGATAAACTCTTAATCTATAAAATTCAACACCAAATCACAAGAAATTTATAAATAAGCTATCCATATCAGATTACACCCTCACCTTAGCCAAATAGTCTAGTGACTTATGCTATAGAGGAAAATAAAAAATAAAATAGAAAAAAATTTCATAAAAACCCAAGATCTGGAGTGATAATTCATCAATATTTCTTTCTCCAGCTGCCTTTTGCCTCTGCCTAGACTTGGGGAATATTTTTCTCTCATTTCCTAATCTAAATAGCCAGCGTCTTCTCTTATTTTTCATATTTAAACATGAAAAATTAATTAGGCCAACTTGCTCTGGTGCCTAGGAGTCGGGTCTTGGGTATTTAGGTGTCAGATCACCTGACGACAACTTCAATTTTTTCCTACCACCGCCTGGGCATCGAAACTTGGACACATGGGTGCCAAATTTGAAACATGAGTAATTTCTTTATTAAACTTCCCAAAGCTGTCCCTTAACCTGAAGTTGAGATTTAAATGCAAACTTAGACCATAATAAATCTCAAAATAAGCTAGAAAACATGCAAAACTACAAATACTCAAAATCAAGAACAAAACACTCATCAAAATTCAAATTCAAGGTTTTATATTGCTTTAAACTGTTAAAGTCATTAAATTGATGAAGCATCACCAGAAAAAGGAAAAACTAAAACAGATAGCTCTAGGAGTCATAGTAACTCTCGTTACATCAAGCCATTATGAGTGGTGAAGTTTGGGTAGTTAACATAAAGTTCTGATTTCAAATCTCATTGTTGTCAATGTACCAAAAAAAAAAAAAGTAACTCTCGTTACGTCAGTAGCAACATCTAACAAGGTGAATGATCTAAGCCCAGATAGCTCAGTACAGTTTCTTGAATTTACCTTTTAAGTATTTTGTATAAAATGCCGAGCCCAACGTCAAGGAAGCTATCATATTTTTGGGTTTTGAACCTGCTAGCGGCCTTTTATCAAACTATCTTTATATTTTTATTAAAATGCAGTATTTTTGAAAGCCTTAATAATAATCAGGTAACTTTTTTTTAATAGTGACTTAATTAACAAATATTGTGTCATCTGTGAAAATGTGATACTGCTATAGTAGTATAGTACCAGCCAATTTTAAGTTGTTTTATGAGTTCTGAATAGCTAAATTTGTGTGGATAAAAGATAGTCCGAGAAAGAAGTGATTGTTTTTCTCTCCATTTTTTTTATTGTTTTTGATGTTTTATATTTAATATGTTTAGAATATTGCTAACAAACACTGAAATCTATGTGTTAAATGAGTTTTAAAAATTAAACTCAAAAAGTTATTTTGATATTTGTAGCTTAGGTTCTAGCAAAACTTGTTACAATGTCCTTGAATGCAAGAGTGAGAGAGACCTTTTCAAAAATAGCTAAGGGTGGCACTTACAAAAAGTAAACACCTAAGTTAATAATTAAGAATGGAATGTACATATAAAGTTTAGGTAGAAGTACTCTTCTTGTTTAGCTTTATTATCAATATTCTATATAAATCAAATGATGTATGAAATCTCCTAGAATTCAACTAGAAATTGATTTAATAGATTTACAATCGCAAAACCTAATTAAAAATATACTAATATAAAGAGCAAGAATACATTAACCTAGGAGTTAGACTTGAAACCTAATCTCTTCAACTTCATATGGTCAATTTCAAATTAATTATCATATTAATTACCAGAATCTAATTATAATCGCAATAAAAAACTTGGAATTAATAACCATCAACTATGAGATTAAAGATCAAGAGAGAAGAAGAGAATAGAAACATATTCATAGATTCAAAGTTACAAAGGTTTAAAGTCTCAAGATCAAATTAACCACATGTTTCTTCTAAATTCCTTGAATTGATTACAAGACCCCACACCTCCATTGATGCAAAGAACTCAGAGAGAGAAGAGAAATTACAAGTCAAAGATGAGAAGTGAGAAGACAATAAACTTGTGTGACAAACTAAATCTACTCCTAAAACTCTAAAATGTTGAAAAATGAAAAGTGTCCTCAAATTTACTGTCTTTCCCCTTATATAATCGCATCATAATGAAATAATTCTTGAACATTCCTAATCCAGAGTTAATCCTCTATCTCTAAGTTCTAATTGAACCTCTCATTTCCTTTAATAGGATTAGGGATGAAGGAGTTATGATCAAAATAATCCATAGAGCTCAAGAACCTCTTACCAAGTTCAGTAATTAAAAACACCACCAAAATGACTTCGTTGTATCCCAGTCTCTTTGCTTTTATTCGATGTTGGTTTCACCTTCATATGACCCCTATAGCTAATGACCCAAATTGTGCATGCTATTTAGGGTCTTGCCACGCCTCTTTTGCCTTTGCTTTCAAGCCTAATTTGACCATCTTAACATTTCATTCGGCTCTTGATTTCTTTATCAAAATTATAGATAATTTTCTTAATTTTTTTGAAAACTAAAGAGAATAATTTTTAGATTCCTAGAAATCAAGATATGGTTATAGTACAGAAATAATGTTAAATACACAATAATGCCGAAAAAAAAATGTAATTAAGCCTAAATGAAATGCAAACATTAAAAAATGTGTCCAATATTATTCAATTAAGTATAAAAGAGAATTAAGACACTAAATATAAAGGTCAATTAACAAGTCAAAATCTCAATCATCACACTTAAGAGTTTAGACAACTGCAATTGTGTTTTTAATGAACTTTCAAGCATCTGTTGTAAAACTAATTGTTAATAAACATTTAATGATTTACTGTTGTAGATATAATACCCATAAAGCTAACTGTTCCCAGTTGAGTTCTGAGGTGGCCTGACCAATTGATTGGACAGTTGGAATGAAAGTATCAGACTAAGATTGTGAATTTGACCTCTAATATAAGGGATTTTGATGTGGTCCTCATGATTTATAAGTTCACTTTAGGGAGGCCAGAAACCTCCTAACGGATGATTAATATTTATTGGTTATAATGAGTCGCTTGGTAGTTATGAGCCCTCTATAGTGGGGTGTCACAACCATCCTTATTAAGGGTCGAGGAATCCAAAGGTCTGAATTATAACTAGTTGTATAGTCTTAATTATAGGTCCTGTCCACTAATATACCAATCTAATCCACTATGGGGGCAATATAGTACATGTGGAACCGTTTCTGCTTTGAGGTTTCTTGTGTGAAATTTGTTTAGACAATAAGGATGTGTTTTAGAGTTAGATTTAGGAGAAGTGAAAGTAAGGTGAGGTTTGGTATACATCTTTTCATGTCTAGTAGACTTTGAACATTTAATATTATAAGTTTGCTTGAGTTTACATTTTATTTTTACTGTAACCAATCACTTTTTTTTTTTATTATCAAAATCATTGGTATTCTCCAACCAAAAACAATCCTACTCAAGTTGAATAGAATTACTTGGGCGGCAAAACTCTCCCTTTACGACCTTACTTGAACAAAAATCAACTTAATAAAAGATATAACATTTTTACCTGTAATTTAAAATTATGCTTAGTTATTTTAATAAAGGAAAATGCATCATAAACTTTCAATTTACTTTCTTTATCTAATTCAAACTTCCAAACAATAGTAAGGCTAAACCCTTTATTCCCCTTCTTTCCCTTATACCTTCCTTTTCCTTTCCTTAACTCTCAAACACACTCTAAATGAAATTTCCTTTTCATCATAGATTAATAATATGCGAATGCTCAATGATTTTTCTCGTATTATACTGTTCCTAACTAAGTCTCAGGATCTCAATCGGATAGTTATTACCACTAACCAATCGAAGGATAAGGATAGAACTTAGAGTGTTAGAAAGTATTTACTAAATTGGAACATGCCTAGCCAGCTAGTTTTCAAGGGTTATTATAAGAGCGGATTGTGTGAAACCGTCCATTGAATTGATAAAATGATTTTAATATAAAATCACTTAAAAGTGCCGATCGTCTGTTAAGAGTGTCAGCTGTTCATTAAAGGAAGTGGTTACTCTTAACGAAAGTGAAGAGATTTCCGAATAGATACTCATATAAACCGATCAGTGTATACATATATGTATGGTTCAGATACAAAATTGCTTGACTTAATGGCAACCTTTAGCAGTATTTGAACTGAAGAGTTCATTTCTTCAAAATTGCAGTATGCTTTTATAGTTTGGATGAATACTGATAACTTTACCTTTTCTTGTTGCATGAGGCAGTCAGTCTTCACACACTCGCCAGCTTCTTGAATCATTTCTTCGTTTTCTATTTTATACTCCCTTTATTCTCCTATAGTTTCAAAGGCTATTGCTGTATGCCATTAATAAAGGTGCATAAAGGAAAAAATAGGGCACATTATATTTTGTCATCATAGCCATTAAGATGAAGAAGGGCAAGGTGGGCTCCAACATTGCTTGGGATATTAAGGGCTCTTATTTAAAGACGAAAATGAATAACAAGGCCGACCCTCACCAACTATAAGGAGGAAAAATTGAAGAATGCTCCCCAGTGCAAACTGCAGAGTACTCGATCTTCGAGAAACATAGATTAAGTCGATATGTAATTCTATATTGTATGCCAAGCGCAAGCCCTGGCCAATCTAGAATAGCTGAACTCTCAACCATATAGTGAAATTTATTTAAACAAACTTGAAAGACAGTTATCCTTTGTGAAATTAGGACCCATTTTATTAATCAGAATAATATGAGGTTCCACTTTTGCTAGAGAAAGTGATAATTCTTGTCCTCCACTGGCTACTTTAAGATGATTTTGTGAAAGTTAGTTCTTGATACGCTATCAAAAATTATTTGTCACATTAGTCTTCGAGTACAAGGTTTGAGTAGGTTTGCACTCTTTCTATGCTTTCAATTCGAAAGACTTGTCAGAATCAGACCCGTGCCTAACATATTCACTCAGGAAGTAGTTGGATCTGAATAAACTTCACTCTTGTTAGTTATGGTTATTCCTCTTTAAAAGAAAATGATAAATTTATGAAACTCAAAGTGATACTATTTATTTCCACTTCATTTATTTCACTCAACACTATCGGTTCTTTCTTATTAACAGCTAACGTTATTGGATTTCGTTTGTGATGCTTAATTAGTGATATAGACAAAAAGAAATAAAATGAGTTTTCAACTAGAAGTATGCTAATAATTTATAAGAGACTCAAGTTTATATATGTGTCTAGGGTTTTATAATATTCATATATTATAATTTTACATTATGTTTGGAATAGTAAATATGTTAGAATGTATAGGTTTATCATAAATTGCAGACTATTTGTATGTTTGTTTTAGTTTACAAAAAAAAGTGATTGTGAAATTTTAATTTTATATATAATCAAAAAAGTTGAAAATTAATTTTTTTTAAAAGTTACTTTTTTTAGTTTCTAAAAAAAATTAAAAATATAATTTTTTAATAATCTAATTATTTTTAAAAAATTATCTAAATATAAAAAAGTGATTTTTCAATTAAAAAATAAATTTTTGCTCAAAAATTCACAAACAAATACGTTCTATATTAACACTACTCTTTCAACTAATGCCTAAAGATCAAACTTTCACGCTTCGTTAGTTTCCACGGCACATAAGGACTGAAAGAAGTAGCTGAAACTCTTTTATTGAGGGTAACTATATATTATTCAAAGAGTAAGAATATTATATCTCCTTAATAAAACATTTTAATACCTTTCTAGTTATTGAAAATGAAAAAGTAAAAACATTCAATAGGTTAAAAATTTATTTAAAAAAATTTAACTATTTTTATTTAAATAATTAAAATTATTTATTAAAAGGATATAAAATCGTTGTAATCAAAACTGTGGGGATTCAGATCATATATTCTATATGAGACATTGGATGCTCCTTAATTTCAATTATTTAGAAATCTAGAGCTCAAATCTTGCATTGAAATTTTTTAAGATCTTTCTTATCATTATATATATCCGCATTGCATCATTATGCTTCTTTGGCATATAAATATTATATTCTTTTTGAGTATGCTCCGACGCTTATCGAATGATGGGTTAAGATGGATAGCTTTAGCCACGAGTGGGCGATGAGTAGTAGCAGAAGGTTTCAAGTAGAGCTTTAGCTGGGCACCATCATTTGTTATGTTAAATTTTCTCAACCACCAGTAATGCTTTGCTCTGGTGGTAGGCCCAACATCTCCTTCAAAATCTTCTGCCTATGTTTGTACATGGACATTATATGCTGGAAAACATGGAATCACACTTGGGACCACATCCACATTGAAATCCATCAATTGTGGTAGATGAAGAAAATTTCCAAGCCAGGAAAAGTTGCACAAATTTTTCACTTATGATTGTCCTTTGAAGGCTTCCTTCTATTTCCGTCTTTTTAATTTCTTGGATTTCCCCGATAATTATTATGAACAACACTTTTCGCATAATTTCTTTTGGTGCTTACGCTTTTATTCGCATATCATGTAACATAAGTTTCACCGCCAAATTTAGCTAATTCAAGACAAGACCCCGCAACTAACCTCCTTATATAGTTGGACAATATATAATTAATTAAAATCGTCTTTAGCCGAATTCATGAAAAAAGTACTAACAAACCACTGCCAAAACAGAGTTAAAGTCTTCAATATAAGTAGGGTGTTAAATTCAAAATAACCGAAGCAGGATGAAAACCAATGCACGGAAGTTTGGAGGCTCTTAAGATTTTAGTAATGTTATATTGATTCTTCTGTAAAATTCACTTCAATTTCAGTTTAATTGATCCATAAAACTTTTGTTATTTGGTTACCAAGTCATGAACTTTGATGAGATTTAATTTTAGTTTTTTGTAAGCGTGAAAGTATAAATTATTATCTAATCCAATTAATAATCGATAAATATATTAAAGTAATTGATGACATTTTACCAAAAAAAAAATTGATAATATGAAATGCATGTCTCTTTAAAACCAAGCGTCTCCAAAAAGACAAATACCAATATGTCACGAGAGTTGCGTGATCTAGCTCTCCTGTTAACAATCATTTTATCGGTGGACATAATAAGGACTTGCATTCGTCCTCGGGGCTCTCAATCTTCCATCATTTGATTAGAAAAATTATATTTCTCACAGCAGCTCACGGAAACAATTCCCATTTGTTTCTATGATTTCATCATACTGACACAAAAATCATTTGGTTAATTATTATCGAAAGTGTGATTGGTGTGAACATGTTGAATATCATTCATAGAATCAAAGAAAGTTACTCTCTCATGTTATCTAGTTCTTTTTCATTTTCTAATCAGCAATTATCTTTGCTGTCACTCTGCCAAACCAAATGCTTGTAGTCTCGCACCGTTATTGAGATCACAGTTCATCTTCATGCACAATGTGCAATCATATCCGTTTATACAACTGATTTTTGTCAGTGTAATTCGTAATGAAATTGCAAATTATTTTAAGTACTAGTTTCCCTAGCCTAATAACCTGATCTTGTAGTTGATAATTTCACGTTGCATCATGTTATGCTCGTAGAAGTTAATTAGAACAGATAGAGCATCATATTAATTGACTTGTCATCATAAATTATGCAAAAAAATAGAAGTCTATGAAGAGAAAGAATTATATACCACATTATAGAGAATGTAGGGGAACACAGTTTCCATTCAAGAGACCTGATGTTTTTCTACGAATGACATCCAGATATGGGAACTTAGATTTGCAAGGAATCTCTTGTTCAGCTTCAAAGATTGGTTGAAGAATATTTCAGTGGTGTATGTAAGAAAGACTTGCTACAGATGGTTCAAACTTTGGCAGCAACAAAGTGAAAATTTTGAGCAAAGAGCTGTGGAGTGGTATATATAGCGTTACAGGAGTTGGATGGCCTATAGCAGAAGGTGAAGGTGTTGGCACGAATTCTGGAAGGACTAGCTGCAGTACAAAGGCTTGGAGTGTTTGCTGTTACATTTTCTTGATTCACTTTATACGGCCCATTCGTGTTTGCAATTACTGAGCTAGGTGTGGCTTGGTTAGGTTCCAGTAGCCAAGTTATTGGCAAATGGCTTTTAGTGTGCTTGATTCTACTTTTATAGAATTGATTTAGTTAAAATTAATTTTAAGATAAAGTGATTTATGTTTGATGATTCCTCTAAAAATAATTCTAATATAAAATAAAAAAATTTTATTTATCTCAAAACTAATTCTTGCCTTTGAAATTGATTTTAGAAGGTGCAAACATAAAGCCAAACACAGGCTTTGTTTACTACTGTGCTGGTGTTTTTCTTTGTGTGCACTATTAAGTTAGCTGGGTGCACTTCTTCTTTCTTTGCTTGATATGTACTGGTTTTGCTCCTCTCACAATGGGAGTCTTGAGCTCATCAATGAATTATCAAAAAACAAAAAAAAAATGGAGAATCCACCCTATATCTACTCGCAGTAGCGTAGATGGAGCTGGAAGCTAGAGAGAAGCTCGTTGATAAAATGCAGTCTATGAAGGTATGAAGAAAGGTTTGAACACTTACATATGCATGTTCGGTTCATTATTTGCCCTCTATAAATTGCGATTTATAGGGTATAAATTGAACTTCAATTTACTTTGTGCGCATTTGTTTCAACTTACAGCTGGCACATCACTAGTTCTAATTACAATCTATCTTCTTGTAACTACCAATAACTAACTTATGACTGCTTCCCTTTCAATAAGGTACTAATTAACAATCATGTGGCGTGGAGGAGAATTGAGAACTATAGCCTCTGGTTTTAGGTTTGATATTTTCTAAAAACTAAAACAAACATACTAAAAATAAAATTGAACAATTGATAATCCAATTGGCCAATGGAGCATTCTACAATGGGGAGAATCAAGTTTTGGACCATGATGGTCCTGGGCCATTTTTCAGTTTTGAAAGAGTTTGAGGGCTCATAGGTAAATAATTTTATTACATTAATCCTTTAGCTCATTCATTCCAACCCATCCACCACAATCACTAACTCCCTTTGCTACTGCCGGACCCAAAAAAACCAAAAAAAAAAAAAAAAAAACAAAATCCGCTATCGTATTCTCCCCAGCTTCCCATGCCGTTGCTGCTACAGCCGAACAGTCCCGCAATTATGACCTCCACCAATGCAACTTATCACAGGATACAAAAGGTCTCAAACGATGTTCCTCAACTGCACCATAAGATTGAGAAAGAGAAGGCCATATTGGCAAGATGTATTTCTCTTTGCAGGTATCCCTGTAGGCTGTCATCCGAGAAAGAGAAAGCCATAGAGCTAGCCTTCTCTTGGGTGTGGAGATCTCTCTTTTCCCATCCACCCCAAACTGATCTCCAATCGCCCCATTATACAATTCGCCTTCATTCGATTGGCTTGGCTCCCAGATTCCTTGGTTGGATTTCGTCGGTCTCCGGACTATCATCTCCTCTCATTACGAAATGACACCCTAAACCACGCTTCGCACTGCATCTTTCTGTATTTGCCCAAGACAGAGCATGACCATGCTAACTATGCTTAACCTTTGACTCCTTCCTTAATGTGTCACAAATGCACTTTTAACCCACGATTAAATTTGACAAACTAATTACACCATTTAACCAAGGATCAAATTGCGATTCTCATATTTTAAAACTTAACACCTATGGACTGTTTTACAATTTTAAAACACTCTCACAGTAATGAAATCTGGATCGTCAACCTCACAATCGGCGGCTCATGTAGCGGCACCATGGTGGTCCTCCTTTTTTAACTCTCCATGTAAGTCTTTGCCGTTGGCCAATATGTAGACATGTGATTACAACTTACAAACTGCAACAAAACAACCAGAATGGGGAATATGAGAGTTGTTGGGTGTGATTCTTGCCTTGCGTGGGAAGCAAAAAAGATGGGACCGCGAAAAAGTAGGGACAACAAAATCTGTGGACTTTCTTCCAAGGAAGATCCCCCAAATTTACGTACCATGAGAAAAACAGTAAACAGTCCACAATCCACAGAGAGAAACTGAGTTGTTTCTGCTCTCTTTGTACTCTTCCCATCAGCCAAATTTTATTTATGTTTGGGAAGGCCCTCCCCAGTCCCACGCTTCCAACCCTAGGGGGCTATTGCTACCCTAAGCTATTGGCCTTCCCGTGCACCGCCATTTAGGTTTTCCAATTTGCATGCAAATGGGGTAAACACGCTTCTAGCTAGCTTTTCCTTTTCTGACCTATACACATCCCTTGCCAAACCAACAAAGTTCATCTGGGCTTATATTCAGTCGTTCGTACATGTCCGTGGCTTGTTTTTTAGGTCATTTTCCTATTTCCAAATGGAAATGACTGTCAACGATAAATTTTCACAAACATATCCTTTTTTTAAAAAAATTAAAAAGTTTAGTAGGGTATTGAGGAGGATGTTGCGTCACTTCAAGGCAAGGACATAATCAGTAAATATCTATAGAAAAACCGAATTGAAAATTCGCATGCTTTCACAAGAACAGCCTAGCCAAATGAAAAATGAAAACAAAATCAGACGACGCGTACCTTTGGATTTGGAGAGATAAATATGGTGATGTGTTTTTGTCACCCCAAAAAGAGTTTGTATGTCTTCCGCAGTTCCATAAGTGCTAATTATATTTATATCAATGATTTAAAAAGATAAACTATAAGCTCGGTACTTCTGCATTCACTTTTAACATTATATGTAATTCACATCTTTAGGTCTGAGTATTATTAAACAGCTCTTGTGAATTTTTTTTTTTTTATAGGTGAAAATAAGATTTAAATGTTGAACCTTAAAGAAACTATCCAAACCCCTCACTTAAAAGGTAAAAGATTATCGCATGATGTGTCCTTTATTTCAAGAAGACGCAGATATCTCCAAGTATACACACGCATAAGTCTTTCAGAAAGTTTTAATGCTCGAACGTACTTAGCTCAACTGTTCTTTTTTTTTTTTCAAATCTTCACTTGAAGATGTGATTGTATTGGAGTTTATTCCCCTACATTCTCGTTCTCATTTCCACTGAATTTCAATGATAAGCTTTTGTTTTTTTTTCTTTGATGACCAATGATAAGCTTTGTTAACATATTCATTTGGGTTATAAATCAATGAATTAAGATTTAAGTAAGATTTTCATCTTATAATTTTTATTTATTTGAGTTTTAATTTTTTTAATATTTATTTTTGCTTATTTAAATTTGATCACTATTATTAACATATCAATTCCATATATGAAAATTTTGATAAAGCAAAAAATAATTTTTATAATAGGCAAAAATGAAGCAAAAATATCGATCAGGTGATATTACTTTTTATAAGATCTTTATAATTTTTATTAATATCGATCCCATATGATATTTCTTTAACAAAAATAGTAATAAATTATAAGACTTTTATACTTCAATTAATACATTGCATAATATGATATTATTTTTTATCAATATAATTTATCTTAAAATATGTATTGTAAAATATTTTTTAAATTTTATTTCTTCTAAAGTTTTAAAACTTTATTATATGTAATATCCAAAGTTGTATATGTTATCTAATTATTGGATTGACCTAGTCTGACGTAATCATTAATTAGGTCATCATGGAGTCAAATTTGATTCAAAAACTAATCTAATTAAAAAATTAAATTGAGTTTAAGTCTAGTTAAACTTGACTGAACTCGTCTTTTGGACTCTTTTATCTTTTGCTTAGTCGAAGAGACATTGGAGAAAGCAGAAATGATGGGAAAAAAATAAAAAGATTTTAAACTTTTATCTTGCTTAGATATGAAATCATAAGAAGAACAAAAAAAATAGGTGTGAGACCCATACAAAAGTTTTCTCTCTATTTTTGGATAGAAAAGTAGAGAAAAAGAATGATTTTATTTTATATAACAATTTTATCTGCATTTTTTTTTAACTCTTCACTTGTAATAAGGATTAAAATATTATTTAATATAATTATATTTCTTTTTTTTTCGCTTTTTTCTCCAACAAATAAGAGAAATAAATATTACTCTTATTTCCTTTCTCTTCATTTCTTTCTTCCCTCTAATTTTTTTCATTTTATTTTCTTTCTTTTTATTTTTCGTTCTGATCCTAACAAAAGTTAGCACATGTAGTTAGAAAGAGCAATTTTATTGGTTGAAGAATAGGATTATTTCCACCATTACTAAATTACTAGGGCCTAAATAGTGATTGGGGAAGATGCAGCCCAACCAATGTATTAGGGGCTATCAGGGTTGTCGATGGGTGGTTAAGAAATTCTTGGATCCACTCTACATGCATTTTGTACAATTAAATGACTTTAGAAAATGAAAAAAGTGATAGAATTAATAAATATGGATGGTGGACATTACATGTGGAGGAAAGAAAAGTTTCCTCTATGAAAAAAGCAAGAATTTCTCTGATTAGAGAGGCCACAAGATCTAAAGCATACAAAAAAGATGCAAGCTAAAGATAAAGAAATTCTCAGATAACTCTTACTTTAAGGAAAAAATATGTATTATGTTTCATTTATTGATTAACATCTTAAGTTGCACTGAAAATATAAGTAAAAATAAAAAATAATAATTCATAAAATTAAAATAATGAACTACAAAAAAAAAAAAACACTACTTTTTTCCATTATAGAACACGTAACAATTTTGATTATCACCTTGCACCCATTACCTAAAACAATCAAACTTGTTTGTTTTAAATTCTTAAAGGAAAAAAAGAAAATCAGACTTTTTGAGATACTTTTAATCCTAAAATGTCAAATTAATGGTGAATAGAAGGGGGTGTATACCCTCTTATATGTGGTACATTGTAGTATTTTTAGTAGTTATAAACATATGTACTCTATAGCTCGACCCGATGTCATCAAGGTTGCCTTAACAACTTACAGCTTGACCTAATACCATAGAGATGAGTCTCTATCTTAAGAGGCCCAATCTAGATAACATAACAAAACGAGCGAGAATCTTTCTCATTAATTAATCGAATCAGCACTTAATTCAATTGATTGTGTCATTATTACTGATTGATCCTATTATTAATTTCAATTAACTATTTATATCTATATAACGGCTCAATGCCGTCCAAGTATGACACTTTTTACACTTGTATATTTCTTATGAACTCATTTACTTGAGTGTTGGAGTGTCTTCTATAGATTTCGCATCAATAGGGAGCGCTTCCCAACTTGGAAAAGGCGATATGCACCAACCCTATTTTTCTAGGTAAGAATAGTAGTGGTTAGATTTTTTTTTTGGGTGATACTGGAATTAACTCAATTTTTTTTTCTATCACATAGATAATATTTAGTCACTTTGAAAATGTAAAGAATATCACATAGATAAAATTTGGTCACTTCTAAAGTGATTAGGGTTTATCTTCAAGATTCTAAAATTAAATAGAAAATTTTTAATATCATACAAAAAAAAATTGGTCAATTCTAAAATATATTTTATTCAAAATAAATCCTCTCATATTAAATATATATATGACAACTGTCATGTGAAAATTTAATATAAGAGAATTTATTCCCTATTTAAACATAATATATATATGCATCACATATAAGGGAGTGTATGAATATATCTCATTTCATCTATCATTAATTTTGCAAGATGCATAATGCACCTTACAAGTACAGTGCATAGTATAATACTTACCTTTTGTTAAGAAGAATTTAAACCAAATAAACACTATGTTGACAATTAAACTAAGCGTGCCAAGAGCACGAGCATCAGTTCCAGCTAGTCAGAATTAGTAATAGTGTTTTTGTCATGTAAATTTTTTTTTTTTTTAACATGCTTTGGTTTAGTGTTAAAAACAAGTTAGCAATTATATGATTATATACTTTTTTGGTGCAAGTAGGAACAATATACTTTTAGAAGAATAAAATTGTGACATTTTTTTTTTCCAGTAAATTAGCGTTGAAGAATAAAAGTTTTAAGGCAACCTCGATTAACTACTTAGAGTTAAAATATAAGTAAATAATTAATTTAAATAATAAGTAAATTTAAAATTATGAATTAAAGGATTTTTGTACAATATTAAGAATTTCAATATGCAATAAAGTATTGTAGCTGAAGATAGCTTCAATCCTCCAATCACACTTAGGGCTAGAAGTGAGCCAAATCAAACTTGAGTTTGGCATAGCTTAAGTATGGCTTGATAATATTGAGTTTGGTTCGATAATAAATGAGTCTAATTTTAAGACTAAAGTTCGGCTTACTAAAAGCTCATGAATTAATTCGAACTTGATGAGTTGGCTTGTTTTAAATATAGATTAAGTTTTTTGACTATTAGTACATCTATATGAGATAGCTCAAGAGCTTATGAGCTCAACTTATTAAGCAATTAACGAATTAAGTTAAAAATAGTTCATAAGCTGACTTGACTCACTACTAGCTCGCATTACACTTAATTTTATGTTAAAAAAATGAAAAAAAAAAAAAAACAAACAAAAGTTAAAGAGATGGCGGATGATAGGGCTGTGATACAGACAAAATATGCAAGCTAAGATTAGACACGAGAGGCCAATAATAAGTTGGTACAAGTTGTACTAGGCGTCAGTGCTCCAATTTACTTCTAGTCTTGCATGATCTAAACTGACAAAAAATAATCAAATTAACAGACTGCAATAGTCTTTTATCATTTCTCAAGAGGCCTACTCAGGCGTATGATCTAACTTCGGAGACTTATCACTCACTTCTCGAAAGCAAAATGCGAGCTTATATAGTTAAAAATTTAAACATGGATAGCAAATCATATAAATTTAAAGAATAATTTAAGTAGAAATTACATAAACAAATTAAAGATACATAAATTTAACATTTTAAAAAATTAGGTCAAAACACGGTTTCAGAATTATTATTATAATTTTTTACTGATAAGTTTTTTCGGGTCTAAACCATCTATATAAAACTTATTGAACTTTATTTAATCTAACTTGAACTAAATTGACCTGTTATGGAAGTAAAGTTTTTTTACCACTAATTTTTTTATTAGCAAACTTGAATCCAAGACCTAAGTTAAATCTATTGACATAGTTTCTATAAGTCACTGATAATTAATCATACTTTAAAAAATAGATGAATATATAGCATAATTTTTTGATTTAGAAATTTCAACTCATAATTTAAATAAAAGATATTAAATAGAAGTTTTTTCTACCAACAAAGGTGTAGGCATAAGAGTAGAGACGCATTATAATTTCATAAAGAACCTCTATTTGATTTTTGGATAGAACACCAAGTAAAATAGCAAGCCTGACTACACCCAATTTACTTAATTTTGGACTTGAAATGAGTGAGTTATGACCCAATCTCTGTAGCATATCCATGTTGTATCTCTATTTGCATCAGACAACTTCAATAGCTAATAAGCCCATCAAGATGTTATTATTTTGGAAAATGATCCCATATGAATTGAAGCTTTATATTTTAGCTTTCAAATGATATCAGTTTTGTCTTAATCCAATATCTACAACTCAAGTTATGACCTAATTAGTGTACACTACTCAGATTCTAGCGGCAGCAACCCTGTTTTGATTTCGTGGTCCAATTTGATCTATTAGATATCTGAATTAGCTTTTGACTTCTTCATCAAAATTTTAGATATTTCTCTCAAATTTCCTATAATATAAAATTTGTATTTTTAGAGGTCTACAACTCAATATATGCTCAAAATATAGAAGCAATATAAATTTATAATAATACTGAAAAATATAATTAAGCCTAATTAGAGTTCAAACTCATAGAATATGTCCAATATTAATCAATTAAGCAAAAAAGAGGTCGAATAAACTAAATATGAGGGTTAATCGATGTATTAAAATCTTACTTATTAGATACCCTTGAAAAACCAAAAAGAAAAAAAAAGTTTATGCTCAAAGTATATAATTGAAGTATTATTAATTAAGAAACCAAACGTGCTTCCACTCACTTCTGTGTGAAAGCATTAGACTTTTTAATTTAGAAAGATTGTATTCTCAAGATAAGACTAATCTTGAGTATTGAGGCAAATGGATCCTCTTATATGTAATTTTTATGTGACCAAATCATATGTAATTTTTATTATTTATTGAGAGAGTGCGGCCCCATACATAAACATTTGATAGAAAAAGAATTAATGGTAAAAGATCATATATAATTTGGTCATATGAAAATTACATATAAGAGGATTCATTCTTGAGTATTGAGTAAGGTTAGAATCGGAAGGGACTCATGCATCATCCCTTGAAGGGCAAGCAACTTATCCCTAGCTAAAACTATTAAAATGGGCTGAATCCGATCGGCCGGCTTGATCAACTTAAAAAAATATGTGGGCTAGACTGAAAAAATTGGAGTAAAAATTAAAGGTTATCCAATTCAACCCAACTCGATTTTGCTTGATCTCGAATGGGTCAACCTGCGTTGGGCCAGGCCAGCCCGATAGCCTGACCACTTCTTTGTTTTTTCGTATAACTAGCTTCAAACATAAATCATTATTACTTAAGCTTAGATTGTTTGATCCATTTTTTCACTTAAAGAAAACTTGAATTGCAAAAAATATGCTGACAAAACATAAAAATAATTAAAAACTATCACTTCAGTATTGTATCAAGTAAAACTTCCAAGTCTAATTAATGAAAAAAAAAACTTATATCTTTGTCCATTGATTATTTAGATTGATCATAAAGCAATAATAAGATCACTTATTTTTCTTTAAAACTATTCTTTTAATTGTTTCAAAAATATATTTATTATATTTAAAAAAATTAGTAAACTAGCCCAAGATCCAGCTTGTGGTTTGAATAAAATTAAGCTAGACTAGCATTTTATTAGACTGAAATTAGCTTAATCCAATCAAATCTAATCTGAAAATGGTCGATCCAAAGTGATTTAACCCGAATGGGCCGAGCCGGGCGAGGTTGGCCTACTTTAACAGCTCTATACCAAGCCTATATTTTTCATAGAGATTTCCGCTTCCTTTGTTCATTTTATTTTATTTTATATCTTAGTCCTAAAAATAACAAAAATATCTTTTTCATGTTTTACATGTCGCATTGACATGGCAATATATAATGACTGACACGCGTGCAACAATACGAAAACAGTGACTTGTTTGGCTAGCTGGTTATCATTCTTTTTTAACTTCCCGCGTATTGGATTAGGATATACATAGTGTTGCTTGTTTGCTTCTTAGGAAAACTTTCATTTTCAATTGTAGATAATAAAATTTCGTCGTAGTCATCGTTGTTATTAATGATTTTCTAATGCAGAGGATCCATGCACGGCTTGCAGAAAAAACAAAAGAAGAGATCGATATATCTATGCATCTATTGTATTTGGTGTCCGTATAGCTAGCTAGCTAGTTCCTGTGTTTTACTTCGGGGCAAACAAAAAATCATCTTGGAAGATATCATCAGTTAACTTTTGTTGCCTGTATCCCACAAAAAAAACTTCTTCCGCCAGTAAATATGTGCGTTGAGCTCACAACCCACCAACCCCATTAAATTAAAATGCACCAATGGACAAAATTGAGGTTGTTCATCCCAACAAAGAAAAAAAGAATATGGAATACGTTCATTTATGCGAATGATTCTATTTGACTCTTAATGAAAACGTAGTTTAAGTTTCTATACTTGATTGAGATATGTAAGAATATGTTTGGTTTAATTTTTGGGAGAAATTTTTTTAAAAGAATATTTTTTAAAAGAAGGTCTTTTAAAGGAATTATTTTTAAAAAAATGATTTTTATTTGGTTTGAATATATTAAAAGTAAGTTTAGGAGAATAAGTTTTGTTTAGATAAAATAAAGTAAAATTACTTTTAATTGTTGATGTAAGAGTAATAGTAAGATTCTTTTTTAAAAGATCTTTTTCTAGAATAAAAAGTAATCTCAAAGATACTTCTCCTAAAAGGCCTTTTAAAATTTCAAAAGGTCTTCTAAAAAGTAAAAAATTAAATCAAATACTACCATTTACTTTATAAAATTATTTTTCTTCCCATAAAAGGTCTTTTGATAAATACAAATTATAATTCCAAAAGACCTTCTAAAAAATAAAAAATTAAATTAAATACTATTATTTATTATATAAAATTATTTTTCTTTCTATAAAAAGTCTTTTAATAAATGCAAACTATAATCCAATCATGCTGTAATTTGATTGAGAGAGGTTATATGAACTGACAAATTGCGGACATTGCATAGACACCCCAACAAGCATCACTGAAATTCTGTTTGGGTAAATATATTTTATAATCGGCCGTTTGGGCCATTTGGTCAAACTTTTTAAAAAAAGTAATTTCTCAAAAACAGGATCAGAGACAAATAAAAATAAAAGTAGGAGGTTATTTTATATTTAAATATAATTATAAAAAAATTTTTAGAATTAAAAATTGTTAAACAGTTTAGATTTAACAAATATATGAGTAGTTTTTTGTTATGAAATTACAATTTAAAACATAAAAAATCACTTTTTAAAAAATATATTTGGATAAAAAGCATTTTTTGTACATGATAAATCTTTTTTTAAAAAATAAAATTATTTTATATTCTTTACTTTTTAATAACAAATAACTTTATTAAATATGCAATCAATAAAAAATAATTTAAAGTTTATAAAATAGAGAAAGTAGGAAGAGTGATAATAAACTTTTTGAAAAAAAATTAAAAATAGATTAATAAAGAGAGTAGTTTTATATTTATCAGACATTTTTTCTATTTTTTCTATTTCTATTTTTTTTTTAAACCAACCCTTTATCTGCTTCTTAAAATAAGTAAAAACAAATTATTTTTTACTTCTAATTTTTTTTAGAAATACAAATAAATAAATTTCAAAAGTTACTTATCTTTTAAAAGTATAAGTATTTTTTTTCCCCTGAAATCTTAACCAATCAAGCTCAATAATATATCTCAAGAACTCAAATCTTCACAAAATCTGAACCTACAGACAAAAACCAAATGTGTTGAGAGAGCGAAATGTTAAATAAATGTAACAAACAATATCGAATGTGTGTCTCTCGATGGATAATTAGAGATGCTGCGCGAGTGCAGACCCGTGGAGTAGCGAAGGGCCCATTCTGCAAAAACACTTCGAATCGGGTGGGTGCCTTGGTCGTAGAGCGCAGTGTCGTTCTGCCTTTCCCAGCTTTTAATGACATGCTAGATCCAGCAAAAGATCTTTTTGTGCACGAAAAATAATCAATTTGGCTTTTAAAAGGTTAAAATATTAATAATTTAATTTTTTAAAAGTATTTTATTAATTTATTATATTTTAATGATAAATTTCATTATTGTTAATAAATTTTATCAATGTTAAAACAAAAAATATTTTATGGATTAATTTGATAGAAAATTAATTTTTTAGTGACTAATTTATTAGTGTATTTATCATTGAGATATTATGAAAAAAAATAGTATCTTTTAGGAGCTAAATTATCAGTATTTTAATTTTTTGAAGGCCAAATTAGTGGTTTTTCCTTTTGTGCAATTTTTCTTTCTTTCTCTTTTTTTTTTTTTTTTTTTGCTTTTTTGCTTTTGCTAAGCAACTACATTCCTTTTTTGTAGGTTGCTATTTACTGTTACAGATATCAGAGTAGGATACACTCTAAGTGGTATCAGAGCCACTTAGTTTCGGATCCAAGACTTAGTTTTGGATCAAGATGTCAGTGCCAAAATTTGAAATGGAGAAGTTCGATGCGTCCAACGACTTCAATTTATGGAAGCTGAAGCTACAAGCATTGCTGGAACAACAAGGTCAAGCAACTGTGTTGGAGAATAAGGACAAATTGCCATGATCATTATTTGCTGAGAAGGAGGAGGAGATGATGGTCAAAGCACATAGTACAATATAACTAAGCTTGGCATATAATGTGCTGCAAGAGGTGATGGAAGAGAAGACTACTAATTAACTATGGAAAGCTTTGAAAGAAAAATATTCCATAGAGACTCCATTTAACAAACTTTATCAGCGGAAGCGACTATAAACATTCAAATGTTTAGGAGAAAAATCAATTCGAAACGAGATAGACGACTTTCAATCGAATGATCTTTGATGTTGGAGCGGCTGGAATAAAAGTAGAATATGTTGATTAAGCTATGATCTTGTTGACTTCAGTAGCTCTATCTTATGATAATTTTTGTGATACCATACTATATGGTAGATTGATATCATAGTAAAAAAGTCAAAGAAGCTTTGATGATAAAGGAGTATCAAAAATTAGTATTCAGATCAAGTGCCGATAATCTTGTAGATAGGCTATTTGTGACAAGAGGGCATGGTCAACAAAAAGGATCGAGAAGCAAGAGTTAGAGAAGATCAAAGTCTAAAAAGCACAAATTTATGACGTGCTACCATTGTTACCAGATAGGGCATATTCAAAGAAATTGCCCATAGAGAAAGGAGAAATCAAGGAATTCTGGCAACATAATAGTTGCAGGTTCTTATGATAATGATGTTGGTTTCGCTTTAATAGTATCCACTAATGACTCGGGAAACACTTGCTACATAATGTCAAAGATTTAAGTTTTTTGTAAGCATTTAACTACCGCTGAATTTTGTGGAATAAAAAATCGGTCTTTTGATATTTTAATGGAATTCATCTCAGTGTTTATGTTTGAAGGGAAGTGTTAGGGTGTGTTTGTAAAGTGAGGTTTTGGAGTTTCAAACTCATTCTCTTTCTTTTCCTTCCTTTTCCTCCAAAATGGAACCCACTATATTGCACAGGTACGGGTATAGGAACAGATACGGTACCTTTACCAAGTATAGATACAGGTAGGGGGTACGCAAATTTTGCAAAAAGTGGGGTACGAATATGTTATATGTATATATAAATTTAATTTTCCCCACTAGTTGACTCAGTTGTTTAATCTTGTGAAAATATCTATTAAATAATTACATAATTTTTATATTATTCAATATGAAATAATCAATATGAAAAATTTGAAAATAAAAACATTTTTTTGCTAAAAAGATGGCAAAACATAGAACGCTTTAGACAAGCAATAATGAAATATAAATTAGCATTTAGCAATGATGTTTCTTTCGAACAACCTAATGAAAAGTGAAAACACAAGGAATAATAAAGTAGAAATTGGAAGAGATATAAAGAGACTAAAGTGTAGTTGGTTGCTATTGCTTCATTGTTGAGGAGAAGACAATATGGTCATTTACTGTTGCATCGCCGGCAATAGGTATGCAGCTGGAGGATAGGTGTGCGCCGAAGGGGACGAAATGAGAGAGAGGGGAAATCTAGGATGTTTTGAACAAAAAATGGCATAGTTTATAAAGAGTCATACCCAAGTTGAATGGAAGATGTACCTAGAGTTGTACCCACTTTTTTTTATTTATTTTTTAAAAGTTTAGGTACAAATCCAAGTTTGTCCATGCATACCCAAGGTGTACTCGTACCAGATATGTACCCGACATGGGTATTTCAACCAAAACACCATTCCTGTGCTTCACTGGAAACTCACAAACACACCTTTAGAGACATAAAAGCTATCTAATTTGGATGGGTGGTAATGGAGGGAATGATAAAGAACTAAGTGAATTATTTTAATAAAAGTGTGTTAGTCAAGGAAAATAGAAAATAATGGTAGGTTTACATTTCTCTTCCCTTTTGACATGGACCTACTTAACTTTGTTACAAAAGTTAGCTTAAGAGTAGAGGTGTGGTATTTGCATTATTTTCGACCCCTTTAGACTGTACATCTACATCCACGTACAGAGAACCAACAATATGGCCTACCGTCATTCCTGAACTCTTTAGATAGTATATATAGAATAGAGAATCAGGAAGATGACCCATTAATTTGTACAAAGATAGGTTTTGATACCATATGATATGAACTCATCTAATTCCACCACAAAAATTAGCTCAAAAGTAGAGGTTTGCAAATCCATATATATGACACCCCTAAGTTGGCTAACCGATTTGGGATTTGCATCCCTTCCTCATTAAATTTGTTGAATATCCAAGCATAAGGATGACATGATCAATATCACTCCACCCCTTACCTTTTCTTTTCATTATATTCTGAGTCTTTTCCTTCTATTATCTATAAAACTCCTCAACATAACCTAAAATTATTTATGCCATCAAACTACTTAACATTGTTGAATACATAATTAAGAGTTTAGCTTAATAAATGTAAAGAGATCATGAGATTGTAAAAGAAAATGAACAATAAAGCTAAATATAATTCATAATTATTACATTTTTATTTATTTTTTAACTCTTCAAACAAAATTTTAGTAACTAAAACTTATTTGAATGTTTTTTACAAATTGAAAATATTAACTTCTATAATCTCAATCAAAAGCTTTTTGGTCTTAAACAAATATATATATGCAATGGATTGGAAATGTCCACCAAATAAAATTAAGTTTTGATCTAGATAAATTTGTTTTTGGATAATTAATTATGTAAAATCACTTTTGAGAATAATTTACTTAGCTAATACACCTCAGTGGCTCCATCCATTCTTCTTCTTCGTCTTCTTCCTTTTCTTTTTTTTCCCCTTTGCTATGGAATGAATCCCTTTTCTTATTTTGGTCAACATTGGGAAAGAGTTCTAGCAAGTATTTTTTGAAAAGCATTGTTTGATATTGCTTTAATATTTTAATTAAATAATATTCTTTTAACAAAATTTTGAGAAAACATCTATAAATAAATTAAAAAAATGCTAACTCCTCCTAAAACACTCTCCTAAGAATCCTCTTACTTGCTAAATAAGAAAAATATTGAATACATTTTATATTCACAATTTATTAAATGCATATGTTTCTTTTCATTTAATACTCTTTTTACTAAGTATTAGTAGAATTAGTAGGCAGATGTTTTTGGAGGATATAGAAAAACTCAAATAAATTACTCCATTTGTTTTAATTTATCTGTCAATTTGGATAATTTGATATATTCTTAAATCAATATATCTAAATATATTGATTTAAAAATATACCAAATTATTTAAATTGACAGATAAATTAAAATAAAGGAAATATATAATACTACCTTTGAACTGTTTTATCTATCACTTTAATTATATGCACAAAAATTAAGAAACTCAAATCAAGGTTTAATTATAAAACATGCTTACTAAAATATCCTCATTTAATTTGAATATCTAATTATAGATGCATTTGTTTAAGCATTTTTTACCAAAAAAAAAAAGTGAGTTTTTGTTACTTAAAAGATCACTTTTTCATAAAAGTAATCCATATGAGCTTCTACTCAAAAGTTTTTTCTTTAAAGGTTATTTTTAACTTTTGAGTATATAATGAAATGAGTAGCTTATGTGACATTAAAAAAAAATCATTTTTTTTTGGTCAAAATAGAAACAAATGCATTTTAATTTATCATATTAATTTCACATTATATTTCGCAATTAATGATATGTTTAGAATTATACGAAGGGTAAAATTCCAAAACTAATAATAAATATTTTTTATATGTAAGAATAATAGATAAAATGGATTACAAATTTTTTTAAGTGATAGATAAAATGGACTGGATATACTAGTAACCAATCAAGTGTTTACTCAAAATAATTGAGAACCTAACAAAAATAAATATTATAACAAATTACAAAAAGAGGAAAGAATTATAACTATCGATTTCCTGATTTCATGTTTAGAAATAATAATTAATTAAATAATATATTTTGGTTAAGGTGTTTTTTTTTTTTTTTGGTTTCTAGAGGTATCCCCTCTCTATTATCAGAAATATATGTTAATTTCTTTCGAGCGTAATCAGATTCGTCCTTCCAATTATAATTCTTTTTAGGATTGAATCAGGATTCTCCTTAACCATAATATACCTCTATTATTATACCAAGTCTCTTGTTAGTTTCTAAGACCCTTCTTATAAAGTATAAGCGATGTATTTTACAAATAGGATAAAAATGTACACAAAAAACTTTCAAACATAACAGATAACTTTTAAATTAAATAAAAAATTAAAAATCACAACATTCACAAATGGAGTATTATTTACACTTTTGTAGGGAAGATTCTTTTGTGCAATATAATTTGATAAATAATAAGTCAATATTCAAAATCTACTCATAATGTAAATGGAAATATTTATATAATTCTGCAGTGGAAATTACATAAAAAAGGATTTAATGTAACCCAATCTTAACTATATTTTGATAACTTTTTTTCTAGAAGATATGATGTATTAAGAACTCAATTTATCGTGTTATCTTATATATGTTTACAAAATAATTTATATGCCTTATGCTTATATTAAAAAAAAGAGTACATTTTAATTGCTAGTTTAAAAAATAAAGATAGTAACAAATATAAATAGTTATAAAATGAAAAGTTAAGAAAAATATAAAAAATAGAAATGAGAAATTAAAATAAAATAAATGGATCTAATAGTAGTTTAAATAAATTCAAGAGAAATATCATACGACGATTATAATAGAAGAACATAAATAAAGGAAATAAGAACTTAAAAATTACATTTAAAAGGATGCGAAAATTTTTAAAAAAGATCTTATAAAAGAAATTTTATATTATTTATATTATGAATTATTGATCATTTTATCAATTTACATATTATTATCTTTTCAATTTTTTTTATAAATAAATTTTTTTATACAAAGTTAGAATCTTCAATTGATTTTAATATAAGTTCAATCTTTTAATTGATTTATTACAAAACTTTAGGTCTTGAAATATTTGAATTTTTTAATAAAGTTTTAATAGCTCAGGTGACCGCAGGTTAAGGGTTCACCTGTTTGAGATTATTTTGGTAAATAATTATTTTTTTCACTCAAAAAATTGATTTTTATATATATAAATAATTTTTTAAAAATTAACAGAATATTAAAAAAAATATTTTTAACTTTTTTAAAAAAATAGAAAAGAGTAATTTTAAAAAAAAAATTAATTTTTAACTTTTTTAATTAAATATAAAATTTAAACTTTAAAATTATATTTTTTTTAAATTTAAACAAACAAACCCTAAATTATAATTTTTTTAAAAATTTAAACAAATAAACCCTAAATTATATAGAATCAGCTATTTCTTTGGAAAGCTGCTGCTGGATGGAAAATTGCCCGATACAGTGCTAGTACCAGATTAAACCAATTAAGTTTAGTCAAGTTTAATTGGAAAAAGTTGATAGAAATTTTTTTCTCACTCCAAACCAATCATAGTTGAGTTGGTTGTAGTTCAGTTAATCGATGGACCATTTTTTTTCAAAATTAGATTAAAATTTATTCCTGTATATTATTTTAATTAAAATACTATTGTTTTATATTTTTAAAAATAAAATTAAGATGATTTGGTTGATTTGAGTTTGAAAAAAATGGAAAACACAAAAACCTAATACTTAAATTAACTAACATCAAGTTTGTTCGATCTATTTCATAATCAATTGGACTAATTTTTTTGGGATAATTAATTAGACTAAACACATATTTTATGAATTAGTTTGAGTTTGGTTAGTCAGGTAGTCACGTCAAATTGAACTCATGGTTACCCTTAATTAGCTCAATTTACATCAATCCATTTTCTAAAACTATATTAAAGTATTAATAATAATAATAACAACAACTATTATTAATAAAAATGAGTTTTCAAACTAACTTTATTTATAATATCATGATTTAATTTCTAAATTTATCATCTTAATAAAGAGATTATTTTAAGATATTACCAATTTTATATTATCATGGAATTATATATAATGATACATGGAATTTTTAAAATAATAAGTGTAAGAGTTAAATATTTTTATTTATATTACAAACTATACTTAAATATTTATATAAAATATTTTTATATTAATAATAAATTAAAATTAATTTTTTTAGAAAGAAGTTTGAATTATTACCAAATCTTAAAACTGAGCGAACAATTTTTAAGGTGGGGAGAAAAAGGGACCTCACATTGTTACTTGTAAAGATCCATGCTCCTACTCTTTCCATTGTGGAACAGTGTTGTGCATAGAGAGCCAATCAGGGCCAGCCCACTCCCTGTCCCCTTCCTTTCTTCGCCAACTCACTTTATAAATATCTCCCATGGATATGCCTTGTTCTTGTTCCTTCTCCTTCCCATTTTGCATTCATGTACTCAACCCAATTCTAGCTCTGTAGAGTGTAGAGAGCAAAGAGGCTCCCTTTGTCTCTTAGTCTTTTTCTTATTTGCAATTCCTCTGTCACGAATCATACATACAATGTCGGCTTACGGAGGCGAGGATCCCCGTCTTCATGGCATCAAAACTAAGATTCGTGTTGTCCCCGATTTCCCCAAGCCTGGTTTGTTGCTATCCTTTCTTCTTTTCCATTCTTTTTTTTTTTTTAAATGTTTTTGGTTTTGTTTATCTCATCCTCTTTAGTCTCCTCTATTCTTTTCTCGGTGCGGTTTTTGCGTTTCTTTACCTGTAACGCGTGAAAAACGTGACAAAAGTAGTATCAGTGATACCCCTTTTGTTCATAAGTTAGATTATACATTTTGGTTGGAACTTAGAACACTCATAGGATAATAGCCTATATTAATTCGCAATTTAAGCCCCCACTCTGTTTCTTTGTAATTCTATGATCTTTTTTTTTTCTCTTCTTTATTGTTTGGTTCACAAAGGGCTTTGTATTCTTATGTTTGTATTCTTAAGTTGTTTGAGCTTTCTGCTTTCAAATTTCTCAACTTTCTTGTCTTCGAGGAAAAAGGGGCATATCTGTTTTCTGATTTCCTCGTGTTTTGCTCATCTTGCTTGCTATGCTAATTGTTTTTGGTTGGAATGGCAGGTATTATGTTCCAAGACATCACTACACTATTGCTGGATCCCAAAGCCTTTAAGGACACTATAGATTTGTTCGTTGAGAGATACAAAGGCAAAAATATCTCTGTTGTTGCAGGTATAAAGGGGAAAACATTGGTCTCTTGGGGGGGAAATATGGTGGCGAACCTTGAATGAACCACTTGATTCAGCTCATTTTTAAAAAAAATAAAAAATAAAAAATATAAATGCCCCTATAGTTATGACTTGTGAGTTATCACTGTGGTTAGCTTCCAAGGTGGTGGGGTCCATGCATATGAGAAAGTTGGCCAGAATATGCAGGCAGGGATGCTCTATTCTATATATTGCATAAGTTTTTGGCTGTCTTTTTGAATGCCTCGAAGAGACATTGTGGAATGGAAGTGACTGTGGGTTTTGGGAGTGATTTTTCGTTTGACTTTGAGTTCTGGTTAGTGGATTGTGGCATTGATTGCTTTTTGGAATCTGAATGTGGTGCTTTTTTTCTTCTTCCTTTTTTTCTTTTATTGGGGGGTTTTCTGTGATGTTTTCATGAGAGACCCTCTCTCTACCTTGTCTCCTCGTGGGAATGTGCTTGGTTCCAATTTGCATCGATGACCATTGGGTGATCGATTCCAACTTGTGGAAAGTGGACCCGCGTGACGCGAGTCTTGATTGGGCCGATTTTGTTTGGCACCATTATATCTTGTGGTTGGGTTCATCAATGTCACTGTTGGCTGACTTGGAGCTCCAATGCCTCATTTGTTCTGTCCCTTGTCTCTTTCTTGTTCCATATTCTGAAAATCCTTTGGTAAAATTTGGATGTCAAGAGCATATTTGCAAATGTCCAACTATAATACTGTTGAAGTATGCTTTTTCCTTTTCTCTCTCTCCTTTCTTAAAAAAAAAATTAAAATTGTCTTTTAATGTGGTTTCTGCTTTTATTGATCTATTTTTTGTTCCACTTGGGGACGGGGTGGATGTGCTCAAAATTTTGTACCTTTTTTTAATAGAAAAAGTAATCAAAATTTGTGCGTTTTTATGTTACGGAGGATATGTCATGTTAGTTATGAAGCTAAAGATATTATATGTAGATTTCATTTCTTATGTAGTATACTTTAGATGTTGATGCAATGCATGATACTTTAAAGATCGGCTTGTGTACCAAAATAAAAAAATAAAAATAAAAGATAAGCTTCCACCTAAATTTTTGGTAGGGCATTCGTTCCCACTCTATTGATCTATATTTGTAATTAGAAAATGGAACAGATCACAATTGATTTGGATGTATTTTGTCTTTATGCGGGTACGTTATGGTCCGTCTTTGTGTCTATGTGGATTTTTAGCGTTATATTCTTTTCGTGAGACCATCGTGGAAGATGTAGGATTTATCTTGCGTAGAATAATTAGTCCATATTACCAATCGGCATTTTATCTGATTGCCCACTAATTCTGCTGCCCCTGCTTGTTGGACTTGTTTGTTAGTAAAACACAATTTATTAATTGTGATTGGGGCATACTGTTCCACTAACCATTTTGAAGATATTGGTAAACCCTTTTTTTGGCATCATTACATTTGCTATGCATTGGTGCTATTATGGGTGTTTGATCATATTGTTGTTGGATGATTTATTATGGTTAAAGCTACTTGACAATGTATATTGCCAACAGTGTTTGGTGTATTGGCGATTGCTAATTTTCGCTTCTACTTAAATTTATATTAATGGCAATTTAGGCTTTTCCATAGATTTTTCTTTTCTTTTGGTCGGTTCCATTCAGCCCTGCTGCTTACAATCTCAATTTTGTATCGTTTGTCCCGTGCATGTTATTTGATGACAAATTGGGGATACTTGCTTGCAATCTGATGTCACTGATATTAAAATTCCCTTTTATTGGATTGATGTTATATATTGTGCCATTCTACAATGAAATGAGGCCAGTGTTAAAGAAACTTTCTATGATTCGAGTATATTAAAGAAGGAGTAGATGGTGTTGAACTAGAGTCACCTGCAATAACACATGTATTATTTGCCCACAATTTTCTCTTCTGAAGAATAAATTCCTTCTCTAATTTGTAGGAATTGAAGCTCGGGGTTTTATATTTGGTCCTCCCATTGCACTGGCAATAGGAGCAAAATTTGTACCATTGAGGAAACCAAAAAAGTTGCCTGGTATGTTTTGACCCCTCATTTATGTGTTATATATATATATATATATATATATATATATATATATATTTATATATATGGCTGGAATTTGCCATTTTTCCTTTTTGGTCTAAACTACTAGTATTGGAAGTCTACTAGATCATGACTAATCTGATTTAGATTGGCTCACTATGAAGTAAATCTCTTCCAATGCTAGTTTTCTCTATTCACAAAACTCAAATTCATGACCCTAGTTAAGAAGAACAATTGTTGAACCACTTAAACCAATCAAATATTGGTTGAGTTTGCCATTCTTGTATTTGCACCTTTCTTGTTTTACCAATAAGTACATGTGTTGTATTTTAACGAGTAAAACTACACGTTCATCACTGAAAAAATTGCGATGTAATTGATTGGTTCCTGAATTAGAAAAAATAACAATTTGTTCCTTATCCTTGGTTAACTCATCAGTCATCATTGATAGAGTGGTTCTTGAAGTTGTTCCTTATCTTTTGAGTTAATTTTGCTAGAGTGGTTGTCTACAGTTATCTAATTTCTACTATCTAAATCTGTGACACAATAATTGAACCATATAGCCTATTGATATGAGGAGATCATTAGAATGCAATACATTTATATTTGTACCCCATTGTGGAGTGCAGCAGTCTTCGATATTGAGAGGTGTTGTATGCGCAGTCTACAAATACAAGTAATTCTTGTACTTGCGGTTTGATCATTAAGCCTCTTAACTCTCAAGTATCCTTCGTAATGCTAAATTATAATTTATGAAAAAAAAAATTGAAATCATGAACGAAGTGAGACTGAGTTTTGAAGAAGTGCTTGTTCTGGGTTTGGCAAATTTGCAGCTTTGCTTAGATTGTTACTGCAACATACTTTCTTCCAGTTTATGTTAACAAAAGAATTCTCCGGTGCCAGGTAAAGTTATTTCTCAAGATTATATTTTGGAATATGGAAGGGACTGTCTTGAGATGCATGTTGGAGCCGTTGAACCTGGTGAGCGTGCTCTAGTGGTTGATGATTTGATTGCCACTGGCGGAACACTCTGTGCAGCTATGGACTTACTAGGTATGCACTTGGGCAAATGTTAATAACATAAATTGAAAATGGCTACATCAGAATATTCCATTAGTCTATGCCTCTGCTATTGAGTTGTTATATTCATGGGTAGTTTAATTGGTCAGGCCTGAGATGTGTTCGTCGCTAATTCCGTAGTGAGTAAATCTATAGGTGTCCATGCATACATATTAGGATTAGTAGGCCAATATTTGAGTTCCTTTGACGAGCATTTAAGTGCGCATCGGATTCACGCTTTACTACAGTTGTTAGTGAATAAGCAGATAGAAACTTGGTTTGTCATTTCCTTATCCTAGTTCAAGTAATCTACATTCTACAAATTCATTCAATTAGCCATATATATCTATACGCATGTATGTATAACATGCATGCGCGCGCGTGTATATATATATATAATCAGTACTGATGTTCTTTTATTGAATATAATTTTATGAATCAGCATGATCAAGGGGTCCTATCGCATGACAACAAGCTTTCTCTTTAGACTATGCTCTCAAACGTATTTGTTTTGTATACTATATGGAAAAAGTTCCTCTACAGTGAAAAGTGAGAAGTTATCTATCCTTAGATCAAAAGTGTGCATTGTGTGTGCATCCCGTAACATGCCTTGAATTTCATATCTCGTTTTTTGTCGGTTAATGTCATCTTAGTATGTGATTATATTGATTTTTTTTCCTTGGTTGCCTTTCAGAACGTGTGGGAGCAGAGGTAGAGGAGTGTGCATGTGTAATTGAATTACCAGAATTGAAGGTATGCGTTGAATGGGTTTCTCTCAATATATATATATACACATGCATTACCAGAATCGAAGGTATGCATTGAATGGGTTTCTCTCAATATATATATATATATATATATTTTTTCTTCATTGACCTCCTCCTCCTAGCGCCAAGCCTACTTTCAAACTTGGGATGGAGTAGATTTTGTGGCATTTTGTAATATCTGGTTTGTCGCTTGAGAGCTATTCTTAATGGATGTCTACTGATTTCATTTACCAATTGATTAAAATCATTATTTGAAGAGCTCCCATTGAATGCAAACGTAACAAATCGGAGCATTGGGCTCCGGTCCACATAACAACTTGATAAGATGGCCTATTTTGTACCAACAATTGATTAGTTCAAGTGGTTTAGCATTTATTTCTCTTAAGTAAGGTCTTGGATGAGATGTGCTTCACTGGACTTTAGATACTAATTTCATATGTACAGTCAGTTTTTTCTTTTTATGGAAATATCCTTTTGAACAATGTTAAGTATTTTCTGATGTTTGGCGTGGAGCAACATTTCTGAAAAAATATTTTGCTATTTGTATCAAAAAGGAACTCCTCAAAATTTATATTTTTATTTTTGGTCTTTGTTCCGAATAATGTTATCTTATTTTTCTTTTAGATGTTTTTATCTATAAATGAGTTTTCAAGAAATGAAAATTTTCTATAAAGTCAAGCACTTACCTGTGTATGATTTTTGTGAATATGTGACAGGGTCGTGAACGGCTGAATGGGAAGCCCTTGCACGTGTTAGTGGAATGTTTTGAGTGCTGTGAGTAGATGAAGATTTAGATTAGGGGATGTGTTACACTACTCAGTGGGTACTTTCGCATTTGGTATCCCATTTTATTAAGCTCCCTCCTTTTGTTCTTGTTGAATTTGAAAGGTTGGTCATTAAGACTCAATGCTTTGCCCCAAGATTTTGATATTGAAAGAAGGTTTGTTGAGGCTATTGCTTGGAGTTGGGACTAGGAACAATCAAATGAAAAGTAATGAATTTGTATGACCCTTTCTTTCCCTTTCGCTTTCGGTCTATCCTCTCTATTTGCTGCCTCTCCCTTTCATTTTGAAATTAAGAGAAATCATTACTTTGACTATAGCAGATTATCAGATTTACAGGACCGAAAAAGAGAATGGAACTGAAGAATTTCTGTAGTTGGATTTGGAGTTTAGTACTTGGTGAACCTGTTCACTTCCAAGCTCTAAAATGAAACAAAGGAAGTCAGAACAAGCGTTTAGTTAATATTTATGCATAAATGGTTTTATTATGATTATTATTATGTTACTGATATTTTATCTTTGAATGCTCGTAACTATAGAAAGTAAAATCTAATTTGGAAGCTTAATTCTGCACGCCATCTGTCTTTTTTTCTATTTTTGCCATTAGCAAACCATCTATACCTTAAACATTAAGAATAAAGACAAAATCTAAAAGGGTGTTCAGTTTGATTTATGTGTAATGTGTTTACTTTTAGCTGGTGGGTCCTTGCTATAATTACAAAAACTTAATCTCATATTTGTTTTGCTTTAAAAATTTCGTGAAACAAAAGTAAAAATAAATTGGTGTTTTATAATTAATAATAATCTTTCAAATAAATCAAAGTGAGACTTTGGTGCGTTGCTGTCAAAGACAAAGACTCCTTTTTGTAGTTAGTTAATTTTCCGTATCATATTTCATTATCGAACAAGTAAAGGCTAAGACTTAGCTTGGAGCCCATTGCGTGACTTGCGCTATACTTCCCATTAGCGCTACCGAAATTTTCAGCTCGAGGTTGAGAGCGGGACCCTTTCTCCTTACAAATCCTAATCCTAAGCTCCAAACTTCAATCTTAACTTCTCTTTTTAACTTAATCTGTAAGAGAATTTCTTTTATAAATTATAATTATGCTTTTTTTTTTTGGTCTGCTCCACGGAAGACAGATCACAATAATTTATAAGAGATGTTTTGTACGCCAAATTTGTATGAATGCATATGACATTAACAGAAAGAGAGAGAGAGAAGCAAATTCGGTAGGAAAGCAAGTGTAAGACGCAGTTATGGAGATAATCGCTTAAATAAAAAATATTTGTGCACATGAATTATTTGATATTATTGAATTCATAAATGCTATTTTAATAGTTTTAAGTAGAAAAGGTCGACTCTTCTTTATTAATCAATAAACAATAGTCATTTGTGTTCGTGCCTTGTGAATGACAAAAGGCCACATTTGCTTTGTGCTATAAAGTTGAATGTGATAGACCGTGATGCTGGACCATAATTCTATAACTGAATCATCAAAATAAAGGCGAGAGAGAATCATAGTAGAGGTGTAAATGAGTCGTGTAAATGAGTCCAGTCAATTTATTCGCATGAAGTTTAGGGCCTTGTTCGTATAAAGAAATGCTACTCAAAGTTGGCCTTTATTTTTTTCAAAGGTGGCTTGGACTATTTAAGAGGTGGTCCACTGATTTTAGGAGTGATGCATCGGTGAATCACTTACAAAGTGATCCCTAATAACAGATAAACAAAAATAATATTTGTATATATTTTATTATCCTATTCACTCAAGAAGGTGGTATTATTGGACAAAAATATATGACATACTATTTTGAGATAAATTCTATAATTTTTTGTGAGAGTGTATCAAATATTAAGTTCCAATTTATGAGTAGAAATATTAGTACTCATAGATAAATTATCATGTCAATTTTCAAAGTGATCCTTTAAAAATTATGCAATTCTTTCTCCCTCCCTACCAGAACCATCACCGCACCCTTCAACCCTTCTCCCTTCCAACATCCTTACTCCGCCCTCTTCCACTCTTCCATGACTCTTATGGACACGAGGCGCAGTCTGCAGTGGCAGTCATAGGCATCCATCAAACAAAACTTAGCAAGGCAAGGACTCTGCCAACACTACCATTGTTGGCTAGCGCCAAAGTGATAGACCCTTCTTTTCGAGTCCCCACTCTCATTTTAAAAAGGAGTAAAGGTTTATTTTAGTTCTTAAAATTATATATATGCTTTATTTTAATTTTTAAATTTAAAAAAATTAATAATTTAATTCTTAAAATTATAAAAATTTATTTAAATTAATTCTTAAAAAGATATTTATAAGCACTAATTTAAATAATTTTTTTATAATTTTAGAAATTAAATTATTAATTTTTTAATTTTAAAAATTAAAATAAAACATACATATAATTTTAGAAAATATTCACTCACTTTAAAAATGGTGCTTCCTCTTTCTTCATTTCTCGTCCTAGGTATACAAAATTGGTACTTTGAAATTTGGACAAACTAAAGCATCATTCCAATTGACGATTGTAAATTCGAACTCTTAACATTACAATTAAAGTTTGCTTACAGAGTTAGAGTCCACTTCAAGTCGTGCTTAAATATTTTATGAATAAATTAATTCACTTACATACATGATAAGTCAACGTTGGGCTCAATTAATAGATTTCATATGACTAAATTTTATCCCTATAACTTACAATTTTACTGGAAAAGTGTTGTGATTATGATCAACTGAACGCCTAAAAATAATCAAATTTACACTTAAAAAATAATTAATATCATATTAAAAAATATATAAAACACACTTCGTGACTTTAGAAAAATAACATTAACACCAGATTGCCATGCATTACCCTGCTGCTGGTACGATATAAAGACGTAGTAACTATACTATATGCTACAGAATATAATAAGAACAAGAATTTAAACTGAAAGCAAACATTCTTTCATCCGAAAAAAAAAAATGTAACCAAACGTTCAATTTTTCAAGAGAACATTTATCTACCCAATTTTTTCGTAATTACACATATCATATTTAAAGTGTTAGCAAAACCACCACCATCCCTTACTTCTCGATTAATCATATAAGTATATTTTATATGGGACCTACCACCAATATATAATTATATAAAAATATACTTATATAATTGATCGGGTGCACAATCATATAGTACTCTGGATCATATAAAAATTTCTCCCCCCCCCCCCCCACACAAAAAAAAAAAAAATACTGCGTTGATAAAATGCAAGCAGATTGGTCCGGTTCCAAAGCCTCGACAATCTACATACATATAAATCCCCAATAAAAATAAATCAGACATTATAAAAAAAGAAAAATAAGAGCAAAAGTAAATAACTTTCTTTCCATTGTTTACAATCTGTAAATAATAAGAAAACATGGCAACACGGCACGCGAGTCGAACACTAACAACTCGCCACTCTTCCCACTCACCGAGTCAAACCCAACTCGCTTCTCCAACACCGAGTCCACTAATCCGAGTTGCCTCGAGACCCGACCCGCTACGACCCGGCACACCAGCATCGCCCTCCTTCCCCTGCCCCCGCCGGCGCTCTCATGCGCCGCGCCGCTTCCCGAAAACGTGCAGATCGCCGACCCCTTTCGCTCCGGGAACGACCACCCGGCGGGGGCGCCGTCCCAGGGACCGCCGTCCTCGGTGGGGCCCAAGCAGTGGAACCGCATCACCTCGTTTCCATCCGCGACGCAACGCGCATTCTCCTCCTCCCATTTGCTCCCCTCGGCCAGGCCCGCCGAAGACGCCGCGGCCCGGGCCTTCACCGCTTCGCGAAACTCCTCGAACCGTGACACGGTCCTGGTCCCGTTTTGGATCTTGAAAATCATCTCGACCCGGCCCGGGAACGGTTTCGGGCCCCAGCTGGTGTGGAAGATAATCTCGACGACGTTGCGGGAAGGGTGCCCGTCGGGGAGCTCGGTGATGGGCCGGGCCGAGTTGACGGTGCTGCTTTGGGAGCGGTTCATGGTGGCTCTCGGGCCCATGGGGGCCGGGGCCTCGAATTCGGGCTTAGCGGAGGTTGGGTATTTTGAGCTCGGATGTTTATCCAGGGGAGGCTTGGACTTTCTGGGCCTGGACCTGGGCTTGGGTATGTCGACCATGTCTTTGATGTTTTGGATGCTCCTCCTGCAGCTAGCACTGGGTATCAGGATTTTGGGGTTTGGATGGTAAACGTCTTCAAACGCTCTTGACTTGCAATGCAATGACTTAACCCACCCACTCGCCATTACATATATGTAATATGTAATGTATTAATGTATAATGTAAATAAACACGTTGTTTCTGCGTCTAGAGCTTTTGGGTTTTGTTTGTTTTGATGGGCAAGGAGAGAACGAGAGACGGTGGGGGAAGAGACATTGGCGATGGCGCCATAATAAATGGTTTTTATTATATATATATATATATATATATATTCAGTTCCTTTCTTTTTCACTCCGTATGCGTTACGAAATCGTGGTTCTGCCTTCTCAAGATATTGGAACTGCCCACGTGGATTCTGTCTCATTCCTTTATGACTCTGATGATGAAAAAACAAAATCTTATTAATTAGGAAAACTAAAACTCATGATTCCAGCAGATTCAATTTGATCCACACAATTAGAGCTTGGGTGATTTTGCTTTTACTCGCATAAATTTCTTTAATTCGTTTGGATTTGCTACAAATTCGTGATATTAATTTTAGGATTTAATTACCCAGTAAGTTTTAACACTCATAAATGGCTTTCATTGAGCGGTTTAAAATATTCAAATTAATGTAGCCTTGTTACCAGCCGCACCCTATCTTGGCGTTAGGACTTAGGAGGAAACTCCAAGTCTCCAATAAAATTTCAACTAACATAAGTCCATCAAAATGACAAAATTTCAAAAATTAGAAAGAAAAAAGAAAAGAAAAAGAGCAATTGCTGTGATTAGTTGAAAATTTGAATGATACAATTAGTTGCTTAGTAGTCTAAGGCTGAGTTTGGTACATGTGAAACCTCTCCTAGACATCGAGAGTACGAGGACAATATTCTTTCACCATACCGTGAGAACTCAGATAACAGACCGGGCTTGGGTTATTTTCTTTCATTTTCTTTCTTTTGTATGTGTGTGTTATTAGTAAACAGTAATAAGTACAATTTTGTCGTCCTAGTTGATTTGCCGCATTGATTGAGTAATTTCTACTTCTCAGGGCCAGTATTATGGCTTCCCCCCACTCTCGATGTTATGTGACATTATAGACTCTCAGAAGCCAATAAGTGCTTTGTTTAAGAGTTGGAATGATGCATGATTGCCTTTTAGTAATTTTGGTGGATTGTGCATATAGTTGTTCCAAGAGTCACAGACCGGACTGAGGAGATGTACCAGTAAAAATTCAAATATGTAGTGACAATATGTTTATTTGCACTTTTTTGTTTAAAAAAATATGTTTTTATTTTCCCTGTTTTCTATGAACCAACACAATTTCAGTTGGTGAGTCGCTAATCAAGTCAAGTCGTTTTCTAATAAAAGCTTTTTGGCCCAACCATCTAACCTATGAACGCTTGGTGGCATTGTCGCTCCTTGAAATCAAAGCAACCATTCCTAAGCTGCAGGAATGCCTCGTCAGGTTGAAGTTTCAATGGAACAGTAAACCCGATGACCCTCAAACAGTAAACGCTATTTTATTTTTCCTAAAAACAGGGAAGAGATTGATGAGAACTGAGAAGCCCTTCCTTGACTGATTTATTTATCTTTTTAATTTAATTTCGTATGTTGCAGAGTCACAATAGAGTATTGGACTTAAATACCAATGAAAGTTTGGCGGGTTATCTTAATTTAATTAAAGATCTTCAAGTTTTAGGCATGTAATTGTGTTAAAACTTAAAACAAAGAGTTTTAATTGCTTATAAAAGTTTTACTTGATTCAACCTTGGATTGTCAATTTTGACATGGAGGGTAGTTTCGTCAATGCAAATAACCCTTTCGATTCTTTGTTTTGAACTTTCCCTTTTTACGTCATTTACTAACAAAAGTTGAGATTAGTACAAGGATGGAGAGGGTAGATAGAAATTTAAAAGAGAAAAAGAATCTGTCATGGGAGTTTGAAGGGGAACAGCTGGGATCTGGAATAGAAGAATATAAAGAGAATGGAAACTGGCACAGACTGGGATAATGCATATGTTAAAAAAAAAAAAAATCACTGAAAGTTGAGCAGGTTTTCTTCCACTTTCGTTATTTTAAATTATTTTATTACAGTGAATGGAATGCGTTCATTGTTTATTTGTTTATACCTGTAGCGGCTACTCTAGGTACACTGTGGCCGTTTATCAAGTTTGGGACTCTTATTGGGACAATGTCCTCTAGGTCCATTAGAAGCAGACAATAACCTTGAGATGATCAAAGCTCATCTTTAATTAAATGCGCTTCATAATGGCATACTAGTTGTCAAACCAAATGGTCCAAAAGATAAGGATTTGCGCCCGTTTAGGGTAATTTAAGTAGCAGCGAAAGCATACAAAGATTTCAAATTGAATAGGAGTGTTGATATATTCAAAAGAATTCTTCAAATTCAAAATTCTACTCACAATAATATAAGTTGTAAATTTTATAATATTTAAAGACTATTTAATATATATGAGCGAGACCAACGTGGGGTTGATCAAGTGGTTTGGCACTTGGTCCCTTAACTAGTAATCTTGAGTTCAATTCTTGAAAATGAAAAAAATACCTGTTGAAAGATCCATACCCCTTTAATGGGCCAACCATCGGGTCGGGCCGGATTAGTTTTATTTCTGATAATAGAATCCGGATACCAGTAGTTCAATCGAGACCAATATATATATGAGCCAGCTTTTGACTTAAGAGGGTTTAACATTTCTAATTGAATAGAATTCTTCTGCTTCCTTCCTTAATAAAAAGAAGTGCATGCAAGAGGGCAATAAATGAAGATTGAATAACTCGGCAATTGGGTGCTGCGTGTGGAAATTTTGTCAGTTCTTGTTCTCACGCTTGTAGAATCTGTTCGAGCTGAGCTGCCCTGTAAAAGTGCATATTGTTTGTGTTGGTGTTCTTCCAATTCAATATTCAACAACCTCAACAATGCATATAAGCTTTATCAACTTCATTTTCTTTAAGCCTTAGTTTGGGATGATTTGGTTGTTATATTTGGAAAAGTTCTTCTCGCCCTGTACAAATGATACACTAATAATCAAAGCTTTTGAGAGCAAAATCAAACAGACTTAATTATTGACAGAGAAAAGACAATAAGTTGGTGTAGTATAATATGAGTAGGACGAAAAATTGATTTCCTTTGTTTTTCATTAGGTTTGTGGACTGAACAAATTTACTTGATCTTAGAGCTCAGTTCAGAGGAGTTTTGCAAGGGCATTTCTGGAAGGAATTCTTTTCGAATAAGCTCAAACTGAATCAGCGTCTGAAAGTAACTAATCTATTAAGGGAAGTTATTGAGTATGCGGAAATAGGAGATATGGAATCACCGAGAAATGGAGAAATATGAATTTAAACCTAGATATAAAAAGAGGCTTCTAAGAGCCAAAGGTAAGTAATTGATCTCTTTTACTAGCACTTGAGTGGAACAGAGTTTTGATTTGAGTATTAGAGTCTCTTGCAGGTCTCCCACTAGGGGAGCACGCGAGAGCTCGGACTTGCAGAAGACAACATCAGATTATCTCAAAAAATAGGTTAAAATAGTTTGACAATGCAATTTTTCTTTTAATAATAAATATTGGAAGAATAAGTTATTTTAATAATATGGGGCCTATTTATCTTTGTGATTTTTTTTTCAATTAACTTATATTGATTAATCATCAAAGGTAAAAATCTAATTACAACATAGAAATTAATATAACAAAACTTGATTATATAAAGGTTTACGATTACAACTTAGCAAAAATTGCACACTTTTAGATAAAATACATTAGAACATAGACAATTCTATATTATATTATCGATAATAAAAAAGGTACAAGTGAACTCATCAAATCTCATAACTTGGTTTTGAGAAAACATTTGTGTTCGAAAGTGAATGATACTTGTAAAGAAGATGATTACCCGAACTAGAATAAGGGATTCCTCAATTCCTACACGGCGAGAATGGGTGGCTGCACCAAGTTGTATGGCGAGGATAAGGACTTTGACGCTCAAGTCAGTCAGAGTAAGAGGTAAATGAGTCAAGATTATGTGCACACCTGTTTCAAGGGTGAAACCCTTTACTTGTAGTAGCGGACTGATAACGTATTCCGAGATTCCTGCGTAACGGCCTCGGATTGCGTATGTTACGCAATTCGGTTTTGTGCCGTTACAAAATCTGGATTAAATGTTATAAATGAAGGTTGTTTTCTCGGCGAAGTAACTTCCAACCGATTCCGGTGTGGGCCATCAGCATTTGAGGATCCATTGGGCCCTTTTTGGGCCTAGTCCGTAACAATTTGTAATTGATTATGTAACAAGTGAGGAGACCAATGTCTAGCATAATTAAAACACTATAGGCACAAACTCCGCAAGACTAAAAGCATCAAATACAAAAGTATCAAGTCCACATCATGGTACACATTAGCACATCAATATATGCAAAATAGGCGAGTTCTACGGTGCACTAGATTAACTATAGTGCGCCATACACCAGATTTTACCCACATTTAACAATGCTAGTAAATGCTTTAGAGGATATGGCTAAATCCATTTGGATGGACCACTGCACCAGCATCCATTCTTTTGCCAGACATCCATTCTTTGACGCATGGGGAATCACCGGTGATACACCTCATCCTTGTTGCCGGCAATAATCTATCCTCCTTCACAATGGTGCCATTGCCCCCGTCAAACCATAAAGTTTCATTTTTTTTCTTCCCCAAAATGGCAACAACAAGAGTCACATTCTTCTCTTTCCAATTCTTTCCATCTCTTGTCATTTATGCTTGCCCCCACATCATTCCCCGCTCGTCATCTTTCCTAGACATTGTCCCCTCGCTCATTTTTTCCCCATTTTTCCCTTCTGTTATGGTTACTTTTCTTGCATCAATGGGATTGAAGCCGAAGAAGAAGGAGAGAGAGAGAGACAGAGAGAGAGAGAGAGGAATCGCGATCATCGAAGCGTTGCAACCCTGTGAAGAAACTGGGCTCGGTGACCATGGATCACATGTTGCTAGCGTCATAGGAGATGAAGGAGACAAGGATTTGGGGGCTTGTTTGGGTTCTTTGATTTTGGTAGTTAGAGTGTGTCTCACTCACCTCGCATGGAGCAAAGGAGTATTTACTGGTTTTTCAATTTTTGGTAGTCAAAGTGAGATTTGATTAAAAATTGATTAACACATATAGAGGATTTCAACTTTGTTTCAAAAATGCCAAGAGCTTTAATCTTATTCAATTATAGGAATGGTGTGAATGTTGGGTTGGCGAAGGAGAAGACTTTTTGACTTTGCTGTTGGGACTGGGGCTGATGGCAATGGTTGTGGGGGGTTGGCATGGGTGACGAGGTCAACGATGAGGGTAGCAACATAGAGGAAGGAGGTGCAGGCACAGTGGCAGAGGAGGGAGCAGAAGCAGAGGGCGAGGGAAGATTGTTGATGGTGGCAATGAGCTCCATGGTGCGCCCTCATGCTTTTAAACCGATGTGTGGTGCACCATAGTTAGTCTGGTACACCATAGAACTTGCCTACAAAGTATAGCTAAACAACAAAAAATAGAGGCTAACTATACCTCACCAATACCTCTATAGACGACACATTAGAACATGCACACATAGTCACAAAAAAAAAAAAAAAAACTATCAACTAACCACCACAATAGAGGCTATTGATATATAACTTGACATAAATGCAATCTTGTGTTGTTAATTGGTGTGTCTACAATTGCAAGAACTACAAATACGTAAATTATCTCCCATAATTTAGACATGACTGCCATCAAGAGAAACTATTGGGTGGAATATGAAACAAACTACCAAATTATGTAAAAGTGTGAAGGCAAAAAAAGTTCAAAAGAGACATATAATTGAGGAAGGGGTAACTAAAGACCAAGGTTAAGAAAACTGGACTGGGCGTCGAACCGGTCAAGATATTGGTTCAAAGGTTCAAAGGTTCAATTGGTATATAATATAATATATATATATATATATATATATATATATATATATATATATATATATATATATATATATATGATTAATTATATCCTATAAAATAAATAAAAATTATTAAATAATACAAAAATTCATCACAACAAATATTACAAAATTAAATTAATTATGATCACACAAGCATTTACAAGTTTCAGAAGTTGAAGGTGTGCTAAATTCTTATAATACAAACTGCATAACAAAAAAAAAAAAACTATATAGCAAGAAGTACATACATATAATAATATTGAGTCATTCATGATTGTAATTCTTAATGTTACACTTGAAATAGGTATTAAATAATAAAGTATCAGTTGAGTCATTCCCGATTGTAATTCTTTCACTAATACAAAGTATCAGCTGTCAAATATATTCAAACAAATAATTGAAGTTGAACAAACGAGACTAACATGAGTGAATGGGTACTTCCAAGTTCCAATGGCTTTTTGACCGAACTGTTGTACTTTTACAAACAAAATACCAATGTAACGTAGATTAGAAACAATTTCTTTGTCAGTGGTTATTTTTGCCACGGTGGAAGTGGATGTATAGCAAGGCGCAATTTGAGCTCGCGCCACAAGAATGAACCGCCTGACAACGACATGACAGGTGAGTTGCGGGCCACTGGATGGCGCTACTTGCGGTCACGCCATCCTGCTGTTGTTGCTTCCCTCAGACGTGACTTGATAGCTTGTTCATGGGTGCTTTTGGGTGGCACGGGTTAGAGTTGCTCCATCCACGGGATGCCGCCACGTGTCCCTTTGGCAGAAGCATGGCACATGTTCAAGTTGCGCTAGCCAAAAGCTGCCGAACAATGGAGTTATGCCATCCACCTCCTTTTCCCCCATTTTTTAACTTGCGTTCAAACCCTTCTCATTTCCAATTTTTTGGTGTTTGTATACTTGATACTGCTCTCTACTGTCTCTCAAATTTTTTGCTCCATCACAAAATTTCTACTTGAAGTTTCTCAATTTTCCAGTTTCTAAATACTTTAGTGAGCTTTGTTCAATATTTAAATTCCTCAATTTTTAATTTTTAAAATTATTTAAAAATCTAATCTTTAAATAAAAAAACTCCATATATAGATAAATAAAATATTTTTTAACAAAATAACTTTCAAAAAATAAATTAAAAAACAAGATTCTAAATATATTTTCTAAAATTAATACTTAAATATATCCTAATAATTTTTTAATAAATATCCTAACACGATTCTAAATATCCTAATAATTTTTTTTTAAAAGTTAACTCACAAAAGTTTATTAGAAACTATTATATTTTTCTTAAAAATTTTAAAAACATTTTTTAAATTAAACTTATTAATAAAATTATTCTACTCTTAAAAAATAATAAATTCATAGTAAAATGTTATTATACATATGATCTGAATGAATAAATCAAAATTTATAAATAATAAATAAAATTTAAATTACCTTTGTAAAAACAGTTAAACAACACAAAATGATTTGCAATAAAATAAAGGGTCTGTTTATAGAAGGGGAATAAGGGTGAAGAAAGGGGGTAGGAGAAAAGGTGAAGGGTGGGTTTATAGAAGGCAATTGGCGTAATGTCATGCAGCGCCACTATGCTGAAGGGACATGTGGCGGTAACCCGTGGATGAAGCAACTCCAACCAGCGCCACCCGAAAGAAGTAATAGCACCAGGATGGCGTGACCTCAACCAGGGCCATCCAGTGGCCCGTGACTCACCTGTCATGTTGTTGTTAGGCGGTTCATTCTGATGGCGTGAGCTCAAATTGCGCCTTGCTATACATCCACTTTCACCGTGGCAAAAATAACCACAGACAAAGAAATTGTTTCTAATCTTCGTTACATTAGTATTTGGTTTGTAAAAGTACACCAGTTCAGTCAAAAAACCAGTTCCAATAGTTATCATTTGTTTTTCTAAGTCCCACATTGGTGGTAGGTATTGCTAACAAAACCATGAGGTGTATAAATATAAGGAGATGTGCTAAAAACGAAATTGCCGCACTAAGTGCTTACCGCTTGAGCCGCTCCCGATTTACCGGTTTAGCTGTCTTTGACTGGTTTTAGCGGTTGTTGACTGATTTTTAAGTTTTTGATTTTTTCCCATCAACCGGACTGGATAAGAGTTCGGTTCCCGATTTAAGCAGTCAGACCAGCCGTTCTAGTTTTCTTAACTATGGTAAAGACAATAATTAAGAGGGAAAACTATCTTTATGAGGCCGATTCCCTGAAAACTTGTGAAAAATAATATTTTTTTTCCCAGATTTGTGTTTAGTTTGTTTAAGTTTTGTCCTTCAAAATTATTTAATTTAATTGATTAATTTTAATAAATTGAATTGTTGAAGGCTAGTTAGTGAAAAATATGATTTTTATTTATTTAATTGTTAAAAATTCTCACTGAATTTGATTTGATGCATGATAGATGTAGCATTGAGGAATTGGGAGATGAACAAAGGATAAAGGGATAAGATCTGGCGTGAAATCAAGAGAAGATAAGAGAGAGATATAGGCAAGAGAATAACCTTGTTTTATGAGATTATTTTGTGGCTAAGAGGATTAGGTACTTGAGTGATCAAGATTTACTCGGACCTCAAGATTAACTTTCCAAGGTACCACACAATTCTATTAGTTAGTATGACTTCTCAACTATTTGTGTTGCTCTTTCTTTTTACGGCTTGTTAGATTCCCTTAGATATTAGGATGATGTAGCTTGACGGAAAAAAATTATGTATTCCTAATTCTTTTAATCTAAGTCCCTTTTTCAATTCATTGAGCAATTAGTGTTCTTAATATTGTCTTGACTTGACCACTTATTGATGATTCTTGGTTTTGTATGGTAAATTGGGAAATAATTGTATAAAATTAGTCAATATAATACTTGCTATAAAATTGGATAGAATTATAGGAATAGAAGTACTTAATTTGTATAGTCATATGAATTCTTATGCTTAAGCCTTAGGCTGAATCATGTAAAATTAAAAAATTAATTTATTCAATTTTTCTTAAGAAAATTACATAATCAAGGGATTGAACTGTAATCATTAGTTTTGAAAATTTTGATTATCAATTGATTGACATAGGAATTGAGTTATAATATAATAATGCATAATTTGAGAAATCAAGTGAAATCAATTTCCTAGTACTTGTTTTTTCATTAATTTTTTTGGGTTACATTTTCGGAAATGAGGTTTAAATTTATGACTTTTATATAATTTACTCAAATTTCTTACTACTAAATTAATCTTAATGGTTTATGTCTTTTCATTGATTGTTCCTCTTTATTATTCAAGTGTTCCGTTCTTTGCCAATTTATTTAATTTTGTTATTATTATAATAATAATAAAATACTTATTTTGATCTTAGATGAAAATTTTGGGAGACAAATTAGTCCTTTAAAATTTAAAAATTTATCGATAATTCTTTATCATTCAAAAAAGGAACATATTAATTCCTCTGTGCAGAAATTTTAAGAATTTTTTTGTTATACGAATTTATATGGAGAAACTAAAATATTGTTTTTTTGAAAGATGGGAAACTATTTATAAATTTTCAAATTCTGATATACTAGTTTATCCCTCAAAATTTTCTTCCCGTTGTCGATTATAATTCTCAAATTTAACTGAGTGAGACTTAAAAGCTAAAATGTATCCCCTCCCGATGGCTGATTGACATGAATTCTCCGACGTTATCAAGTATTCTGGACCAGTCTGATTGCTTCTCAGGTTACAGGTAGTTTATTTGAAAAGTTGCTTGTATGATGCTTACTTGAGAGATTTCACCGTCGAAAAGATTATTGAGAAAAGTTTTCAATCAATAGATTCAAATATGGAGTGACAGTTACAATTCGGAGTAGAATGATCGAGTTAGAGAAAAAGGGGACCAAATCTAGCATGGCTTTTGTTTAAAGAATTGGAGAATCATTATCTTCCTTGCTAATCATATTGTCTTCCCGAAAAATTTAAAATTTTGCAAAACAATAGCCCTGACACCTGACTGTAGGAGTTAATGATGACGAGCCCTCTCTTTGTCTCTCACATTTTGACCAACTAATGAAGCATTTTAGGCTTGCCGACACTCAAGACTAGTGATAATCCATTTTTTTTGTTTTTTGTTTTTACAGGAAGACTAGTGATAATCTTGACTCATTAAGGCACTGGCTTTAGAATATAATGGAACTAATAAGAATGAGTTGTAAAAAAGATGGGAATGAATAAAATAGAATTAACTTTTTTTTTCAAAAGATTAATAAAGAAATGAAATGGAAGTTGAGTAATTTTGTTTGGAAGTTATAAAACAATATAATGAAGTATTTATATTGTTTAAATGTTATAATTTTTAATTCCCCCTTTCTCCTTCAGTCCACTCTAATTTTGAAGTGAATAAAAAGAAAAAAAAAAATTTGAAAGCTCCTTCGCCTCATAACAGTATATTAAACTTTTAAAGAAGGGGACTAAATTTTTTGTCCCTTATTTCTTTTCTGTTCGTCAATTATCTGCCATCTAAATTAATACACCATAAAAGCAAGAACAAAAAATTATAGCGTTTTATATAAAACTTGAACAAACTAACTTTGCTTTTCATCAATGCATGTATCGTCTTGGACACAGAACTCGATAATGCAGGAGCGATTTCGGGGTAATTCAAAGTCTTGGGGATAACTTGAAAACTATTTATCATAAAGGATACTTTTTCAAATTATTTCTCAATCGAGGCTATTATCTGGCGAAGGGAGATTTCTATATTGGATTATGCTAAAATAGTCCTTGAATTTTGTTGATTAAATTTTTTATATAATAAAATAATTATTAATAATTTTTTTTTATAAATAAAATTTAAAAATTATCTTAATCTATAATTCATCAAAGATCATATTAAAATTTACCTTCTATATTTTGCTCTTTTTTAACACATGTAGCCTAAGACACTGATTCATACAGGTCGCCGTAAAGAGTAAGGCAGGCTTACGCTTTTCATAGAGCTGAAAAGGACTCTGGATGGCTGGACATGGCTAGCCACAAGACGCAATTATGTAAACGTGGCGAGAATTAATCCTCTCAAGTTAATATTTTATAAGATAAAATTATGTGTGATTTTTAATTATTAATATAAAAAGTGAGATTTAAATAAGATTAATAGCATAGTAATTAAATTCGAATTGGTGATTCACCCAAGGATCAATTAGTGGATCATTGATCGAATTGATTAAACTAGATTTAATTAAATAAATATATAAAAATATAATATAATTTAAACAAATAAATAGTATATATTATTATTGATATATTATAATACAATAAATTATATGGTTTAGTGAGAGTAGAGCACGCCTTCATTATCTATGGATGGGATTTGAATCTCATCAACCACAATTTTTGAGCTCAAAAGATATCTAACCTCAAAATCGGTTCAATGTATCCGATTAGCAGTTATACTTGGTCGATACATATCAGGTCTAATCGAGTTTAACCGGATTTGACCAATTCAAATGTATATACCATCCAAATAAAAAATTGAACTAGAATAGTGGCCGATTCACCGATTTGCAGTCCGAACCAGTCGATCTGATTTGATAACTATGATTAATAATAAGAAATTACATATGACTTTATTATATAAAAAATTAATTTGAGAGGATCCATACTTATTTAGATGAAAATAATATTTTGGGTTTTGTTTATTTTTTATTATAAGAAAAATATTTTTTAATAAAAAACATTTTTTAAAAGATTGTGTAATTTATTTAAATAAATTTTAAAAGTAAAAATAATAAAGAAAAACGCAAGTTTATATTGCGCCTTGTGTCGTGGCGCGTTGCAGTTTATTCTTTTTTGTTTTTTTAACTTACTTTTCAACAGTCAAAAGTTTAATTAAGTCAACATATATGTGAGCTTATTTTGCTAAATTTTAATATCCTATTAATATAATAACTATTTTAAACATATAATAATATTAATTAATTCAGCATCAACAAAATAATATTAATTAATTAATAGCATAATTATTTATGTTTATAATGCATTAATAAATTCTTTATTTTTTTTCCCATAAGAAGTTCAGTTAAATCACAAAACTGAATTACAAGTAACCTGAACAAAAATGATAGATATTCAAGAGCAGTGGCAATATTCTAATTGAGTTTCACATTCACAAAATTATTGCAACAATACATGGACACTTGCACATATGATTATCTATCACTAATAAGAGAAACATTATTTGAACGTGCAAACAACAATGTGTACGCGACACATACGCATGAAACTAGCAGAAACAATGCAGCATGATCAACCCATACGCAAAAAGAAGGACTTAAGGTGTAATAGTATACCATTGGTCTATGGTAGATTAGCGGAGACGACCCTTAATTTCTCATTCCTGCATCTCTCACTCATATTGCTGCCATTAATCTCCACACCCAAGTTAAGGATTTGGTTTGAATGAACAAACCAAGGGGGGCTTAGGGCTAGAAAGATGGTAGCGCCCACAAGGGAGCCGTGGTTCGCCACTTCAATGGCGGAGGTTGAGCACGCGGCGACAAGCTGATGGAGGCTCCGTGGTTCATGTGTGGCGCGAGCTCAACGGTGATGCAGCAGTGTTGCGACTTCAACAACAACCTGCGGAGGTCACAGACTGTCGAAGACGGAGGTACATGGCGAAAACCCAAGCCGTGGTTAGGCTGTTGAGTGGAGGCACAATGGCGGCTAGGCTAGGGTGCGCAGCTATTACAGGGTACTTTGAGGTTGTGGTGGTTGGGCTCAAAGGCAGAGCAGAGCAAGACACAGTGGTAGTTGGGGGGCTTGTGGGAGGTCTTGCGCTGCTGGGCTATTGCTAAGGGAGATGGTCGTGTTGTGTTATTCTAAATCTTCTTTGTTTTGTCTTCATCTTTGTTTCATGTTTTGGATCTGAGTTTTGCTCTTTGGTTGGGGATTTGATATATAGTATGAAGGTTTATTTTGATGATGATAGGGTTGTGGTTTCTAATTCAAGTTTGAGATGAAAAATACTATCTTGATTGCGATTTGTGGTTAGTTTGTGTTTGATTTTGTAAATAGTGGATGGTGTGGGTAGTAGGATTCTATCTTGCGTTTTTTGGTCTGATTCTTTGCAAAGAGGGATAAGATTTTGGCTAATGGAGAGGATAGGCTATAATAGTAACATTGTAACAATGGAGGATTAGTTGCCTGAGATATTTGAGAAGGATGAAATTTATGATAGAGTATGGGTAGGGGATGAAAATTTTTAGTTGAGTTCCTTCCCCTCTTTCTATGCCTTCCTTGGTCTTTATGGGCACAATTGCTTTTCATTCTCTAGTGCCAGATGCCCTGGTCATGATGAGCGATATTCTGATGAAGCAATTGCCTTGATGAGGAGAAAGATAATGTAGAGAGATGTTGAAGTAATTCAGTTCCTCTTTAGACTGAGATTCCTATATTTTACTTTCTCTTTTAACAACTAAATAATTTTAATTGTAATGTTTGTAGATTAAGGTGGAAACTCTTGATAGAATTGGAACATTCTTAGGATCCTTATGGGAGAATAGGACTAATGTGGCTGTGACACTACTTGAAGTTGGTCTTGCAAAATTTCAACCCTCGTTTGGCTAAGAAGAAAAAGCTGAAAGTAAGAATGTGTCCCCAACAATTTTTGACACTAACAACTTTCTTATTAGCTATTCTTAAGTACATTGTATTGCAGATTTGGGAGAATTTTGTTGAAGGGGTGGTATTGAAAATAAGTAGTGAGAGGTGCTTAAGGTGTGGTGGATACTATTTCATTGATGACCCTTCTTTTGTGTTTAAAAATGGTAAATGACTTGCCCCAGTGTTATACTTCCATAGGTAATTGTTACGGAAGTCTTGGGTGGTGGTAAATTCTATGTCCAGATAGTTGGAGATCAAAAGATAGCTTCCATTTAGCAGTAGCTTGCATCTTTGAACCTGAAGGATGCTCTTTTTAATCCTAAGAAGTGTGACATAATTCGTTGTCAATTTCTCACTATCAATGAGTGAAATGGGAACTCTAATTAGCCTTGGTGCAGGGGAGTCTTGTGAATTTTTTTATGATCCTTTGAAGGGCAAAAGGTAATTCCTATGATATACTTTCTAATTATTATAATGGATGATCTAATATAACATATCAAAATATTAAAAAATTTCTTATCATTATTTGCTTTTAATATGTGATAAAAAAATATTTTCTTTTTGCATAGGAAAAAGGAATCTGATGATGTCTTGAAACCAAGGAGCAAGTGAAAAAAAAAAAAAACTACAAGTGGCAAATTTGACAATATATGTGCATTCACATAAATGCATGTGTTAGTAGTCATTGATCTTAGTAATTTCACTTTTTAAGTAATAATATTTTAATTCATAGTCAAATTAGTGCTCACATTAGGATGAATTTGATTATCCAATATAATGATAATTGCTTAGAAGCAAATTTCTTGAAGTCAGGGACTATTTTTCTCCCAAATTAATCAAAACCAAACAAGCACTTGATTCTGGTTCTATTCATGTGTGTGTATGTATGGTTTGCGTAGTTAAAATCTCTTCCTACTATCTACATAACTGCTAATAACAGAGACCTTAGACCTCATGGTTTATGCATTTTATACTTCATTATTATTTTAGGTAGACTTGAACATCAATCTGCATCTCCCATCTAGCTACATAAATTATCTGGAGAACCCCATGGAAATAATAAATGAAGCAGAGAGAGTTGTTGAGAAAGACATCTGGAGTCTAATGCAATTTACAAAGGATTTGTGCCGCCAATATGGTAAAGAGCCTCACTCCATGGAGATTTTATTGAAGCTTTATGTGAGGAGAATGGTTGCTGATATAGGGGTAATAAGAATTTACTCTTCGGGGAAGACGGTCTCTATGAAAATAAATATAAGTGAAAAGGTATTCAAGATTATGATAGAGTCAATGACATCAGATACACTTAAGAACTCATTGGTTCTTAAGCGTGACCAAATTAAGGTAATTTTTTCTTAATTTCTCATTTTCTTTAACTTGGTTACATTTTCTTTAACTTTCTCATTTGTTCAATTCCCCTCATTATTATAGTTCTCTCATCTTCAACTTCATTCAGAAGTTGGCTAATTGTCTTAATGATATTGGATAGGCTATCTCAATGTAAATGCCAACAAGAAGGAGGATGCAATGCCATGAGCTGCCATTCCAACCCTATTCATCACCATGTTTTCTTTTTTCTTCTTTTTTTGCTCCTATTATGAATTAGACTAGCTAGGCATGGAATATATTGTGTCTAAGTGATAAATCTATCTTGTAGCATGGGAAATCTTGTAGTCATTCTAGCATAAGTCAAGTATATTATAATTTATGTGTAAATTAGTTTATATTTTTAAATTTTTGGTAATAGCACTTGTAGCATTATTTGCTTGTTTGAGAAAAGATTATATTAATTATTTGACACTAAGATCATGAAAAAAAAAATGAATTAGACTTGCAAGAAATAGCAACTTGGTTTAATATGTTAATAACTTCTTTGTAAGTTGTTGGTAAATGTCTCAATATGTGAGTAACTTAGCAAATATTTTTAAATTTTTAGTGATAGCACTTGTACCATTATTTGTTTGTTTGTTTGAGAATAGCTTATAGTAAGTATTTGGTATCAGTTGGTAGTCACTATTCAATACTCTCATTATCTCATGCTCATATTCCCATATCAATTAAAAATATGGCTAAAATTTATTCGAACATATCCTATATGCTGATACGCAGTCCAAATTTTGCACCTCTATCCCATATCCTATTTGTGCCTATTTGGTAACTTTCTTACAAATGTTGGTAATTTTAGTTCAAGAGATTAGTAACTAATTCACGATATTGGTAACTTTTCAAGTTTTGAAAATTTTGAAAGTATTTGGATTCTTAACTAAATTTGTAATATTTAATAAAGAGAATTCTCTGACACTAAAAATTGATCAAGTGAATCTAAATACAATATGAAATTAGTAAGAAATTGGATGATAGACATCCAATTACCCTATGCCTTGTTGGTAACTATTTCACAAATATTGATAACTTTAGTTAAAAATGTTGGTAACTTATTAAGGGTATTGTAACTTTTCTAATTTTGAAAATTTTGATAATATTAAGATTCTTAACTAAATTTGTGTTAGGGAACAAGTTAAGAGAACTCTTTAACACTAAAAATTGATCAAGTAAACATAAGTACAAGATGGAATTAATGGGAGACTGGCTAATAAACATCTAATGGTCCTGTACTTGGTTAGTAACATTTAAAAAATATTGGTAACTCTAATTCAAAATATTGGTAACTGGTTTAAGATGTTGGTAACTTTTTAGGTTTTGAAAATTTTGAAAGTATTATAATTGTTAACTAAATTTATGTTAGGGAATAAGTTGAGAGAATTCTTTGGCCTTAAAAATTGATCAAGTGAACCCAAATACAAGATGGAATTAGTGAGAATATGGCTAATAAACATTCTATTGTCCTGCACCTGATTGGAAATTTTCTCACAAGTGTTGATAACTTTAGTTCAAAATGTTGGTAATTGGTTAAAGATGTTGGTAACTTTTCAAAATCTCAAAAATTTGAAAGTTTTTAGGATACATATACAAATTGGTTTAAAGAACACATGGGGAGAACTCCTTGACCTATTAATTGATGAAATGGGTCTCAATATAACATGGAATTAGTGCTATAATGACTTACCAACTTCAAATCTGTTTTGACACTAGGTTGGTAACTTTCTGTTCAATGTTGGTAACTTTAGTTTAAGATTTTCATAACTTTTCAAGTATATTGGTAACCTTTCATGTTTTCAAGATTTTGAAAATATTATGATTCTTATGTAAATTTGTGTTAAGAAACAAGTGAAAAGAACTCCTTTTCACTATAAATTGATAAAGTGAGCCTCAATATAACTTGAAATTAGAAATACATTGGTAAAGTAACTTCTAATTTGTTTCTGTACTAGGTTCTTGCTTGCTCACAAACCCAAGGTAACAAAAAATTATAAGTCTTTGAAGAACATCTAGGACTTAAAAAGTTATCAACTTTTCCTCTTAGTTACCAATTTTTTCAGTTAAAGTTATCAACATTTTCACTCGAGTTATCAACCATATGCAGCAAATCATTACAACCTTACAATTCCATGTTATTTGGATCCTCATGACATGAATTGATAGTGCCATTGACTCATATTACCCGCTTCCATATACAAGATAATAAGAAATTATAGGTCTTTGAAAAATAACCAGGACTTCAAAAGTTTCCAACTTTTCCTATCAGTTACCAACTTTTTGAACTAAAGTTACAAACTTTTCACCCGAGTTACTAACCATATGCAGCAAATAATTGCACGATAATTTACAAAAGTAGCTTGCAATTCCACATTATTTAGATCTCCATGACATGAATTGATAGTGCTGATAACTTATATTATCCGCTTTCAAACACAAGATAACAAGGCATTATAGGTCTCTAAAGAATAATCAGGACCTAAAATGTTACCAACTTTTCCTTTCAGTCATGCAAATATTTTCTGCACATGGTTGGTAATTCGAGTGAACAAGTTGGTAATTTTAGTTGAAGAAGTTGGTAACTGAGAGGAAAATTTAGTAACTTTTCAGGTCTTGGTTATTCTTCAGAGATGTATAATTCCTTGTTACCTTGTGTTTGGAAGCAGACAATATGAGTTATTGGCACTATCAATTCATGTCATGGGGATCCAAATAACATAGAATTATAAGCTACTTTTGCAAATTATCGGGCAATGATTTGCTGCACATGGTTCCTAACATAGGTGAAAAAGTTGGTAACTGAGAAAAAAAGTTGGTAACTTTTCAAGTCCTAATTATTTTTCAAAGACATTTAATTCCTTATTATCTTGTAATTGGAAGCAGGCAATATTAGTCATTGCCACTATCAATTCATGTTAAAGGGATCTAAATAATGTGGAATTGTAAGCTAGCTTTGCAAATTATCGTGTAATTATTTGCTACACATGGTTAGTAACTTAGGTGAAAGAGTTGGTAACTAAGAGGAAAAGTTGGTAATTTTTCAAGTCTTGGTTATTTTTCAAAGACTTATAATTCTTTGTTATCTTATGTTTGGAAGTGGATAATATAAGTCATTGGCACTATCAATTCATTTCTTGAGGATCTAAATAACATGAAATTGTAAGCTATCTTTGCAAATTATCGTGTAATTATTTGCTACACATGGTTGGTAACTCGAATGGAAATATTGGTAACCTTTCAAGTCCTGGTTATTCTTTAGAGACATATAATTCCTTATTATCTTGTATTTGGAAGAAGGCAATATGAGTCATTGGCACTATCAATTTATGTTATGGGTATCCAAATAATATGAAATTGTAAGCTACCTTTGCAAATTATTGTGCAATGATTGGTTGCATATGGTTGGTAACTTAAGTGAAAAAGTTGGTAACTTTAGTTGAAAAAATTGGTAATTGGGAGGAAAAATTGGTAATTTTTCAATTCTTGGTTATTCTTTAGAGACTTGTAATATTTTGTTATCTTGGATTTGGAAGCAGGCAATATGAGTTATTGACACTATCAATTCATGTCATAAGAATCCAAATAATATGAAATTGTAAGCTACCTTTGCAAATTATCATGCAACGATTTGCTGCACATGGTTGGTAACTAGGGTGAAAAAGTTGGTAACTTTAGTTGAAAAAGTTGGTAACTGAGAAGAAAAGTTGATAATTTTTCAGGTCTTGGTTATTCTTCAGGGACTTATAATTCCTTGTTACCTTGGATTTGGGGGCAGGCAATAACCTAGTATTGAAACAAATTAGATATTATTTTGTCAATGTAGCATTAATTTCAAATTATATTGAGACTCACTTTATCAATTTATAGTGACAAGGAGTTCTCTTCACTTGTTTCTTAACACAAATTTACATAAGAATCATAATATTTTCAAAATCTTGAAAACATGAAAGGTTATCAATATACTTGAAAAGTTGGCAACATCTTGAACTAAAATTACCAATATTTGACATTAAGTTAGCAACCTAGTGTAGAAACAAACTAGAAGTTATTAAGCTATTATAGCACTAATTTCATGTTATATTGAGACCTATTTCATCAATTAATAGTGTCAAGGAGTTCTCTCCATGTGTTTTTTAAATCAATTTGTATATGAATCCTAAAAACTTTCAAATTGTTGAGAACTTGAAAAGTTATCAACATCCAAAATCAGTTATTAATATTTTGAACTAAAGTTATCAATATTTGTGAGAAAGTTGCCAATCAGCTGCAGAATAATAGGATGTTTATTAGCCAATTTCTCACTAATTCTATCTTATATTTGGGTTCACTTAATCAATTTTTGGGGCTGAAGAATTCTCTCAACTTATTCCCTAACATAAATTTAGTTAAGAGTTCGAATACTTTCAAAACCTCAAAAGTTATCAACATCTTAAACCAGTTACCAATATTTTGAACTAGAGTTACCAACATTTTTTAGAAAGTTACCAACTAGGTACAGGATGATTGGATGTTTATTGGCCAGTTTCTCACTAATTCTATCTTGTATTTAGATTTACTTGATCAATTTTTAGTACCAAATAGTTTTGTTAACTTATTTCCTAACACAAATTTATTTAAGAATCCTAATACTTTTAAAATTTTCAAAACTAGAAAAGTTACCAACACCCTTAATAAGTTACCAATATTGTTAATTAAAGTTACCAATATTTGTGAGAAAGTTACCAACCAGGTGCAGGGTAATTGGATGTTTATGATCCAATTTCTCATTAATTCTATATTGTATTTAGGTTCACTTGATCAATTTTTAGTGTTAGATAAAACATAAAACAACTAAGACTATAGGACTACCCTTTGTGCTTATTAGAAAGCAATTTCCTATGAAATTGAGCTTTGCATTGACAATAAATAAGTTACAAGGGCAGACTATTCCCAATATTGATATTTGTCTCCCTAAACATGTTTTTAGCTATAGGCAATTGTATGTTGCTCTATCTAGAGGTGTTTCTCAATTTACCACAAAGATCCTAATCAAAGAAGGAAAAGTTGAACGGCAAAAGTGGAGAGTTAACTAGAAACGTGGTTTTTAAAGAAATTTTGCTACCTCATTCTCAGGTAATTTTTTTTTTCCATGTATATAGATTTGCCTTATTAATCTAAATTTTCAATAGTAACACATCCTTATATTGTTAATCTTTAAATGATTGTAAACTTATATATTAACCTGTTTTTTTTTGGCAGGCAAATTGAAATTCAACGAACTCTTCTAGTTATGTTAGGAGTTAAGAGAAAATAATTCAGACATGTACTTTGCCAAATAAGTAAGTCTTAAATTATATTTACATTTTAAATGTCATATCAAAAATTGTTTAAATAACTTCACATGTCATTTATAGGTAGAAGAATTTGAAAACCTCCGGAATGCTTGGAAAAATAAGCAATCACTTGCCTCAATTAAAGCAATTGATAACAAGGCAAATTTAGATGACTAAATCAAATATTCATATTGTATTATTAATATTCTATTTTACAAATCATTAATAATTTTTGTAACAGCTTCATTGTCTAAAAATTTATTCCTTTGGTTGGGGATCCACAGTAATAGCAAATAAAACTCAATTTTAGAAGATGATAAAAAAAGAATTGTTGTCCTAAAAGAATAAATGGTAATGCAATATATTTATCCAATTATTATATTTGATTATCATGCACACTATACATTGGTAGTTATATTAAATTAATGACACTTTTTTTTGTTTTGGCAAATACATACACACACACACAGATATAATTAATTTTTTAAATAGATTGTGGAATTAAACACCTCAAAATAATATTAAACTTCATTTATTCTTCAAAAGCAGGAAACTTGAAGATGCAACATTACATGATGAAAGTTATATTCAGAATTGTAGGTAACTATTATTTAGTTGGTCCTATTATTAACAAAATAATAAGTCTTATTGTTAGTTTATAAAAATAATGAATCTAATTGGCTTTTTTTTGTGCAAATAGGAAATTCATGCAAAATAAGATATCTGCATGCTATAGGTTTTTGTATTTTCTTTGATCATCTATTATTTTTAGTCTATAAAGATGGCATTACCCTTTTATTTATGATAAATAAGTTATTTTGCAGTTTTCCAAAACTCAAAAATTTATCGATGATGGGATGTATAAATAATTGAGAAGAAGAATTCTTATCAAGTACAAATTTATACATTTGTTAACTTTTCTTATAAATTCTTATGATTAATTGAAAAAAATATTAATCATAATAATTTCTTTAGATAATATGCAGGAAAACAAAAAATACTCCAAATTTAAATTCATATTTTGGCCTCCTAATTAAAGCCATGAATGAGAAAGGGCAACTTAATGTTATTTGATATTTGTAAATATTTTATTTTTTATTTGTAGTTTAACCGACACGTCAATTAATATGAATAATTTCTTATTTTGCTCATTTTAAATCTATTTGTCCAAATGTATAACCAAATAACTTTATACCAATGCCCAATAAATTGAAAAATGTGCATGCCTGTCAAACCGACAGTGACAATAAAACCAGAACTCCTTTTACTGCTGCAACTAACTCAGATTGACTTTCTATACCTTTGTTACGGCCTTTGGTTGTTAAAATTTCCTAATTAGCTGCATAATTCAACACAATAAAAAGTGAAACCACTTATGCAACATATGGTACGTTTTTGTATTAAGCCTGCAAAATTATGGGAAAAGAATGATGCGATAAACACTTTTTTTTTTAATAATTTATTGAAAGCTACCTCGTCAAAACAAGTGAGAAGCAGGAAAAGAGAACACTAGGCACGTAACACTTCTATTTTACCTTCATTATTTAAAGGCCAGCAAAATTATGAGAAAGAATGATGCAATTGTGTCAATTGTCCCTAGCTCAACACAACAATTTGAAGAGACATAATTAAGTGTTCAGGACAAATTGAGGACAATATCTCTCTACTCGATGGAAAATGAATTCTATTTGCTTGGCCCCCGTACAATATCCAACTAATGGATTAAGGAAGAGGTTCCACTTACATGCAATTTGCACATGACTTAGTCAAGGGATGGCATATGATTTGAATGGGCCATGTTCCCCTTTGATTACAAATTACATAGTCTATTTCCTAGCTAAAAAACATTTGCGGGCTCAGCCCATCTACAAATGATGACTTGAAGCTTACTTTTTGAAAGTAGAAGCCCAAGCAATTACAAAAGAAGTAAGAATGATGCCTGCTGGATAATGGGATCGAAACCCTTCGTCGTGACGTTTCAGGAGTTCGTTTGCCCCGGTATATTTGTTTCTTACTCTTTTTTTTTTTTTTCCCGGGTCTGACCCCGGTGTTTCTCTTGTTTGCCTGTTTGTTCGTTTCGTTGGGCCCCGCCCCCATACTGCACCAAAAATATAAAACAAAATAAAATAAATTGCTTGATTTATTACTTTAGTTTATTCAATGTACGTATCGCTATCCACCTAAATTTACGATTGTATATATACGTGTGTGCGTGTGTGTGTGTATGTGTACAGGGCTATGGCTATGTGAACAAAATTACAAATTGTTCTACGCTCAACTGAATATAAGGACTTAATGGCACTTAAAAAGTGGCATGTAATTCTAGTTGAATCTTAAGGTGTAATGGTAATTGTATAAAAGAAGAGTAATGGTCAAACATATTACGTAAAACACTAAACACAATTCCATTACGATTAGGGATGTAAATAGGGCGGGGCGGGGCCGGGGGATAGCCTCCCGTCCCTCGCCTCGTGGATGAATCATGCCTTGTCCCTACCCTCGTATCCACACGCAGTCTGCTTTTAATTTTTCATTACTATTTCTGAAGTCAGTGGATATCCATGGATATCCGTTAAAATGTAAAAAATTCAAAAAATTTAAATTAAATATAAAAATTTTAATATCATAAAATACTTAAAATAAGCACAAATATTAATCTAATTCTATAATTTGAATTCTAATAACTTAATATACTTAAAATAAAAATAAACACATAAAATAAACATAAAATAAGCACAATAATCCAATTTTTCAATCTAAATTTCAACAAATTAAAATAAAAATAAATACATAATAGTAATCTAACTATTAGTCTAACATATAATAAATATAAATAAATTTAACTTCTAAATTTAAATATTAGTTCAAGTAATTTAAATAACAATAATATTAGCCTAATTAAGTTAATAACTTAAGGGTAAATTAGTAATTTTATATTGGGTACCCACGGGTATGGAGATAGTGATCCCCGCCCCCACCCCGTTTAACATGCGGGTATTTATAATTCCCATTTCCATTACTCATGAGGCAAAGTCTTCTCTATATCCGCCATTATGTGTATCAGTGAGGCGAATTTTTTTGACATCCCTGATTACAACAAATTAGAGGTTGTCTAGGCACCTTTGAGTTTTTCTTCTTTATTTTTTAATATATGAACTAAAATTTAAATTGAAAAAAAGATTCGTTTCACTTTAGAATTAAGGAATGTTTTTAAATTTAATAAATGTTTATAAAGGAAATTATAGATAATTCATTAACATAAAAATCCAAGAATCAAATCCATATTATAGTCATCCATAAATGAAAGACTTATCAAGTGAACTAATTTTAAAATCCCATTAAAAATAACCCAATTTGAAGATGTTCCATATTAGAAACCTGATTCAAAAAGCAACTTCCTGATTAAAAATGCCTGTAAGTTGACTCATATTCGCATTATAGAAGAAAGAATACATGCCGATGCTAGTGGCTACCATAAATATAGAGAGTTGGACAGTCTTTAATTCTTATGAAAAAGAATATGGGCTAGGAAGATTCCTCCCAAAGGGAGAGTTTTGCCATGGAGGGCTTGAGACATCTTGCCAACAAAAAAGAGACTTCAAATCCAAAGGTTTGGAGCTTGATTTGAGGTTTTACCTCTGTCAGGCAAGGGAGGAAATAGTATGGTACAATATCTTTTATCTGATTGCCCCTTAATGGCTATTGCTTTGCATGCTGCATGTCTTTTATCTCATCCTAACATGGAGGAGGAAGGGACATGGAATGAGCCTCTCAAGCTGTATGTGGAGAGGACAGACAAAGGGGAGTTGGGAAGTGCTTTATGACTTGGTTTGGTATATGGGCTAAAACAAAGCTTGGAATAATACACAAATGAGATTTTCTCAACAAGTAGGTTGGGTAGCTGTTTAAAGCTTCAATTCATACCAGGTTTATAATGACCCATGAGTAGGGTAGGAAAAAAACCATTTACCTAATTGAACTATTAAATTGCACCAAACCAAACCGTAAATAACTAAATCATTCAAATTGGTTTATCTTCCAAACCTTTTGGTTTGCAGTGGTGCAGTTAACCTCTTAATAATATAGTTCAGTTACCTAAAAACAACCAAAACCAAGGCACTACTTTTTAAGAGTCTAGTAGTAGCTAGTTCATGAAGTGGACTTCAATATGACGACGTCGGTGCGGTGAACAAGTACTAACACAATAATGAGCATTTTTTGCAAGGAGAGAAATTTCTATGGACTGTGGGACCGTCCAATAATGGCATAATGCAATGGCCCATTGTTTTACATCATTCATTAATAATTTGAAACGAGTACTGGTTATCTGACTTATATTTTAGGTTTGAACTAGCTAACTAGACTAAAATAACCGGTTCTTTTGGTTCAGTTATTTGCTCAAAAAAAGAAAGCAGTCCAGATTAGTTCCATTAACTATATTTTTGATTCATAACAGTTTAGTTTGGTTTAACCAAACCACCCCATGCCCACCCTTATCCATGAGGATTCAGGTGCACTGCTGCCCACGAAGTGGATGAAACCAGAAAATGGTTTTGTTAAAATTAATGTTGATTATGTTGTCTTTCCTGCAAATAATACATATGGAATTGGAATTACTGAAAGAAATTCAGATGATGTATTTGTAATTGCTCAATCACAGCAACATTCAAGGGTCCTAAACCCATTTGAAGAAGAATTATTGACGGCTAGAGATGGTTTGCGGCTAGCCTATAATCTGGGATTGGACAATATTGAGCTAGAAGGAGACTCCATCACTGTTTGGAGAACTATCAGAGATGGGGAAGTGCTAAGATCTTACACTGGCAACATTATGAGTGATATTTTGTCATATAGTCCTATGTTCAGGTGTTTCAAGTGTAGTTTTGTCCCTAGAAATTGTATCAGGGCTACTGATATTCTTGCAAATTTTGCAAAGTACTCTGTGTTTCAGTTGTGATTTAATGAGACTCCTATTTTCCTAAACCATGTATTGTTATCGAATTCTTGATTAAAGTTTAATTTCAGTTTTTTTTTCAAAAAGAAACTTCGTTCCTTTGCAATTTTAGTTTCTTATAATTTTAGCTCACATATACTAATGTTGTGTGTTATATACCTTAAAAATAGGGTAAATTATACTCACTTTTCTTGAGATGAAGTGATATCATAAAAAAAAAATCACTTTAAAAATAGGGTAAACTATACTAATGAAGTGTTTTACAAAATATAAGGATATCGGTGTAATATCACCTACACCTGAGCGGGGTTAGCGTATATTCTTAAAAATTGAGAGGTGTCATATGTAATATTTCCTAATTAAAAAAAAACTAGTATAGTTTACCATAAAAAAATATTAAATGAATGTGGTGATTTTTTTTTTTTTTTTTTGTCTTCTTCTGCTTCTAGTTGCTGATGAGGATTTGAACGTCTTATGTGACATTGAAGTCAAAATTTCAAAGCAAGACTGCTAATCTGCTATTTCACAAAACGTTGTCGTTTCATATACTTACTCGTTCTCGTTTCGCTTGGGCCTCTAACGTGCAATCCACGACAGCCAAAACTGTCGGCAACCAACGGCCTAATCAGCAGCACACTGCAATGGGCCACCAACAACTGCCGCCACCAACCAAATCCGCCGCCGCCGCCGCATCGCCACCCCCGTTCTTACTCCGCCTTGACGCCACCGTCTCCCTCTACCTCCACACCCTCACAAAACCCCTTGCCCCTCGCCCACTCCTCCGCTTCCTGGAGCTCCTCGCCGACTTCCGCTTCTTCTTCCCGGTCTCCATCTCCCTCCTCCTGGCCTCCCCCTCCGCCTCCCCTCTCGGCCCACACCTCCTCCTCCCCCTCATCCTCTGCTCCCTCCTCGACCTCCTCTTCGTCGGGCTCCTCAAGCTCCTCGTCCGCAGATCCCGCCCTACCTACTCCCTCCACGGCGACTACAACGCCGTCGTTTCGGTCGACCACTTCTCCTTCCCCAGCGGCCACTCCTCCAGGGTCTGCTTCGTCGCCTCAATCTTCTCGCTCTCCAAAAACCGCATCGTTGATGCCGTCGCCGATCTCCACCATCCACGTGTCGCCATGCTTGTCCACCGTTGGATCGGCGGGGACGAGGTCATGGCCGTTAACATTCTGGTGACCGCCGTTTGGGCCTGGGCGGTAGCCACGTCGGTCTCTAGGGTTGCTCTCGGGAGGCATTTTGTTATCGATGTCTTGTTCGGAGCGTGCTTAGGCGTCCTCGAAGCCGTGTTCACATTGCGCGCCCTCCAGTTTCTAGCGTGGATTTGAGGTAAGAAATGGTGGAAATTGGAAAATTCTGTGATGGATTGAAGCAGTTTTCTTTATGGAAAGTGATTAACGATGCTGCACTTTTTTTTTTTTTTTTTGGGTCTAGTAATTGGAGTTTTTTTCATGACTCGAACTCGAGACCAACTAAGTATTAGTATTGTTGTAATTGTGAATCAATGAATGTGTTTATTAGATTTCTGCTCTCTATTTGGTTGCAGTGTGTCACGTATGCTGTTTTTTCAAATATGTGCTTGTTAACTTATCAATGTCCATTCTGTTTAGCAATTGCTAGTTGAGGAGACACTGCGACAGTTACTTGGTGCAGGCCCAAATATAACAAGGCCAATTTTGATAACAAGTGAAATGCTTTGCTAAAGAGGCTGTAAATATAATTGTTTGTATGAAAATGATTCTTTTCTGCAATATGATCATCAAAGACTTTATCGGTTTATCTGTTCTCTACCAAGACATATTCAACCCTGATTGAAGTCGAGAAATTGTCTCATGAAATTTGGTTACAGAAAGAGTTGTTGCTAGTTGGGTCCCAGAAAGCAAGGGAGCAGAAAATGCTTCTATAATGTGCAGTTTTTTTCCTATTTTCTCTGGGTATGCGGTAAATGAATAATTCATTGAGAATATGCTTTTTAATTTAGGATGCTGTTGCTGATTAACCATTTCATGAACCTAATTTTTTTCCTTCCTTTCAAATTTCAACAAAGAGGACTTATCTTTTCTTGTTATTTTAATCCAAATTGGTTTTCACTTGTCATTTTTTCACCTCAAATTTTCATTTTCTATAATCTAGAGTGAGCGTCTAGACTGTTCTTATCATCTTTTGTACTTGTTCCATCCGTTTTAATTTGTCCTTATGTTTGATTGAGCCTGGGGATGCGTTTCTTCCTTTTCAGACTCCACATGGCCTAGCCAAATAAAAATAAATAAATAAAAGGAAGACATATGATGGGGAATGGGTCTACTTTTAATGTCTATTTCCAAGTGTTGTATGGCCTTTGTCCCAATTATGAGCCAGCAAAATTGTGAGAGAGGTAGAGTATCTTAGGGAATGATAAATTGGAAAGAGAGGCCTAGGGATTCTAAATGAAGTGTTTTGGTTCATGCTAATGGACTATGAAGGTTTCATCTGTCACACGAGAGTAAAAAAAATTAAATGATAAAGAGGTTTTTAACATATTTATTTTTGAATTGGTGATTGGTATTCTTCATGATCACAAATTTTCATGTGTGCATGGAAAATTTGGTTCAGATGTTAATGTTTGGGAAGGTTCTTGTTTGTTAAGAATGAAGAACTGAGTATGAGGTTCATGGAGAATGTTGTTAACCAATTCTTGAAGTACTTTTTTTTCCCCTTTTCTTTAGCTTTACTTTTTCATATTGGCTTTTTAGAATAGTTGCCTACGAGATAGGCTTTACATGACAGCTGTGAATGTTACCTTTCCCGCCCCCTTCCCCTTCATAGTTTTGTCTGTACTTTTAACCATTTTATCTGTCTCTCTCTCTCTCTTCTGTGGGGCTTAATATGTAAGCAATGGAAACAATGATTAATTCTAAGTGGAAGACTTTGACTAAATGTTACATGCATACCTGAATTTGCATTAGATGGATAATGATGCAGAGTCTGATGGCTGTATGCTTTTTTAACTTCTAATGCTTTAGGTTCTCATGGAGCACAATGAACTTATGCCTACCTGAGGGGATGGATTCTTTCTAATTTGTTTTCAACGGATAATGAAGTCCTGACTCCTGAATGTTTTAGTGCATTGGCACCTTGATGGTCACACATATAATTTGGAGAACTTTATGGCTGACATCTTGCAAATACTTGGTCTGAAACTCTTCACTATTCATCAGCTAAAATTGCATCATTTCTGTCTTTTGTAATTTATCCCTTGACATTTAACTCTGCTTTTCTCTACTCTCCCCTACTTCCATAAATAATAAATCTAGACATGTGATATAGCATTCATGGTACAGCAGATCTGTGTATCATTTTATTTGCAGCTTTTTGTCGTAAGTTCCATTCAAACTATAGGATGTAGTATGCATTTTTTTCATGCGGTGCGCAAATATTGCTGCTGCTGTCAGATGTTTCTAATTTTTGCAGAGGTACTGATCCAAAGACAATTTGTTCTATCTCGTCTGAAGACTTCAAATACCTTATCTTTTCTGACATTTGCTGCCAGGATCTGGAGTTCGTTTATGTGTAGTCTATCTCAGATTACCACTTTGCCTGTTCAGGTGGACTGAGCATTAGTGTTTGAATTCTGCTAGTTATCAGCAAGGAAACACTATAACATGATAATTTTTCAAACTAAGCATATACTCAATGTCATCCTCTAATTTATTGAATTTGATATCAAACAAGGGTGCGATTCTATGATTTGGTTTGAGGGACCGTGTGTTTGTCTGATGTGTCAGGTGCTGACTGTGTAAATTGAATCTAAGACAATCATCAAATTGAAGGGTAAAAAGTTGTTAGGTCGGTTTGCTTCTTTAGCATGTGCAATCTTACCGTGTGTTATGCTTTATTTGATAAGATGTTATTGGTTGACTGATTGATTGCTGATTGCTTTCCTTTCAATTTTGGAAAAGATTCATAAACTTACTAAATCAGCGCAGACGGTGGTTGTTATGCTGTGCTGGCACCTTCATTGCCATAGTTATGATATGGATAAGTGGAATACACCAAAAGACGAGTGAAACAAGTCACTTTTGGTTTTCTTGACTTGACAGGTGGGGGCTGATTTGTATTAACTCCAAGAGAATTTTAAGCATATAAATTTGGAGGGGGCATTCATCCACTTCCATTTTAGTCCGCGGAGCATTAACAATTTCGCTGTTTTTCTTTCATGTCTGTTTCTTAGTGCTTTTTACCGAAAAATAATTGCATCTACATTTGAGTTGGGAATTTATTTACCGTGGATTAAGAAGGGAAAATCATTTATCTTGGACACTTCACAAACAGGTCACTAGGGGGGAATCCACTACAACTTTGAGGGGGCCTACCACCTACATGAAGCACTGCAGGCCTGCCTGGTATTTTGCCAAGTGAATACTAAGTTACTGCTCGAGGTTTGGAGTGGTTGGAACTTCGTATTTTGTGGGACACCTGCCCGTCCTGCTTTTGATATTCTCCTTGCATGATTGTTTTTCTTAGTAACGTGAATCTGGATCTGTGCAAAATTTTAACTTTATCAACGTTTCCTTCTATGTGCAGTGATTCATACGCCGCGAAGTGGGATGTTGTCAATGCTTTATTCGCCTTGAATATACAGTCAAGTCGTGTCGGTGAAAAAAAATGTTAGAGAATAAAAAATTATGTTAGAATTTAGTTAGCCAATTGATGTGATATGGTTATTGACCTTCACATAAATAAATAAGGTATATTATTTTTTTATTTAATAATTATCATAATTTCTGCCAAATATTGATTATGTTTTTTGAAGCCGTGTAACATTGCTTTTTAGGGTATGTTTGGCATGTTGTATTAAATATGATAAGATAAGGTAATATGATACATTATAACTATATCTATTGTTTAGTGTAGTCAACGTATTGTATAAATTTATCCATCAAACTTTCTTTATATATCAAAATGATGGATATTTCAATCCAATCTACGGAGGTCGTATTAGGCTTGATTAGCTATTGATGTATAAGGATATTTTATTTTTTTATTTTTAATATATTTTATTAAAAGAAAAATATTATTAAATAAATAATAAAAAATAAAACTATATAAACAAAAAATATTATTATTTAATAAATTTTTTAATAATAAATAAATAATTTTAAAAAATAATAATTATAAAATAACTATTCAAATTAATATAAAAATATAAGAATAAAAATTTATTAATAAAATATATAAATGATATTTAATATAAATTTAATTATATATAATAAAAAATACAACCAAATATAAGAATATGATATTATGTTTGTTTGAATTTTAATTTATAAAAACTCCAGCTTTATTTCTCTCTCTCTCTCTCTCTCTCTCTTTCTCTCACACACACACACTTACTCATACTTTTTATATTATCAAAAACTATTAAAAATAAATAAATAATTTTTAATATAACATTATATTTATATATAATAAAAAATAGCTAATATAATTATAATAAATATTTAAACAATTATATTAATTTTTAAATTTTAAATTTAATATTCAAAAATTATATTTATTATAATATCTTTTTTTAGTTATATTATATATAATATAATATCTTATACAGTGACGCATCAAACACTGCATAATATTAAATTTTTATCAGATTTTATATTATCAGTCTTTATTTTATCAGGTCTTATACTATCAAGCGTGCCAAATAGGCCCTTAGTGAATTGCCTTTTGTTTCGGGTGATAAATCAATGCATTATCATTTAACTATAGAGAAATGCTTCTCAATCAAAATAATTTTGTCAATCTTTAACAGTATGGGAGATATTGAATGAAATAAAATAATAGAATTTATTTATTTATTCGAGAATTAATAATATATCATGTCATTATAGTAACTTGGTTTAGTATTTAGGATTTAAAGTTTAAGATTTTTAACATTTTTCTTAACTATGTCATTTTTGTACTTTGAAAAACACAGAAAAAAAAAAAAAAACTCGTTAAAACAGCTCACTAAATATAAACGTTGACAGTTGCACATGAAACTGCTGGCGAATTTGCTTCCCACCGGTTTTCATGACTACGCATTTGCTTTGAATTTTGGGCACCTCCATTTTTTCTTCATTCACTTTTCAGATTTTGTTTGCTGTGTTCAATTTTTTTTTTTTTTCTTTTCACAGAGTTTTTAAAGTTAATGCGTGATCCTCGTTGGTCAACATGATGTATTGATTTTAATGATTGAGCAGAGGACAGTGCTGGTGTACATCTTTGGCAGCGTTGGTGTCTTCGAGAATCGTGATTTCACCAATGCAGCAACCCTGAAACCCCAGTTCTTAGAAAACGGGCATCGTTAAATAAGGTGAAGCCCCATATGTAACCATTTATAGAGGGGTGGCACAGCCTTATAGTGTGGTGGCTAGCTTTCGCATTCATTCGTACAGCACCTATTTGGGTCTTCGTGACCTTTGGCTTTGGACCGTCCACATTAAATAAAGCTTAGCTTCTCAAATATTGTGTTGGACTAGTCAAGATCTGGCATACACATCGCCCTCCAGTTGGTGATCACAATAATCAAAACTTGTTAGGACAAGTTGTGTGAACCCTGGGCATTCATTATTCATGCATGCATGATGGACAATGATTAACACCACAACATACACATGCAGTCACAGCTTCTGAATTGTGAATTTGTGACTGCTATGCCCTAGCGGGTCATGCATGTGAGGCTCTTTATCCAGTTTCGTACCATTTATTTTGGGGGGGTGTGGGCGTTTTGGCTGAGGAAACATTAAAACCATTTTTGGACTCATGTTTCTGCTGACCCGTATTCTGATGATCTCGGGTACCTCGTTTGGAAAAAGCTAACGCAGGACCACTCACCCGAATTAGATCTTGGATGCAGAGACTACTGGACTTTACATGTCTTTCCAAAATTTGATATGCTACAAGAGCTGAGGAACTTGGGCAGAGGGCTTCAGGAGGGGGAGAAACATCACTGACACCATGTGAAAAATCAAAAAACGGGTTAGAAGAGTTTCATGAGATGAAGACAGTATAGGGCATCATTTGAAACCTGTGTCCTCCCTTACCCCACACCGATTATCATCATATCTGATCTTGAGCCGTGAGGGGCTCCTTTTCCTTTTTACCTTTTCCTTTATTCAGATGGATTTTTACTTTTTCTCTGCAATAATGTACCAACCTGTGTTGTGAGCCGGTGCAGAAGAAATGTTATTTGCTTCCCACCATTGACTTATTCGTAATTTACAATCTCATGATAAATTAAGTATTTACCATACATTATTATGGCAATGAGAAAAAACAGTTGTCGAGGCTGAAAAGGGGAGTACAGGAGTAGCGGGTGACTCCTTGTCTCTGTCCAAACACTAGATGAAAGAGTGAGGTAAGGCTCCACTTAAAATGGCTGGCATGGCAGGGTACAGTTTTTCCGGATGCTAGCTGCGTGAGATTGATCCTCTACTTTCCACTTGAATGTGAATAGGATGAGTTTACCTATAAGATCATGCGATTATTCCTTTTTGACTGTGTGTTCCTTGTGGGGAACTTATTAAATTAATCGAACTTTTGAATGGAAAGGGATGACTCCAACGACCACTGCACAATTTGTCCCTAGGAAGCTACATTGTGGGCAAGGCTATGTGTCTCTGCACACAGAACGGCCATCATAAAAGGTCACATGCAAAAACGTACCACCGACCCCTCCTTGTGTGATACAACTTGCTAATACAAGGACAGAACCGCAATCATAAATTCTCCCCCGTGCACTCATGCAATGCAACCATTTTCTGTGTGCTTGCTTTTGCATGCACACCCCACATCAATTATATTTGTGTTGCAATATTGGTCAACGTAATCACCATATGTTATCTTAATAATTTCTTTCAATCACGCCAATTTTCATATCAATTGGTTATCCAAATTTGGACTATACGACAGGATTGGCCCCATACGTACTTCAATTAAAAAGCAATGAAGGCAAACGAAATTAATTACCAAGAAACATATATATTTAACTTATTAAGGGTTGGATTCGGTGGGGGTCTTGTAATATATATTAAGAGAGTTTGTGATTGGTATGAATACACCTCCAATTGGAAGGAAATGAGGACTCTTTTTTCCTGGAAAGAATATTGGCGGTATGGGCTGTCACATGCCGTGCTGGTTAGGCAAAATCTGAGTTTCATGAAATGAAATTGAAAGATTTTGAACTGATAGTGGGGAAGCTAAGAAAATGTTGCTCTATTCATAGAAGACATGAGGAGCAGTGGAGGGGCCAGCCGGTTGTTACTCCTTGTTAGTGCTTCAATGAGTTGTTTCCCAACTGCAAGAGTTTGGTGACTGATCTGAATCCCATGGAAGGGAAGTTTCTTATTTTGTGTTTTAGTGTGTACTTTATGTAAACACTGATTTGATGGGTTGGTTGTTGCTTTCTTTGGTAACCCTGCATTGCTTACTTTCTCTGTCTTAAGATAATTCAATCCTTCTTCAAATTATATGTATCTATCTATATTCTATAGCTACCTGATTGGGCTTGGGGGCCATCCTGCACGAACTGATGAACTTGAATATGCCCCACCTCACCCCTTGAAAATCTTCTCATATGGGGTACTAAGCTTTGAAATTCTCCATGCAGTTAATTAATAGACCTTCCATAATGCACTGCATATATATATATATATATATATATATACACATCAGAAGATACTGGTTATTTTTTCTTTGCATCCAATTTCTGGTTAATTTATTGCATGAATATCTGTTTCACCATGCCAAAATCATTATGTTTACTGGGGTCATTATCTGCATTAGGTAGATAGGGAGCAAACTAAATTACAGAAAAGAATATGAACGCTTCAATCATTCAGAGGGGCACAAGGACTACGCAGTTGGATCAATGAATCACGGTGACCAAGTTAGCTAGCTGTCATCACTTCAACTAGTACTTGGGACACTTTCAATTTAATATATATAACCATCAACTTCCAAGAGATCCATCTTTTCCTTTCTCTCATTTCCACAACTAGCCACTACATACACTTCAGGGGAAAAAAAAATAGTAGCCACTATACATGACGAATGATTGTTTCAACCTGTGATTTGTAATATATCTATGAGAATTGAAGGTTAAAATTTTGTGTACAAAACTCACACATACACCCAAAAAATTAAAAATCAAGTAGATGATGAGTACGTTTACAATGAAAGTGTGACCCTTCTAACTTTTTCTATTTGTTTTTGTTTCCTTCTATATGGATGTGCTGGATCGAGGCATCAGTTACTACCAGCATCATTAGCTCACCCAACATATCTTGCAAAAAGCTATGCGTCATTATGTGCGAAATAATAATAAAATCTGAGGATTACACCATCCCATATAACTTGGAAATGATGCTCCCACACACTGCTGCTTCCTAATGCACATACAAAAAGCTTATTCGAATATCCATGGATTCGGCAAACAACTAATAAATAAGACACCCGTCCCTATACTGCATAAATTATAGGACGTCATATGCAATCCAATTCAAGAACGATAAAATGATATATTAAAACACGTAAGATTCTCATATCTAGTATAATATTTTAAACATAACAACATGTGTGCTTTTGTTTAGCTTAATATGCAACGATATTTGACATATGACTTCAATTTTTTTTTTTTTTTTTGTCTAATTCACCGGTATCCAAAATTAATTGGACTCTAAATAATCTAACTCAAGTTAGATAAGTCCACAATGGGATAAAGTTCTTATAACGCTATTTTTTTTTCATTCACAATACTCGAACCCAAGATTTTAAATAAAGAGAACAAATGTCGAACCATTTAAACTAACCAATTGTTGATTCAAATTTTTGAATGTGCTCTCTCAATTTTGTATCTATAATCAATAACTAATTAATTTATTTCAACTTATTATATAACAATTTATAAATTTTTAATAGTATAAATAATAAACATCATATATCATGAACAATAACGAGATTTTTAATCTTATTGAATTTAATTTTTATACATTATCAGTGTAAAATTTTTCTACATAGTTATTCAATCGTATAATATCATATCATCAAAAATATTTTAATTTTACAATTAAGATTTGAGATTAATTTTGATACATTGTCAATGTATAAGAGTTTTGCACTGTCACCCAATTATATATTATTATATGCGAGATTTTTGAGATAATAGGTATGAAAATCAAGCACTTTTATTGATATGATAATATATTACAGTGTATCCAAATTAAATTCTTAATACTTGAAAAGTCATATAAATAGTAGAATATGATTTAAGAATTATAAAATTCTTTACACTAATAGTGTATTAAAATTAATTTTTTTATTATATATAACTTGTGCAACAATTTCAAATTAATGAGAAAAAAAATTGAGTTTGAAAGGAATGTGCATTCCTTTTTGGTGTGCTTGAAAGGATATATCACGTACTCTGATATTCACATTCAAGAGACAATCTTGACTAAATAGCGAACATATAAGATGTCTAGCTATAACAATCTCAGTAGCATGCATCAAACATAAAATATTTTATAAAATTCACATAGGCCATGGCCGTATACACGCGCACATAAATAAAAGGCAGATTCTCTGGTGCCTTTATAAATGTGTGCCATTGGTGCCCTAATTTTTTTTATTTATATATGTTTTGTGTGCGCCCTCAATTAGGCGTGCTGCAATAGCACATATGGTTGGTTTGGGCGCCCACAACTCGAAAGTTGGGAGTTCAAATCCTCTCTTTGACGTTTTTACACTTCTAACATTTTCATCATTTTTTTTAAAATAACAAAAACAGAAATAAAAGAGGAAAAAAAGGGAAAAATACAAAATATTCTTAATTCTTTATTTGCCAATTGCTATTTGGTAGTTTTTATTTTATTTTTATTCTACGCCTTCCTTTTTATTTGCTATCTTTTTTATTTTAATGTTAATTGTTTTGCCTTTTATTTATATAAGTAATATACATAATTCATTTCATTTTTCTCCTTCTCCCTTTTATTCAACATCTTACCAACAATGTATTGAAATCAAATAAAAAATATATATATATTAATCATCAAAATTAATATTTAATATATGATATATTTCTATAATATTTTAGTAAAAATTCAATAAAGCAGTGCATATCCATAAAATCAAACATTAAAGTGTTGTATATCCATAAAATCTGTCTATAAATATTTTTACTCGAATTTAACATAACATAATCCCTATTGCTATAGGGAATGCATTTATGCAAATTTTTTCAAAAGTAATTTATTTTCTATAATAATGATGTCAAAATTATAATTTTAATTTGTACAATTACATTCTTCATCTTAATTTAGTTATACATAAAAATGTATTCAATAATATTTTATAAGTATATGTAATTATCATATAATATTAAGAACTATTTATGTTATTATATATATGAGCTTGAAAGTTTTGCATAAAATATAATTAAATTAAAAAAATGAGAATAGGATAAAAAAAATTAAATTTTTTATGTACAATTTATAAGGATTAGGTTGTATTGAATTCAAACAAAATAAATTGTAAATAGATATTATGGATATGCTTCACTTTAATTATAAGATTTTTTTATTATTATACTAAAAAAGAGATGGAAGTAGAAAAACAAACAATTGTTTTCTTCATTTTTTTGGTCAAATTTTCACTTAAATATTGATTAATATATAATTTTTCTTCTATTTGATTTCAATAAATTGTTAGTAAGACCTTGAATAAAAGGGAGAAGGAGAAAACAAAAAATTTTGTTCTTTATGCAAAGTGATATTATTGCTTAAATGAAAGAGGTAAGGCTATTTTTGTGTGTTTTTTTCCTTTTTCCTGCTTTTTTTTTCCTCTTGTTTCTTTTTTCAATTTAATAAATGAAAAAATTGTGAAAAATGGCAAAATGTGGCAAGAGTGATTCAAACTCGCAACCTGGCACTAAAAAAAGCAAGCATGAGCCAGATGACCTACTATCACAGGACGATAGCACGCGAAAAATATATAAAGAAAAATAAAAAAGGTATCAAAGGCACAAATTTACAATAGCACCAATGCATTCACCTAAATAAAATTATATAAGATAGAATAATGCACTTAGCTAATAAAAGCATGTAATGATGCAATCAATTTTAACGATATCTTGATACAGATATACAGTTTTCGTTTGTTTGTTTTATGGGTAACGAGTCATTTTACATCACAATCTTACATAGTTAATGATTTGCTGTCATAAGACCAATCTATGGCTGGAAGGACAGTTTGTAATACATAACAGGTAAGTACCGAAGACTTTTGCACAGAGGCCTCTTGGGATGATGCGATACATTTTGCATCTACGTGAAATCAATGCAAGCTGGACACTTGTCATAGACATGTAGAGGTTAAAAGAACAAGAATAAGAAAACAAAGGGGAAAAGAGGTTGAAAATGAAGGAAACACTCACTTCCTAATGCGATCAACCCCGTTACTATTAAGCCAACAAGCAGTGGCTATTTAGATCTGCTTTCGCATTAATTCCACCACCCCGTTCCAAAAATTTGATAAGAATAAGACAGATCTGGACCTTTTTTATTTAAAGGCCATCTTAATTAGCTTGATATGACATGATTTGTTTATAATTTCAAATTAATATTTTGTTTGGTGCTTAATTTCAAATTAATTTGATGCAATTCAATTTGGTCAAATAATTAAAGTCATCTATAATTTTATTTTTTATTTGAAAAATGATGTATACATTTGTAGTTAATTAACTTGAGGAGATATTTGGTGACATCACATCGGTGAATTAACCCTTATGTCAAGGCGTTCTCCACTCCTTTTGACACATGAACATGTGGGATCCCCGATCCCCAATCCCAATCCTCTAAAACACACTTTTCCAAGCTTGATAACAAAAATAAATAAGCAAACAAACAAACTAAAGTAAGGGTTAGCTTCAAATCAGTATCCTATAGATTGTGTAAAGTAGAACAAACAAAGCTGTTCCCCATGTCAATTAGTGCAGGTAGCCTTCAGAAAGAATGAAGAAAAAGACTAATTTGCAAACATACGGAAAATTGGGATATAGAATTATATGGTCCCAAAGTGAGATTAAAGTTTTATGTGACACTCGAAGTTAACTGGATCTGCCTTTTCGTTTCATAGAGCATCATTATATAGATATATAGTGCAAAGATTAGACTTGTGATTGGGACTAACTATCTTGCTTGCTTTAGATGGTGTGGGGCCGAACACATGGAATGGCCGAGGGATTAAGCTGCCCTTAATACAGACACATGGCTTAGAGATAAGTAGATAGTTTTGGTCTCACAAAGGGATGACAATATTATTTTGGAGGTATTTGTTTTTGATTTGATTTGTTTTCCCCCAATTTGACATTTAAAATTCGACCCCGGACCGGGATTGCTTTTGTCCCTCCCTCGTCCCTAACCTTACACATTTATCAGAATTGGAATTTAGAATATATACTATGAATTATATGAAGGAGAAAGGACTAATTAAAAAAGTGCCTTTTCTTCACTTGATAATTTGATGTCCATTTGATCCTTATCTCCTAACTGTACAACTTCCTTTTTTGACAAACTTTTTCTTAGCAGTAATATCAGTTCCAATTAAATTTCAATATAATATCCCCCTTTTCAGTTTCACTACCTTGTAAATATGCATATAGCAAGACATATCAAGCCAAATCACGCCACTAATAAACCCTTTATCTTGTGTTGTCCTTTTCTAGCAATTTTATGAGTCCCACTCGGTCGATTGCAATAAAACACAGTCACAATGGTTCTATAATAATATAATAAAAGTAAAAGAAAATTAAGAGGCTGTCTAAGGAAACAGGGACTACACTCTAAATTGAACAAACAAATGTACCTGCTCCGCGTGTCCAAAAGCGATATCAATAATTCAATATCAGATACAACTTGTCATGATTTTAAAAGTTATTGAAAAAGATAGTTAAGATTTAAATGTGTTCTTTAATGTCTACCCGAAAAAAAAAAAAAAAAGTGTTCTTTAATGCTCGGAGAGTACTAAAGCAAAGAAAAGAGAGCAGAATGAAATAAGAAGCCATAGAGAAATTAATTAACATATCAACCGGAATGAACTAATTTGGGGTCGCGTCTTAATAAACATTGAGGCCTAAAAGGCCAAAAAAGTGATTTCTTGGCCACCCTATGCGAAAGGCCTCTCCTAAATATGAAGATTTCTGGCACCCTGTATGGTTTAACTGTAAGTTGCATTAATGAATTGTTTTTGAGAATTCTGCGTGCAGAACTGCAGATGAGAGTTTAATTGAATAAATGTTAGTATAATAATATAAATAACGATCTTGTACATGTTTATTTTTTATTAATTAATTTTGAAAAAATAATCACTTTAAAAAAAATCTTATAAAAAATTAACTATTAATTATTTTGAACATAAAGTAAATTAATCCAAACATTTGATGCGGCTAAGCTTGAGCAATATCATTTTCACTCAAGGCATGAGAATCTCAGGAGTAGCGATAGGATTATCCGTTGTATTTGCAATGAAGAATATTATTTGTACCTAAAATTTTGGATTCATTTTAAATATAGATACAAAGATGGTGTCGTAGTGGGATAGAAAAAGAGAAAATGATGGATTTATCACCTTTCTATTTATCTCTCTCTCTCTCTTTGATAATGTATCTAAAATAAGTCTAAATTTTAGATGCAAATAATATTTTTCATTTGCAATATAGCATGCATGCAAATTCTAATAACGGAGAAAATAAAACTAAGTTGCTTGCATTGCACTGCACAAGCTCCATTGTATCGTCTTATAATCGGAAGACATAATCTTATTATTCTATCTTCTAATATCCACGCGCATGCTTTTGTTACAAGTCTCACATTATCAGAAGTCATACTAATGAAGTGTGGTGCTTTAAGTTCAGAAGACATTATTAGATACTCAAGCAGCAGAAAGTGAATTGTGCTCTATCCAATTATAAAATAATATTTTAGATAAAAATATAAATTAATAGTGGATTATATCACTAATTGAAGTTGAAATATCACTTTATTATTAGATAGAATATAATCTTAGTTGGTACTTTATGAATATCCAATAATTTCTTTAAATCAAGAGATTTTCCCACCCTGATGGACTAGTCTTTTGGTTTGGTTCTCTCTTGGGCTTGACTTCCTAACATTAATGCTTTTATTGAGAGATCAGCACATAGAGAGAGCAACCTAGGAAAGGAGTGATATGGAAAAGGGTTATCTAGAAGTTAAAGTAAAGCCACTCGGAGTAGGTATAATCTAAAATGGGTCATCGTGGTCATCAATTTTTAAAATGGAATTGGCAATATTACAAATTTCATATCGGAAAGTTATGGCATCCAAATATAATACTCAAATTTTGAAACTCTCCAACTCATTAGATTAGTCTTTTAAGTTGGACTCTCCCTTTAAAATTAAGTCCATAACTATGTTTCTCAAATTGTATCCTTACTTGAACAATATGACAGACCTTATTTTTCTTTGGATTAAAAGGAGCACTTGAGACTTGGGAAACAATGTTGTGCTTGCCTGCTTGGGTAAGAAAATGGAGGAAAAAGAAGCCTTGGATACTTGGAAAGGCATTAAAGTCAAGTTGTGTTCGTGTTTAATGGATGGATTTAATTTATCAGAGATTTTTGTATATTATAGAATGCATATCAAATAAAATGAGTTTAATTATTATACACTAATAATATAAAAGAGTTTATAAAAGAGTTTTACACTATCATTCAATAAAATACTTGTATTTGTATAACTTTTTAAGTAATAGGTAATTGAGTTAAATATTTTTACTAATGTGACAATACATAATTAGATATTAATTAAGAGTTTGAATTTTGAACATCCTTTCAATAGTATAATTCACTTGTAATAAGTATAATTCGTTTAGTATTGTATTATACCCTGATTAGTTATAAAACCTTTATTAATCTAAGTTCTATTGTATTAAGTTTATTATTCGTATATTCATTCTTCTATTAAAAATTACACAAAATCCATTTGTATGTACATAAAATGCCATATGCTACAATCATTTGTACACAGTTCATTTTTATGTTAAAAATGATAAACTTTTTAGTTGAGATCATTATACAATGCATTATTATCTATTTTCATAACATAGTAGATTGGGAATAAATCTTCTCATATATAAAATTTTCACATGACCTAGTCATGTCTGAATTTTTATTATTAATCAAAATTTCTCATTTGTCTTGTTTAAGCCCATTTTTTTTTTATTAATGGTGAAAATGCATACATAACCAATTATGTGAAAATTTCACATAAGAAAATCTATTCCTTGTGCGATTGATTAATAATATGAATGCATTTCATTATAAACAAAATTTAGACATAAAAATCATTATAGCTAAAGATTAGGAAATAATGGTATATAAAGGATGAATTGTTTTGGATGCAATTAATCAGATTATAACTCGACCCGATTTTTTGACTAAGTCATTTTTTTAAAAAACACAAATTTGATAATGAGCCGATTAATAAGTGAGTCAAGCCAAGTCAACTCGATATATAGATAATATATATAAATTAAGGTATTATGGATAGTAAAATAATAAAATTTTAGACATAAGGATTAAAATTTAATAGATATTTTATAATATATGTTTCAAAACATAACATAACTATGGTTCGAATTTTAATTCGGAGATGTGTCCACATTTAATGTCCAATTGTTCCTTGAATATGATTGCCTTCAATAGAAGATACTTATGAAAAATAAATAAAAATATAGCACAAAAATAATATTATGCTATGTGAAATATATTAATATAAGTCTAAAAATCTCAATTATAATTTATTATTATTTATAAAAAAATAGAACTTTTGGTCGGATTGGAATATGTAATATATATATGACTCGAAGCCAACTTAAAAATATACTGGCCAAAATTTTAAAACTGGAACTTGTACCGAGAGTTACTCTAAAATGTCCCTCTATGTTTCTTCTTCTAGAAAGTTACATATAACATTAAAATTATTGACTTTTAAAGAGCTTCGAAAATATCATTTGAATCACATCTGCCAAATGAATCTTTTCATTGCACATATTAAAAAGAAAAGGAAAAAGAATTCCACTTGAACAAAATGAAAAACCTCCCATGTGCCATGTTAACTTGGCCAAGCGTAAAATTTCGGTTTTCCTTTCCACAATGAACTTAGCTACGCCCTACGCAAAATCTGAAAGGCCAAAAGGTAGGCCTCGAAGACAGGGAAGAAAATAGAAAACCAAAGATGGGGTGGGAAGCGTAGGAAGTGGAAGAACGAGCCACATGTGAATGTGGGTACAAAAGAAAGAAACTAAGAAAAGAATCAACAGCACAGACAAAGATGGAGTAGAAAGTAGTCAAATCTTAATCTTATGACAATTCTATATGTATGCTTATTATGTTTATAGATAGTATCTATGTTTTACTTTCATTACTATTGGTTCATTTTATGAAATGTTATGTGTTGCAGTCATTGTCAGAGGCCAGGGCTCACCTCACGGACACTGCCAGGCACCAGCTATCCATGACCCAATAGTACACGTACAACGCTCTCCCGTGCCTCTTCTACTTCACCACTTGGGTTCTGTTTAGAATAGGGTCATTTATGTTTCTCACCATAATGATTGTATTAAGTTAATAGAGAAAAAGAGATAAAAATTAAATTAACAGATAATACAAATAATGATAAATTTATTATAATAAAATTTATATTTTTTATAACATGAGATTATTATATTAGTTAGTAACATAAAAGAATTTTAATTTGCGAAAAAAAGATAAAAAAACATAAAATAAGATTATAGAAAAAAAATTAATAGAAAGATACAAAAAAAAAAAGAATTGTTTTGACCTATTTTTTACCTACGTACTACCTTAGCCTATTCAAGATACCAAAAACCGTAGTAAATAAAATCGTCCAAATCCAAAGAAATTTTTTCTGGTCAGGTGATATGAATAAGAAGGGCATTCCTCTTATAGCATGGGAGACTATACAAAAACTGAAAGAATGAGGAGGTTTGGGGGTAGACAATCCAATATTGAAGAATGCGGCGTTACTATTTAAATGATGGTGGAAGTTATCTGATAATAGTAACCTGCTATGGAAGAAAGTGGTGTGGTCAAATCATTACAAGGATGGGGATATTATAGATATTGCAAATATTGAGAAGAAAAAGGGAGGTATTTGGGGACAAATGGTGAGTTTCTCTAATATCGAGAAAGAGATTCTAGAGGTGTTTGCAAATGGTTGTTGGAGGAGAATTGGTTGTGGGAATGCAACCAAATTTTGGGAAAACACTTGGCTGGACAATAATCCAGTTAAGGATAAATTACCAAGATTGTATGCTATGTCCAATCAAAAGAGAAGCTTTATTAGTGACATGGGTTTGTGGGACGGACAAATTTGGAGATGGAACTTTTCCTAGAGAAGGCCTTTTCTGTTATGGGAACAAGACTTATTTCATCATCTTCTAGACTGTCTTCCTCAAAATCCTTTTTCGGATAGAGAGGATGATGCATATGTTTGGAAGTTCGAAAATAAAGGTGTTTTTTCTGTTAAATCCTTTCTTTTTCAGATCCACACTTTTTTGACAAACAATAATGTAGCACCTTCAATGGTTTGTAAAGTGTGGTCAGCTATTGCCCCTCCTTGCGCAGAGATTCTAGTCTGGTTTGTTTTGCAGGAAATGCTTAACACTAGAGATAGACTTTGCAAACTCGATATTCTTCAACCCATTGAAGCAATTTGTCCATTTTGCAATCAAGAAGTAGAGACAGTGGCGCATGTCTTCTTCACCTATTATGTCTCTTGGAGTATTTGGGCAGATGTTATGAATTGGTGGGGTTTTGCATAGTCAAGCCTCGAGAAGCCAGCAAATTTCTTTGATTCTTGGTTTGGTTTTGCTATTTTCGGCGTCAAAAAGAAGGTATGGCTTTGCTTGTTTTTTGTAGTCATATGGAGCATATGGAATATTAGGAATAAAGTGATATTTGAAAAGGAGCAGATAAACCGAGAGTTAGAAAAGAGGAAGATTAAACTAACATGGGGCTATTGGATAAAAGTGTGGCTTGAGAAGAAGCATCTATACTCTGATGAATTATGTTCCAATCCATCATCTTTGAATATCTGGAGGTCAATATGGAGGAGAAGCAAATGACATAGGCACATTATAGGTAGACTGTAGAATTGTGGAGTGTCTCGTTCGAATTCCAGCAACTTGTTACTGGAGTCATCATATTTTGTAGAAATTCATGGTGCCAAAATGATTGGTGTTGCGACTCCTAGTCTTTGGTGCAAAAGGATGGTGTCAGTATTTTGATTTCCCAACTGATTGCTCATTGACCATCTTTTTTGAGCTTGCATAGTTAGTCCACTGAAATTGTTTGAGTACCCTTTTGTTATCTAAGGTGATGGTCTGTATCTGTCTTTGCTTTTTGCAGTCTGTGTTATCTATCTTCTGGTTATTGCTATTGAGCTTCCTTTGGAGCTGGCGGCTAGTTAAGTCACTGGTTTGGGTTGTGTTTGCTTTTAATATTTTTCTTCTTGATGTGGGCACTTTTAGATGTTGGTTTTGGGTTCAGTTTGTTTTAACCTTTTGCTAGTGGATCCTTTTTTTGTTATACTTGCCTCATTGTACAATGATTTTTGCTCCCCACCTTCTTGTGGGTGGAGCCTATTTTATTTATTGAAAAAAAAGTCTTAACCGGTTTGAGCTCTTCACAACTTTGATAGAGGAGAACTAGTTTTACTTGGATGTAAATGAAAATAAATGAGTTACTTATCTTTTTTTTTTTTTTTTTAATGAAGGCCCTTGTATAAAAGTAAGGTCAGGTCCCAAGAGCTTAAGGAATTTTGTAGCTGGTTTCTCTCTCTTTTTTAAGTACTTTGGTCCAATTCACCTTTTGGGGGGATTCTCTTCAAATGATAGCCAATAATAGTCGGTGAGATTCTGTGAAGAGGCTCTCCAATATCCTCAGTTTAGTATGTTCTCAATGTTTTTGATCTCATAAGCCAAACTATAGCCTTAAGGAAATGGTTTAGTTCATAAATAATTACTCTATATTTAATATCTTCCAATGCAAAAGGAAAGGGGGCTTTTTTATTTGATTTTATAAAAAAATTAATAATATATATAAATAGATATTAAATTATCTTATCATTGTTTTTCTAATAAAATTAATTTACTCGAAAGATTTTTTAAAGAAAAAGCAATTTCGAATTGAGTGAGGTAGTTCGATAAAATTATTTTCAAAGTGACAAGTCAAGAATTTGAATCCGTGGCATTCAAAACGATTTATAAAAAGGATAAAGTGAAAGAAAAAAAAAAAGGTAGAGACCACATAAACAATTTAATTTCTTTCCTAATTTGCCCGTCAAGGGAAAGATGCGAAATGCATTCATTTTATAAAAGGTATATTCATCTTTCCCTTGTTGGGAGGATTGGGATGGAAGGGAAGAGACTAAACTGAGCCTAATATATTATCATTTATTTTCATATTATTACAATATTTATTTTATTTTATTTTTCAGTAAAATCAAATGAAAGAAAAATCACATTTTTATTAGGTGATAAAAATAAGAAATTTAAAGGTAGTTGACTGCAGTAAAAATAAATTGTGACTCTAGACATATTTTATTTACAATATCAGCGATTTGAAAATTTTGAATTCTAGAACTATCATTTTAGAAAATATTTCATCTAACACCATTCTTTACCTAAAATTACATGAATAATTTTTAAGAGAAAAATTATCAAAATAAGAAGAGGTATAACTCATTCATCTTTGGATGCGTTTGTTATAACTTTTAAAAAAATAATTATAAAATTTGAATTTTATATATAATTAAAAAATAAAAAATAACTTTTTTATAAACTACTCTTTCCATTTTTATAAAATAAGTGAAAATAGATTTTTTTAAGATTATAATTATTTTTAAAAAATTATTCAAATATATGAGAAGTGATTTTTTACCTTAATAATCACAAACAGACACACTTTTTTTCTCTTTTCTCATGTCATATGTTTTTCTCCTTCTATGATACTAAATAAACCCTGAATTTATGTGCATGATGATGTGCCTAAATCTAGATCAACTTGAAAAAATGTTTTAAGTATTTAAATATGAGTTTAATTGATATACACTGACAATGTAAAATAGTTTTATACTATCAACCAATAAAAATAGGGAAAAGTGAGAAATTATGGTGGGTCTCTCACTATAATGAGTAGCTATTTATATGAGTTAGCACTTTCCACTATTTTTATTACACTGTCAATGCATTTAAATTAAATTATTTAAATATAGCATTTGCTTACATTATGACATTTTTAAATTATCTTTGCGGCAATTAAAATTAAGTGTTTTTTTCCCCTTTCTGTAAAATTGTTGAGTCACAGAATTTTTTTTCATTTGAAAATTTTGGTAAATAACTAATTTTTATTGAAGATTTAAATATTATAAATTTTATTAAAAAATTAGAGTTATTAATAATTTACCAATAAAATATTTTTATATGCAAACTTAGGTTATATGTTTGTCAAAAATAAAATATCAATTAGGACAATGCTACTATAAAATTAAGATAAAATTCGTTTAAGATGAACTTGTACCTAAAATGAGAAAGCAATGATATATTTAATAGGAGGCTCATCTATTGAAAAGATAAGAGTATTTTGTAATAAAAAAAATGAGAGTTCTTTTTTAAAAATAGAGGTATATTTATCTTGAATTAATAAAGTATATAACAATCATTCATTTAAAATTAGGTGTTTTTTTTCCCTTTCTGTAAAAAAGTTGAGTCGGAGAATTTTTTTTTTTTCATTTTAAAATTTTGGTACATCATTATCATTCACAAAAAAAAAAAAAAAAAGCATATAACAATCATGATAGAATAAACGGTGAATTACATTTACTTCCCATAAGTGTCAGTACAATTACACTTGGCACCCCATTAGTTATAAATAATATATTGAACAAAGTGAAATAAAGTGATATCGAATATAATTACACTAAATTTTAGGGAAGGTCATTATAATTCACCCTAAAATAAATGACATTAATTTAGAAACGAACTTACTCCATAGTTTTCCCTCATAAAAGCAATACCTTTAGAATTAATCTTGATGAAAAAGTGTGTTAATGAGAAATTATCTTTTAAATGTTACCTCAAGAGTCAAACCCAAATAATTAGCGTCTCATTCCCAGCTATTAAATAGTCATTTAAGTTAAAATAATCGCAATATCGTTTGAGTGACTGGTCTCACGGCAATGTCAGTAAAATAGCTAATAAATCACAAACTGAAAAAGTCATTTATAAAAATAGTATACATATTTAAGTTAGCTCTCAAAACAAATGAGACATTTGTTTACTCTTTCAAAAAGTTTTTTTACATTTAGTCTTTTATAACATAAAGTAATTAATTTAATGACTAAATTAATGTGATTTTAAATCTTAAAGGACCAAATTAATATCTAAACACTTTAAAAAACTAATTTTTATGCAATTTTTTTTGGTGCCTTTAAAAAACTAATTTGATATCCCATAATCTAAATCTTTATTCTTAAAAATAATACTAAATACGGGATCAATGTAAATTGTTCCTTTTATTTAGAGTTCATTTAGTACGCCTATTAACTTAATATTTGATAGGATAAGATATGATAATATAAGATATGTTAAGATTTTAATATTATACAGTATTTAATATGATATTATATAAGATAATATATTATATAATATTCTATTATCCTTTCACTATCATAAATGATTCTAATCTTAAGTAAATATTTAACAAAAAAATAAAATAATAAATTTTCTTAATTATTTAATTATAAATTTAAAAATAAGTATTATTATTTAAATATTTATTATAAAAATTTATTAATTTTTATTGCTTAAAATTTAAAATTTATATTAAATGCAATTTATTGTTTATTTCAATTTCTAACAAGTATTTATTAATTTAATAAAATATACAAATAAAAATATAATATTTTATTTCTTTTATATATTTTAATATTTGTGACTTATACTTTTTTATTATATTATATAAAAAGAAAATTATATTAAAATATATTTTTATTATTTATTTAAATTTAAGCTTTAAAATGAATATTATAATAAAAATATTTATTTATTAATTATGATTACTTTTATTTGTATTATATATAATTAAATTTATATTAAACATTTCTTATTAATTAATATTATATATTATTTATTTATAATTTATAACAATTAACTATTATTTAAATAATTTTATATTAAATATTATTTTTAAATGCATATATTTATTATAAATTTTTTTGTTAAAAAATATTTTTTTCTTTTAATAAAATATAAGATAATACCCATTTTGGTCCTTAACAAAAATTTCGGAGAATAAATTAATTTCTTAAGATTTAAAAGTCTTTGAATAGGCTCTCATATTCAAAAAAAGAGATAAATTGGTCCCTTTATACAGATTCACATGATTAAAAAATTTTATATGGAGAGACTAATGTGTTATTCTTTTTGAATGGTGAGAGACTATCCAAAGATATTTAAATCTTGAGGAAATAATTTGTCTCTCAAAATTTTTATTAGGGATCAAAATATATATTTACTCCAAATATGAAAAAAGAATGAAATATACCTTATATATAAAAAACTAATCAAACATAATTCAGCTTTCTTAGGCTTGATTACACCCCCACCCCATATCCTTACGAGTACTCATTTTTTACTTCCTCGTAGGATTACGGGTATCTGTGGATACCCGTTAGAATATTAAAATTTTAAATTAAATATAAAAATTCTAATATCATAAAATACTTAACATAAGTATAAATAATAATCTAATTCCATAATTCAAATTCTAAAAACTTAATATACTTAAAATAAAAATAAATACATAAAATAAACACAAAATAAGTATAATAATCCAATTCCACAATCTAAATTCTAACAACTTAAAATAATTGAAATAAAAATAAACACGTAATAGTAATCCAATAATTAGTCTAACATATAATAAGTATAAATCAATCTAACTTCTAAATTTAAATCTTAGTCCAATCAATTTAACTAATAACAATATTAGCTTAACTAAGTTAATAAATTAAGGGTAAAATATTAATTTCATATCAAGTACCCACGGGTATGGGGATAGTGATCCCCGCGCCCGCCTCATTTTACATGTGGGTATTTAAAATCCCCGCCCCATTATCCACGGGAGCAAAATCTTCCCCACATACTCGCCCAGTTGTGGGTATTACTTGAGAGTATTCGTGGAGGCAGATTTTTTTGACATCTCTAGATTTGATTAAGTTATCTATTATTATGATGTATAAGAGAGTTATTATAGATAAGTTTATACAATATGGTGCCTACACCAAATAATAGATAAGGTTATAACGTATATTATTAATTTATTATATCATACCTAATACATCATACCAAACACCTCCTTAATATACATAATAGCAATACTTTCTCTAATTCATAATATTCATCACTTTAGAAAAAATTTTTTGATTCAATTTATTTGTTATTATCATATTTTTATAAACAAATTATTACAAAATTTTCAATTATACCCTCTACACAAATTCTAAATAGAATAAATATAATATATTAGTTATTAAATAAAGGTATTTTGGTAAGTATATTTACAGTTAATTCTTAATTTTGTGTTCCTTAATACTCGAATAAATAATTAAAGTGGCAAATATTATGGACAAGGGAGTGTAATAAAGTTATTTAGGACACTCGGTATTCAACATTGCAAAATAACTTCATCTGAGGTTCTTATGTAACATGCTGAAATGCTATAGTATGCCAACAACGGAGATGAAATAGCGTTAGCATCAAAACCCTTATATCTAAAAGATCATAATAAAATTGAAGTCAAAATAATACATTACAACGAAATTATGTAAACCCCCCCCGCGGGGGGGCGGGGGGCCCCTTTTTCCAGCCCCGGGGGTTCCTATTATTAATAACTTATTTAAAAGTTTTATTGTATATATTGATTTATTTATGATTTATTCTAATCAATAAAACTAGGCAATCTGTCGTCCTTAAATTTTTCTTCGAAAAGATAAATCAATGTCCAATACCTTTACAATGGGAATTGAGTTTTAAGTTAACTATGAGGATAATTTTTTCCGCCAGATGTTATAAAACATCAAACAATAACTATTGAAGAAAAATGCACAAAAAAATGAAAGCGGTTATACTTTATTTTTTTCAAAATGTGGTCATACTTATCTAAGGGAGGAAACAAGTCAGGTTAAGTCAAACTTCATTCTTAATAGGTCATGTCTATAATACAATTTTCTTGATACTTATTTAGAAGCTTAACTTGACTTAAAGTCTATTTACAAATCTTTTATTTTAAAATATTTTAAATAAGCTAGTAGACTAAATCGTTAAACAAGTCAAATACATGCCTGTATCCTCAAAGTATAATGCACGAATATAAATACAGGATATAAATATGATACATCATGGATATAATGATATAATAATATTTAAAAATTATAAGATAAGATATGATTATAATATAACATAAAAATTAGCATAAAATTAATATAAAAATCTAAATCTTAAATTAAAAGAGAGGAATATTAGCATAAATTTTTGTAAACATATTAAAATCTATTTATCTTATTGATTGTTATAGAGTTTCCATTTATATAGATATAAAGATTCAAAAAATTAAAGCAAAAACTTGTAAAATATAATTATAAGTATTTAAAAATATCTATAAAGTACTTGACATAATATGTATCGGATACGGATACTGCAACTACTTTGAAGCATATGTGCTATGTAGTCCTCAAATAGTCCAAATGTAAGGATTTAAAATTATAAATTATGTAAAAAAAAAAGAAGTTATTGTAAATAGTAAAATAGTAAATAATATTAATTTTTAGGTGAAAATGATTTTTAAAATTTTTCTTAAAAATTATGAAATTATAAAAAAATGATATAACCTTTATGCTTATTATAATCAGATAAAAAGTAGTCTTACTAGTAATTTAAATAAGCCAAACTTGTAAGAATGCTTTCTAATTTCATCGAGTTTTAAAAATTAGAAGTTAATTTTAATAATTCAAAGTATATGAAGAAAAACAGTGAACTAAATCATAGCAATAATCTCTAATGAAATGTCATTGCAATTTGTTCATTTCAATTCGTGTTTTAGCACTAGATTTGAACCCAATGGACGTATGATTAAATCAGTATTTTTTTTTAATAATTTTTCAGCCAAAAATGGCAGCAAGATGAGAATATTCCGGGAGGAAAAACAAGGAGAAAACATCGGAAGATATAAAAAAAAAGTAAGAAAAATATTTTTTACATGTGTATTTGGGTTTGTTTGATTTAAATTTTGTGAGAATATCTTTTATAATAATTATTTTTAAAAAAATAATTTTTATTTGATTTAAATATATCAAAAATAAGTTTAGGAAAATAATTTTTATTTAAATAAGATAAAATAAAATTATTTTTAATTATTAATATGAAAATAATAATAATATTTTTTTTAAAATAAAAAATAATTATAAGAATATTTTCATAAAAAGTCTTTTAAGAAATCAAAAAATCTTTTAAAAAATAATCTTTATATATTTAAATATATTAATTATTATATATTTTTATTTTTATTTTAATAAAAAGTATTTTAATCTCCCAAAAGTGTATTTAAATAGGCACATTCTCGATCTGTAATACATATATATTCACCGTTAGATGACATGTAAATCCCATTTCATCCGGGCCTCATAGCCGATTTTCAATTGTGAATATATCCGCACGAAAGTTGAAAATATAACACTCCTTAAAAAAATAAAAAGGATGATTACGCAGTAAATAGTAAATAGCATTTATAAAGCGCCCCAGTTTCCGACTCATCGTCGTCAAACTGCCACCCTGTCTGCCTTCACTTCAAACTCGCTGTGGCTCCCCTTCACAGTTCACACACCCCCGCGATATTTTGCCGATAACTTGACACTCCCCAATCCCATTCATGACTCACGAAAACTCCCCTTCTTCTCTTTCTCTCCATCTCGCACTCGCTACCAGTAGCTAGCTAACTGCCCCACCAACCGGAAAAAGTTAATTACTTAACCAAAACGAGAAAAAAAAAAATGAAAAATGAAAAACGGTAGACCAGCTCACCAAGCAAAAAGATAGAGCCAAGAAGAAGAAGAAATAACTCCTCAGACTGAAACTGAAGCCTGGGTTTTCTTCACTTCTCTCACATGTACATGTTTTCAAGTTTCAACCTTTGAACACCCCCACAACTTAGTCTAATTTAATTACCATTCTACCCACTTCCTTTATTACCCACCTACACTGCTCATTGCCCTTGTGGCTCTATATATATCTATCTACAAGTATCTCATTCTCCCAAACAAAATTTTATTCACCTGCAACAAACTACAAAACACAACCTCTTTTTTTCCCAAAATAAAACCCTTTTTTGGCTAATACTATTAAACATTTATAATACACCACTATTAGTACTAGTACCAGCTAGTAATTTTTTCACATTTATTTAATCAATGCATCTTCCTCATTCCCCGCTTCTTATCTCTTTTTATTAATTAATTCATCCCTCCTTCGATCTAACTCCTCTCAGTTTCAGAGCTCTCATTATCACTCCCCAAAGCTACCTTCGCACCCTCTTCTTTAAGAACCCTAAACCATTCATTTATTCACCTCGTGCCCTTCTCAATGCAGCTAGCTGGTGTTCCAATGAAGAGCTGAAAACAAAAGGCCAAGGAGCGAAAAAAAAAAAAAGAAACCAAAAGAAGGGATTTTGGTAATTGAAGGAGTGGGACAATGAGAGTGAAGGAAATGCACCCGTTGTGCTGCATCTCCCTGGAGAGTCCGGGGATCGGGGGCGGCGGCGACTCGCCGGAGGCGGCGGCGCTGTCGAGGACGAGGAGCCTGCCGGCGAGTTTCGCTGTGGGCGGATCTGACGGCGGCAGGGGACCGGAGGAGACGGCGGTGGCGGGCGTGCTGTACAAGTGGACCAATTACGGCAAGGGCTGGAGATCCCGGTGGTTCCTCCTCCGCAACGGCGTCCTCTCCTACGCCAAGATCCGTTGGCCGGAGAACCTCAACCTCCTCCCTCCCCTCGACGACGTCCGCCTCATCGGCGAAGTCTCCGCCAACCGCCTCGCCAGGATGGACCGCGACGCCGCCGCCAACAGCACGCGCCGCAAGAACCACAAACCTCCCTCTTCCTCCGGCGTTGTCCATCTCAAGGTAAACGATCAATTGACACTGCTGTAAAACTTAACACACATAACAAATTAATGTATATATTTGATTTTCTTTTTCAATTCTCCATCTTCTTCATTTTTATTCTTGTTAGTTACATTTTTGTGTGATTATAGAATTTTTGTTGGTGGTGATCTAAAACACCCGTTATACTGTGGGTCAGGTATTGGTCTTGGTTTAGCAGTGTCGTGTTCACCGTTTTGGCGCTACCTTGCTGCAACTTTCCCGTAGAGGCAATATTATTTTTTTTATTTTAAAATATACACCACTTAATGCTACTTTTGATTTTTGTTTTTTTGGTGGGGAGGGGGAAAAAGGAGTATATAAGGCAGTGCCAAAACCGAAAGAATTTCATTGATTTCATTCATGCTTGTGTGGCCATGAAAATTCTCAACCTGATTCAGATTTTAGATTGTTCTTCTGCCAGTGATAAAAGTAAATAAAAGTGGGGAAGGATAGAAGGAAATAAGAAAGAGCCTTGATGCCCGAGGAGTAATGTGGAAACCCGCGGGTCTCTACCGTGTCTCGCTTGCAAGAAATTTTGCTTCATTTGTCATCACTCTGCTACTAATGTGTAGCTTTTCTCTCTCATCTGGGTTCCGTGATTTCCATTTCAAAAATCCCAACTTTTTAATTCCCTTGTGTTTTACAGTTTTAACTGGTTGTTAATGTATAGTGGGTCACATCAACAGGTGGCTGAGGAGGGTAGGGATAGCCTACGCATTAGCCCTATATCATTAACTTGCGGTCACATCATTCTTCTGCATTCCCTTCATTCGCATTGGTTGGAATGGGATTTCTTTCTTCTTAGATCTCACCCCACCTCACGATCATTATAACTTGCTCTCTCCCTCTTGTTTTATCTCTTTGGCACGCCATATTACAGCAAATCCAACCTTATCTCTTACTATTTCAGCTTAAAACAGTGAAAGCCAAAAGGGCTTTTTGGAACGAAGAAACGCACAAAAGTATAATCTTAATTTGAAGGCTTGCGGTTACTTGCATTGGCTTTGCTATATTCAAAGTTCTGAAAGAGAGATAATTTGTGTGGACGGTGGCATATTCTTTTTGGCTTTTTGTTTTCACTTTTTCCATAACGGCAAGGGAAGGACTACAAGTTGAAGGCGCTACATTATAGAGCAGAAAAAACAAATGTTTAACAGTGGGGGTTGATCGAAGGAAAAAGGTGATTAGGGATGTTGAACTTTGCGTGTTCGCTTTTCGTTAAGTCTGATGAGTATTCTTTGTAAATTGTAATGCCTCGACGTAACTTAAAGCAAACCTTATAAAAGTGGGAAAAAACATTTTCAGTTATCGAGTTTTTTTTTTTTTAGTAGTATATATTATTAGAAATAGGAAACTGAAAACATATGCGAATGACCATCTTTTGTATCTGTCAACAGAAATATATATATATATATATATGCGTGTGTGCGTGTGTGGGACTTACCACCGTGGTGGTGGGGCATCATCCTGTTCAATATATATGTATATAATTTTTTTTCAAAATGTGTGCTTCTACTGTTTGAGGTCAATGTTCAAGAACTAGTCCTCTTCTTCCGTATAAAAGGTAAAGGCAAGAGAAAGTTGGAGACAGTAAGATTTGTTTTTTCACATCATGCTCACGCCTTGTTATCTGGAATCATTCAACCCTTGTACTGGTAGCGTCCCTGCATCATAAATCGAGAAATGCTTATATGATGGGGAGTATCACATACTGGCACTCTAAGATCAATTATATAAAAATATTTTATATAAAATTTATTATTATTATATAATTTTATAAAAATATATTTACATAATTATAATTAGTTGGAAGAATACCCAAGCATGGAAGAATTTCTCATCATAACCCCAGGGAGGCAATTTCATTTTCATGCTTTCTTTATAAACTTTGTTTTCTCAAGGTGGGCTCTCTTCCCCACTAGTCACTTCTCCAAACAGTGTTTTAATTACACTCATCACGCGGGCATGCTCCATATTAATAGAGAAATGTTTTTTTGTATTATTGAGGTAGGGAGACATCTTAGACACCTAAAGATAGAAAAGAAAAGAAAAATTATAAAAAAAAGTGAAAAGAGTGAAATGATTGATGAAGAGAGAAAAAACTGAGAAAAGGTATTGGGATATTGGGATTTTGGGTATATACAAATAACATAACCCATATTAATAATCCTTCTCACTCTTCTCTTGGTTTGATAGTTGCTGCAGTGTTTTGATTTGTTTAATTACTCTAACTTTATTTGTCTTGTGAAAACAAATTTCTCAATTTGTTAGTCATTAGTATTTGACTCTTTCCTGTTATAAATCTTAAAGAAAAATTGGCTACAGCGATGATGCAGATGCTCCTTTGGTGATTTGAAATTGAAGTTATCTTTTTATCTGAATATTTAACACAGATCTCGTCATTTAGAGAGAGCAAGTCAGATGATAGGAGGTTCTATATATTCACAGCAACGAAGACTCTCCATCTGAGAACTGATTCGAGGAAAGATCGTGTGGCGTGGATACAAGCTTTGGTGTCAAGCCGTGGCTTGTATCCACTTAGACCACTCAGTGATCACCTCTCTCTTGCACCAAATCATGTGTCTGTGTCAACCGAGAGGCTCAAAAAACGCTTGCTTGAAGAGGGTACCAGTGAGACCCTTGTAAAGGAGTGCGAGCAAATCATGCTCGCTGAGTTCTCCGAACTACAAGGGCAGCTTAAAATCTTATGTCAGGAACGGTTGAATTTGCTTGATACAATAAGGCAGTTGGAGGTAATTATCTTAATTTGTACGCTTTGATTTACCTTTGGAGTGCTTGTGAGAATTTCTTTGTTTGCTTGTGAATTGTTTTTCTTAAGTAATCATTTTAATTTGTTTTCTTATGGTTGGTGGGAACTTGGGTGGATCAATACTGAGTCAGCTTGTCAAAGCTTTCACTGTATTAGCTTGCATATAATTCTAAAAGTTTCTTGTCAGACATCTGCATTTTGTCATTCCTTTATCTTAAGTGATGAACATTGTTTCTAAAGCTTCAGCTTTAACTGTTTTAAAGTCACGGTTTGTTAATTATGTTTCCGGCTTTCATTTTGGCTTGGCAAAATTAATTCGAGCTTGAAAAACATTTATACAATATTGCTTTTTTTTTTTTTTTTTTTTCCCAATTGTATATCTTATGTATAATGACGGTTCTAACAAATTGTAGATGTTGTATAAAACACTTCTGCATATTTGGTCTTGCCCAATGCTCATAATTCTGCCTTGAAATTTGGACATGGAGTTTGAAATTTTAAAAATAAGAATTTCTAGATTTATAAGATGCAGATAAATGTTGATGTATTTTCTCCAAGATTACCGGTGTGAGTTTTTACTCTGGACTGCTAGTTGTTGGTTTGAATTTGCTGTATTACTGTATTAATACATTATTGCATAATTGCTGTACTCCTCAGTGTGTAAAACACGTGGATATATAATCGATTAAAATATATGTGGCTCTAGCATCATATGATGAGATAAGATGCTAACTTGTATTGGTGCTATTCAAACTAAAGTAGCAGTGTTGTTTTAATAGAAACAAGAACTAGGTCAATTTGCTTCTGTTAGACCACATGATATGTTTGGTTCATTTGGTTATTTTGGCTGATCTGTTGGTTTTTCTAAATTATCTTTCAAAGAGTCATGTCAGTGGTTACTTTGTTTGATGGTACTATTTGTTTTCAAACCCACGTTTGTGCCATCCCCCACTCCCCATAACCCCGCTTTCGTGTTTATTCTTTGTCTATCTTTTCAGTATGCTGCTTTCTGCATGTGAGTATGTCTTTAGTTTGTAGATGTAGAAGCTTTTGTTCCTTCCTATGTGATTTATTCTGCTAATCTTTATTATTGATCATAAACAGGCAGCTAATATCGAGCCTGAGGCCTCTGCCATACATGACGGCGAATACCAATTGACGAAGAATGAATTTTCAAGTCTAGGACGCCGAAAATATAGTGGTACCACTATAAATATCGCTTATGTTTTTCATTACAATTTATGCTTATGCTGTGACATTTCTTTTTCCTGTTTGATGTATTAAGCAAGTGGTTGTATTCAGATTCTTTGTTGTCTTGATAGTCATCCTAGGGGCCTATAGTTCTGTCTTATATGAACATGAAGAATATTGCTGACATCATTTTGTGTGCACAAACTCTCCTTGACCTATGGAAACTATTTTGCTAAATATCATTAGAAAGGCAATTAGCTGTATCTAATTTGTTTGTCATGCAATTAATGTATGACCTATTGAAGCACATGGTTTAGTCATTTTTCGATTCATAAACAGCAACAACAACTAAGTTTTGTCCTATTAGGTGAAGTCGGCTACATAGATTAGACGAAACAATAGTATCCTGTCATAAATCATGTTTACATTTAAACCATTAAAATTTAAATCTCTTTTAATAGTTTTACCAATAGTTTCACCTATGATTTTTCTAAGTTTGTAGGTCTCTGATAAGATCCAATTGCAAGATATCGGACTTGAGTCCCACATTAAATGTATGGGATGCCGGTGGGGGGTTTATAAAGCCTTGGGATCTCCCATAGCTAGTTTTTATGGTGTGGTTCTTCCAAGGTTCTTATTAATTGGTATCAAACCCTTCCACCATGTTCCTCGGTTACAATCGAGCGACACGGGTGGTGACTCTAGTATTGTAATGTTCGGTTGGGACTAGTCAAGGGGCTAGAACATAGCTAGCTTATGTAGGCGTTGGGGCTAGGGAGCGTGGTGACTTGTTAGGATCCAATTGCAAGGTATGGGACTTGAGTCCCACATTGGTTATGTGACTCCAGTAGGGGGTTTATAAGGCCTTGGGCTATTCTATCACAATAGTTAGCATTTGTAGTGTGATTCTCCCAAGGTTCTTATCACTCTCCTTCTATGTCTAGTTATTGAACTACCTCCATCTAATTTACTCTCTCTGTATTGGAGCTTCTACAAGCCTTCTATGTCTAGTTATTGAACTACATCCATCTAATTTACTCTCCGTATTGGAGCTACAAGCCTTCTCCATATATGATCAAACCACCTAAGGTTGGATTCTTTTGTCTTTTCCACAATAAACGCAACGCCAACTTCCTCTCTAATGCATTTATTTATTCTCCTTTCTTGTCTAGTGTGTCCACTCGTTTATCGCAACATCATCACATACTACTAGACAAGATAGATGTAAAAAATAAAATAAAATGAAAAACATGCCATATTCAATGATATCTCTTCTTTGGATATTGTAATGATCATGTATCAAATTGCCATTTTGTCCTCTGGAAGTTTATGTTTGGGTAAATTTGTTTTCAGTGAATCTGTCTGCAACCTTCAATATTTATAATCCCATCCTTTCAATATGGTAGTATTATTTTTTACATTTACTTTTGGGTTTCAGAATGCAGTACAACTGAATCATCCGATGATATTGAGAAGCAGGAGTTGGAGGAAGTGTCAGATGAAGATGAAATCTCATATTATGATACTCGAGAGTATTTTGCAGAACCTGGTTTTAGGTGTGGGTCAACAGGAGCTGTGGATCAAGTGAACAAGTCTAAAGAAGCTAACACACAATGCATTGATATGGATAACATTAATGTTGAGAAGGCAATCTATAATTATGTATACCCACAGATAGCAAGGCGAAAAAAGCTTCCAGATCCTGTTGAGAAAGAGAAGGGTGTTAGTCTTTGGTCAATGATCAAAGACAATGTGGGCAAAGATCTCACTCGTGTTTGTCTCCCTGTATACTTTAATGAGCCAATATCATCCCTTCAGAAATGTTTTGAGGACTTGGAGTACTCTTATCTTCTGGATCGAGCTTATGAATATGGAAAATCAGTAAGATCTTGCTCTTGGCCATTCTCTTTTCTTGTATTGTAAACAATACGAGTTTGAACAAGCATTGCATCTGTTTTTGAAATAAACCATTACCTTAATAATTTCATAAGAACTTTTTGGTCTCAGATAAATTATTTTGATCAATTTAGGATGTTCAACAGGTGCATCTGCTTTCTTTAGAGAGGTATTTTCTTAGTTCAATTAATATGAATCAAGAAATTTGGTGAGGGGGAGCCCTGTATTGATCATTTTGCAGCATTTAATAAAATTTTGAGCTTTCCCTTAGTTTACATGTTCTGGTACCATTTAATAAAAGTCTAATGTGACATTAGTTGAATTCTAACCAAAAAAAAAAAAAAAAAATGGTGACATTAAAGTCATTGAACGTGACCCTTTAACCTTCTAAAATTCGTTTTCAGGGAAACAGTCTCCTTCGGGCACTGAATGTTGCTGCGTTTGCAGTTTCTGGATATGCATCATCTGAAGGCCGTCATTGTAAACCCTTCAATCCTTTGTTAGGGGAAACTTATGAAGCTGACTATCCTGATAAAGGACTTCGCTTCTTTTCTGAGAAGGTTAGTACTTAGTACCTTATGATTTAATTATGCAGATATTTGGCTGAGTTATAGGCTGTTATGCAGCAGTGGTATTTTACTTGTGCTAAAAGGTACTAACATAAATGGCTTGTGGTGGAGCTTTGGTTTGGATATCTAACTCAATCTTCATCGTATAAATGATAGTGAAATTTCCAACAAATTTACTTTCATATGACATTTTTCAGTTGCAATCTTCCAAAAGTACAACGTATAGCAACTTGTTAACGTATCTTGAGAAGTGGGACGAAAGCAAAAAGGCTATCGTTCTAAGGTTTAGGCTTGAAACCCGCAAGACTGAAGGAGAATGGGTTTTGTTATGTTAATCTATTTGATATTGGATTAAATAGAGTTTCTTAAATGTATTTAGGCCCAAAGATAGTGGTCTTATCATGCGCTTAATTGCACATATATCTACATGGGAGTTCTACATATGTATTTGTCTAATTTGTCTACATATAATTTGCAACAATATTAACCTGCAATATATGATGTTTTCTCCCAATAATTATGTGTGAAACAGGTCAGTCACCATCCAACTGTAGTCGCCTGCCACTGTGAAGGTAGAGGATGGAAGTTTTGGGCTGACAGCAACATCCGTTCAAAGTTTTGGGGAAGGTCAATTCAACTTGACCCTGTGGGTGTTCTTACCCTAGAGTTTGATGATGGTGAAATGTTTCAGTGGAGCAAGGTGCAAATCGTCAACTGACCCTGTTTGTGCGGACTATATATATATACCTGCCCAGTTTTACTAGTGGCTTGACTTTATGTTTATATAACACATGATATATCTAAATTATTGCTATAATATATAGGTCACGACAACAATTTATAATCTCATCCTTGGCAAAATATATTGTGATCATCATGGGAACATGGACATACGTGGCAATCGCCAATATTCAATCAGACTCAAGTTCAAAGAACAGACGATTCTGGACCGAAATCCTCATCAGGTAAGGTCGTTCTATTAGTAATTAGTATCAACTTCCGCTTTTACCCTTTGAAACCTGATCTATTATTTTTACTTTTTTCCTAATTAATCCAGCCAGGCCTTTAGCTTAAGTTTGTTTACTTGCATTCTTACTTAATTTTCTTTGGGCCTTCTACCCTCACATGCCCCCCCACTCCGAATTTCCGAAGGAGCCTTATCTTATTTGTCCTTTGTATTTTTGGTACGGATCTTGTCCTTTTTACCTAACTTGTTTCAATAACATGTTTTCTAATTAGGTGCATGGATTTGTTGAAGATGTAACGGGGAAAAAAGTTGCCACATTATATGGCAAATGGGATGACAGCATTTATTATGTTGGTGGTGATGTGAATATCAAGCCAAAAGGTTTCAATTCGTCAGATGCAACCTTGTTGTGGAAAAGGGTTATGCCACCGACTAATCTCACACGGTACAATTTGACATTATTTGCCATCACGTTGAATGAGCTTACTCCCGGACTGAAGGTATAATGATGTATTAAATCATTATTTGATATGCATTTTCCTTTTTCTTCTTATGCATTTCTAATTGTGTGTTATAGCCTTTTCTGATCCCGGGTATTTGATCACGGATTAAAGGGGAAGCTCCCGCCCACTGATTCCAGGCTGAGACCAGATCAGCGGCACCTAGAGAATGGGGAATACGAGAAGGCTAATATGGAGAAGCAAAGATTGGAAAAGAGGCAAAGAATGGTATGTTTGAAAGCTGTGTGTTATATTGTGTACGGAAAGCATGCATTCTATCTCTTCTTTTCCCTTCCCCTTGTATTTGGAGTTCTTATTTTAGCAGTGGTGAAAAATTATGAATGTAGGATTAAGGAAAATAGAAAGATCAGATACAAATAACACTGAATATATTATTGATAAGTAGTAGGATACAAAATACTAGCTTAATACCTTTATTTATACTAATGGCTAGGTCAAATACTAGTACTTTTAGTGTGAGTCGAAGCCCACGAACTAGAAGGCTAATAATCCTAATTACACACGTCAGGAATATGGCAAAAATCTGGTATTCTAAACTGAAGTTCTAAGATTTGCTTTCTCAATTAGATGAGTAATTGACTCTATAATTTATTTTGGATGTATTTTACATTAATTTAAAGATATTCTCAATATTCTCTAACACTTCCCCTCAAGCTAAAACTTACTATGCTTTCCCATAATATAGAACAACGCATTTTAATGGAAGGTAAGAAACTCAACAGCTTAACCATCCAAGCGATGTTAGGCAACCCAATGTCCCAGAAGAACAGAAACAAGGATGACTCGTGTTCCCAAGCCTGTAACATCTTTGGTTGCACATCCAATGAGAAAACTGAAATTGAAGGTGGCTCCACCTCGTTGATAGCCCTTTCCTCCTAACATAGGCCATTAACCTGGTGGCAACTCCATCTAATAGGCAGCCCTCTCCGCTAATATCTTCGCGGTGGCTCCACCTCATTGGTTGCTCTTTGCATCCAGCCAGGCGGCCCTTTCCTCCAAGCTCAAGCACAATAAGGTGCACCAAACGTTGTCAAGAGGACAACAACAGGAAACCAAAACCAAAACCAAAAACAGAAGAACAACCCAGAATTTGAATTTGTCCTTGTTGGAAAACTTACTAATCACAAAATTGTAGCGGTCATCACCCATACGTACAAGTCCAAAGCAGACCAAAACCAAGATACTCAAAAATCCGAGTCTAACATTCAAATGGCAGGAAATCAAACCAACGGCCACTCATAAATCACTATACTGTTGCCATTTTTTTAAAGCTGTTTCAAACTAAGTTGAAAGGGGAAGAAGTAAATAAGAGCAAAAAATAGAGAACCCAAAACTCTAATCAGCAGAAGGAACTCTCATCAGGGTGGGCGGTGCCACTCTGATACAAACAACAATGATAACTAAGCCCTATCCTACTAGATAGGGTCGGCTATATGGAGCAGACGACACTATTGTGTTATATCATAAATCATGTTTACGTTTAAATCATTAAAATCTAGATCTCTTTTAATAGTTGCACCTATAGTTTTATTTAGGTCTTCTTTTACCTCTAGTTACTAGTCTACCTTCCATCTAGGCTACTCTCATTACTGGGGCTTCTCCAGGCCACACATGTCCAAATTACTTAAAGTGAGATTCTACCATCTTTTCTATAGTAGGCGCTATCCCAAGAATTAAGGAAAATGGAAAGATCAAACACAAATAACACTTAATATATTACTAATAGATGATACGATATAAAACACTAACCTAGTATCTTTATTTATACCGATCGCTAGGTCAAATACTAATAATACTAGTTCTATTAGTATGAGCCCAAGTCCACTAGCAAGAAGACTAATAATCCTAATTAAAAACACAAGGAATATGACAGAAATTAGGAATCTCAAGATTTGCTTTCTCAATTAGATGACTAATTGAGTCGACAATATATTTTGAATATATTCTACATTAATTTAAAGATATTCTCAATATTCTCTAACAACTATGTACTTGTGAATTTTTTAATTGTTGTATGCAATAAACCTGATATTTATTGCTATTACTATATTATGTTTGGAGGCATTTTCATGACTAATTTATGTATCGTTAATGGTACGTGCTTGTGGGGTGTGTGTGTATTTATAAAGCCCCTACTACTATTTGTTTGAAATTTGAAGTGAGCATTCATAATATCACCAATATTTGATTAATAGTTTAATTCATCGCTACATTTATGCATGTTTTGGGAACTCGACTGTAAGCAATCTGTGACCCTGTTTGTGTTCACCTTTTTTGACCTACAATTAATATTAGAAAAATACTTGATAGTCAGAATTTTTTGCCTGTAAATGAGTGAAAGAATGATGTGGCATGATTAGTGGTCTCTAGATGAATAAGTGGGTCCTGCCAATATATTTCATTAAACAATTACCATCATTTCTGTGAAAATTGTAGTTATGTTATTCTGGCTTTGTAAAATTGCTATTAATATTAAAATTAATTTTCTTATGCTCTTATGCTTGTATTGATGTGCCTTTAGACAGGTATACTCCATCCGTTTTGAAATGACTTTTCAGTTTTTAATGTGCATATGAATTAAGGAGATTATTAGAAAAGCTTCAATGTTGAAAAAATTTAGGCATATTTTATAAAATTACCCTTACTATTCAATCCTCTTCTCTTTTAATTATCTCTTTTCACTTTCTCTCTCCTCCACTACTCCCTCATTTAATAGTGGTATAACTAGAAAAAAAAAATAGTCTAAATTTCCCAGATAGATAATTATTTGTGAAAAAATAAAATTTTAAAAGTGGACAACTATTTCAAAATGGAGGGAGTATTTTACAATTGTCGTATATTATATAAATATTGTAGACTTTTTAAGAAAAGAAAAAAATTAATGATATATTCTCTTAAAATATCCTCTTAATTATCCTCCTATTTTCTCATTAAAAAAAAGGAAAATATTGCATTTTTTTTTATTTTTAAGATATTGAATGCATTTGCAAGACATTCAATATTTTCCTTATTTAGAAATTAGGAGGATGATTAAGAGGATATTTATGAGGGTATATTATTGTTCAAAGAAAAAAATTCTTATTATACCAATAAGGCTTACGTGTTTTCTACGTATATCAATGTGCCTTTTTTTACGTATATTTTAATGATCATGCTTTTGATACAGTCAAGGAAAATACAAGAAAGTGGTTGGAAACCTAGGTGGTTCCACAAGGAAGGTGAAAATGGAACATTTCGATATATTGGCGGGTACTGGGAAGCGAGAGATCTAGGAAAATGGGATGGATGCCCAAATATATTTGGTGAATTTAATGAAGGCGCCGTCGATCCTTTGGATGCATCTTGATTTTAGTTCAGGTAACGATTACATATGCTCCAAAGCATGTTTGATGTTCTCTAAGCAACTTAATTATAGTACTCTACACGCATGATGCATGCCAAAAACTTACCCACTACATGTTTGAGAGATACGTCTTAGGTCTTAAAGCATAAGTTCATTAGAGATAGCGCACGATCCTATATATGGCCATGACATGCTAATGCTGTTGCAGATAATAATGAATAATGCAAATTGTTGTGGCGGGTTTATCTTGAACCTTATTGCATGGCGACTGGTTTTTACTGAATGGAAGGGAGAGTAATGAAAATGAGGCTCTTTTGTAGTTATGGTTGGACAGGTTTGTGGATTGCCCGTGTTGTGGTTTCAACAACAAAAACAAGGGGAAGGAGTAGCAAAAATAACTTCAGGCAATTGTATCTGAAAGTTGCTTTTGTGAGTTTAAATGACTTCAATCGCCCATGGCTCGTGAAGTTGTAATTTTGTTGACCTAATGATCCAAGGGTTGCATGTACACAGCTCTGCAGAGAGCTTTGGAGTGAGAATCTCAAACCGAGGCTGTTACTTCATCTAGTCTAAGCTGAGCAAATAATTAAGCTTAGAACAGTTGTTATATTAGGGTGTCGCCTGTATGTTAGGTTGTTATAATCTTTTTTCCTTTAATTTCCGTTTTCTTAAAATTTTGTTAGTATGTAATTATTAATTTGGGGGTATTAGTTTATGTAAGATTGTCTCCCTCTATCCTTGATATAGCTACTGACATGGCTGAAAGGCTATCGATTTATTTCATGATTGTTTGCAATTAAGAAAAAATAAATAACGAGATGTGTATCTCATTTGAAGTGTACTACGTTATTTCATATATAAAGCTTTAATATGAAATATTCCCCTCGAAGCAGACACTAGCCTAGAAGCTCCCTTTTTCCAACCGAAAAAAAGGCGAACTGAGCTCTACACCCAAGCCATTAACCACGTAAGAATTAGACAGGCTAAACAGCTTCTAAAAGTAACTCTAAAGGTTGGAGAGTTGAAATGAATCACCCCCCGGTGGAAACCAAACCATGAGACATGCCAACAGGGAATGGAAAACGCTTGAGAGTTAAGAAGGAGTTTTTAATTTTTTTAAATCTGTCATGCAGTTTTTTTTTTTAATTTATTTTTTTTTTGGCTTTTGTATTTGGTCGTGTATGGTCATGGAGTTGAAAATGAGTTAGATGGGTGAGAATTTGTTTTTCTTTTTTATTTTTTGGGTCAACTATGGGTGAGATGTGAGATATCATAAGTTTGAATTGGGCTCGTGGCCCAAGTTGAAACCATCCTACGACCCAACTATCAAAAATTAGTGTGTCCGTCACTTATTTTTGGTTTATATCGATTGCGTTAGGGTTTGTGTCGTACATCACTTGGATTATACATGCATAAAGACATTAGAATAATTGCTCCTCGTAATACAATAACAGGGGTTCAATCTCCATTCCATTTCCGTCGCCCAATTTCCCCCATCTCCCAGACCCAAAAAAAAAAAAGGAAAATGATTTTGATAATGTTATCTAATCACATAATATTATAAGTGTAATTATTAAAATAAGGATTGCGAAATTAAATTTTTAAAATATTCAATTCATGTGACATAAAAAAAGGAAGAGATGTTCAATTTGTTGTTTGTGCAATCGTTTTTTTTGTCAGGGCTTTTAGGTTGTATATTCGTACTTCGCATAATTCAATATTAGAGTACATTTTACGCGTGGCCTCTTGTGGATATAGGGACTAAAATCATTTTTTATGTTTGTATTATTCATTTTTTTAATTTGAAAATTTAAAACAGCATTTATTTTATTTCGAATCTGGATTTTGAATATAAAGATTAATAATTGAATAATATTAACTAAATTAAATTTTTTGCAGTTAAATCCATAGTTTAGTGGTTGTCTCCTACATATCTCATTTGAGTCTGCATATTCCGTGTTCAATTTTCATTCCCTCTCCTTACAAAAATATCCCTATTCCTTAGGAATAATTTCTAGCTTCACTACTTTTGTTAAAAAAAAAAAAACTAAAGGAAATCCTTCAATTAGTACAGAGTCTACATTTGCAATTTTTCACTCCTAGGACCAATATTTTTTTTTCTTTTAAACTTACGGTTGTTGATATATCGGCTAGCAGTGCGTAGTTTTACCACTTTTTCTCTTTTTCTTTTGTAATATATTGATTTTCGAAAATCAATTACTTTTAGCTTTATAATGTAGAGATTCACTTAGATCCGATATATAACTTTATTAAATGTCCTTTTCACAAACATTGAAAATTGTTATCCTGTCGTAGGATCGAAGCCTGTTGTCTCTTAGATATGTTAATTAAATTTCATACCTCAAGCCGACTCTATTCCTTCAACAACAAACACCAAAGGTATTTTCCTTCAAATAAACAGACTTTTAAGTACCGATTGGTATGTGGGGTAGTCCATTTGGATTATTGGAAATATTTGATTAAATTGTTTAGGTCCATAATATTATCTTGTTTGGTTGGACAATATTACTGATAATCTAGATTTTTAAAGTAATATGAATTACTACCAATATGATAATATGGATTACTCCCTTAAAAGGTGGTAATGTGAATTACCACCAATGTGGCAATCTTCCCATCATTTTTATTATTATTGTTGTTATTGTTATTATTAAAAATAAACATTATTATTAATATTATTATTGTTAATATTATTGTGATTAATTATTAATAATAATTATGATTAAATATTAATTATATTAATACCTAATTATTATTAATTAATAAAAATTATTAATAAAATTAATTATTTTCTAATAATTATTATTAATAAAATTAACTATTATAATCATAATTAATAATTAAGTTTTCTCATCCTTATTAATTAATAATTAATATAAATTATTAATATTATAATATTATTATTAAACTAATAATTAATAATAATTAACTATTTATTATTATTATTATTATTATTAAATATTTTATTATTATTATTATTATTATTATTATTATTATTATTATTATTAATTTAATGCATATATTACTTAATAATCTTTTTTATATACCAAATAGGATAATATAAATTATCAATTAGATTATCTATATATACCAAATACTGCATTTGATATTATCAATAATTTAAAATATGATAATATTTTTAAGTGGTATAATATATTACCAACAATTTTAATAAGTAATATACCAAATACTACCTTAATATTATAGTGATCCTCAAACTGACGAAGGCAAGATAAGAGAAGAATAACTCAATCATATTGAGTCAAATATACTCTAAGAAAACTAAACTTAACCATTTTAAAACTCTTGGTACTTCGATTCTTCCAAATCCTCATAAAATGAAAGCAGTAAGTTCAAGGCCTTTTTTCTCGAATAAAAAAAAAAATTCAAGGGTTTTAGGTAAACATGATAGGGTGTGTTTCAAGGCATATGAAACTATTCTTGAGAATAATCACTTGAAAATGATATATTTCCATTTTTGTTTCAAGTTTTCTTAAAAATATTTTCAAATACTATTCATTCACAGAAAAGTTATATTCTCATGTTTTTATAATTTTTTGTTCCCATCATAGGTGTCGGGAATGAATCATTCCCATGACATAGGAATGAAAATTGTTAAACAAAAATACTAAAATATCTCTCAATTAATAATAATAAATGATATAATTAATTATATTATGGATACTTTAAGAATTATTAAATATATTCCCAAGAATATGTACTATAAACTAAACATGATTTAACTTATTCTGGGAGTCTCAAAAAATATTCTCAAAAACTTTTAATGCAAAACAAACAAGTTTTTATAATACTTAGGAATGATATTTTTGGGCATAACATTTCAAAAAATGTGATTTCCAAAAATATAATTTCGGACTTGAAACAAACTCCCCCTGAGATCTTTGTTCAAAAGCATGGAATAGTTCACATTGCCAATCTATCAAGCCATATCAGAGAATCTCATTTTAAATGGAAACAATAATCCTGTGGCAATTGCTTTGCGAATACACACTCTGCTCTGTAAACCTAAGATTTTATTGGTGACCATTTGCACATGGGGTACATCATATTCATATCATATTCAACACTTTCCACGCTAAGATTTTCATATATCTTCGGCTGAATCAAGTGACCATAACTGACTCTCAACCCCATTATGCTGTCAATTATTCACCATTGAATGCGATGGGTGAATCATGAACTTGAGACCTTGCTTACATTACATAGCATTTTTTATTATCTTTGTGAGTAATTTTTTTTGATATATCAGTGATAATAAAGTTTGAAATCCCAATCTCATGCATATCATCTAAATTTCTTATCACTAGACTACTTTTAATGGTTTTCTCAACAATTTGTTTGAATCGGATTTAATTTATAATTGCAGAATATTTATTTATTGTAGTGTGCGATAATAATAATAATAATCTATTACATATATAAAGAGGATTCCCATTGATAACTATTAACTAATTCTTTGGTATCCAAATTTTTTATTCTTAAAGTACCTTTATTTTCTTTGTTAGTTACTTATCCATTTTTTGGTAACTTGCACGAAGTTATTGTTTGAAATTAAAGACTTTTAAATTAAAATTTTAACTTAAAAATAACATGTGTAATAAAATATAATTAAACAAAGTAATAATAATGCCTTACCAGTTCTTCATGTCACAAGTACTGAGACTGTGATATTGTCAACCAGATGTCAGACCAGAAAAACTTGTCAACTTTCATGGAGGGTGAGGCTATACACAATCCCTTACCAGCTCTTCATGTCACAAGCAAGATTGTGGTATTGTCAACCAGTTGTGAGACCAGAAAAACTTGTCTACTTTCATGGAGGGTGAGGCTATCTCACGGAATCCAAGGGTTATGATAGATATTGGTGTTCTAAGAGTTGGCTTAGTCAATTTTTTCCTAATAATAATTGCAGAATTAGAATTAGAATCCAAAATTCGCGTTAAAAAGCAATCTGTATTTACAACGCAAATTCTTGTAGGTTAATAGTTAGTCCTGAGTCCTGACTTTGCAAATAAGGAAAATCGCTCAGCACGCTAAGGTGGTGTTTGGTTTGAGGATTTTCATTTTTATTTTCACTAAAAATGAAAATAAAGGCTGAAAATATGTTTGGTGTTGTATGATTGAAAATATTTTTATTAAAAATAATGTTAAAAACACATACGAATTGAAAATACTGAATTCACGTTTTCAGTATTTTTAAAGTATTTAACTCTAAAAGTTGAAAATATTTTCATAAAAAATGTGGTGGTATAGTAGTAAATAAGTGGAATTCTACTACTTTCACCCTTCACAACCCGCCTTCAATTCTCGCGGAGGATTTTCTGGTTTTTTTAAACGCAATTTCGCAGAAATTTTGTTATATATTATTAATGACCAAAGCTGACATCTCCGCGCTAGCAGTGCAGCGGCGTGCACGTTGGTCTACATGCTTGAGGGTGAGGGTTCGAATCTCTGTTCACACAATTTTGTCTATCATTCAATTTTTTAAAGAGATAAAAGAAACAAAAAGGACAAAATATACAAAAAGAAATTGGTAGCTTAGTTGGCTCTATGTTGAGCCTAGAAACCTTGTGCTGTGTGTTCGAAATCTACTACTCATTTTTTTATTTTTATCAATCATTTAATTTTTTTCAAAAGGAAAAAAAGAAAAAAAAAGAACAAAACAAGAGAGGAAAAATGTACTATATATTTATATTTGTATTATTCTTAAAGTAATAAATTAAATATTTTTATTGATATAATAATATATAATTAAATGTCTATATTTTATATTAACCGTATATATAATAAAATAATATTAACTATAATATTTAAATATTATCTATGTACAAATCAAAACATACTAATTGATAATAATAAAAAAATAACTTAAAAAGTAAGTAACTTATTTTATTTTTAATATTTTATAGAGTTATTTATTATTTTAATAAATATTTTTAATAGATGAACAAAATACTAATATCAAATACATATGTCAATTTCATTATTTAATAATAAATATAATTTTATTATCTCAAATTTTATTTTAAAAATATATTTTGAAAATAGGTAAACCAAACATATTTTCATTATTTTTTCTTTTTAAAAATAGACAAACCAAACGTATTTCCTAAATCCATAAAATCTGAAAATGAAAATCCTTTTCAGAAAATAAAAACAGAAAATAAAAATAAGAAATATTTTCACAAATCAAACACACCCTAAACTTTTTATTTTATATTTTTCACTAATATGTTTATGTCTTATAGGATACTGCGCCAAGCCCATGACTTGCCTATAATGAAACGGATGAGAATCAAAGAGTAGAGAGGAAAATAAATTTCTTTGAGAAGACAGTAAAAAAGAGAACGATTAGTTTAATATTATCTAATCCTACTTAACAAGCCTACCTAAATTAAGAATAAGTTTGTTTCAACTTTTAAGAAAAGTAATTATAAAACTTAATTTTTTTATATAATTAAAAAAATAAAAAAGTAATTTTTTTTATAAATTACTCTTTTTAATTTTTACAAAAAGAATTAAAAATAAATTTTTGATAATCTAATTATTTTTAAAAATTATCCAAATATATGAAAGCTAATTTTTTTAATAAAAATAATTTTTTTATCTAAAAAATTATAACCAAACACACCTTAAAACATACAAGTCTTTAAATTCTATTCCACTTTCGTGGTAGGACAAGTATATATTTTTACCACTATTTTCTCTCATTCTGTTTCTTTTTTTTTGGTCTTGATTCTATCATTCTCCTTAAAGCCTTACTAAAAACTAAAAGCAAAAAAGCAAATATTGGATATCTTCAGAAAAATAACTTGCAACAAAGCAACTATTTTTTTTCTTTTTTGGATATACTCAACAAAGCAACTATTGGAGTACAATTGAATCACCGTGTCAACAACTAACTTAATTAAGAAAACTTCTTTATCTAATCAGGGTGAACAAATAATTCATAAAATCATTATCTATTTAGTGTAATCAGGCATTACCTCAATTTATTTCATTCATTGGCGCACTAATTTTTAATGGCTTAAATTTACTAGTCTAATTCGTATATTGAATGGATAATGTATTAACCATGATATATTAAGATCCACCATTTCAAAAAAAAGACAAAAGATAAATTTTCAAAATATGATATAATTTTAAATGATTAGGTTGAATCCATTTATAAAAAATAATTAATGGATGATTTGAATAATTATTTATTAAATAAATTATATATAAATTAAAATTTTTAACTAATATATTTTATTGAACTGTAAATGAATTAATAGTTATTGTTAACCCATCTATTTTAGTGCAATATCTAAAATCCATCCAATTATTTTTTACTCTTATTGTCTAATAATGATTCGAATTTTTGAGTTTCTCTTTTCCTTCAACAATTCTTTATACTCCATGATATGTTTTGGTTATGCTGTTATGGTTTGAGAAATATTTTGTATTGGATACTATACTAACTCACATTCCATTTACTGTTAGATAGGGTGTGAATCTCAGTTAGATAGAGTTCATAAATTCACATCTTATCTAATAGTGGATAAAGTATGAGCCAGTACGATATTGAACATAAAATATATATATATATATATATATATATATATATATATATATATATGACTATTTAAAGATAAATTTTTTGTTCCACCATTATTATTATCTCATTCATTAACAAAGAGGATACTCTCCAAAAAAATATATGTTGAATTGAAGTTGGGTATCGAGTTTTTTTTTTTTTAATATTTGAATTGGTCTATATATATATATATATATATATAACATGTACGTATCCAACATGCATGTATCATACGCGTATCCACAAAGTGTCCATATCAACAAGCTTGATCACGCTAGTAACTTGACGCGTCCTTGCTTACTAGCGAGTATCCTATCTTTGTGTGCCTCCCACCATGAATTATTTATTCTGCATTATTGATTATTGTTTAGTAGTGTACAATCAAAGAAGGCCCTCCTCTATTAATAAGTTTATATGGAGTCGTTGAATATTGACATAGAGAGATTTTTGGACGCTTCTGGACATGTTATCTTAAATAGGGCTCGGGGGACCTCTCATTACGTGCAGTCTTTGCTACCCATTGTTGGGACAAGATCCCATTATCCCAAACTTGAGAAGGATTTCATGCGCATAGCCAACTTCAGTCTTCATCCAGATTAATTAATTATTTCCTTTTTCCGTGGCACATGTTAATTATTTCCTATTGCTATATATGTTCTCGCACACCATCGGTACGTTGAAATGTGCTGTACATTTAAGTAAATAAATATGAATATTAACAGTACTGGGTTAGAATGAGTAATGCTACCTCCTAATAAATCATGTTAAAATGTTCTTAATTATACAAAAAAAAAGTTTTAATAAAAAATTAAAAAACTTATATTTTTAAAAAAACACAAATAATACATCTAATTTCGTTAAACTGATTAGGAGAATTATAAGATTGATTCATACAAGATATAAAATTATTTTTTGCAAAACTAATCCGATTTTTTAACTCTACGTAGGACCTCTCCTCAGTTAGGTATTAAATACATATCAGTTATTGGTTAAATTTAATAAGTTTTAAATATTTATTGTAGGAACTAGAAATTAATGAATATTAACTAATTTAAAAATATTGATATCATAATTTGAAAAAAAAAAAAAAACAAATACAGTAACTTCTTTCTTTCTTAGTTTCTTCGTTATATTTATTTATTTATTTTTCTGAATTCCGAGTTGCATTTTTAATTGAATTGTTAGAAGCTTGATTTCAGTACTTTTTTTTTTTTTGGGCAAAGCCTGATTTCAATACTTATTTTGCAGTTTTAGCAAACATAGTTTTATTTTGTTTTGGATGTTTATCCTTATAGTCCGTGATCTGATTGAGTATCTTTTATTTTATATTTGTATTGCCCCTTGAAATGTCCAAGATCATGCAGTCAGTTTATGTTTCTTGCGTCAAATTCTTTGGATAGAACGATCAAAAGTGGATGCGATAAAATTCTGTACACAATAAATTAATGAAACTTAGTTGTGACATAGACCTTACTTTTGTTCTTTGATGTTTTCTGTCCTTCTATTATTTAATACAGAAAAATGTTACCCCCGATATTTAGAGTGCCGCTTAATGTCCCGCGTTTGAAACAAACATACGTGTAGAACACATGGATGACATGGATGAAAGGATCTAAATAAATAGAATTTTTTTTTTTAAACAGATATGCTATATAGATATGGTAAAGACAATGTATAATAATGCAAGACAGGTGAATATTAAAATATACCTGTATATCAAGATAAAACAAATATATTATTTAGTATATACATAGATAAAGTCTTAGTCTCATCTATTACCATCAAGTTTGTATCTTTCTACATTATATATTTGAAAAATGTGATTTATACATTTATTTCCTTGATATATTGAGATACCCATGCATGTTGTTCGTTCATTTTCATAAAATAAAAAATAAAAAAGAAATGCAAATGTGTTTTATGGTTGACTAAATGGAATGTCAGTGACAATATGAGGAGTTGGATATTCATATAACGCAACTCTATATATTCTATGTGATAGAGATACTGTAGTGAGTGTTAAATTTTAATGTTAACATCACTCCAATAAATAACACATGATTGGAAATGACCCATATTCATTCTTTCAGCTTTCTTCTTTTCCATACTATATGCAAGATAAAAAGGTTATAAGCTTATTATGTAAGTTGGCAACCAGTGCTTGACATTTTCCTTTTTATACGAAAACATTCAACTAATTAAGCAGCTGGTAGGGGGAAAAAAGAAAAAGAAAAAGAAAATGAAAAGCTACAATATCATTATCAAGAGAAAACCTATGCATGGCAAGCAGTGTCTGTTTCTTCCAATTCTATGCCCTCCTCAGCAAGCCTTTTGTCCTTGTAGACATACCACTTAGCACACACCAAGTAAATGGCCACATTCAAAGCACTCAAAATAGCTAAAAGCCAATAGAAGTCATAGAGTTTCCCTTGGTTAAGGTTGTCCGCAAGCCACGGCTTGCTGTTCCCTGTCACCTTGTGCACTATAGTCACCAACAAGGAGCTAAAGAAGAACCCCAAAGACAACGTGCTCAAGAACAAACCCGTGCTCATTGTTTTCATCCCTTTGGGACATTCCCTTAGGAAGAAGTCTAGTTGCCCTATATACGTGAACGCTTCCCCGGACCCCACAAAGAAGAATTGAGGGACCAGCCAGAACACGCTCAAGGGTACCACCTTAGAAGGTTCACCTTCCAAACCATGTGATCGTGCCACTCTTAATCGCTTTATCTCGGTGAGTGCCGCTGCCACCATGGCAAAGATTGAGAACACTAACCCTACGCCAATGCGCTGCAAAGGGGTTAGCCCTTGCGGGTTGTTTAACACTTTCCTCGCGATTGGGACGATGATGCGGTCGTAGATGGGGACGGTTACGAGGATGCTTCCGACGAAGAAGACGGTGAGCGACGCCGCCGGGATCTGGAAGGATTTTCCGATGTGGCGGTCCATGGTGGTAGCCTGTGACACCGAGAATGTGGTCATTTGGGCGTAGACTGTCCAGAACATGATGGTGGTTGCCCATATGGGCAACATTCTTAGCAGCAGTTTGACTTCTTCCACGTCCGTTAAGGTTGATAGATACCACTTCCTCTCCGCTTTGGCTTCACCGTCTGTGTTTGGGTCCCTGATTGCAGCCTTATCCAAGAAGCTGCTCCATCAACGGCCGAACAGAATATCCAATTAATTAATTATTTAATCGTTTAGAGCTAGCAGTCACCACCAATAATAATAATAATAATAATAATAATAATATAATGATAATAATTGCACTATCTCGTGTGTAAGCACAACACAGCATTTTTTTTTTTTTTAATGAATGAGTTTGACTATATCCATGAAACCACATTATTATGTCTTATCCTAAAATATGTAAATAAATTAGACTATAATCGCTCTCCTCTATCTAATCTACTTTGGAGTGTCTTTGTTACAAATTCTTTACAATACCAAGGAGCATTTATTGAAAGGAAGTTTTCAGAAAAGGGTATTGGAAAGCTAAATTTATCTAGTTAATTAAATGTACAGATCCCCACATTTGTGGTAGGAGGAATCTCCCTAAAATAAACGGGTTCTTAACAAGTGAATATAAAATTTCGTGGGCTACCTGGTACTAATAGGAGATATATAGACAAGAATCAATTCACGGAAGAAAAGTAGCCGACCTTGCCACATGATATGAGTTGTGCGCATTGATAAGGTTCTGGTAGCTAGCCAAAAGGGTTTGTGTGTTTTGTTTGTTTCGGCAGAAAGCTTGTATGTATCGGGCATAACATCCAAAGAAGCTTTTCTTAAATTAGAGGTGAGTTTAATTTCTATTACTACACTCAGGTATTTGCATCGCTAGACACACCACATTCACGATCACAGGCAGTGTTAGGCATTGACCTAGCACAAACCAAAGTCACGTCCGTGACAGAGTTAGGTAGTGGGTGAAAGACAACTGTAAGAAAGGATTCGCAGATCAAGAAAGTGCTTGATCGATGCAGGACAAATGATGCGTGAACGTACACTGAGAAACAGCCTTGCCATTGCTGTACTCCTCGTGATTCCACTTGGGGTTTTTGACTCCTGAGTTTTAGAGCCGACTATATACTTTTCTTTTTCTTTTTCTTTTTTTTTTTTTAATCGGTAAAAACCAAAAAGCATAGTGGGCAACTAGGAGGGGAGTGCATAGCGAGAGATTCCATTATATTCCATCCTCAGATGAATCTCAACGGAACCTGTAATGTTAATTTGGATATAACAAGTGAAAATAAAAGTGGGTATCTCGTAGGGAGAAAAAGACCTAAAGTATTTAATGAGTAGATTTCTCTCTAAATAAATATTATTTGTATAATTTTTTGAAATATCTTTTAAAAGATATTTTAAAATATTTTTTAAATATTAATTAAAAAATTAAAATTTATTTTCAATCAATATTTTAAGAATTCTTTAAAATATTTCTTTAAAATTTAAAGATAACTTAAAAAATAGTACAAATAATATTTCCCTTCTCTCCAAGAGTCTCTATTTGTTATCTCCACATTTTTATATTGGAAACATCACCAAATCTAAACAACACAAAGGTGGCGTTTGTGTGTTCTTTCCTTTTGGTGTGGGTTTCATAAACTGTTTCCACTTCTATGGCCACGAGTGAAGAAATTAACAAAGATGAAAAAAGATGAAATGATATTTAACAACTAGAAAGTGACACTATAGATGTGTCCATGATTTTGTCAAAGAAAAAGAAGAAAGAAAAAAAAAGGAGAGAAACAATAGATAATAATAATAATAATTAATGTTATGTTATGTGATGAAAATACTATATTTAAGTAACATTTCTCAAATAACACCTATCTAAATATGATTATTAATCAATCATATACCATTCAAAGCAAAAATCATGAATGAATGCTAAGCAAGAAGTTTATTTCTTCTTTCAGCTCGTGCATGAACATGGCCGGCCAGGACAGCGAGCAAACGAGCCAAAACAACTTAGTTGTCCATTTCATGACCGACTCTGTATGCCCAATAATGAAGCCTTAGGTCGACATGTTATTGCTAGCTAGAAAGTTGAATTCATACGATTATTGAACATGGAGGCCCACCCTCAAAGATATGATCACTGTTACGGGTCGCCATTAATTCCACGACTGAGTTTTTTATCTCAACTATTTGTCAACCTCTCGTGGGGGTGACTCTTGGTTCAATTATTCATACTTTTTTCCAAATCAAATGTCCTTTCTAAAATTTCTCATACAAAATTTAAAGTATCCTAGAATCGCACGCAATGATTTGTTTGCGCAATTACTTTCTAATGTCAGCTTGAATAAAATACACAAAATCCCAAAAGCACTAAATCTGCTTAAATAAAAGGTCAGAACCGTTTTGTGAGAAAGGAAAGGAAAAAGTGGGGCCAACATTTGTAACTTTTTTTTAGGTTGAAGAAACAGTAATCAAAAATATTATTTTATGGGTATCTTTGTATGATAGTAAAAATAGGGATTAAAATTTTATAAATGAATTCTATATATAAAGTATAATTTAATTTATACATAAGAATTCATTTATGAAATTTTAATTTCTATTTTTACCTTTATATCAAACACACTATAAAAAAAAGTTATTTTATATTAAAAATTCTAAGATTAAAGGGACACTTAAAGTTACATTTTTTTTTTCTTTTGAAGTAGAAAAAAATATAAAAAATATTTTTTCTGATTACTTTTGTCTTTGTCACGTTGTAAGTGTTGTCTTAATTTCTCAAAATCTATGTTCAAATAACGCCCTTTAATTGTAAACTTACATGCGGTTAATGAAAAAACTTTAAAGTAGAATATTGTATACATTGCATATGGATAATTACTGGAGAATTACTGCATTTGTATTCATTACCAGTATAAATTATTCTAATAAACAAAAAAAGGAGTTTCTCACAAAATATTATTGATGACTAATAATGACACTTAAGACACGCATGTTTTGCTATGCTCCTGCTTAAAAATGGTGTATAATACACCTGATGATCCGATGACGAAGATCGATGGTCTATCAGTACTCTAACACTACATGGATGCATCGGAGTCGCCCCCTTTCTTCTTGTTTTTCTCCTTCCTTCTTCATTTTTTCTTTCGTCGCTTCGTCGCTTCACCGTCGATGCCACCGCCAACCCACCCTTCGGCGTCGCCGCTGACCCACCCTCCAGCGCCACCATTGCCCCTGATACCCATGCTCCACTGCATCACTGCCCATGTCTCTACCTCGTCGCGCCATTGCCTAGCTTTGCTGGCCCATAGTCGATGTCCGTGTGGCCTTCGACGTCGCAGAGCTTCCGTCACCTTCCCCTGTTACGGATCCAACGCCCTTGTCATTCCTGCTATTTTGCCGATTGAAGATTCTATAGCTTAGGGGATGTGTTCTCCAGTTTCCACTTTTATCTTTGGTATGGTGTAGTGGGCCTCCATGAGGTGGACAATGTCGAAGGTGAGGGTGGCAGTGGCGACAGTGACAGCAACGAGGAACGAGAAGAGGAAGAAGAACTAGAGAAGGAGTGAGAAGAATTAGAGAGGTGAGTGATGGTACTTCAATACTCCTAGTGATCGATTCTATTGATACACCGTTCCATCTTTAACATTAGATGAAAAGGTGTATAATGCATCATTATTAAGAGAGAGCATTACGGATGGCGCCTGACACTTAAACAAATTTACACAAAAAAATTTCATAGATGTCTTCATTTAAATTTATTTGAAAGAGAAGAGAACAATATAATTGCGTACAAGTGATTTTCGTCCAACCTGGAGATGATACGTTTTGGATCCCCGACAATTTGGTTTAACTTAAGCTGAAAATCTTGACAAGACAACTAATATTTTTAATTTTGCACGCAACATACTTATAGGAACGCATCGTTACTTCATAGTAAAAGCGTTATTATTTAAGGTAACACCAGCAATAACTTATAATAACGGGAATAATTAGTAATCACTACCATACCGAAGCAATCAACCTAGAATAATGAATGGATGAATGTCACGTCAAGAAAAACTGAATGAGTGAAAGAATGAAAAATAAAATTTTGAAGAGTTGGAAATTTTGTTAGAAATTTTTTTTCCCATTAGAATAACTTGTTATATTTAGTGATTTTTGGATAAATAAACGATATATTGTTAGAGGCGAAAAAAAGTTTTGTTTCATACCATGTTCATTAATCAATAGATTAGCTATTATATTAAAAACAAAAGACAAATGGAAGACAATGATAACTTATAAAATTGATATGATGGTTGATGAAAATAGTCCAGAGAAAAACTTTTACCTTATTCTAATCCAAAAGCATCCAAGAATTTATCGAACAGGTGGGTCATATATACTAATTCATGCAATAGTTGTGAAATATTGCTCGAATGAAAAAGACAAGGTGAGAATTTTTTCTTACCGGAACTGCTTGCTGTGAGGCAACATCTGCTTCTTCTTCCTCATTGCTTCATCGGCGATGTCGTCCACTTTGAACAACAACGACGAATCCGAAGGCAAATCCAAGCGCCTCTTCCGCCACGCCGCCACGAGCACCACCGCAATCTGCGTCAGCGGGCTCCCCACCAGTTTCTTGAACCGGTACCTCCTAGTCCCCGACAAGAACACAAGGAGTGCCCCCAAGATAGCACACGCACAAATCCCGTAACCCCAGTCCCTGCCTAGGTGATCCTGAATGTACACAAGAATCGTCACCGCCGCAAGGGACCCTATGCTTATGAAGAAGAAGAACCAGTTGAAGAACTTTATCATCTGCTTCTTCTCTCCTTTGTCCGAATCGTCAAATTGATCGGAGCCAAAGCCTGAGACGCTTGATTTCAAGCCACCAGTGCCAAGGGCAGTGGTATAGAGAGCTAAATGGAGCACGGTTAGTTGCATGTTGGTTGCGGGTACGCAAGTTTTGGTTGCGTCTGCTGTGCATTTTGGAGGGTGTAGGCTTGGAATTATGGTTGATATCGTCAAGATTGTAACACCCTGGTTTATGTTTATGTGTTCCGCAAGACCAAAGAAACAAGTTTTATTAAGACCCAAACAAAGAAAATAAAACAAATGAACTTTAAAGTAGGGTGCTTCAGTGCCCTGACTCAAAAAGGCAGAGCATGCTCTGCTTCAAAATTGGAACCAAAATGAAATGTTCATTAAAGGGTGGTGGAATGTCTTACAGCTGCTTGAACGGTTGCAAAGATGGCTATGGTGAGGTATCTGTCAAAGAAGGCATTAAAAAACAAAAAAAGAAATCTAGTGAGTACTCACAAGTAGTGATAAATTGGGAGAGCACAGCGACAAATGTTAATTGAATAAAATAATTGAATCTAGCTTTGATTTTATCTTTGAAGGAATGCTCTAAAGGGGGTGAACACAAACCTTCCGATGAAAGTGTCGGCCACGAAGCCACCGAGCAAGCAGAGCATGAAAGAGGTTCCCAAGAAGTTGGTGACTATGTTGGCAGAGGAAGCGTTTCCCAAATGCATCGTACCCGTCAAATAGGTCACCAAATTCACGGCGATGCCAAGTGTTGTTAACCTCTCCATTGCTTCTCCTCCTGATATTATATCACACAAGAAAATTAAAATAAAATAAAAGGAAACAACCCAATACGAGCAAGACTAGGCGCATCAAATAATCAAACAAGAGGATATTTTCATGCGCTAGTAGCGTAAATTTTTGACTGTTATCTAATAGAGCATAGGGAAGGTAATGGTAATGGAGACCTAAAATCATGGCGGCAGCAGCCCAACCACCGGTTTTGGACCTCTCAGCTGGGCGCCCCTGGTAGTCCCAGGCATCTGGTACGGTCTCCCCCTGTGTCTGAGGCAGAGTGCTCATTTTGTTGGGGGAAGGGTATGAGTGGTGAAATGGTTCCCAAGAACGGAAGTTGGGAGAGGGTACGGGCTCAAGGTTTTTGTGACCTTTATATATACATAGAGCAAGGTGATGGGGGCATGTTGGACTGGGATTTAAAAAATATTCATCATGGATGAGAGAGCCTATATGCCTAGCCAACCCTTCATTAGAATTATGTGTAAAATGGAATACCATAGCAATCATGGGCAAGGATAAAATAAATTAATGATAGCAATTCTCACTATAAATCGTTATCTAATCTTTGAAATCAGCAAATTCTTTTATTTAACTAGCATAAAACAAATATAATAAAAAATTAATTTTAATACATTGTTAATGTAAAAATTACCGTTCAATCACATATTACTATATGAAAAACTTTTAAGATAAGAGAGCTGCTCTGGTGAAGACAGTAAAAATTATCTTCACATGAAGATGTTAGCTGGTGCCACTAGGAGATAACATCTGTTCTTTGAAGGCCCACACTTATTTACTTTGCAGTGACTTCTCTGGTACATATCACAAGTGGTGCAGATTATATAGATCTGTCGTCAGGAGATGACATATGTTCTTTGAAGGCCTACACTTATTTAGTTTGCGGTACTGATCTCCATTCCCACAATCTACAACAGATAGCGGCCACTATTCTTCTCTGTACAGTCAAAGTTCAACCTTCACCACGACTTACTGTGTCGACGAAATACGTCTCGACGGCATCAGCACTACTGTCGGCAAAACCACTAGGACGACCAAAACTGAGAATTCATGATGAAAATCATCCAGGACCAGAACCAGAACAGTTGCAACAAAGAATAATTGTAGCATAGAAATACAATCAGTTATAAAATGCCAGAAATCCTCACCAAAACAACAAAATCCTCAAATAAATATTAGAAATTCATGGTGAAATCCATCAAGAACACATAACAGATCCGAAGTTCAAAACAATAAAGAAAATAATTGAAAACACCAGTATGTTCAATATCCAATAAGATACTACAATAAATAAAATAAAAAAATAGAAAAATCAAAACGCCGGATCGAGCTCTGCTATTTGCCGCCGTGAGCTTGCACTCCTGTCTTGAGCTTCTGTGCTCTTAATGGCGTCATTCTTAAGCGCTGGGATGTCCTTGTAGGTGGCCCTCATCTCCTTCATCCTCCGCTGATAGACGCCATCGTCCGTGGTGGTGAGGACGCTCTCCTCCTAGATGCGGCGGTGTGAGTAGGTGGTGAGGACCAAGCCCAAGTTGGCTCCGCACTGATTGAACTATGTGTGTGCCTTAGCACCGCCAATAAGGTGGGTCGCCGGTGGATTGGTTGTCGGACAAAAAATCATCATTGACATTAGCAGATCTGAAACCACAATGTCCGATGGATGAGTCACCTACTTCTCTAGGAACAAATTGGAACCCTCACCGATGGTTGAGCCGTCGGAGACATCGAGGAAGGCAGCTAGGGAGTTGAAGGCGACTTGAGCTCGAAGAACGAGTAAGAGGAAGCAAGCTCTGAGTCGTTGGCGGTGGTGCAGAGGACCAGAGATGGATGGCATCGGACAAAAGGTGGCATTGGTGTCTATGTCTTCGACCTCCTTTCGGAATTTTAAAACAAACAAAAATTAATTACTAATTATCAGTCTAATTGAAATTGTTTAAAGCTGAAACAAATCTTAATCTCCATGTGGCTCACCAAACAACCCTCCACATGTCACTCTCTTTTTGATCCATGACAGATCTATATAATCTGCACCACTTGTGATCTGTACCAGAGAAGTCATCGCAAAGTAAATAAGTGTGGGCCTTCAAAGAACAGATGTCATCTCCTAGTGGTACCAGCTAACATCTTCATGTGAAGATGATTTTTACGGTCTTCACCAGAACAGCTCCCCTAAGATAATAGGTAAGATAGTCAAACACTTTTTATTAATATAATAATATATAATTAAATAATAAGATAAAATATTTTTATATTGATAATATATTAAAATTAAATTTATTTAACAATATTAAATTCAACATTATTATGGATATCTTACATTTAATTTGTTGGATGCTAGAATTTGGTCTCACTAAGATTAAGCAGGATGATTTCTTAAAAACCTTGGGCGAGATAGTGGGATATATATATACTATAATTAGTTGAGATTAATTTTTATATATTAATAATGTAAAATAATTATAATATAATTATTTTAAAGAGTTTTAATTTAAATGCATTGATAGTGTAAAATAGTTTTATACTGTTAGCTAATAGAAATAATAAAAAGTACCAACTCATATAAATAATTATCCATTATAATAAGGGACCTACCATAATTTTTCACATTCTCCTATTTCTATTAATTGACAGTATAAAACTATTTTATACTGTCAGTGCATATCAATTAAACACTTAATTTATATATGCTGACAGTATAAAATATTTTTATATTATCATCCAATTATATGTTGCCACAAAAGTAAATATGCAAGACCCTTTCCCCCACTACTCCAAAAGTTATGCAAATTGAAGGATTTGATTGGACGACAGTGTAAAAAAAATTTACACTTTTAATACATACAAATTAAATTTTTATTTTTAATAAGTCACATAATTTTTGCAGTTTAATATTGATCATTTGTTTAAGATTTAATTATCAAGAATTATTTTTGTGTGTATATACAATTAATGAGGCCGACTCTTTTGTATTTTAAAGACACGCTTGTACACTAACATGCAACGTCTGTTTAGAAGCATCATTAATCGAGATTAATTTTTATATATTGATAATTTTATATTATCAACTACTATAGAGTTAAAAAAATATTAAATTATGTTAGATAATTACCTATTATGATAATTATTTATTATAATTTGATATTTTTTTTATAATTTTATTAATTAATAGTGTAGAATTATTTTATATTATCAAATCATAAAAATTAAACTCTTATTAATTTAGCCGGAATAAGCAAGATACAATCATAATATACAACCTCTTTAATCATTGGATTTAGGCCTAGTTTGGTAGTATTTTTTGAAGGAGTGTTTTGTTTTATGACAATCATAAGCTAATTTTTTTTATTTGGTAAATTGAAAAGTTAGGGGGTGCTTTTAAGTAGAGATCACAGAATAGGTCGGACCCGCTGGGTTGACCTGTATAACCCGCAAATTTTGGCGGGGTGAGTTGGTATTTTCAACTCGCAAAAAAATTCAACCCACATAACCCACCTCGCTTGACCTGTGGGTTAAAGTAGGGTGGGTCGGGTTTGGTCCATGGGTCAAATTATTTTTATTTTCTTTTTTTTTTTCACACAATATATATAATATTAAGCTTTTTTGTTGGTATTTATATTATATTGGTGGATTTTATAATTTTTTTTGGACTATATTATTGATTATATTTATGCTTTTATGGATTATATTGTTGTCTTATTTTATATTTTATACTGTAAACATGGTTAATTTGTAGAGTGTGAATTTTTTAACGTATTTGGGTTTAAATATTGGCTTATGAGCTTCTTTGTTATGGTTATTTTGATTAGAAGTTCTATCTTATTTTTATTGAAAATTGTGATTTTTAACTATTTTAGAGTTAAGTAAATGGTTTAATACTTGATGAGTAAATGAAATGAGCATCTTTATATGAATGTTCTTTTGTTGCATTTAATTAAAAATTCTTTTATTTTTTAAAAAAATTTAGATAAATTAATTTATATAAAAAATATTTTTTTCTTTATTTTCCATTTTTTGGCGGCCAATCTGCTAACCCGCTATAGGACGGGGCGGATTGGCATATTCAACCCAAATTATTAACCCGAGTTAGCTCGCCCCACCCCGCTTAAGGCTTGACCCGCAGCCAGGCGAGGCAAAACGGGGCGGGTTGGCTCGTTTGCCATTACTACTTTTAGGAGCTCTTATGAGGTATTTTTTAGAGTTAGTTTCTGTTTTTTAAAATTTAAAAAATTAATATAACTTTACTCTCTTTAGTGACATTAAAAGTGAAAATAATTTTTTTAATATTTATATCTATTATAGTCATCTTAGATTTTAAAATATAATTTGAGCAAACATTATTTTTATGACTTCTACTTATTGAAAATAACTTTTACATTATTATACCAAACGATATTACTATAACTTTTTGAGAGCAACTTTTAAGGAGTTTAGTGATTCTCAAAAAATTACTTTCAAAAAGTTACAATAATACTAAATCAAACCTTATTACTCCCTTAGGTTGACTGACTAATGAGATAACTTTATTCAGAAAAATTATTATGTGCGCCCTTAATTGGATTGCTTTTGATGCCCACAATCCACGGTCACAAAATTCCGAGTACAAATTAAATCTTAAAATGTTTCATTGTATCTTTGAAAATCTGTGGATGCGTTTCTTTCATTGATAAGGGTTTGAAGCTTGGGTTAAAATTTAATTAATTTCTTTAAATACAGCAAATAGATCTAAAGTGCCCTTAAAATCACTCGGATTGACTTAATTAATATCAGTTGAAATGAAAGTTAATTCGTTGAAAGCCTTATACCGATGGAAATTTAATTCGATTAACAAGTGAACTAATATACCACATCGTATCCATTGTGCAGTTCATATGTACAACTCATGTTCCTCCAACGACATGGTCTTAAGCCCCCGTATAAACATTGGCCATGCAAACCAGGAACAATGCCTTTCCACAGAGCGGATATACCCTCTTGTCGAGCAATGGTCTTGGTCGTTCCCAGCAAGCCCCTGTATTTTAGGTAAACTGTAATGTCAATTCTTTGATGAACATGTAAAACCGTGAATTTTGTGGGTTTTTATCATTTAGCAAAGTAAATATGATGTATAGTAAAAATCTCTCAAGACAAGGAGGCTAATACTGAATCCAATGTGAGCTCCAAGTTTCGAGTTCAATTTTGATGCAAGTTCATTTTGATGCAAGTTTCAAATTTTATTAGTTGAGAGTCTTTTAATATATATAATATTTTTATAATATGCAATCTTCTAATGACACATGTTACAATCCTCACCATCTATCCAAAAAATCCACCAAATTTACGGATCTACAAAGTCACTGTAGCATTCAGCAAACGGTAAACATACACCTTCATCAACCCCTACCTTCTTATTGGAAGTTGGAGCCTGACCGTAGTTGTGTCCCAAGGAAGAGTACAAACACCAGAATCTTATTGTCCCATGAAGCTGTTGTGGATGGTCTATTTCTTTCTCTTTCTGTTTTCTGGTTGTATTCAAACTCTCTGATGTACCCCTTTTTGGCTCCTTACTGTTAGGAATTGTTTTGAGTCTGTTTTATTATTAAAAGAAAAACAAAATGTAGCGCTGTCTGAGCACTAATAAATTATATTCACACAAATAACAAAGTGACAACTTGTTTGTATATGGGCTTTTTGGACTTTTACTCTATAGTAATAGCATGATTTGGGTATAAGAATTTTTGTTGGTAAGTGATCGTGTAATTCCATTTTAAATCAAGCCTTTTGTCCACTTAAATTGTTCTAATTATTAAAAAGTAATACATGATTTTGCCGAATGCTAATTGTTCGAATGCTAATTGTTACCAAACGAAATTGTATTTGTACCTAGTTAATTTCTATCAAATGACAGTTTACTTTTTGTTCTTTTAAGTTAGCACATTTTTATAGACGATATAATAGGATAAGTTAATATGATATATAATAATTTTTTAGTTATTTGGTATAAATAATATATTATATAAAAACTTTCTCATACATTATGATTTATTAGTTGGGTTATGTCTAACTAATTTTTAATGTATAAAAATTCTTTAAATTTTTCATTTATAAATATTTTACTAAAATGAAAATAATTACTAAGTAAATAATATTTGATATAACCATAACTATTCAAAATAATATGAAAATATATAAATAAACAATAAATATTATTTAAAAATAAATAATATTTAATATATATTAAAAATAAAAATATTCAAATAAATATAACTTAAAAATAAATATTTTATTTTTAAATTTAATATAATTTTTTATGTTTATATATTATGATGAAAAATTACAAGAAAAAATAAATTATTTAAGAAAAATAGAGTATTATGTATTTTTAATTTTTATATATTTTATAAAAATATAAAATTATTAAAAGATGTTGAAATAAATAATAAATGAAATGAATATAAATTCCATTTTTATATTATAAAGTTAATAAACATTTGAAATAATTATCGTTTAAATAAAAATTGTAAATAATAATATTTTTAATTTTTTAATTAAATAATTAATAAAAAGATTATATTTTATTGCAATATTATTTTTTTACTTTTTTTTTATGATTAGAATTATTTGTGATAGTAAAAAAATAAAATTATATTATATATACCATATCTTATATAATATCATACCAAATACTATATGATATTAAAATTTCAACGAAATTTATAGTATCAAATGTTATACTATCAAATATTATACTATCATATACTAATACTATTAAGTTTTATACTATTAGACCTTATCCTATTATATATATCAAACAAGTTCTCAATATTTGTTAGCCAAAGAAGTTCACTTTGCATGTTTCTTGGAAAAACTATTCGTGCCAAATAACATGATCCAATGATTTTTGGATTTTAAAATATTAAATGTTTCGTTTTTATATATATATATATTTTAATTTTTCATTGCTTACTTTTCGTTAAAAAATTTCTTAAATATTAGCAAAGGAACTACTTGAACCATACAATTAAAGCACATAATTTAATTGGCATGCAACATTAGCACATATAGCACTAGGTTTGATAGGAGTAAATAGTTAAGTTAGTTACTGTTAGTTACTGAATGGTAGTTATAATTGTTTCTGCTGAGCTGTCATAGAGTTAGTTACATGAGTCATATATAGACTATATAAGCTGTTGTGCTTACTGTAACAATTGAGTTGATTCAATCATACACTTTCAGTTCTTCATTTCTCTGTTTTTGTTCTCTCTCTCAGTTCTCTCTCTCAGCCTTTCATGGCTTGATAACTTACATGGTATCAGAGCTTTCGATCCATGGAGAATCTTGAGATTTCTTCCTCACCTTCCATTGTCATGAACACACAAGGTTCTGGTACGGTTTTCTCTCCCAAAACCTTCTCCAATCCAATTTCATTCAAGCTTGATGATGAAAACTACCTCACATGGAGGCATCAAGCTTTGGCTTCAATCAAAGCACATAAGCTAAAGCATAATTTGGTTGCAGAGAAGATGCCAAGGCAATTTTGCACTCTAGAAGATGAAGAAGATGACAAAGAATCAGAAGAGTTCTTGAATTGGGAACAACAAGATCAACATCTTGTTTTGTGGCTTCTTGCATCAATGACTCCACCATTTGCAAATCGAATGGTAGGTTGTGATTTCTCCTTTCAAATTTGGGCGAAAGTTGAGAAGCACTTTGCATCTCAAACAAGAGCAAAAGTGCGACAACTTAGAACACAATTGAAGGCTATGAAGAAAAATGGATCTGCATATGAATTTTTGCTTAAAGTCAAGAAAGTCACAGACTCTCTAGCAGCCATTGGAGCTCCAGTAAGTGTTGAGGAGCACATTGAAGTTATCCTTGACGGTTTAGGAAGAGAATACGCTGCTTTTATCTCTTCTATAGTTTCTCGAAAGGATTCTTATACCATTGATGAAATTGAAGCCTTATTGTTAGCACAAGAAGAAAGAACTGAAAGATTTGACAAAGAGGAACTCAGCCTTGTGCAAGCAAATCTGACTCAAACTTCTATTCAAGATGCCAGAAGAAATGTACAAGAGAATGGAGGAGGTAGACAAAGTGGTGGTGGCCGTCAAGGGAGAGGAAGAGGAAGCTCCCGAGGTGGTAGGTCACAGTGGAACAACAACAACAGGCCTCAGTGTCAGGTGTGCAGCAAATATGGTCACACTGCCTAGCAATGCTACCATCGATTTGACCCAAATTTTTCAAATCCAAATCGTGTTTTCAACCAACAACCACCGCCACCACCACCACAATCCTTTCACAATCCAGGTGCTCAACCAAGGGCATACTTAGCTACTCCTTCCACTCTTTCTGATTTAGCTTGGTATCCTGACACTGGAGCCACCCATCATCTTATCTTTGAGCAATATAACCTGTTGACAAGCTCTGAGTTCGAGGGTTCTAATCAAGTGCAAGTTGGAAATGGACAAGGTATGGTGATAAAACACTTGGGGCATTCAATTGTTGTTTCCAAATCCACACACACACCTTTTCATCTTAAACGCCTATTACATGTCCCAGGTATCAAAAAGAATCTTGTTAGTGTCTCTTAATTTGCAAAAGACAATAAAGTATATTTTGAATTCTATGCTGACCAATATCTTGTTAAATGCCAGGATTCCAAAGAAATCCTCCTTCGAGGAACAATTAAAGATGGTCTTTACAACTTTGATAATGTTGTTGTTGCTCATTCCTTGTCTGGTTCCAAACCTATTGCCAATTTGTCACTGTGTTCATCTTCTTCCACTGATTCATGCTGTAATTCCCCTACTGCTTTTCTTTCAAGTTGTAATTCCCCACACACCTTTTATCTTTGGCACCAAAGATTGGGCTATGCTTCAGAAAAAATTGTAAACACCATTTTGTCAAGTTGTAATATACCAGTCTTCAGAAATAAAATGAGTACTATTTGTGCTTCTTGTTGCATAGGAAAATCTCATCAACTCCCTCATGTTAGCTCAAGTAATTCCTACACTGCACCCCTTCAACTAGTATTTACTGATATTTGGGGTCCTGCACCAATTGCTCCAAAATCTGACTATAAATACTACATTTCATTCATAGATGCATTTACTAGATACACTTGCATATTTCTACTCAAAAACAAGTTCCAGGCTCTTCAAGCATTTCAGCAGTATAAAACGTTCATTGAACTCCAAACAGATTGCAAAATAAAAGCCATACAATTAGATAATGGTGGTGAGTACATCTCCCATGTGTTCTAGCAGTTTTTACCCCTTCATGGCATTAATCATAGGTTAGCTTGTCCTTATAGCCACCAACAAAATGGCTGTGCTGAAAGGAAACACAAACATATAATTGAAATGGGCATTGCTATGCTAGCCAATGCCTTTTTACCCCTCACATTTTGGCCTGAAGCCTTTGTCACTGTCACATAGCTCATAAACACTTATATATGACTCATGTAACTAACTCTATGACAGCTCAGCAAAAGCAATTATAACTACCATTTAGTAACTAACAGTAATTAACTTAATTGTTTACTCCTATCAAGGTTTCTCAATCAATTTATGAAGCACAACTCTTGTAATTGACCTTGCATTGCATGCCCACAATGGCACTACGCTCTTCTGCCCGAAGGGACCACTGGCCCCTAAACAAATTCCGTGTGCGACATGCACAGTACTTTTTTTTGTTATTTTATTTTGATGATAAAGATTGGTGAAAGAAATTCCATCAAAAAAGATTGACGTTAATTGTACATCACCTTTTGATATTATATAAAATACTTTTTTCACATAAATATATGTAGAGTTTTGTCAATGTTCTAAAAACACCCGTTAAGAAATTAAAAAAATAAAATTTTTAAAGCTTTCAATGTATTTAATATATTGTAAAATTAAAAAACTTATATTTTCAATGCAAAATTTTCTTTTTTTTTTTTTTCTTAATGAATGTTGTTAGAGGCATTAATTAGATAAAGTCATATATAGTATAACATTTTTTTTTACCTCGGTAAGTCTGTGTCTTTGATACTCACTCAAATTTATATTCACATAATATATCTGTATTATATCGATACAGTGGTAGTTTAAATAAAATTTCTCAAAAAAAAAAAAAAAGATTGGTGGAAGAAAAATTAAAAATACTATTGCCCCAATATTTTAAATTTAATTTGTACTAAATAATTTTTTTATTGGAGCAATGTTAAACAAATGGACAGATTAGTAAGTACAAGACTGAAAGTTTAATATCCTATTCGCAGATGACAAGTTAATTAATGAGAATTATGATACCTAGATGATAATAATAATAATAATAATAATGATTTTATATTTTTATTTTTTATTTTTGTTAAAGTTTCACATTGCTTAAAGATATAACCAAGATAATTTTTATAAGAATTTAGACAATCCTCCCCTTACAAGTTAGTTTTTGGAATTAAGTTAGATATACTCAATTCTCAAGATGATATCAAAATTTATTCTAAGATTTTTGTTGAGCCATCCACGTATATTTAGTTCTGCAAATTTCATACTTTAGATGTCTAGTCTCGAGCATGAGAGGAGTGTGTTAGATTTGTATATCACTTAAAAATATAGATAATATAGTTTTTATAAGCATTTGGATAATTCTTTCTCCCATGATCTAACTTTTGGGATTAAGTTAAATCTACTCAATTTTCAAACTCTTTTATAATTAACTGTTCAAGCATAAATACAAAATTCTAATAATAAAAATATCATAATACATTTTATAAATTATAATTTAATAATATTGTGTAATTGTCTGCTGAACTATTACAAATAAACAAACCACAAACAAACCAACCGCTAAGAAATTTAGGACAAGGGGCTCCTGATATATAAGTCGAACCCGCCACAATTTTTGTCACAACAAATGCGTTAATTTACCAACTAGTAGGCACTCGATCTCGTCCAAGAACTTCAAAATGCACATGAACATGATAGTGTCTCTGCCTGCATCACCAATATTTCATGCTTATCCTTCGTACATTTGTTTGGCAAACAAAACTGCAACGTGTAGATAGATAGCTCGAGAAGAGCCAATGGCTGCTATTGAATTGAATAATTTATCATTATACATCGTCCCTATCGTTTTCGCGATAATTGTTCATGCATCACTCACTAAAGTCCCAGTCACAACAAAAAAAAATAAAAAAAGGAAGTCACTACAATTATCATGGACCGCTGATTGGTCCCTTGTCTCAAAATAAATATGGTACGTGGTCCAAATATTTAGAGAGAACTTCTAATTTATACTATTACTTAATAAGAGATTTTCAATATAAACTAGTAACTTTTTAATGATTTTAGTTTTATATATATATATATAAGACTAACAAATGAAAATTAATTAACTGACTTAATTTACACTCTTGGGACTATTTGCACGTGATTGAAGTGGATAAATTTTATCAGTAGACAGTTTTAAACCTACCGTTATAGCTAGGTCGAACCTAGATTTTCTTACGTGATTATGGTGTGGTTTTTCAATTAAAACGTGCTTTTTTTTTCTTTATTTTACACTTAGTCATCACTTAGATCAAGGATATAGCAATGAGAGTAAGCCACATAATTCTACACCATTGGCAACCCTTTCGAGTTTTTTCCAGATGAAGAATTTGTCAACGACAACCTTGAGCGTCAGGTGAGCGTCCAACAGACATGCCTTGTAGTGAGGATCGCGAGTGCCGCCGCGAAGGTGGAACGCTAATAAGGGTGGAGTTGCTGAATCCTAGTCTCCAGGATGATGATTAAAGTGAAAAACAATAAACAAATGCTGAGGTGTAGAAATAAGGCACGCGCGTGTTATACATATTTTAATGAAAAAGCAACGCCACAAACTCATCTCAAATAATTTTATTCCTTTAAAATGTGAGACTTTTATTTTACATATCAAAGTGCACAATTATGATTATTTTATCTTTTGGTTTAAATATATTTTTACTCTCTATAAATATAGGATCTATTAGTTTTATTTCCTTTAAAAAATTTCTTGGCTTTTAATTTTTTTTTCTAATATTATATTTTTAATATCTATCATTTTAAATTTTAGTTTCTATAAATATTTTAAAACATACATTGGGTTCTTACAAATATTGATAATTTATTTTTTATCCTTATAAATATTTAAGAATCACCTTTTAATTTTTATAAGTGTCAACACTTAACAGGATTAATTAGCTAATGATAAGGACAAAAAATATAATGTTAAAAAATAATGATCCAAAATAAAAAATAGAGAAATTAAAATTAAAATAACCTAAAATTTATAAGGACTAAAAATATATTTAATTTTTTTTTATGAGTGCACAATAATGATTATTAACAAAAATAAAAAATTACAGTTTTATAAAATATAGTTATTTGCATAATAAATTACTAGTGGCCTGTCAAGTCACATTTTTTTTTATTTTTTAATGCATCGATATCATTCGAGTTTAAACTTATGAGTTCCTAAATATGATGATCTAAATTCTTCACCACTGATAGCAAAATATACTTCCAGGTCTGAAGTTAAGTTTCAATATAATTAGGAGAAACAAAAAATAGTTATTTCAAGTGAAATCTCCTTTATATATAGTATAGATATATTCTTAATTTTCTATAAAAAAATTATAATTATACATTTTACTTTTAAAAATATACCAGATACTTTAAAAGAGGCAAATCTTCTTAAAACTATACTTTCGTGTACATATACAGACCATTCTTTACTATGTGTTTTAACTTACTAAAAATTAAAGCTAAAATTTAAAAGATCCGCCTATCTTTTGTGTGAATCACCTCTTGAATTTTAAAAATGTTGTAAAATATGTTCCCTCTAAACTTTTTATATCATGTTATGAAAAATAAATAATGAAACACGTATTCTTTGTTTATACTCTGTGTTAGCACACTCTATTAACTTTTTAAAATAATGGAATATTATTGAGAAATGGTATTAGGGTGCATTGGTTTTTAATTTAAAAGAAAAAGTGATTATAAAACTTAAATTTTATATATAATTAAAAAAGTTGAAAATTAATTTTTTTAAAAGTTATTTTTTTCAACTTTTATAAAAAGAATGAAAATATATTTTTTTAAGATTTTGATTACTTTTAAAAAATTATATATATATATATATATATATATATATATATATATATATATATATATATATATATATATATATATATATATATATGAAAATTGATTTTTTTAAAATAAAAAAGTGATTTTTTATCCAAAAAATTACAAACAAACACACCCTTATTCTGTTACCAAAACTCAATAGTTTCTCGAGAAAACACACATGTTTAAATTGATTAATTTTTATACAAAAATAACTTTGGAGTTAAAATTTTTTTATGCATGTTTGAAAGTTATTTTAAATCCAAAATAAATTAATTTAAATATGCATTAAACAGATAAGTTGTATTGCCAAATAAAAAACTAAATGTTAAAATAATGTAATAATAAAAGCTTATGAACAAGTTTTCTAAATAATTTTTTAAAAAAAATATCATATTTAACAAATAAGAAATAACTCTTGTTTTATAATTTAATTTTAATTCTGCAAATGCATTGAGCAATCTTTGTACCCAAAAAAAATGCATTGAGCAGTCTTGTACACATTCCCAATTTATCCACGTTTTATTGTTTTATCTGAATAATATAATATTAAGATAGTGATTGTCGCAGTGAGAGTTTGAAGAGGAAAAGAAAAGAAGATAAAAAGCCTATGATCCGTGTCTGTTTTCTCTTGCTTCTCTAGATTCTAATTGGTGGTGTGACGAACTTTTATTTTTTTATTTTTTTGAAAGATGGTGATGCTGTGACGAACTATTGAAATATTGAAACACGTTATCCGTGCATGTTTGGTAGAGTTAATTTCCACCACTATTTTCTTTTTCGGAAAACATTAATAATTATTTCTTTCGTGATTAAATATAAAAAAAAGCTAATTGCTTGACTGAGATCATCATTCCATCACTGAAAAGAGTCACAAAAGGAAATCAAAGACCTATATTGGACAATTATTAGAGGGGAAATTATTTTAAAACCATGAAGTATACATTTAATAGATATTATATATTAATACGAGAGTAGATGAATATTTAGACATACGTGTATTGAGATAGAAAAAATGTATTATATGCTTAATTTATATAGAAGTGGTATTATATTTAGGTAATTTTATTAAAAAAAAAAGTCAATTGACAAACATCTTTTTTTTTTTTTTAAAAAAAAGACAAATCAAAGGCATTGAAAAAACGTACATTATTGAATGGTTGGGAGAGGTGTTGATTGGATTGGATTAATATGGTAACCTCGAAAATCAGATCGAGCCAATGAAATTAGTTAGTTTGGATAATTAATTTATTTTAAAATAAAACTAAATTAATTATAACTAATTTGATTTTCAAATTTTTGATTTTTCAATTCATAATCTGAACAGTTAACTCAGTCATCCGATTAATTATTTTTTTTAATTTATTTTCTGAGCTTTCAAATTTTTGTACTTTTTTTTATAAACAAAAAATTTAGATGGGTATAACACCGATCATTCCATTAAGGATTGGACGCAATCCCTGGATTTAGAGAATACTTACAAGGGACTTATGAGATCACCTGCCACTAGAGTTCTCATATCGGTAACGGGAATCGAGTTCACGTCTTTGTGAAATACGAATTCATTCCTTACCAACTGCCTCAATCCTTATTGACTTAAATTTTTGTACTTAAACCTTTAATAAAACCATTTTTTATTTTCTTTGTTTTTATTTATTTAAGGTATTTATCTATTTATATTATTATTAAATATATCATAACCAGTCTCGTATTATTATAGTTGTTATAAGGATAAAAATCTTGATAAATTTTTATTTTTTTACTTCAATCTAATAATCCAAATTAAATCAACTCAATTATAATTGAATTAATTTAATACAAATTTATCGAAAAACATTAAAAATTAAAATAAACTAACCCAATTAAATTCCAATAATTCAAATTTATTTTTTCTTCAAATTTGAAACTAACCTACCTACCTGTTTACACCCCTCATGATTGGAAGCCTCCCCAATACATTTTCTGGTCAAACGCATTCACTAAACACTCAACAAATAATACTTATTGCCAATAATTGCCTTTATTTGAAGGGAGAAGTTCTCGTCCACAAGTAAGGCTTACCTGAGTTTTGGCAGGCACGTTAGCACATGAAAAATTAAATAAACCAGAAAGCTTATCAAGGCGTGGGGTTAGCCACCGTCCAAAATATTATCAAGTAAATACCATGTTTTATCATCATCAAATTATGGTTTTCGTACTTGCTATAACTTTATCATCGTCGGTTGACGTAACGTTTGATCCACCATATGAGCACGAGTTTCAAAGAAGTAATATATATTGTGAACATGACTGAGATTTAATTAGCAATACACAAAAGTATACATTATGTTTAAATACGTTTCCTACTTTGCGTCTATTTTCATGATACACTCTGAAAATTATCCACTCAAGCCATGATTTATATCTAAATTTAGCTCATTATACAATAACATAATTTCTATTTGTTAGTTAGTAGGATATATACTAAGTTCTGTTTTGGAGTGAAGTAGTATTTTCTTTGTGATTTCGTTTCTTGTTAGTCTTCATTGGAACTCCACATAGTAAAATTTCGATGAACTGTTATATTTGATCATGTTTAAACAACAGCTTGATACGTGTTTAACATTACTCCCATTTTATAGTGTCCATACTTCGTCGGTATTATCTTTTTATCTCAAATGAAAAAGAATTGCGAAGCAAAATCCAGACAACATAATTTCATTGTAAATTTAGTCGCAAAATAATATTGTGACGGAAATTTCAAATCATGAATCCTTAATTAGGCGTAATCTTGCTACAAATAAGAGGCCAATAAGGAGCAACCCCTCACAGAGCAACATCCAGTTTGGTTATGATCGTAGCATGGGACTGGAAGAAACTTCTAACCCTAAGCCACTACACTGAAAATAAACCTAGCTCTCAACGATGCTAAAAATTACCCCCCCCCCTCCCCCAAAAAGCAAAAATAAAATCTTTGTCTCTCTCTAAAGTATGCACAATGAACACAAATTTTGCAGTCTTTCACAATAGATTAAAACTACAGACAGAAGGCAGTTGCTATAATTCTCATAAAAATTAGGATAGAGGTAGAGATTTCAATTGTCGAAAGATATTTACCTGATCAAATTTCACTTGAAATATCATAATCAATGATTCAAAGTGTTAGCATCTACATTTTATGGTTATTTTAGACAAATCCCTTTCAAAATGCGTATCATATGAGGATTGGAACCTCTTACCTAGTATTTCATACTCAAAAGGGTAAAGTCTCATTTATATTGCTCAAGTTTTATAATAATTTCAATTTAGTCCTAATTTTTTTTATTTTATTTACATCCCTAACATTTTCAAAATATTTTAATTTTACCATTTCAACATACAAATTATACAAAAAAAAAAAAAAAACTGATATGATGGTCAAGTTATAATATTAATGATGATGTATTTATAACTTATCTAAATGAGATGATATTGTTTATAATTATTTTCCCATATATTTTGTAGGATATATAAGTTTTTCTTTTCAATTTAAGCATCCTTAATGTTTATTTAATCTTTCTCCTATTATAACCTATACTTGAAGCTTTTCCTTGGAGAATTGAAGGTAAACATCTCTAATGGTGATGGTTGGATATCACTAACATCAAAATTTGATCATAATATCAGGTTTTTCTCATTTATAGTTTGGATGTTGTTTATAAAAAAAAAATTGAAATGTTTTAAAAATATTAAAAATATAAATGAAACAAAAAAAATTTTTGGAATTAAGTTAAAGTTGTAACACCCATTTATAGTAAAACTAATCACACAAGTTTACATAAAAAGTTCAGAGTTAGACATTAAATATACATAGATACAACATAGAGTTTAGGAGCAGCAATAAACTTTTTCTCGCCATAAGCTAAACATTTTTAAGCTAGATAATGAAACTACAATTTATTTGATTACAACTCTATATGCTTCTAGTAGCTGGAAGAGTTCATCTTCCTCTAAGGTATTACTTGATTAATCTGAAATCATTAGAAATAGAGTGAGCATTAAAAATTCTCAATAGATAATGATTAGTTCTAAAGTATTTGAGTTATGATGATTCCAGTCGTGTCTTAGTACAGAAATTCACAAGGCTATAATATCATAATCTTATCACAATTTACTTATAAGCAAATCATATTTTATAAAATTGTTGCAGTAAATGTTGAAAAAAAAATATGCTATGCAACATATAATACTGTAAGTATTAATATGATTATAATCTTTTTACTTTAACTTTCACTTTTCTTAGTCTGCTTATCTCACATATATTCGAAGGTCTTTTCTTAGAAAATTCTCATTCTCTAGTATTACTTTTAACATTGTGACGATAAAGCAAGACTTTTATGCCACACTAACCAAGGCAGGTAACATAAAAGATTTTACATCTTATTCCTTTACCTTTTTAGTGGTTAGCAGCAAATCTTAAATATCTTATTTAAAATTCTTTATTTGCCATTATGCATAAATTCATAATAGATATGCCGATGTATAATCCCAAGCAATAATCAGAAATTAAATAAGAACTCAAATAACATAGAATAACAATAAACTTGAATAAAGTAACTAAATTCATCATATTTGAATGATCATAATAAATTAATAGTATGATGTAACTTAAGCAATAAAAGTGCTCAAAATATAAATTTTTAAACTAAAAATAAATAAATTTACCACATAATAATTTAAATAATCAAACATAAAATTGAGCAAATTGAATGAAGTGTAAAAGATATAAATCAATTCATAATCTTAAATAAAATGCATAAGGACTGAAATAATATGAACTTAAGTAATTAACATAATATCTCAATAACATTTCTCAAAGTATAGAATTATCAATTTTAAATGTTAATTTCTAAAGGGACCGAATCTAAAATTATTTTTATTTAATCTCTTTGAATCTTTCTTATCATGGTCCATATATTTGTCTTTGTTATCATGACACATTTAGTGCATATTAGTTCTATCCTTTCAAGGGTCACAGTAATGTTTATTGGTCAAGAGTCATCATGGTATCCATAAGTCAAGATATAAAATTTCAAATAAGGATATTAATAATTTAATAGTCCAAGTTCATGTATAATCAATTTTACTTATAGTTAGATATAATAATTTACTGTTAATAATGGTCCCTTATAGAAATTATCATAAAAATTGACAATTCAAAATAATTTATTAATATAAAAATAATATTATATTACTACTACTACTACTACTAATAATAATAATAATAATAATAAGCAATCGTATAAAAGAATATCAACTAATTTAACTTGAAAAATAAATAAAATAAATAGGAATAATAATGAGCAATAATATAAATTAATATTAGCACAAGTAACTTGGAATGATAAATAAAATATTTTGTCATGATAAATAATAAGTAGCAATAATATAAAGGAATAGTAAATAAAATAACTTGGAATGATAAATAGAATAAATTATAACAAGAGTAATATCGAATAACTTTAACAAATAAAAGAACTTAGAACATAAAATAAACTATAATAATAAATAATACTGAGTAATAATATAAAATAACATAACTTGCAATGAGTAAATATAATCATGATTTTACTTTATAAATAATTTTATTATCTACCTTTAAGTAGTATGTACTCACTAAGCACCTTGGCAATATTTAACTCTCCTCTCTTCTTTTCCTTCCTTTTCTCTTTCTCTCTTCCCTCTTGCTTCCAACACTCACAACGATAGAATTACTCTATCTACTTCTTTCCTTCTTCTTTGCACATCCAAATTCATGTATTCACATGCCTATTTATAGGCATAAATCGAATACTTTGTGTAATAAAATTCTTACTGTTATAAATTTTTCTTTTGATATTATGACTATCCTACTTAAAATTTTTCATAACTATACTCCTAGATAACTTTATAGTCATCATCTATCTGTGCGTAAGGTGATTTTTTTCTCTTTCTTCCTTTAGAACCATCAAGCACCATAAGAAACCCATTTTCATTTTTTTTTCTTACTTCTTGACTTTGCTATGCATTTGGTTGCAGCATGTTTCTTGTTCATTTCTAATTTATTGTTGTGCTTTCTTTCCTTCAAAGACTTATGCTAAGTATTTATATTATTTGACTAGTGCTTTTCATCTTCCTTTCTTTTCTTTGTTTTTTTAAACTCTCATCCCAGGACTTCTTGCAAGACTCCAAGCCGTGAGTCTTTCTCCTCTTTCTTTTTTTTTTTTTCATTTACATTATTATGATATTATTGTTATTATTATTAGTTTACCTCTAAAATGTTTAGCTAGCTTATTTATTACGTTTAGCAACATATTTTGAAATTATCATTTGTAGTCTAACTTTAGAATATTTATATATATGATTTAACTATTTAATCAATCAATGATTAACTTTACTAAATTAAATTATTTTACATAAAATATTTTAACGTTAAGGGGGTATTACAAAAGTCGTTCTCGATGTAATTATGACCAATTATATATGTAAGTTATGTTGGATAATAATTAATAAGCTGACTTCTGATTAAGAATATGGATATTCTTACGTGTGATGTAATTTATCAATGATTGATAAGCGATGCATTGATTTTATATTTGTAATTATCCATCAGATTGATGAATTCGAGAAATTTTTGAGTCCTTTTAAATAAGGAATGTTATTCTATTTTATTTACAATTTAATATTTCAATTATTTTATGAAAAATATAATAAAAATAAAATAATAATAATACTAATAATAATTTATGAGACTAAAGTATCGTACGAATTACAAATGAAATAGAATATAAGTTTCTCTTTTGAATAAGAGTACTTAATAATTTCTTGATCACTTGATTTTGGATGATTTATTTGAGATTTTTTGAGTATAAAATTATTTTTTTTACTTAAAAAGTTATTTTTAATTTTTTTAAAAATTAAAAAATATAATTTATGATAGTTTTTAATTATATTTAAAATTTAAAATTTAAAATTTAAAATTACTTTTTTTTTTTTTAATTTCAAACAAACGCATTCTTTATGCCCTGCTTGGATATGTCGCGGTGACACGTAACCCGCGTAGCTCGCTCATGATTTGACCCCCAAAGACAAGCTTATCGTGGCTTTGGTCATAATTCGATGGCCGACCGTTGAAATATATTGCACTAATTTACTTTCCTTTGAAAGAAAACAGAAGGGCAAGCAGGGCACCCCGGAGAAATAGAACATTGAATAATAAAAAATAAAAAATAATTAGAGCTCTCATTATATTCACTTAATTAAAAGCTCGCCGTACAGCTACAGATGTGTCCAGGTGGAGGATCCATGCCACGAGGAAGAAACAGTCTTGTTGAATATACGGAATTCATACATGGACAGAGGTAGTTCACGTGGCAATGCTATTGGTGTCCTCCACATGTGGGGGAGGTCCCTGTCCGGGGTAGGGGCATTTGGAGAAATATTTTTTTTTACATCATATCAATTGATATATTTTAATATTTTATATCTATTTCTCTCCTTTCTCTTCTTATTTTTTTATTTTTTATTTTTTATAATTTTTTTTAATTTTATCTCTAAATATTTGAATATCCATAATAAAGAATAATACAAATAACACTACCGCATTTGGGCACGTTCGAAAAGAATAAGAATGGAAGATCTACTGTGTTCCCATTTTCTATCTTTTTTTTTTTTTAAATGAAAAATGAAGATGCGCTCAATCATGTCTAATAGACCGCTCTGTATGGTGTGCGGATATGCTGGAATTCGTTTTTCCAATCCAACAAATTTTTGTTTGATTTGACCATATAATAACAGCTTTTGCAAACATATTTTAAAGGTATGATCTCAGTGCTTTCAGAAATTTATTTCTACTTTTCCATTATTAATTTTAAAATTATCACTTTATTTTCATTTTATTTCTTATATTTAAAATTTTATTTTTATTTTTATTATTTTTTCACAAATTGTTTAAAATAAAACAGAAAATAAAATAACACTTTCATAGTTAATGTAAAAAAATAAAAATAAAGAATATTTTTTAAAATTGAATAAAATGTTATAAGTCTCATATTGAACAAGCATATTAATAAAGTAAATAAGTTCAATTTAATACTTAAGCTATAGAGCTCTCCTACTTAATAGGTTAGTCTTTTGAATTGAATTTTTTCTATAAACTTGAGTTATATTAATTCATACTTTTGGTGAAAGTTGGGTTACGGAAAGGACTATCTATAAGTTGGATTAAGATATGATAATAAGACTATTGTGGCAAATACCAATAAATGAGTGAAGCTACCAACAGGGAAAGGCTATCATCGGGTTAGTATTGATAGAGTGAAGCCCATGTGGATGTTAGCTCTTAAAGCGAGTAATAATGTTATGAGTTCCACATCATACAAGTAAACTAACTTAATGTGGCATTTAAACCATGGAGTTTTCTCAACCAGTAAGCTAATTTTTTGGATTGAGCTCTAAATTTCTTTTGAATTGAGAGTGGAATTGATAAAAACCCTCACTTATAGGGGCATTTGGTATGCAAAATATTTTTACATTCCCATAAAATGTAAAATTTTCATATTTGGTATTTGATTTAAAACATTTCCCAAATAAGTTGTATTCCTAGACCCATTTTCATTTCTACTTCTCCTATGAGAATGTTAGATTTCCATGGGAAGAAAATATTTCCACAAAAGTAAAAAGATAAAATTATCCTTATATTAACCATCACCACTAGCCTGCCATTTTTGGACCACTATCGCGACTGTCACTACCGGTCATTGGACCACCGCCACAAGACCATCGACGTTGACCAATGGACCACTGACATTGGTTGACCAACCACTACTGCCATCACTTTTTTAATAGGGGTATTTTGGAATATATATATATATATATATATATATATATATATATATATATATATATATATATATATGGATGTATTTAGGAATTAGGAATGTCATTGTCAATTGAACACAAAAATGATTCATTTCCAAATATAATTTGCAAGATTTCTGGGAATTCAATTTGTATGACACGTTTAAAACTCTTGCATGGGAAAACTAGTCCTTAGAATAGCATTTTTGAATGGAAAAACTTTGGAGTCGTAATTGCTATTACCAGGAATGAAAAATTATTTTGCATTCCAAACACTCCCATAGAATTTTCAATTTAGGAAAATTGGACTTAGGACCTTTCTTCAATACAAACTTTTATCACTTATGCAATTTTATATACCCAATAAAAAAAAAAGAAAACTCAGTAATATTGAAATCACTCTTGTACTTTTCCTTTTGTTTCACTTGTACCAAAAACACTAATCACTTTTGCAGGTTTCTCTAGTACCTTATAAAATTTAAGGTATTAGTACTTTTTAATTATTTATATCTAAAAATTTATCATTTGTCCTACTAATTAAAAACTACCAAATTTTTAATTTTATTTTTTAATTTTATGTAAAATTTACAAAAATTGTGATTAAATTACAGTTGTTAAATACGAAAGGATACTCAAATCATTATAAAAATAAGGATATCAAAGAAAATCTTATCACCTTTTTTTTTTGTCTAAAAATTCAACAAAAGAGGCTGAAAGAGCAAAAAATGTTGGAAGGCCCAACAAAAAACCACAAGAAGCTCAAGGCTCAACAAAAACATCAATCACCGTTGTTTGTCTGGAAACACGAACTACATTGGTTTTTTGGGTCTTAAAACACGAATCACATTTTTGTTTTGGTCAGGTGCTTTTCGGCCTGGCATGTAATTTTGGATTGGGTAGCACACTAGTGAAAAGGCAGTCGGAGATTTGTCGGCTGAGGGATATTATTTATACATACCAAAATTTTAAATATTTTAATATTTTCTCTCAATTTTTTTTCCTTTCATCAATTATTTTATTTTTTTTATTTTTTTTACAATTTTTTTTATTTCTAAATATTTAAAATATCTACCTACCTCAATTATACACAAAATATTTCTCTTGCCGGCTTGAGCTCTATGAGCCTCTTCCCAACTCGAATGCTCAGTGTGGTCTTTGGAGTTTTAGGCAGAAACCGGGCTCTTCCTAGAGATTTGCCAAGTCTCAATCAATCGATCAATCAATCAACCTGTCAACTGAAACCATGATTCTCAAACTAGCAAACCATGACGGCTTTTTGCCGCTGAAAAAACATATACCAGTACTAGAAGTAATACAACGAGCATTAAAGATCACTAGTTGTACACGCAAATAATAATACTATTATTTGTATTTAGTGAAAGGTGGATAATCTTTTTGATATAGAATTATATATAAATAAATAAAGATTTTAATTATGTAAGGGATGAGTTTATTTATAAAAAAATAAAAAATTATATATTAATAAATATGAGTTTTAATTATATATATGATAGATTTAATGAAAGAATTTTTTTTATATTATTAATTATGTTATCATATTCACCATATTTATCAATGATAAAAGTGCAACTAAAATCTCTAATTAATTACACATCAATCCCCTAAATATCGAAAGAGGAATCTAAAAGCTATGTACAAATAATATTTTTCAATAATATATACATTATGAATGTTTCAGAGTCTCCATTGAGTTAAATCTACCTACCCATTATAAAATTTCATCATTTGATTTTGAGGATGCCCACATAAGATCGCTTTTACCAACACCAACAACACCGAGCTTACACCTGCAAAAACATAGCCACCGTCCATAGATTACAGGTAGACTTGAACTGCCTCATTGAAAAAATAAGCATTCGTGTTATACACCGGGCATATGCCACCCACAATCTGAGTCTAATTAGCAGGGAAAAGCTATCATGCATCCAACGTCTGAGGAAACTTTTTATTATTAGCAACTTAATTATGCTCATTCGCAAAGCTATCATGCAAGGAGGCAGAGTAGCTATTAATTAAGTTTGGGCTGGCGACGAAGGGTTTGGATATATTTTCATAGAGTCATACTATCATAGGCTGAAACTCTGGAGTCACAATTTTGAGCCCATTCATTATTTCATAATAACGATAACTAATAAATTATTTTTATTTTTTTGGTACATTAATAAATTATTTTTATGAAAAATATATTGCACAAGAATTTTTTTTTTTTTGGTAAACGAAGCAAAGAAACGAAACAAAAAGCAGCAAATAAAAACTCATGGCATCACTACGTAAAATAGTAGCTATGCCATTAGGAGAAGTATGCCACTCCTGCACCCAGAAAGAAGACTTAGCACCCAACCGAGCAAGTTGATCAGCGCACTTATTCACTGCATGACGGACATGCACAACAGCAACTTCCCAGTCACGAGCAACGAAACACTAGATTAATAAAATAATTTAATAATCCTTATAATAATATAAAAAGAAGGTTAAATGCTTTTTCGGCTCTGCAAGATATTCGTACTTCTATTTGTTTTAACTTTCAAGTTAGAATAATGTTGTGTATAGTTGCACATAATATTTCGTATTTTTACAATTTTTATTAATAATTACAATGGTTTCGTCTCATTTTTAATGCATTTACACGGCAATTTCAATATTTAAATAGATCTGAGAGATGCAAAAGGTTTAATGGTGTATGTTAAGTACTTTTCTTTTTAAGTAATTAGGAAGATGATAGGAAGGTTTGTCAAAAAGAACATTATTTGCTCAACCTGACCGTATGTTAATAATATGTAGTGATAAAAAAATATCTGTAGTCTCAGTCTCGAAGCACTGTGGGTTCACATGATAAACATATCTGGCTTTGATTTTTTTTTTTTAATATAATAGAAATCGAGAGTCATGTGTTCTCCTGAACCATCGATTAAAACCTTCCCCATCTATACAGTCTTCCCATCTAAATTAAAGTATTCTCCTTCTGGTAGATTTGTCGCTTCTGTTTCTTGTTTCCATGTCAAGTAATGGTTTTATTTGGCAACTTGTATGACATAACATAATAATCCACTCGAAGGAATCTTTGCCGGAGGTAACAGAAAGCATATATATGTTACAGAGTGGGTGAGTGACGTTGCTGAAAAAGTGAATTGAAAACCAAAAGGAAAAAATGTAGAAAGTCCGGGACGTTCGTACGAAACCCTCAAAACAGCATTCTCTGCATTTTTATAATTGACAGTGAACAAAAATAATTGCTTTTTGAGCTGAAAAATAATCACTTTTTCTTAAAAAAATAAAATAAAATATACGCACCTCAATGAGGGTTTTCTTTTTTTTTTTTTCAGAAATTATGAAGGTGGTTGAATAAAATATAGTGATGAAATTTAGTTATTCATCTAAATGTCACTACTAATGGCATATCATCTTAACAAAAAATTCAGACAAAAGGATTATGGCTGTGTAACATTTTTGTTTTAATTTGTTTCAGTAAATCATATATATATTCAGGAGGTTTTTTTTTTTTTTTGACCACAAAGGAGGTTTTTTCTGTATATTTTTATTTTTTAATGATTAATAATAAGTTATATATATCATTTTTAAAAATAAATACACATAAATTATATTTTAAGTTAATGAATTCAAGACCAAATATTAATTAATAATTATTAAAAAGATTCACTCTTAAATATAAAAGCTATCAATCTTCACTAGACTCATTTCCTTTCCTTTAAACAGATGGTCGTCGAAGTTATTATTTGGAAGAAAGATACATGGTGTTCTTTCTAATTATTTTTAATTTAACAGTAGTTAACTATCAACTTCAAAAATGATCACAGAGCTAAAATTATGTTTAAGTAAAACGGCTATAAATTTTGGAGGTCTCAATTTCTAGGCACAATATTTTTCGCTTACTAATTATTAGGTCATGAGAATCAAAGATTCAAACATGATACTTACGGAAAAGTACGAGTTGATTAAAAAAGTTTGATTGTTGCAATTGAAAGTTAGTTTCCTAATTAGTTTAGGGAGTTTTATGTATTTCTTTTTCATCAGTAATATAATAACACTTAGCTAACAAAGTCTGATTGAAAGTCTATGCGTTACCACAACTTTGGTTGGGTTTCATGGCTCCTCTATTGATAGTTCACTCATAAATATGAGTTTAATTAACATTGAGAGCGTAAAAAAGTTTTACACATCATCTAATTAAATATTTGTATTTGTAAAATTTTTAAAATAATAGATGATTGAATTAAATACTTTTACTAATATGACAATATATGATTGGATATTTATATAAATATTTTTTTATACTGATAGTCTATATAAATTAAATTCTATAAATATTTATATAAGCGTTTGATGAATTTAGAGCCTTCCCTTAATCTTGTTATGAGACAAGTCTTACATTAAACTTAATTTTTTTTAATCCAAAAATATAACAATATTTGGTTTTTTAAGTTTTTAATTACTATATTCAAGTTATGTTTTATCCAATAAACACAAACTTAACGAACAACAGTTTAAGATTTTGAAACTTCTAATCAAAATCAGAAAATTTTTAACTTGGGCTTAGCTAGCTTCTGATACTTATGACAATTAAAATATTTAAATGGAAGGAAGTCATATGTTCCGTTCTCAGCATATTAGGAAAAAGAGTAGTTGTGTAAAAATTTTAAAAATAATGTTTGTTTTTTGTTTAAAAACAATTTAAAAACCAAATTTACACATCATAACTCTAGTTCTTGATTATCATTATTCATTATTAAGGTATTATCCATAGGCGTCGACTGCGATGCTCTTCGCAGTAAAAGGTGCATTATGCACCTTGTGACTGTAACATATCCAATGGATTAAATTTGTGAGGTGTATTGATATACCAATCACCTATGATGCACTGTAGTAATATATTAATTTTAAAAAAATAAAAAAATATAATTAAATATATTTTAGAAATTAATTTTTATATATTGATAGTATAAAATTATACTGATAATATAAAATAATTTTATATTATCAATGTAATATTATATTGATAGAAGTGTAAAATTATATTAATAGAATAAAATTATACTGATAAAATTTTTATAATTTTTAGAAATTAATTTTTATACAATAATAGTATAAAATTATATTAATAGTATAAAATAATTTTATATTATCAATATAAAATTACACTGACAAAGTAAAATTTTATTGATAAAATTTTTTAATTACATTAATAGGATAAAATTATTTTATACTGTCAGTATAATTTTATACTGTCAGGGTATGATAATTAATTTTTAAAATATATTTAATTATATTTTTAAATTTTCTTAAAATTAGATATTATTACAATGCATCATAGGTGATTGGTGCATCGATACACCTCACAATCTCACCATCAGATTACAAGGAGCACCATGCTCCTTGACCAGCGAAGAGCACTGTAGATGGCGCCTTATCCATAGGCCGTTTTCCCTTGTACTTATCCAATAGCAAGTTCACATTTTGATACTGCATGCGACTATTTAGGCTCAGAACCGTATATATGTTTGATGACAAAACTTAATTTTGAATAACGTTTAAGATATACTATGCAGCATGCTTTCTATCCAAAATCCAAATCTTGAAGAATGATGCTTGTGAATGTACCAAATGCCCCTAAATAAATGCAAATTGATTATTTTCCTAACTTTGGGGAAAACTTTTAGTTTTTGAGGAAACGGCAAAAAGAAAAAAAATGAGGGTATATAGTAGCAACAGCTCATACTTCTAACGAGAATATAATCTACCACCTCAAAAGAAATCTTCGTTAACACTGCAGGGAACATTCCATCAAATTTCAAAAACTAAACAGTCATTCAAGAGTGCAACTAGAAATTACAGTTACAAGAAACAACTGCATTCTCAGTAAATGAGTTAGTGTCAAGCACAAATATTAGCACGGAGCAAATTAACAACACTTGTCACAACACAAAGGGCCGGAAAATAAACAAATGCATCTAAGCATTGAATTAATAAGAACGAAGGAGGTAATTTAATTAGGAGCATTGGAAGTCAGAGGGTGGCGTCTTCTCGCATGCGTTAAGGAGCAAGCTCAGTGAAATTGGGATGTTAAGGTTAATGCCAAGAATGTTAGCTTTGATGGCTGTGCAAAGGCAAACCGCAACTTCAAGGTCAATGAGCCCTTCTAGCACTGAGCAACATGGGTGGTCCGGTGGTGAACCCACAACTGCACCAATTGGTCCATTGAGAAGCTTGGCACATACTCCCAGCTTCAATGCGTCTCTGGGACAACCCTTATTGGTGGCTGGACTCGGGTTTGGGTAAGGGAATGAGTTGGGGTTTGCCTTAGGATGTGAACAAGTGTAGCATCCACTTGCCAGCACGAAAAAGAGCAAATTGAAGGAGAGAAAGAGAGCAAGAGTTGAAGATCTAGAAGGATCCATTATTAGCAATAAAAAATATGATGCTAAGTACTGCTTAGTTTGAACCGTGAAAAACTTGTGTGAATTGTGGGGCGATTAGCCATGCGGTTATATAGTGTTCAAGGTAAGTGGTTACTTTTTGTCCGTGATTAAAGAATGTTTGTCACATGTTTTGATGTCTGAGGCAGCGGTCATGTGAACTGACGAAGATGTCACTGAGTTTAGCTGGCAGTGCAAGTGAATCTAAATAAAAAATGGCAGGGATTTCCACTTTTCATTATTAATTAATAATTTAGGTATTCAAAGGCTATGCCTCTTTTCCTCTATTGCTTTATGGATAGATTATGATATTAACTAGTTGCAATTGGCATGTGAGTTAAGCATTCTCGTGAACTTCATCGATCCATGATGCGCGGGAAACGGTCTGTGATTTGATTCCCAATGGTAGGGCTTATTGCCCTGGAATTAATATATATAGCAGTATGTAATATGGATTATCGACAACTTAATTGTGATGTGCAGCAGCGATGCATATCATTTCCAAATGATGAACAATTTTAGAATAATTTTAAATCTTCTTGATTAATTCTTTCGATAACTTTTTACTTACTAAATATATATAATTCCAAGTTTTTTTTGAGGTTATTGAGAAATTGAATATATTAAAATTTTAATGTAATGGTTTTTTTAATTATTAAAATAGTTATTAGAAATTTGTTTTAAAAAATATAATAAAATTTACTATTTCGATATCATTCTATTCATCTTTTTGTAGCTCAATGTCATCTCAATTGGGGTAGTTGACCACCACAAGTTCATAGCCCAAGCCCAAATTGGTGTTGGAACATAGTACCAGCCCACTGCTCTTGGATAAGAGGAAGCAAAAAAAATACAACGCGGCTTAAGATACAATCAATAAAATTAGCATCAATTTTTTTTAAAGAAACAACCCTTATTTAAATTTTTAACAAACTTAATTTTTTATCAAATATTCCATTAGCTATTCTCACTCTTAATTAGATTTAATTATGATCACCTCCCCCACAAAAGGATTATTATTATTATTATTATTTTTTCTAAATCATGGATTTTATTTTATATTTTTTGCAAAGGTTGTCAGTTTACAAATCTGTCTTTGAATGGGAAATTAAAAAAAAAATGGTACATCTGCGAATCAATGGTTCTACGACTGTACTTGACATATATAATAAATCCTAATCAGGTTATTCTTAGTGGTAACTGCTTATCTGAACATCCAATTATTTTAGTCTCAAGACTGAGAAGTCTCAACTCTAGTTTTGCTTTGTTTAATGTAAGGTCGTTACCTGTTACGAGAACCTTCTCATTTGCGGGGTCATTGGCAAATCTTGGTCATGATTAACTGTATACTTTGTTGGTATATATCCTTGCTTTTCCATTTTTTTTTTTTTTTAGATTATTGGAGAAAAGGCTCGACCCCCAAGTATAGGGGAAAGCACAAGAGCAGTACACAAAAGCAAAGCAAGCTAACTACAAAGCAACAAATAACTATTGTAATTAAAACCAAAGTCCTATATCTCCTCAATATGCAATCGAACAGCCTCCACATTGATCATAGAGCCACAGATCGATTCAAGAAGTTGCCCCCTCCATGACTCCATTTGTTTACGCCTAAACTGCACTTGTATCAGCAGCAGAATAACTAGATTACAGTGATCACTTCTTAATAGCGGCAATCCAAGATCTACCTCTTTCTAGCACCATATTAATAAATAGCTCCAGTGGTATAATCTCATTGTGGAAAATTATTTTGTTCCTCCTCTCCCATATTGACCATACAATGACAAAGAACCAAGTAATCCATTGCTTCCTGATTGTTCTAGTATATTGAACACCCATCCAAATATCAAAAGCCAACATTGGGTCATTTGGAAAGACGAATAATGCACCCCATTGATCAAGTACCACATTCTAGACTCTCCAAGAAAAAATGCATGAGAGGAATAGATGATTAACAGTCTCAGCATGATTATGGCATAACACACATCTATCATCAGTAACATTAAGAATATTCAACTTAATTAAGCAGTCCTTTGTGTTGAGTTTCCCCAAGAGAACAAACCATGTTAAAAGCTCAACTCTAGGAGGAGCTAATCCTTGCCACACCTTGCTAATCACATTATAAGAACCAGCAGTCACCAAATCCGGATTAGGCAAAGACTGCAGAAGAGATTTCATAGAGAAACAACCAGAATTATCTTGCAGCCAAATTGATTTATCCACAACATCATGCTTTAGAATCACCCCAGCCAATATGGTATGCAACTCAATAAAAATTTCAAGCTCCCACTCGAAGAACTCCCTTCGCCATACTAAGTTCCAGTGCCAAACTAAACCGTCCCAAAAGCCACACGCATCAATGAGGGAATTTTACTGTTCTGAAATGGAGTAAAACCTAGGAAATTTATCCATAAGCTTAGAATCCCCTAACCAAAAGTCTTCCCAGAAACATGTCTCTGCACCATTACCCACCTGAACTTTAATTCCATTATTCATGATTTGTTGTAGGTCAGAATGTGAGACTCCTGATTTGCATATGTCCGCCCAAGGGCCAGAACCCTTGCAATACTGCTGATGCACAATAGGCCTATTAACCATGAGATTGTTGCATGAACACACTATTCGTTTCCATAAAGGCGCCTTAACATTGGAAAACTTCCACCACCTTTTGAAGAGTAGTCTTGCATTCTTCAAAATGATGTTCCCTACTCCCAGGCCACCCAACTTCTTTGGAAGTTGAATTAGGTCCCATTTAACAAGAGGTAAGAATTTGTCCCCCTCCGAACCTTCCCAAAAGAATTTCTGCTATAGCCTAATAATCTCATTAGCCGCTTTCTTGGGCATCTTGAAAAGACCCACGTAGTAAATTGGCAAATTGTTAATAACTGATTTGATGAGAGTGAACCTTCCAGCCCTTGACAGAATTTTCCTTTTCCAACCACATAGCTTCTTTTTTATTTTATCTATCACCGGTCTCCATGTCTCCACCCTCCGAGGATTCGCACCCAATGGAATTCCAAGGTATTTAATTGGTAAAGATGAAATGGAACAGCCCAGAGTATCCTTGATGCTTTCGACCCAAACTTCATCACAGTTTAATGGAATCAAGGAAGATTTCTACAAATTAATTGTTAGCCCAGACATAAGTGAGAAGCAGTCCAATATGCGCCTATAATTAATCAAAACATCTGCATCTAAAGGACAGAAAAGAATAGTGTCGTCAGCAAATTGGAGGTGAGACAAATCAACTTTATCCTTACCAATTTTGATACTACGAATAGCACTAATTGATAATGCCTTGGATAGTAGTTTATTAAGAACCTCCGCCACTAACACAAAGAGGAAAGGGGATAGCGGATCCCCTTGCCTAAGACCATGCTCCATTCTGAAGGGTTTGGATGGTGAGCCATTAATTAGAATTGACATTTTAGCTATATTAAGGCAGCTCCTAAACCAGCTTCTCCGTTTTTGTCTAAAACCCATTCTAAGAAGAACATGATCAACAAACGACCATGTTGCAGAGTCATAGGCTTTGTGAAAATCTAGCTTCAAAATCAAAGCACTCTTCTTTTGTTTCCTAATCCACTGAACTGATTCGCACGCAATCAGAGCACCATCTAGAATTTGGCGACCATGCGCAAAAGCAGATTGAGATTCCCCCACTACACCTTCCATAACCTCCCTTACTCTGATCGACATCACCTTGGAAATAACCTTGTAAACACAGCCAACAATACTAATGGGGCGGTAATCTTTAATCTCTTGAGCATCATCAAACTTTGGGCAGAGGGTAACCCAAGTCATATTGATCTTTTGTTGCATATTACTAGTCTGAAAAAAATTAATAATAGCACGAGTAAAATTGTTACCAATAATGTGCCAAGATTCCTTTATGAATTTCATCTTGAAACCATCCGATCCTGGAGCTTTGGATGATTCACAAGACCACACAGCATTCTTGACTTCCTTAACCGATGGGATAAGATCCAAACGCCTACCATCTTCAACAAAATTTTTCTAAACCAACCCATCCTGGAAATCAATAGTAGGAAGATTAACCTGTTTATACAGCATTTTGTAAAATTTTCTAATCTCCATTTTGATCGATCTCGGACTTCTGAAGACTCGCCTTCCCACCTTAATTTTTGACAACAATTTCTTCCTATTTTTAATAGAAGCAAATGTGTGGAAATATTTACAGTTTTTATCCATTCCTTTCATAAACTTCTCCCTAGATAATTGACTCCAGTAGCTCGATCTTCGCTCATACCACTTCTCAAGTTACACTTTAAGAGCCTTTTGCCTTGCAAAAACTTCTTCATCCTCCACCCTTCCTTCAATGAGCTTTTCAACGATTAGTTTTTCTTGCTCCAGCTTGCTAATGTTGCTGTCAATATGGCCAAAAGTGTCTCTATTCCATTTCTTGATTGGAACTTTTAAATGCTTCAGCTTAGTAGAGAAATCCAAACTCCCCAATCTCCTCCATTCCTCTTCCACAAGTTTTACAAAACCACGGTGTGAGAACCATGCATCTATGTGCTAGGGCTAATTAATTTCACCTATTGCAGACACATTTACTATGAATTTCTGTTAATTAGTTCCTATCCTAATTGACTCATGGTCGGTTCCCCTTAATTTGTTCCTAGCCTCTCTCGAGGTCAAGCAATAATCTTTATCCTAAACTGATTGCCTAATCTCTTAGCACAAACTAATCTAGGTAAAGGTTGAAGCTCTATGGGTTCCTCTATTGGCCACATGAACCATGTTTGCCTATCTCTAGTTTTCGCTCAGCTCACAGTGTTTATGTTAAAAAGCTACATTCACAAACCCTCTCTCGAGTTATTGTAAATCCCTAAATCAATTAATTGATGATCAAGCAATTAAAAGCATTAAAAACAAACAAAAACACTAAGCAATAGAGATAGAAAACAAGATTAACATTAATCCATGAGTAAACTTGCCATACAAAAAGGGTCCATTAACGCCCTAGCAAAAGAAAACTAGTTCATAACTGAAGAAAAGAAAACAATGGAAGATGAGAAGATAGAAGAAATAAAAGCCATAAAGATTTCTGGCTAGAGACAAAGATTTGGAAGAATGTGGATCTCTCCATGTTGAACTTGAGCTCTGGAATCCTTGAATCTTCACCTTCAATCTCTCTGGAAACAGTCTTCTATCTTCGGAGGTGTTTGGAAGTGTCTAGAGATCCTTTTTCTGACCTTATGTGTTGCCTTTTATAGTCTACGGATCCCTTTTCTCGAATTTTGGCCTGAACCAGCAACTTGCTGCAAATGGTGTCGCACTATAGTGTAAGGCAGCGCGTTATAGCGCGCCTGCCTAACAGTGCTAACCATTTTTACACACTTCCAAGCTCTGTAGTGGTCAGAATAGTTGGAATTTGGCCTCGGAGGTAGAAATAGCGATTGTAGATCTTTGAGTAAGCTTTCCAACGCAACAAGAATCATCTCAATCAGAGCTCTGCAACTCAAGATACAAGTGAAAGAGTGATGAAAGGTCAGACTTGACAGCATTAGAAACAAGATAAAGCTTTAATCTTATTTCGCCTTTTTCTCCTAGAAGACTCAAGAACTGGAAAAAGTATCCAACAACAAAGTTGGAAATCTTCTTCTCTTCTTTCTAAAGAATCTTGAATCATTATAATCTGATTTCTGGAGAGCTAAATATTGAATTTTCAATGCTGAAAGATCTTGATTTTATGCAAGATAAGCTCTCTCATGACTCCAAATTCCAACTTGAGTGCTTTTACCTAATAACAAGTAGACCAAAAACATAAATAAGTATCTAAAATATAAGAAAATAACATAAAATAAAAATACCACCTAATTCAAACTACTTAATGAAAATAAAACAAAATATTAACCAAACTAAACAACTATATCCTAAATTAAATAAAAATTAACTAAAAATATAACTCACTACAAGGAGTTATCACCATGCTTCTAAATGGTTTAGGGCCTCACTTAATAGCTTGGGATTCCAAAAGAATAGGGACATGATCTGAGATAAAACAGCTCATACATCTTAACTTCAAGTCCTTTACCTTCTCCAACCAGAAAGGGTCAACAAGAACACGGTCAAGTTTGCTGAAAGACTTACCTCTGCCCCACGTATATTTGCAGCCCATCAACGGCATATCGAACAACTCCATATCATTGATCCACTCATCGAAATCCACCATATTTCTGGATTGTACATTGCAACCTTTCCTCTCATCTGGTTTCCTAATTTCATTAAAATCACCGAAGATAATGATCGGAACAACAACACTCAATTTTAATTGCTGCAATTCTTCCCACATTCTTCTTTTCCCTTCAGCATCATGACATCCATAAACTAGAATAAAAGCTCCAGTAAATTGTAATTCCAACAAGCTACCAACAACACAGATCCAACGATCACCTTTGATAACTGAGCTTTCCTACAAAAATTGCCTTCCCCAAATGCACAAAAGCCCACCACCTCCTTGATCACTGGCGTCCACAGCAGCCTAACCAAAATTGTCGTCACCCCATAACTTTCTTGCTTTTCCATTGCCAGTCTTTGTTAGTTTTGGTGTATGAGCGTATCAACTTCTGCATTATTTTGGGATACATATGCATTTTGTGGCGGTGGTAAATTTGTAGTTGTAGCAGATATTATTATGTGTGTTGTTGATCTAATGGTAAAAAAAAAAAAAAAATACCCATCTAGATTTTTTAATGCATGGTTTGGGTTAGTTTTTATCACTAGCTAGCTGTTATTATCTTTTGATATTGCTATTTGTGTTCTCTTAAAAATGATTTTTGGAGCTCTTGGACTTCCATTTGGGTTTCTCCCAAAACTCCATTTATTTATTTATTTTTTAAATTAACTTCTTTTACATATGAATTAAATACTCCAAGACTTTAAGTAAAAAAATTAAAAAATAAAATAAAATATATTGATATGGTATAAAGTTTGAATAATATTGAATTTATAGAATACATAACTTAAAATGTAAATAAAACTCTCAAAAAAGGAACTTGTTCCTTTTGTCATCATTTTCTTTCCATTTCTCTTGTTACCTATCATCCAAATATGCTATTAATAAAGTTCACAAAAAATATAAATAAAAAGGTAGAATTAAAATATAACTAAAGATTATTACTACAATAAATAAATAAAACATTTAATGTTTAAATGTATAACGATTAAGTATAAATATTAAAAGAAATTAATTTTGTAAAGAGATAAATTATTGGATTCACAAAAAAGAAAAAGGAAATAAATCAACAAAGGGTTTTAATTTAAATAATAAAAAGTTATAAATAATTAAAATTGAATTTGGATAAATAATTGGCAAAGACAATGATTAGGGGTGTTCATGACTCGACTTAACTCCATAACCCATTTTGAACCGAAGCTTATTGGATCAGGTTTGAGTCGTGAAATTTTGACCCAGTATTTTCTTGGGTTATATTTTGGGTTGGCTTGGTTGGATCCAAAATTAAATAATTCTTTCAAAGTTATATTTTTTTATACAAAAAAAAATTAGTGATAACTTATGAGAATTTTGTACTTCAATTAATATATTTTACATAATATAATGTCACTTTTTATTGATATAATTTGTTTGAAATATATTTTTGTAAAATATTTTTTGAATTTTATTTTTTACTTCTAAAATTTTATAACTTTATTATGTATTATGTAAAAAGCTATGTATGTTGTATAAATGTCAGATTGGCCTAATAATTAGTTAGGACATTATTGAGTCAGGTTTGATTAAAAAAAAAATGATCTAATCAAAGAATTGGGCTTGGTTCAAATCTAATTAAATCTGAACCAACCTATCCATTGTACCCCCTAAATAGTACCACTCGAGCAAAATGGGTAGCACTATTCAAATAATTAATCGAATGATACAAAAAAAAGGGTCTATATTGTGTTGATTTTGTTTTTCGAAGTCAATTCAATTGATTTATTTCAATTTTCGTCATCACTCCTATTTCAGAAGTAATCCTTCAGAGCAAAGAAAGGATAAGCTTAGGAAAGTTCAAATAATGTAACCTAACAAAAAAGAGAGAAAAAAAACTTAGACCAATTTAAGTTTATATATATATATACTAACGATCAATAAATAAGAAATAAAACTCTTCAGAGCTTGAACTCTTCATTGATTCACTAGCATATATAGATAGTTTGTTGGGTCCAAAGATTGACTCAGTGTAAATTAAATTATGTTGCAGTGTGACATTAAGTACCAAATTATATTTGATAGAGCTAGATCTACTAGTTCACACAACACAATGGTAGCAATCATATGCAAAGCATACAAAAAAATAATACAAAATTTTAACATGAAAATCTCCAAATATCAAGGGAAGAACTATGGGACAAGCTCTAAAAAATATTCCATTATATTAAGGATTATTACAATATTATTTTTGCATTCTCTCATAAATACATGGTATTTCTTCATCAGTTGTGAAAATCTCCTATTCAAATGCTACCCAAAATTTGTCTCATGTATTTACCCACATCTTACACCCTTTTAAATTGATGCACATTCGCTATTTTTTTATTCATTATTAAAGGCATTTTTGTTCTATATGTTGTTCACGTTGCTTGCCTCTTTGCTATGCACTCTAAGTAGCAAGAGCACCTCTATTAATAGAGGCTTGTTAATATGTGTATGCATCAAAGATCTAAACTTTTGAGGTGTTTTAGTATTGACCAATTTTAATTACAAGTTTGACAATGTTGTTGTTTCTTTGACATTTGCTTGCCATTAATGCTTCTCACTTAATTTTCTTTCTTTAGTTGTTTTGGTTATCTTTCCTTTCATATGGCTGGACCACAATTCTCTTCGTCTAGCCATTAGGGGAAATAATTTGGAAGTAGTCCTTTAGGATCCATGACGATCGACTTAACACAAAGTTGAAGCTTCTCACATGCTACAACTTTTATCATCATATTAGTAGGGTTTTTATCTATATGAATCTTTACCAATTCGAGCTGATGTTCTTCAACAACTTGATGTAGCCAATGATATTTGACATAATGTGCTTTTTATGCAATTGGTACATCGCATTCAAAGCACGTTAGCTATCATAATGGAAAATAAACTTTTCTTACTTTATTCCTAATTATTGAAGAAATCTTTTCAACCAAATTATTTCTTTCCCAACTTCTATCATAACAACATTTCTACTCAGTAGTGGATAAGAAAAAAAATTGATTGCCAAAACACAACTCCCTAACAAAAATAAACAAGAATCTTAAATTATATTTCTTATCATCTAGATCATCTATCATATTTGCATCTGCATAATCTTCCAGAATTGGTCTAGGTCCTTCAAAGCACAAGCACATTCTCGAGCCACCCTTCAGATATCTTAAGACCCACTTTACAGCTTCCTAATGGTCTTTAATAGGATTGGAAAGAAACCTACTAAAAACTCCAATAGCATGAGCGATATTCAGATGAGTACAAACCATGACATAATCAAACTCTTAACCATAGAGGAGTAGGGTATAATAGCCATATCTTTCTTTTCTTTCTCACTAGTGAGGCATTTCATTTTGCTGAGTTTAAAGTGATTGGCCAACAATGTATTAATTGGCTTTGCATTTTTCATATTGAATCTTTCTAGCACCTATTCCACATATCATTCTTGTAATAACCAAAGCTTTCTAGCCTTCAAGTGACATAAGATTTGCACAACCAGAATTTTCTTTGCAGGGCCTAAATCTTTCATATCAAAGGACTTTGATAATTCATTTTTCAATATGCTAATCATCTTTGCATCTTGTCTCACCATCAATATATCATCTACATAAAACATAAGGATAGCAAACTTATTAGTTATTATTTGGAGATGATCTAACATATTTTTAATGATCTACATCAATCCTAGTATATATATCACCATGAGTGAGTTAAATTTCTTGTACCATTATCTTGGAGCCTATTTCAACCTATATAGACTTTTCTTCAATATGCAAACCAGTACTCCTTTCCAGCCTTCTTAAATCCTTCTAATTAATCCACATGGATTTCTTCCTTCAAATCTCATGGAGAAACACAATCTTATCATATAATTGCACAAGCTCTAGTTTTAAGCTAGCTGTCAATTCGAGCATAATTTGAATAAGACTCATTTTAAGAACTAGAAAGAAAGTATCATCAAAATTTATTTCTCACTTTCAACTAAAATGTTTCACAATGAAGCAAGTTTTATATATACTTTACTAGCTTGTTGCCATCTTTCTTAAGTTTGAAAACCAATTTGTTCTTCAAGGCCTTCTCATCTTTAGGAAGTTCCCCAAGTTCATAAGTAGTATTTTTTTTTTTTTTTAAATTTTTGCAAGGAATCCTTCTCTTCTTGCATTGCTTCAATGCAATGGATTTTATCCTTATGAATTTGAACATTCTTAAAACTCCTAGATCCCTTTCATTGATGAGAAGGATGAACTCTGAACTAAGGCACCTATTGGATAGATGACGCTCTTTGTTGCATTTCCGAAGCTATGGTGTAAGGGCTTGACCCCCTTGCTCAACACCTTCTTTATCTACAAGATCATCAATAGTTAGTTCATTATCAACTGTACATTCTTGAAACTCTCCTACTTCTATGGCTTTTCCTATAGGAGGAGATACTGGTGTAAAATCAACTTACCACCAAGTTCACCAGTTTTCTCTAAAATTGCAAAACTTGATATTTTATTGCTCGTAGAACACTAGTCTCTATTTCTAATAATTCTCTCTCTCTCTCTCTCTCTCTCTCTTTTCTGTATCCCAAAAATATGTAAGGAATAACTCTATCATGATTTTTTGGTCTCTGCTTCTTGCTTATATAAGCATAGGCTTTGCATCCAAACACTTTCAAATAAGAGTAACTTATATCATGTGTGAACCATGCTATCTTTAGAATTTCAAAGCCCAAAGGAACAAACAAAGTTCTATGAGTTAGGTAGCATGCAGTTTGAATAGCTTCACCCTAGAATGGCTTAAGTACCTTAGCCAATGTTAGCATATATTTGACTTTCTCTAGAATGGCTAGGAATCACCTTTTCATATCCAATACCATGTTCTAAACAATAATTATTGAATTCATGGGAACTATATTCACCCTGTTGCCACTATGAAAACACTTCAAGGGTTTTTCAATTTCTCTTTCCACCATAGCATGAAACCTTTAGAAATATTGAAATCAAGTGCATTGATGAGCTTCACTTATTCATTTCACATCAATTTTTATGGATTTTGTACTCTATGAATGCCTACATTTAATTTATAATTGTAATTTCTTTTTTTTTTTCTTTAAGAAGGAAAATTCAATCTTGAAGTGAATAGAGCCACCACTTGCTATGCTGCGATAACCTTGTCCTCTACACTACTGGCAATCAACTTTCTAGCATTAATTATATTCCTCCCTACTCATCACTAGCCCTCAGTCACTATGACCAAGCTTCTCGATTCCTCCATCAATGAATAAGCGTTTGCAAAAAGCCAAGAAGAAGCTCAATGTTATGTATTGTTGCGGATCCCAGCATGGAACTGTGGAAAGTCGGAGAATAGGTACATAGATAAAAAAAACTCATGGCATGTAGGGATGTTTACAATTTAGTTTGGATCAGTTTTAAGTCAAAATTTATTCGATCCAAACAATATAATTTATATCAGTTTGGATTTGATCAATTTAGTTTAGATTTTGAATTTGATCCAATCTAAACGAAACTTTATCGATTTGGATTGAATTAGTTAATTGGTTTTCCACAAAAGAAAATTTTTAAATTTAGAATATTATAAACTAAAAATAACTTTGTTCAATAAAATAAATAAATAAAAATAAAATAAATTACTTATTTAATATGCATAAAATCATATTTAAGTGAGAATGACACACAAATTAAAAATTGTAATAAATTTAAATTATTATAAGTAAAGGTATAAATTTAACAACCAAAGATTATATTTTATAATATTTTTCATTTTGGATTGAATTAGATTGATTTTGAAAATTAAATCCGAAATTTAATTCAATCCAAGCAATTTTTAAAAAAATAACAACCAATTTGATTTAAGGTTTTTTTTTTTTAGTTTTGATCGATTTTTAGTTTTTTTTATTTGTTTAGTGGTTTTGGTTAGGTTGAAATGAATTTGAATACCATGTAATGGCAAGGATCAGGGACCGAGATGAAATGCGATGGAAGGGACAAGAAGCGAGGAGGTACTCCTTACCATTGCCCTGAGTGGGTACCATCCTTATTTACCATCACCAAGTATTCAGCTAAATTTAGAACATGCACAGGGGCCAAAATTAAGCATCAAGCACATATTGCGTGTCCTTCAATATCGATGTGCAATTGATATTAGTTTGAATGCACATATCGCCAACTCCCACAATGTCTGCATTACTACTATTAACCATCCTTACTTTGCCGTAGTCTCCTACTTTTTACACAACAAAGATTTCTTTATTAGGAGTGGCATGGTACGATGCTGCCAAGTCAATGAACCATTTTGCATGTAAATCTATAATATGACACTCTTCTTCTCTAAAAGGAAGCAACTCCACTTCCATATGTATCACAACACAAGAGTTGTGGTATTTTTGTTCTCAGCTATATATTAACTTCTCCAATTTTTTTATTTTTCATTATTTTTTCAAGCTTTACAGTGTTTTTTTTTTTTATGCATCCTTTATTGCAATGGTAATTAACATATAAACCGTCTTCTAGACAAGGATTGTGATCTATCTTTATATTTCTTGGACCGCCCTTTACTCTTACTTCTCCCCTTGTACTCTATAACAAGGGCATGGAAATTATCTTTTTTTTTTTTTAATGACCAAAAGTTTATCTTTTATCTATCCTAAAGTCATTTCTCCTAGTTTCTTCATTGAATATCTTGTCTTTGACTTGGACTAGACACAAGATTTTGTTTGATGTGGAGTTGCTTAGTTATACCATCAAAGTCACCTAACTATGCAATAAAGAACTCAAAAGTGTTTAATAATAGATCTTCCATCTTTGTACTTTAGGTTCACTAGCTTCATAATTGCGAAAGCTTTATTCCATGCAATCTTTATCTCTGTAGCCACATGTTAGAACACACTAATATTCACCCATTGTCTAATTATTCTAATAGCCTTTTGATGCATCTTTTTACAATCATCTAATGCCATGTTGTTCGACCTTTCATCTCGCTTCTCTAGAGGATCATATAGATCCTTGAAGAAAAGTATATCCTCCCTTGTTGGCTTCCAAATGGAGTACTTTGTAGTCGTCGACTTGATCACAGTGGTTATATTCTCCTGCATTTAATTTACACAACAAAATCCTAAGCTCAACTTAGAGCTCTGGTATCACTTACTAGATTCATGTACAATGTAAATTAAATAGTATCGTGGTGTGGCAATGAGCATCATAATAGAGATCTACCAATTTACACAATGCAATGATAATAAATGTGTGCAAAGTATAAAGAAAAAGTACACCAAATTTTAATATAGAAAACCTATAATTACAGAGGGAAAAACCATCTGATAAACTTTGAAAAAATTCTATTATATTTAGAATAATTACAATATATTTTTTTGGTGGTTGCTATGGTAGCTTGCTAAAATAGAGGGTAAATTACCCTTCCTAATGTGTAGCAAGCTAATTGGGCCACCTATGTAGATTTGTGTCATATGACTCACTAGTGTATCATCTCTTACAATTGCAAAGGAAGACTTCCCATATTTTTTTCTTTCCCTTCTAGCCACACTAAAATTATTTTTAAAAGCAAATACATGAAAAAAAAACAATTAAAATATCAAAACCAAAAGCACAATTAAAAAAAATCAAGAAAAACACATTTTTCTTATGTTAACCAAGAGAAAAGAAATAATTTACTATTCACATGTAAAATTTCAAACGACGTTAAATGGCATCAGAAAGCTCACAAAGATGTTTGTTTAACTCATCCAAATTAGGAACCTTCTTAGGATTTATGCACATTAGTCGAACATTGGTGCAGTCCATGACACTTTATTCCTTGGAAGTGACACTAGACAATGATTCCCTCCTCTGCTCCAACTTATTCTTCTTCTTTTGTTATTCTTACGAGTACTTGCTCTCTGCAATGCTCATAGTACATTTGACCCATGAATCTGCGGTTCCTCCCTTTCCTTCTTTCATTGTTGTTGCTATTTCTGAATTGGAACTACTGGGTTCAATTGCAGAGTGGCAAGGAGGGCGTGACCCAACTCTTGAACTTGTTGCTGACTAGTGGAGGCGCCATTGTTTAGGAGCGATTTGGGGCAGCGCCGCCATGGTAGAGAGATGGAGGAGGGAACACAAATCATGACATGTTTTCAAATAAGATGGGTTTTGATATTTTAATTACAATTATGTTTCAGTAATTCTTTTTGTTTATTTTCTTTTTTTTTTAAAAAAAAATTGGCTAGAAAGGAAAGAAAAAAATATGGAAAGTCATTTGCAATTATAAGAGATGATACATTGGTCAGCCATATGACACAAGTCTACACGTGGCCCAATTAGCTTGCTTCATATCAGGAAGGGTGATTTACCCTCTATTTTAACATGGCACTTTTTTTTTTTTGCACTCTTTCACTCATCAAATACAAATATAGTGTTTCTTAGTTAAAACTCTCATATTCAAATACTGTAATTATTGTAATTACGGAATCAGGGAGCAACAGAGATTTTTTTTTCGATAATTATTGTCAAGAGCTCAAGACTCTCCAAAAGGAAAGGAGCAAAATACAGACACCCAATGGCCACCCAAAAAACACAAAAGGAAACAACCAAAACAAAAAAAATACTACCAAAAAGGATAAGACAATAGGAGAAAGAAACACTGCACACTCCACACCAAAAGAGAAACAAGCAAACATAAATCAAAAGAAACTTAACTACATCCTTAGAAAGATTTTTCTTTTTGGACTTCTCCACCTTTTTCCTATGATTCCAATCTTTTGATTTAACATTTTTCTTCCCTATTTTATTTTTCTTATCCTTAGCCATGGTCCAGATAACATCAATTTCATTTGGGGATGAGATTCCCAACGTTTTCCCCAATACTCCCATGATCTTTTGGCTTCTTCCAGCACATTATCTTCATAATTGTCTCCTAAGTTTTTGTCATGATCACCCCATTTTCCATACGTATCCTTCCCAGTCTCAACATGAGTATTAACATCCTTAGATAAAAATACCTTTTGATTTGTCAAATCCTGGAGGATAGAGGATACTATTCTCTAAAGAAATCAAACATCTATTATCCACCTCCTTCATCGCTGTATTTCGATCGAATCTAGGAGGAAAAGGGATAGATGGTCAAGTTTCTGGGCTTCAAAACACAGGTTACAAGCTTTTTGACCAATCAAGGAATAAGAGAGATGATACCCAATATTTATCCAGTATATTTATGTACACTTTACACCTTTTAAAATTTACTCATACTTTTTATTTTTCACTCATTATCAAAGGCCTTTTTGTTCTCTAAGTTGTTCACATTGCTTGCCTTCTCACTATATGCTTTAAACAGCAAGAGCATTTCTATTTATAGAGGCTTGTTAACATGCGAAAGCATCGAAGATTTCAATTTCTAAAATCGTTTACTATCGGGAAATTTTAATTACATGTTTGACAACATTGTTATTTCTTCAACCATTTCTTGACGTTAATGCTTCCCATACAATTGTTACGGTTATTATTTTTAGTTCATATGGATGGACCCCATGTAGTTATCTCCTTTTCAGATACCCATTTGCTCGTGATCTCTATAAATAAAACTACAGTCTGTTTGATTTCAGTTTTAATTTTTTTATTTCATTTTCTTTTTTTAGTTTTAATTATAAAAGTACCACTTTGTTTTCAATATGTTTCCTATTTTTAGGAATTTGTGAAAGAAATAGTGAAAAATAGACAATTCTATTTTTTATTTTTACTATTTCCTTCACCAAATCTTAAAAATAAGAAATAGATCAAAAACAATTAATGTGATATTTTTGTAATTAAAATTAAAAATAGAAAATAAAAATGAGAAGTAAAAAAAAAGGCTCTTAGGTTCTAAGGGAAGGGGAAAGGAAGAAATGTTTTCTTTCTTTTTTTTTTTTTAATGGTATCTGCCCAGCTTCATTTTCAACTTACAGTGTGTTTGGATCTGCGTTTGAGGGGGGTTAGAATCAATTTTGACCCCCAAAATTAATTTCATCAATTTTTTATTTTGTTTGATTTTTAGATATTAAAATTAATTCTTGTCTTTAGAATTAATTTTGAGATAAATAAAAATTTATTATTTTATATCAGAATTATTTTTAAAGAAACTATCAAATATAAATCATTTTACTTCTTTTAACTAAATCAATTCTAACAGAAATAATTATACCTAGAATTTATAAACGTAGAATTAAACACACACTTATCAATGGGGGTTTGCAATCATTTTGCTAGCTAGGAACTTTTTTTTTATGCTTCAGCACCTTTTAGCGATGTGATTTTGAGAAGATAACAAGAAATGGTCCGCACGTCACGTAGATTTCGTTATGGATAACCATTTGTATCTATTAAGTTTTAATTTATGTCTATTCTCGAAATACAAGAAAGTCAGATTGGACTCTTTTAAGATTGCTAGAATTTCGTTTTCGTATTTTGTTTTTTATATTTCGTCGGTACAATACATCAAGGATGCCGACTTACACATGTTGATTATCAACGTCCCTTTCACCATTGGTGGAAAACTACAACCAGTGATGAGTGCATTATTTGAAATGATTATAGACGCAAGTTGGTGGGAAAGATACAAAATACAATTAGCATAATGTACTTGATATTCTCTTTTTATGCACGTTAGTTTGTGATCTAAATCTCCATTACCCCTATATATGTAGACTCCAAAATCATACATCAATATAAATTAAAATAATTCTTATATTGTTAAATCAGTTTTATTATTGAATTTTTTCACAGAATTTATCATTAGATTAAAATTTATATCTTATAAATGAATATTGTATTTATGAAATTTTACATTAACTCAAAATCGCTTGACATATTCTTTTATACATCAAAATTATTGTAATATATATAATTTTAAAAATATGGGAAAAAACACTTTACTGTCTTAAATTATAGGTTATATACACTTTATCTATTATATTTTAAAAAAGTGCAAATTGACTCCCTAAATTTTTCTAAATATGAATTTTAGTAAAAATAAGTGTACTATATCACATAAATTTTGAAATATGTGCAAATCAATCCCCTAAACTTTCCTAAACTTATAACTTAATACTCTAAACTTTCTTGAATAACGCTATTTTTATTAACAATTGATAGAAAAGTTAACAAAAAAGTTAATTTGCATATTTAAAAAAGTTTAGACGGTCGATTTATACTTTTTTAAAATATAGGGGCTAATATGCACATAGTCTATAGTTTACGGGATAAAATATTTTTTTCCTCAAAAATATATAACAATAAATGTTATTTGATCATATTCTTATTTACGTTTATTTTTTAAAATTTGACACAAATAGTCTATATATATTAAGTAGTGTATACATGTATGATTGTCAAGTCTTACACTGATGTAATTTAATTCTAATCCTATCAAATAATAGGAGTATAGTTTAATATAAAAGTGAAGGATCAAAATCTTCTAAAAGTGAAAATTATTATAAAGTAAAAAAATAAGGTATTACTCACTTTTTAAATTATTTGATGGGATTTACACACAATACAAGTTATTAATTTAAAAGTAAATAATTCCTCACTTTCTTATTTTACAATTTGAGAATCTAATCTGAACAGGAGAGGATCAAATTCTACTTATTAATTGCATCTCACATAAATGGTAATATTCAAACTTAAAAATCATTTGATTATTTTAAATAATCATATTATTTTTAAATACCTAATATTGAATACTTATGTGAAATTCAATTATTAGTATTCATTTCTTTCAATCTTCTAACACGTCACTCCTCTTATGCCTTCATATGGAGTTTATACATATTGGATCATTTATTTAAATTTAATTGAATGGTGAATTTTGGATTGTTCCACATGGTGTGGATGTAACGGGTATATTAGCAGGCAGCACACCAGATTCTGCAACCATTTTTCCTCTCCTTTTTGTATAACACAGTCAAAAGTCAAAACCTTTTGATATTGAGATCTTTGGCCGCATGTGCACGCTGAGTTCTTAATTGGAATGAGGAAAGTTGCTGTGGAGCCCGATTTGGCTAAACGAAGCCCGTGACTCTATAATTTGTTGTTACTGTATAGAATGATTGCTACCATACTATAGAAAATTTGCCGTGTTCATGAGCTTCTGTTAAGAACATGCCACAGGCCTAAACGCGTGGAAAACTTTTATTTGCTTTTAGTAGTTAGTAGCAGTCAAATCGCAAGCTAATCTGGATGGATTTTTTTAAAAGAAAATTTCAAGTCAATAATTTAAACTTGTCGAGAAAGGAATATCTAATGAAGCTGTTTCGAACGGAACGTATCATTTGAATTAGTCAACGCGGTGTCGCTAATTTCAGTGCCTTCGGGGCTTCAGCTTGTTAGGCTTCTAATTCTAGGATCCTGAATGGGCTCTCTGGTTTCTTTTTCAATCCATAAGATATCATGACGCAGATGAAAACAAACAGGCTAGAGCAAAAACTAACGTAGTATGGAAGCTGTGGTTCCACTTGTCCATGTTTCTAGTTAAAATAGCGGACTTTGATACATATATATTACCTATCCTGAAAGGAACAGCAAACAGAGAATTAATTAACATCAACCAAAATGATTGGACTAATTACAGTACTACCAATACAAAGACTAACTATCTCAGATATGAAATCACTTTTAAACTTTTGGGAGATTTATCTCGTGATTATTAAAGCTTCAACAATAAGAGGTCTGGAATTTGATTCATATAAACCATATTTCTTTAAATAAAAGTTAAAAAAAGATATGATAAACCCGACAAAATGCAAAGAAAAAAAAAAACCGCCACAAAATGACTTATTTCATGTAGTGTTGATAAGATAAACCTATGTAATATCCATGTTTCAAATTTGAGACATTTCTGTAAAGAAGTGTGTTATATATAAAATAATTTATGTGACTATATTTAATAGCTTAATTTTTTTTAAAAGTGTTGATTCATGTAAAATTATAGAGAAACGATCTTGTATTCATATTGTCAGAAAGGATCATTGAAGATTTTTATTTTTATTTTTATTACCACAAGCTAAATTAGGCCTCTTCATCATTTGCATCTTTGTTTGGGTTTTGGCCATAATTAGCTTTTACCGTACTGCCCCCTCTCTCTTTTTGGGTGAAATCTACCGATTCACTTAACCCTATTAACAGAAACTCGACTAATTCGACTTGACTCATAGAGATTTCAGCGAGAGGTTTAGATTTTTTAGTGAGAATTTTTTTCTATTCCCAAAATTTGAACTTGAAATATCTGGTTAAGGAGCCTAAGTGTCTAGCCATTTTGACTAACCGCACTTTGGTTCCCCTTCTCTCTCTCTATATGCACACATACGCATGCACATACACTGGTGTAAGAGTTAATGCACTTACACCACTAATAACTCTTTATAAAATAATTTTTATTGATCAAATTATTGAATTGTAACTATCTATCATGTTGATAATTTACACTAAATTTTTGAAGACACAAATAATAATGTGATTAAATGGTTTTTATTTGTATACATTTAAAATATATATATATATAAAAGAAGTATATTAAACAACTTAAAATTGATGTGAAATTTTATAAATATAATCTATAATATATAAACTTTCAATTTAAACGTAGGTCTTGTCAAAAATTTTCTTCAATAAAAACTCATTCAATAGTATAAGATTTGTGTTTAACTATCACTAATTAAGTATGCATGTCAGTGTACGTAAATGTCTCATTCTGGTTGCCTTTCCTTTCCTAATTGTGAATTTTTCTTTTGAGTTTTATAACTTTATTATAAATGTATCTAAATATGAGTTGTTAAATTTGTGTATCTAATAAATTTTTTTTTAAGAGCAATGTACAAATAACACAATCCTTTCAAGATTTATTTTGGCAGCTAAAACTCGATCATTTTTTTTTTTTGATAGAAAAAACCCGATTATGTTCACACATGGTTGTTGCTTCATACCAATTCTTACAACAACTTATCACTTCCCTCAGTCCTCCGAAATGCCAGGCGGAGCACTATATAAGCCCACCATTCACTGCAAATAAACTCACCATCTTTACAAACTCTTAAGATCTAGTACTTCATAAAAACATACACTAGCCGCTACGAGAGTTTAAGATGGCTTCCAACAAAACTTGTTCCTCCTCCCTTGCTCTTTTCCTCACACTCAACCTCCTCTTCTTTGCACTTGTCTCTGGATGTGGGCATAGATGCCCTACCCCCAATCCAAACCCAAACCCCAACCCTAACCCAAACCCCAACCCCAACCCCAACCCTAACCCAAACCCCAATCCCAACCCAAACCCAAACCCGAACCCGAACCCCAACCCAAACCCAAACCCCAACCCTAACGGTGGGACGTGCCCTCGTAATGCACTCCAATTTGGCGTGTGTGCCAATGTGCTAAACGGGTTGCTGAATGTGACTTTGGGTCAGCCACCAGTGACCCCTTGCTGCTCTCTCCTCCAAGGCCTTGTTGATCTTGAAGCCGCAGTGTGCCTCTGCACTGCACTCAGAGCAAACATTCTGGGCATCAACCTGAACATTCCTATCGCCCTTAGCTTGCTTCTCAATGTTTGCTCAAGGCAAGTCCCACGCAATTTCCAGTGTCCCTAAGCACGGCATAAACACAACACATTAATTATGTCATCCTATATATATACACATATATGCTTGGTGTTTGGTATTATTGTGAGGTGTGAGATGTGACTTTACACTTTTTTAGCTCCGTTGATCAGTTTGTGATTCTTGTATTGCGTTGTAGGTGCATGGATAACTAACTTCCCGTTATCCTTTCATATCAATACTGTTGGTTTTATCTGGTTATTGTATCACAGTGAATAAGTTCCCTGTGCTTATATTGCAAGGGAAGCAAAAATTTAATATACCATGATGTTATTTATAAATTATTAATGAAAAATGATTATATATATAATATATCCAAATTCTTTGTAGTTTATTTCCGCTGTTGTATATGCACAGTCGTCCATCACTTCGGTGGGTTTCACGAGGTATTTAATTTTCTTTTTTCTTTATATCGAATTATTTTCAATCATTTTTCATAATTTTTCATTTGTCCTTTATACTTCAAAATTATCCTGTAAAAGTAAAGAAAAAGTTAGTTATACAATGCTTACATTAAAAATAACGATTTTTTTTTTTTTTGGAAAACAAAGTCATAATTGATAATCAGCTATATAAAGATTTAACATAAATATCATAATACACACATGGTTTATCAAGTTATGGGAAAAAAATGACATAAACCATTATTGTAAAATAAAGTCAAAATCGGGCCAAAATCCTATGGGAATTAACAATTATTCAGCTTGTACCAAAACAAATTGTAAGCATGTTCTTCTTTTTAAAGGGTTTAAGATTTGAGTCTTGTAAAATAAAAAAAAAATTAATATTAAAATAATTTTATCTTTATAATAAACTAACATAGCTCGAATTAGATTAATAGGATTCCAAAAGTTTTGGACATTGATTTTGAATTAAAAAAAAAAAAAACAAATGTGCACCAAAACTCACAAATTGCATGTCAATTTTCGGACTTAATATAAGTGTACACTGGCCATTTCTGAATTATAGCTCCCTGCACATGATTTATGAGCAATCCATTTGTCTATCCTAAAGAAATCATACATTGTCTCTTCTCGAAGACGCTGGCTTTGCAGATTCAAAGCCAGCTTCCCTACCAATGGGTCCCAACCTTAAACTAAATGCCACCGATGGTGAACTTTACGGGATATTGGTCAACATTGAAGACTTATTGGAGGTTTCCTATACATAACCACCTCATGGCCTTATATTAGTTATGTAGTTGACAAATTGAGCCAGTTTGTGTTAGCCCTTAGCTCGAATTCGACATTTGGAAGTCATTCATCTCCTTCTTTGCTACCTCAAGGGCACAGCCAGGCACGGTCTCTTATTTTCCTCCTCTTTTGATCTGTCCTTGAATGCATATGTTGATGCCAATTAGGGAAACTGCTTGGATACTAGGCATTCTACCTCTAGGCACTGTGTTTCTATGGAAGACTCCCTTGTCTCATGGAACTCCAAGAAGTAGAACACAGTCTCACGGTCATCAGATGAAGCTGAGCATTGTGCTTTGGCAAGCCTCACTAGTGAGGTTCTTTGGATCTCCACTTTGTTTAAAGATTTTGGTGTTGAAATGGTCCTACAAATGCAACCATCGATCTCACCTCCGGTCCAAGCTTCCATGAGAGATGCAAACACATAGAAATGGATTGCCACTTCACCCGTGACAGAGTACATGATGACACACTTTAATTAGTTCATGTTAAATCTGCTCATCAGCTTGCAGATTCAAGAACATCCTCTACAGGTCGAGAATCATTAACATTTTAATTTCTCCCATCTTGAGGGCATTGTTATTTGGATGCTGGCTTCGATAAGTGTTGAATTCACCAAAAGAGTTGTAGGTTGTGATTATGCACACTAAATATAATACAAAATTTCAAGTTTATTTCACTTCCAGAACAAGATCTGAGATCAAACAGCTTAAAACTCGATTAAAGCCTATTAGAAAGGAAATATCTGTTACTGATTACCTGCTGAAAATCAAGAAGATAGTAGATTCTCTTTCTGCAGTAGGAGCACTTGTAAGTATTGAGAATCACATTGAAGTGATCTTGGATAGCCTAAATGAGGAATACAATACATTCATCATAGCAATTATTTCAAGATCTGAGCCTTATTCTATTGAAGAGATTGATGCTCAGATGATGGCACAAGAAGAGAAAATTGGAAGACTCAAGAAAATGGAGCTCAATTCGATTCAGGCTTATCTAGCACATGCCTCAATTCAAGATCCAAGAACTGTTAGAAGAGGAAATGGTGGAAGAAGAAAAGGCAGAGAGCGCCATTAGGGGTGGGCATGGTTTGGTTAACATGAAGAACCTAAACCAAACTTGACCAAAGTAAATTTTAAATATGAAAAATTAATTAAAAGTGATTTGTGACACTTAAACCAGTTTAAAATCGGTTTAGAGCCGGTTAAAAACCACTAAACCGATTTTTTCTCTTTTGGAACCCAAAGTGTAGACCACTTAAGGTGAAGCTCTTCTATTCGAAGTTCTGTTTGTGTCACCTCCCTCGCCATCCATGTTGACTTACACTACATCGCTACAGGAGAACATCTACATCAATCTGTCACCACTGCAGAAGAACCGCTACACTGATTTGCCGCCGCTACAGGAGAGCATCACCACCGCCAAGGACTGGTGGGGACCCCTCAACAGTTGTCAATGCCGTCTTCTTCCTCCGCACCACTGCTTGTCGTGATATACACATTGAAACTCATTGTCGCAATTCGACCTCTAGATTTTTCCCAGTGAGAAACGCCGACATGTCCGATGGGCGAGGTGTTGATTTCTCGTTGGAAAATTTCGTTCGGAGACGATCCGTTGGAATGATGAAGGAACGAAACTAGTTAGATTATGTGTGGAAAATAGAATGAGGAGTGTTTGGTTGTTAAGATTTTGTTTTTCTTGAGAAAATGTAAAGAGAGTGCAAAGGAAAATATGAAAGGAACTGTTGAATGCAAGGAATACATGGTATTGAACTATTTGAGCAAGAAGATATGGGGTTCAATGTGCTAATTGAACTATGTTTATGAAAAAATAAAATTCAAGTTTTAAAATCACTTCAAAAAATTGATTTTTTTTTATTATTATGGTTGAGTTTGGTTATAAGACCAGCTCAGCTTCCAAACTATTTTAATAAACTGATTTTTTTAGTGTAGTTTGGTTTAATTATGGTTCAATTTGGTTTAAATAGTTTATTTGAGCAGCCCTATGCGCCATGGTTGTGGAGGTGACTACTCAAATTGGAATAACGGTACTAGACCAACTTGCCAATTGTGTGGAGAAGTTAGACACACTATTTGGCAGTGTTTTCATTGGTTCGATCACAATTACCAGAATCCTACTCAAGATATATAGCAACAACCACCACTTCCATCCTCATTTTCTCATAGCCCTCAACATCCACAAACATATCTAGCTGCTCCACCATCTCCACCCTTTCGCAACTCTCAAGCACCACAAGCTTACTTGGCCACCCCAGCTACTTTAAGTGATGTCTCATTATATCTACATTCAGGTGCTTCTCACCATTTGACATATGATAATAGCAATCTCCTGACAAGTTATGAGTACACTGGTTCAGACCAAATGCTAGTAAGAAACGGCCAAATTTCACCTTAAGAATTTAATGCATGTTCCTGGCATAAATAAAAATCTAGTTAGTGTTTTTAAATTTGGAAGAGATGATCATGTATTCTTTGAATTTCTCCCTAAGCTGTGTTTTGTCAAATCCCAGGTTACCAAGGAGATCGTTCTCCAAGGATGGCTTAAAAATGGATTATATATTTTTGATAATATCTGTCTCGCAAAGATTCCCTATTTTGTACACACTTCTAGTTGTAATTCTGTTGCTCATATTCATTGTAATACTGCTTCTTTGAATAATTCTTTTCATGGATGGCACAATAGACTTGGCCATTCTGCTGCCAAAGTTGTATCAAATGTTCTGACTTCTTGTAATATTTCCATACCATCTAATAAAGAGTTTTCCATTTGTAGTATCTCTTAAAAGTTGACATTTTTAATTAGTGGACAGAGAGGAAAACACAAAATGTTTAATGGTGGTGGGTGAGTGGGATCAAAGTCTTGTCTCTATTGTCTTTTTTCTCTCTCTATTAATTAGTTGAGAGAATAAAGATGAGAATAAAGTTAATAAAAATTAATTAATACTTTCTAAACATTTTTAAATAACAGATAATTTGAGATTTATTTTTTGTAAAAAGGGACAGTTATAAATAGATATTATGTGATGATAAATGTATTATATGATGATTAACACATATTATATGATGACTTATATTTATTACATGATGAATAATATAACAAAAATGTTATGTGCGCTCAATATGAGACTCATTTTAAAAGGATACACTAAAATATTTCTTAATTATTGATTGAAAAATTTTAAGGGGATATATTAAGATATTTCTTAATTATTGATTGAAAATGAATTCCATTTTTTTTTTCAATCAATAATCAAGAAATACTTTAGCGTATCCTTTTAAATGAGTCTCAAAATAAGTACACTAAAACTACTTATAATATAAAGATTAATTTGCTCATGTTATGATTGATAGAAAAATAATATAAAATAAATAATATGATATATTTATTTATATAAAAGTAATAAAATGTCATTATTGTGACAAATGAATTCAGACAAAAAAAAAATTCGGATTGTTTAGCATTCTTGGATAAGTAAACAGAAACGACACTTCTAATGGGACCTGGTATTCCACGGGCAAAAGCTAGCGTCTGAAGGAATCGGTGAGCATATTCCATTGATCTTACGGTCGAACTGAGTCGCTCTATGGGTGCAAAACTTTGCTATGGATCCAGAGATTGATATCAGTCCTATATCACCTCACAAGCATCCAAAAATCTCATTTTAAGATTTGTTCTGCCAGCTAAAACTCTCATGTTCACACATGGTTGTTGCTTCCCACCAATTCTAATTACAACAGCTCATTACTTCCCTAGGTCCTTCGAAACACTATGAAGAGCACTATATAAGCCACCATTCACTGGCAAATAACTCACCATCTCCCTAGCACTTAACTAGCACCATTGTATAAAGACAAGCACCAGCTAGTAGATACTAGAAGATTATTTTAAAGATGGCTTCCAAAGCTTGTTCCTCCCTTGCTCTTTTCCTCACACTCAACCTCATCTTCTTTACACTTGTCTCTGGATGTGGCTATAAATGTCCTACTCCTAACCCTAACCGAAGGCCAAACCCAAACCCCAACCCCAACCCCAACCCTAGGCCTTCAGGTGGGTCATGCCCACGTGACGCACTTAAACTTGGCGTGTGCGCCAACGTGCTAAACGGGTTGTTGAATGTGACTTTGGGTCAGCCACCAGTGACCCCTTGCTGCACCCTCATCCAAGGCCTTGCTGACCTTGAGGCTGCTGTGTGCCTCTGCACTGCACTCAAAGCAAACATTTTGGGCATCAACCTCAACCTTCCCATCTCCCTTAGCTTGCTTCTCAATGTTTGCTCAAGGCAAGTCCCACGTGACTTCCAGTGTGCTTAATCACGGGGCGTAAACACAGCACGTTAATTATATCATTCTATATAGTAGTTGCTTGGTGTTTGGCAGTAATATTGCGATGTGTGACTTTCCACTTTTTTCAGTTCCGTTGATCAGTTTGTGATTCTTGTATTGCGTTGTACGTGCGTGGATGATTAACTTCTCGTTATCCCTTAATTTCAGTACTGTTGGTTTTTATCTATCCCAGTGAATAAATTCCCGGTGATTTATTGGAAGGAAATTTGATATATTATAATAAATGATTGAAAAATGATTATATATAACATATCCAAATTCTTTGTAGTTTAAGCACCAAATAATAATAATAATCTTCTTAGTTTATTTCCGCCGTTGTATATATACAGACGCGTCCGTCACTTCCATGGATTTTCATGGGATACTTTATTTTCTGTTTTCATTATATCGATTTATTTTCAATCATTTTTCACAATTTTTTCGTTGGTCCTATGTGCTTCAAAATTATCCGGTAAAAGTTAGTAAGAAATAGTTATTTACTGTTTACATTAAACAACCAAAAGTAAAATAAAATAAAAATAATAATTTAAAAAATAAATGGCGAAAGCTGACAATCAGCTCAATAAAAGGGCATTGTTTACAGTTCTCCCACCCGCGCTGCAGAGGACCAGATACTCCCAATTTGATAAAAATGGGAGTTGCATTAGGTTGCGTTAAAGTTAATATAACGGAGATTGATGTAGAATTTTTAGGAGATTTTCAATTATATAAAGGGAAAAAAATTTATTCCCTCTGCAATGATTATTTGTTTTCTATTCAATATTTTTATCATATTATTGGTTGGACGAAGCTGTATAAAACTTGGGGGTTTTCAGTTGAAGAATAAGAAATTTTACTATATATTTGAATGTATACTCAAATTTATAAAAATTCACATTGTATAGCTGTAATTCCCTAGAAATTTGAACATTGATTTCCGTTTTGCACTTGAATACAAGATTCAAAATGCATTCTTTTTGTAACTTTTTTATCATATTGTTGGTTGGATGGGGATGCATATATAAAATGTGGGCAATTTTGAGTTCTCAAAGATGATTTATTCTTTCTCCAATTTTTCTTTCATATTGTTGTTTGGATGTAGATTGGTATATAAAACTTGGGAAAATTTTTAATTGAAGAGTAGAGATTTTTATAAATATTTGATATTAAATTTGAATACAAGTTTGTTTACAAAAATTTCTATTATATAACAATGAATATCCAAAAATTTGAATAGTTATTCCCATTATGTATCGAATATAGTGTTCAAAATTTTATCTATTTTTATAGTTGAGAGAGAGAAAAATTTTTTGTCTCTATTATATAACTAAAAATCCCCCAAAAATTGTTCATAAATCTCTATTATACAGTTTATCAAATTTTTGTTAAAAAATGGATGAGGAAGACCGGATACACCCAAATCATTTGGGAGGACGTAGCCTTGTCCCAAATAAAGAGTGGGCAGTAAAATTTCAGGTGTTAGAAATTTAGTGAATTCGAATCGTTCGAGCATTGACTTTATTCATAGATTGCGTTCTATGTATTGCAGGCGTGCATGTGCTTAGTTAATAAGTCTAACTTGGAGATAATTAAGCTCATTATAAGAGTTGTCTAGCTAGTGGCCAAGTACCATGCGTATCTATAATCTTGCATTTGTGCAATTCATGTTAGTGAAGAATATCAAACTAAGTGTTTTCTCTATTATCTCCTTCACAACGGTATCAAGAGATATATAATTTTTGAAGATGTCTAATTCTATTCTTTTGATTGTCAAACTCATAAAAGTCAACATGTTAATTAGTATAGGTGCACGAAGGCAAGTCTAGGTTCCCATGAAACACGGGAGATAGTTGATAATAAGGTATGATAATCTGGAGAATAAAGGAGCTTTTAAGTTCAGAAGAACAATTTGCAAAATAATCACAAATTGGATATAGTTCATCTCATAGGGCAATATACGAGGTACAAAAAGACACATAGAACTTTATAAACTTGTGGAAATAGTAAATAAGATGTTTTTGTTGTGTCTATTTGCTAACCTTTACATTTTGAAGAAATATTTATTCCCAAAACTCAGATGGAGTTACAAAAGAATATAAATTTAAGGGACGGGTTGCGAATGTAATAAACTTGATAAGGATGCATTTAATCATTTATTTCTTTTATGTCAGCATGTAATAAATTATTATTCATGTAATTAGCTTCTTCATGTATTTCTACACTCAAATATTTTTAGTTTATAAGAAATTCCTCATGCATATATTTAGTTAATTAATGCATTAAATATTTGGATAAAATTCATTTTCAAAGTTTGTCAATTTGCATTGGTGCCATTTACGTAGGCCAAAAATATAAAATTGAGTTTTATTAGAATGTGAGTATTCCTTTGTCTGCTATGTTTTATAAAGAGAAACATGATAAGAGAATAGGTTAGCCATGGTTGCTCTAAGGAAGAAAAAGACGGGAAAACAAAATGAACAAGGACAAAGTGCATGGAAAAGTTGAAGAATATTGTCTGGTCATAAAATTAGATGAGAAAATGTACTGGTACATCTAAAAGCAATACACATCTCAACCACCCCCTTTTTATATGGCTCTTCCATCAGTCTTTTCATTTCTTTTTCTTTTTCAATTTTTTTTCTTCTTCTCTCTCTAGATCCATGAGTGTGGATGGATTACTATATACAAATAACAGCCCTCAAATTAGATATTTTGGGGATATAATTAAAGAGATAAAAATATAAAAGTGGTGAGTGTCCAAAGGAAGAGGGTAGTAGAGCTGCGACCTGGATATCTTTCTCTTTTAATTTCTTTAAAAATTATAATATTTATATATTAAAAGTGAGAAAAAAAATTTAGATAGTTTTAGAGGAAAAAGAATTTAGTACTCTATTCTATTAAATATTCACTTCAATAATTGAATTAAAAATTTAGTTATAGTGTGAGAAATGATGACGCATAAAACTAAAACATTAAATGTTGAAAAGATTAGAGAATAACTTTTTATTTATGTATTTTTTTCTCGTGGAACACTTAAGAATCTCTCTAAAAGTAGACACCTTTAATTATTAGACATTACACAAAAATAAAAATATAAAATATTTGATAATAATAGGTAGAGTCAAAATTTTCTATCTCTCTTTTCTCTTTTATGTGTGAGATTTTGTCTCTTACCCTCTATAATATCCACAAAAAATATCCATTTAAGTATCTAATTTTTAATATAAAAATAATATATATTACTCAATTCAAACCAGGAAAAGACAAAAAGAAAAGAAATGCGGCCGAAACGCATGTAAACCCTGCTATGAGCCCGTGACTAATGCATTAACTCTATCACTTCATGGATTTATTGCTATTATTTTATCTTGTTTCATTGGTTACAGACTATTATTTTATTTTAAACCAAATCTATATTAGCTGTTTAGGCCAACTCGATCCTTTTGGATAGTGAGTTGTTCCTACTTCTACCATGTATATCACGGGCGGAAAAATTACTAATCATGTATATGGGTTGAAACTCATGAACCATTCGTTCTGAATTTAAGATATACCACTTGCACGACATCTGCTCCCTAGCTAGCTACAACTCAAGTTAAAAGTAAGGAAATAATTTGCAGTGTGGTATGACAAGGATTTAAAGTTCATCCCATGTAAAGTGAAAATGGTGGAGAGATGTTAACTAGGATGGTTTATATTTATTTTCCCTTTTTTTGTTAATTACGGGGCATATTTAAGCCCAATGAAAATTACAAAGAAACAACTCTTGGGAAATTAACTCACATAAGGTCTGCATTACACTGAGCAGAAACAAAACTAGGAAGAGATTCATAAATCAAGAAATCAGCATCTAAAGCTTGAATGCCTACCTAAAACCATTAGGGATATAATATGACGTTTTTATGTTGGAGTTGCACTTAGTGAATGAAAAATTAAACAAAATATATAAAACCATTTATTGAAAAAAAAAATCAAACTACTTTTTTACTCTATTGTATGGTCACTATGGTATATTAGTTTTATTATTTTATTTTATTTTTTTAATTTTTAGGAGAGATACATTGGTTTTATTGAAAGTTAATATTCCCATAAGCTTGCCTTTTGAAATGTATGAATTTCCATACAACCTTTCTTCCCTACATGCGAATACACGATATTAAAATATTAATATGTAAAGTATAATAAACAGACACATTCGTTTGTGTCGTGGAAAATCTTGTGCAATATTTTTCATAATACACCTAATTCCTCATTGTTGTTATTTAATATGACAATTAAAGCAAATAGAAAGATCCGCCTATTGAAGATGTCTTTTTGATCATATTAATGAAGACACTTTGATACCTTTATACAGGTTATAGAATCTTCTAATCACAAATTTTAATGACATTAAGCATATATATATATATATAGTTAGTATGTGTGTGGATTAATTTATTTTGTATTTAAAATAATTTATACTTAAAAACTTTCTGAGACATATTTTGGGAAAAAATTATGATATTCCTAAAATAATATTTTTCTAAACATGCCTTTAACAGTCCATTAAATTTATAATTGACTTATAAGGTGTAAAGATGAAAATACTTTATATTAATAATAATATTATTATTATTATATATTGGACTAGGCCCGACGACCCTAGTTGAAATAGGTAAGGCCAGTTCAGTCCAAGGTGTGCCAACTGAGCAACGGTGCGTTTGGTTCTAACCGAGCTTATACAAGTTATTATCCAGAATGAAACAAATATAGGACGTAATCACTATCCAACAAAAAATTCTTACCTCTTAGGAGTATCATGAGATTCTCGCCAGATGGAGTAGAGGTTCTCTGCTTTAAATTCATGATCTCCTAAGGGCCAAATTAGGTTCCAACCCATCTAAATAGAATACTAGAATTTTTAACTTTTGACTTGCATTGGAGTGACTTTGCAGGTTACCATTGGAGCTGTTTTATTACTAGTAAGGCTACGTCAGACCTTTCAATTCTCTGAGTTAGAACAATTATGATAATGTATCAAAATATATTTAATTAAATTGTATTATATTTTACCTTATTATTAAGATAATTTCATAAATTTGATTAGTATTTTGATTAAATAATTTGATTATGGACATAATTAATTGAATAAATATATTAAATTAAAACTTCTAAATTTTTTAAGGTTTTGAGAAAAAGCTAATGTTAGATGGAAATAAATAGATTTAGTTATGCTAAGCGGGGTAGCATGAGACCCAATGTCGAAAACTTTTCTTATATAGTAAATTTGGATTGGATTAAATATTTGGATTAGGTTAGTGTCAATCATTTATATATTATTCTATCAAATTATTTTAATAAAATCAATACGAAATTTGTTATTTTTACGAATACACATATAGGTTTCTTTTCTAAGAAAAATGCTTTAGAGTCAGAATTTTATTTCATTAGATAGATAATTGAATCATACCATTTTATTTAATTTAATAATCACCCTTATCTTTAGTAAAAAAAATTATGACAATAAATTCTGACAGTATTGTATTACTCATTAATAATTTGCCATGACCCAAAACGCGTGAAAATATTTGACTTGTTTTTTAATATTAATCTGCAGCCATTATTGAGAGAATATCAAGTTACCCTTTTTTTTTATAGGTAAAAGCGACTCACCAAGGCGAGGAGCCAACAAAAGTAACAATGAAAACAAAAGAGATCGGAAAACACTAAAAGAAAGAAACAATAAACCTGCTAACAACACCTGACACCGAACACCCAAGCCAAAAAGACACCAATCAATGTGCGGAAACCACAACACCAAAAGGCGGGAACCCACCAAGAATATCAAGTTACCTTTAACACTTGTCTAGGCAGGAATATCTAATGAAGCTGTTTTTCAATCCTTTAGATTTTAAAAACGACTTTCAGTGGCTTCTGGTTCTGGATTTCAGCTTGACGGGCACCTAAATAGGCTCCTCTAGCTTGGCGTTTTTTTCAATCCTTAAGATTTTCTGACGCGGTTGATGGTGGAATTAAACTAAATTGGCAAGAATAAAGTAAGAATTAAGATATTGAAATTATGGTTTTAAATGTCCTTAATTTCTTTTTCTGACTTTCACCTGTCCATGTTTCTCGCGGCAAAAGCCAAACCCCCAAAAAAAAAACTCGGGTGATATTATTTATATTCAACGAGTTAGATACTTAATGAATATTCAATGATGGGAGTTTAAACAAATATAAATTTCAATTATACAAGTATTGAATTAATATATTATTTTTAATAATAAATATATAGTAATTATAATTTAAATAAATATAAATTTTAATTATATAAATATTAAATTAATATATTAACTCCATAAATAGTGTACATTTAATTATTAATTAATATTATATTTAATGCTTATATAATAAAAATCATACTTATTTAAACAACAATCATCAAATATTGATCGGACTGTTTTAACTCTCTGTTACAAACATTTTCCCTGCACATATTGTCCATCCAAAGGAAATCCAAAAAAGATATGGATTAATATGAACCCGAAAGATTGAACTAAATTATAATACCACCAATGCATACACTAATTCGCTAATGGGGAATTTGATATTGTGTTCTTGTCGGAAAGAATCATTTTTAATGAAGGCCTAGCTAAATAAGGCCTACGAAGGTTCCCTAGCTAAAGGTCATTGGAATATGTTTCCAGAGTTGCGCCTTTATTTGGGTTTTGATCATTAATTTGCTTTCACGTTTGTTCCATATATACATATACGTAGATGTCTCATTCTCCTTGTCTTTCCTCTCCCAGTCGTGATAAAATTTGTGCATTTGCTTTCATCTATGCCTGCAAAAATGTAAATGGAAGTTACTAATGTGGCAATATGAAGATTTGGTGTGTTGTTGGGGGTACTCATTACTCTTTTCTTAGTTGTTAGTAGAGGAAGCTGGAACTTGGAAGGTCCGGATTTCAAACAAAATGAGGGTGCAGGATTTCGTTAATATCCTACCCTAATGAGTGACACTTATAATGGGACCCGCTATTCCACTTGCAAAAGCTTGTGTCTGAATAAGTCTGAGGCCCCCATTGATCTTACGGTGGAATCGAGTTCCTTGATGTATGCAAAACTTTGCACTGGAATTAGGGATCCCTAAATATTCATGTAGTCCCCACATCCTCCCAAGTCACAAGCGGCCAAAACCTAGCTAATTACGTGATTACTCTGCCAGCTACAAATCTCATGTTCACACATGGCCATTTATTAGCTTAATTTGTCCCAAGCCCCTTTAATTTTATTTAGAATAATCATTGTACGTTCACTCAATACTTACAAGTTGCAACAACTCATCCCCACACTTAAGCCCTCCAATTAGACACCACGAGCACTATATAAACCACCGTTCACTCCAAAGGATTCCCATCTTCAAAAACGCTATTTTCTTGGGCTCTAGTAGTTAGCTAGCACCTCCGAGTCATTAGTTGAACATAACATACACTAGCTACTCCAGGAGTTTTAAGATGGCTTCCAAAACTTGTTCCTCCCTTGCTCTTTTCCTCATACTCAACGTCCTCTTCTTTGCAGTTGTATCAGCTAGCGCGCCATGCCCTCCTCCGAAGCCAAAGCATAGGCCAGGGCCAAACCCTTCAGGTGGTTCTAGCCCATCAGGTGGCTCCACCCCTTCAGGTGGATCCACCCCTTCTGGTGGCACATGCCCACGTGACGCACTCAAACTTGGTGTATGCGCCAATGTGCTAAATGGTTTGGTGAATGTGACATTGGGTCAGCCACCAGTGACCCCATGCTGCACCCTCCTCCAAGGCCTTGTTGATCTTGAAGCCGCAGTGTGCCTCTGCACTGCACTCAGAGCAAACATTTTGGGCATCAACCTCAACCTTCCCATCTCCCTTAGCTTGCTTCTCAATGTTTGCTCAAGGCAAGCGCCACGTGGCTTCCAATGTGCCTAAGCACTTGGGGAGTACACGACACATAATGATATCGTAATATTTTGCTTCGTGTATGCCTAGTTGTCGTTTTCCATTGTTTTTTTCAATTCCATTAATTAGTGTGTGACGATTCTTGTATGTGCATGGATGATTAACTGCTCGTTATTATCCCTTCAATTCAGTGTATGTTTTATCCTAGAGTGCAAGGGCTTCAAAGCTGTTGAGCCAGTGTTCTTTATTTGATTGAGAAATGACCGATTATATTCAAATTACTTGTTAATATATTTAATTATTTCTTCCTTCTTTTTTTATTTTTTTGGGTAAATGAGTTCAGCTGATGATCTGCTAAATTATTTTCGCCCTCTACCTTCCGCCCAATTGCCAACAACAATAATAAAAAAGGAAAGAAGAAAAACTAGCATGTAAACCCAGCCTTATTACTCCACGCATGGGCTATTTAATTTGATGACATTTTAAATAAAAGCTGGTTGAATTTACTTATGAGCCATAGTTGAGATTTTATTAAATAAAAATAGTAATTATAAGAATAACTTATTAAATAATAAAAAGATGAAGATAAACCTAAAATTAAGGATAAGATGAAATAAAATAAATTTAAAGGTATGTTTATTTTAACTTTTAAAATATAAAATTAAAATTGCTGAAAATTAATTTTTTTAAATACTACTCTTTTCAGCTTCTATAAAAAAGTTGAAAACAATTTTTTTGATATTATAATTATTTGATAAAATTATTTAAATACATAAAAACGAATTTTTTTAAATAAAAAAGTGAGTTTTTATCAAAAAAAACCACAACCAAACACACTCTAAATCTTAACAATCTAAATCTAAATTCTTTTTGTTTTCTTTTGTTTCAAGCTAAATCTAAATTCTAATATATGTTATCGTTGCTTTATCACATACCATTTATTACTTTAATTTAACACCCAAGAAAATAAAACCCATTATCAAGCTAACTGTGAAACCAAATCTATTAAAAGGTTTAGGCCAACTTGATTGATTTCGATTAAGTAGTGCAATTAACTAAAATGGTTTATAAGCAACTAGCCATTAGAAGTATACATATTTAACCTTTGTACTAAATATACATGTATATTATATTATTATATTGTGCGTGTAAGTTTTGGAAAGAGAATAACTATTGGAGGAGAGGATCCTACCTCTCCGTGCAGAAGTAGTTGGATAAACAACATGAGTACTATTAGGGGTGCATTTGTTTGTAATTTTTAGGGTTAAAAATTATTTTTTTATTAAAAAAATTATTTTTTGTATATTTAGATAATTTTTAAAAAAAATAATCAAAATCTTAAAAAAAATTATTTTCAATTTTTTTTAGAAATTGAAAAGATTAATTTCTAAAAAAAATTAATTTTTTAATTAGATATAAAATTTAAGTTTCATAATTATATTTTTAAAAAATTAAAACAAATGCACCCTTTAATTCTTATGAAGACATAAATTGTCCAAAGAAAGTGAAATATTCATGTCTCATCCTAATGTCATGCCAAATATCAAACTAATATTATGTCTCTATATTTTTATTTACTATTTCTTCTTGCTATGAAGGTTCAAGATTTAAGAATGGGTCAAGCTACATTTTTCTATTACGTTTCTATATTTTCTCCTCTAAATTTTTATTCAAGGGAACAATAATTTTTGGACAATTTCACAACATCATTTTTGTTATGATATATGCAAGGAGAAAATGTTTGAGAATCCAATTCTTATATTTAACTTCTTGCGGTGTACGAAGGAAAAAAAAAAGAATTTTATATAAAGACATACGATTTTGTGAACAATATGGCTTAATAACAAGTGAAATGTGATTTTGGTGATTTATGAAAGTTTTAGCTTCAAATATTATGGGCTCCCAAGCTTAGATATAAATTTGTGACTTGTAGAATTTTTGAATATTTTAAATATTTTATAGTGCCTCTATTTAAAATTTTATGGTGAAAAATAATTTGAAAAAAAAACTGTTGTAAGAGGCATAACTCGTATTTATCATAGGAGTACGAATGTTTAGAAAAAAAATGTGGTTTTCTAATTTAGAGATTAATTTTGATAAACAATCAACATAAATAGTTTTATACTATGAATTTATTAAATTTTATCTTTCACACACCTTTAATTTTAAAGCAATTATGTAAAGAGCCAAACTCTTTTGATGATGACATGGCTATATACGATCAAATGACAATATTAAAATATTTTACAATGACAGTGTATTATAATTGAATCCATTAATTTATTGGAGGTTGTTATGCAATATTCTCAATTATAATTTTACTTTTTTGAGAATGTTTTCATGATGAGTATTAACATGACCAAATATTGGTATATATATTGTGGTTATTTTTTAAAATTGGCGGTCTATCTCTAATAGAGATGAAGATATGCCAATGAATATGTTAGACTAGACATGTCATATAAAATTTGAGCTATCTTATATGAAGGTATTCCTATTTCACTAAAGCTGCAATGATGCTAAAATTTTGCCATCTAGTCGGTAGGCATTTCTATTGTATTAAAAAAGGTACAATGGTGCTAAATATTTGGGTTATATGTGTTGTTTAAAGATGGGTTACCGAATTTTGGAGAATGGATGCTCTGAACGGGATTGAGACTCCAAAGTTGCTCTTGTTTCGCAGTAACTGGGTGAAAGTCAGATTCCATGACGGCGAAGGGGGTACCAACAAGGACTTCAACGAGTTTATAGGTGAGGCTTGCAAATAATGGCTGGCCCAATGGAATTATGAGATTCTAGCGTAGCTGTCTCGGATTCCTTAACAGCTCTGTGGCGTATTATAGAATCTGAGTTATGCATTAGCAAATCCAGATTGAATGCCTAGCCAAAATAAGTGGCGTCCGTTACATTATTAACGGTTGCCGATTTGGGCTTTTAGGCCTTATCTTTGTTGGACCTTAATGGGTTGACCACAAGATGAGCCTTTGGATTTTAGTCCGAAACATTAATGCCTCCAACTTGGTTCCAAGGTTATAACCTTGGACACCGAGTTTAGTGTCTTAATCAAAGGGATTCTTATTGTCGAAGATCGTTGTTGTCCCTCTCTTTCATGAAGCTTTCAAAGGACGCATCCCATTTCGAGAAGAGACGATTTTCTTGACTTCGACCTCCCATCATGAGTTGTGTTATTTGACCCAGAATGGGCATATGGCGAGTTAGCACCTCGTTTCCAGCATCATCATCATTTGAATTTACTTGTTTTGCCAAATATGGCCCCAGCTTTTTCATGCTAAAGGACACCTTTACCCTTTGCATCATTTGGGTTTGTGGTAAGGGGTTCTTTGAATGCCACTTCTTCACTTATTTAACCCATTTCTCTTTTCTTTCCACATGCTATCTAGTGGTAGTTCTAAAGAGAAAGGAGGCGTTTCCACCACATCTTCATTTTGTTCATTTTTCCTAAAGAATGTATGCACGATCCCTTCTCTTCTTCTATTTCCATGTGATTTTTAAAGTGAATGGATGAAATATGCATAGGCTTAGATGAAATCTATGTGTGGGCTTTATTTTCTTAACTGTTCTGCAATGTGGGTGGTTTGGATATATCTATTGATATTCTGCCATCGTGAAGGGGTGACGGAGATCTTTTTGTTTTTCAATCCTCCGCCTAACTTTGGCAGCTTTTACTCCCTGGCGGAGAAACCACCATTAGGCTTTATTAATATTCCCTTTTATCACTTTTGACTTTCGTGCTTCATTTTGACACTTAGAGGTGGTTTCCAATTGTAGGTTCATCTTGGAGATGGAAATGGGAAGGAAACAACCACTCGTATTTCCACCTTCAATCCATTGGATATACAAGTGGGTAAACCCCGAGGTTTTGAGAATTCTTTTGAGGGTGAACTCTGAGTTTTTGAGATCATTAAGGGAAGAAAATTTGATCACACGAGACAGCGAGCATGAAGAAGACTATATCCTAGAGGTGCCACATGTTAATGAAAGGGTGTGCTACATCAACCATGGGAGCAGCCCAACCTCAATGTGGATGTACGACATCCTAATCTCCAAGTTTGACATCCGCATTCGCTTTATCGACTTTCAATTTACTATTTTGGAATGAAGTCAAGTCGCTTCTTCCCAATTGCATCTAAATAGTTAGGCAATGATCCGGGGTTTTGAAATTATCTGCTAGTACTTCGGAGTCCCTCTTTCACCAAATGCCTTCTTTTATCTATTTACCTTAACTTGCCCCAGCGGTGGGAGTTTAACCATGGGCTGGCTACCTTTCTAAGTTAATGTGAATCGAAAAGTATTTATACTGTATGAGGAATCTTTTCATCACTTCAAGCCTTTCTATTTTAAAGTGTTCAGACCTTCGAATATGATCTCGTATTGGAAGACTGAGGAGGAAAAGTTGAAAATTAATTATTTTTGGGATAAGAATATTGAGATTCCCCGGGTAAATGAAGATGACCATACATCTGAGGAACAAGCTGTAGTAGACTTTTTCTTAACAAGATTTGGGAAGAAGATTCTTAACTTGAAATGCATAGTAGGCATAAATGTTGAGACTACTAGGAGACATTTAGGTCGTTATCTTTTAATTTAAGTATTCTTTTGTTTCTTGTTTTTCTTGTATGTGTAACTGACTTCTATTTTCTTTTTGTAGATGAAATGGCTCCTAAAAGTGCTATGGCTGAGCTCCACCATCGCCAGTTGAAGAGGCCCCATGAGGGAGATAAAAGTGACAATCCCAGGCTTGTAGGCTCCGAGGAATCAAAATTCTTGCTAGCTTCAAGATCTTCTGCTCCTAAGGCCCAACTCCCCAAGAAGCAAAAGGAAAAGAAGGAGGCCAAGGCAAAAAAAGTCATCCAACTTGAAATTGAAGTTCCTCTGACTTCAAAAACCAAGTTGGAACTTAATATCTTGGCTAAAACTTTTCTTTATTCTCAATTCATGGATAAGGAATTGATGACCTCAGCCTGTCTTGAGCAATTATGAGAGGATGAAGATGATCTAGTAGAGAAGTTCTAGTGGGCCGGTCACATGATTTTGAAGTTGGTTGCTATACTCTAATACTAGGAGCTGATGATTTCCTCCGATGTCCAAGCTCGCCAAGGGGTAAAAGATTTGAAGGAAAAAAATAATTAGGCTACATAATGAACAAAAAACCTGTGAGCAATCAAAGCAAGACTTGACCTCTGAGGTTGAAGAATTGAAGGGGGAGGTCAAATCTAAAGATCGGCAACTAGAGGAGTTCAAAGGTTAGGTGGCAAAGCTCAAAAAGGCCCAAGATGACTCAACTAAGAAAATCTAAAATCTGAAAGTGGAGATCAAATATATACAGCGACAATAGGAAAAATCCGCCTACAAGATTAAGGACAACACTTTGGCACAAACCAAGGTTATATGTCCCAGAGTCGATTTCAGCTAAGTTGGACTTCATCGTCGAATCATCGATGGTTGAATTGAAGACATTCCTAAAGATGAAGGCAATGAAGCCAACCATAAGTCTGACCCTTTCAACCCAAATGTTGAAGATTAGTTTCCTTTTTATATATATTTGTATTTTGCACAAGCCCTTCTTAAGGTTTAATTGTAATTAACTACCTACCTGATTTTCTGGTTTGTGATTAATGTTAAGACTTAGTGACTTTTTTTATACTTGTTTCTTCACTCCTTCACCCAACTTTATTCTTCGTGCATATTTTGGCGCTAAAGTCTTATAACTTTGAAGAATTGCATAATGATTAACTTCCTAGGTCGTGCAAGATCGAGGTATTTGTCATCTTGAAGTTTTAGTAAGTTTCCAAGGTATTTGTCATCTCGAATTTGGGTAATACCCAAGGTATTGGATCCTAGGCTTCATGCATTCTCGACTAAAGGGTGATTAGTCCCTTAAGATTTAAGACATAAGAATAAAATAAAATAAAAATAAAAATAAAACCAAACATATAAGAATAAAATAAACAAATAAACTAGAGTTACATTATACCATACCTAGCGACTTTATAACCACTCAGCCTATGAAAGTCTTGCCTGGTTAAAACCTTCCTTGGAAAATCCAATGGGAAAAAACTCGAGGTAAAAAAAAGAGTACGTTGACTTTACGTGGATTATACATAGAATTTCTTGAGGTTTGAAGCATTCCATGCCCTCAGAATTTCGGATCTTGCTAAAGTTGAAAGCTTGTATGCCCCTTTTCCTAAGATCTCAACCACTTGATATGGACCTTTCCAATTTGCAGTGAGTTTTCGTTGCCCTGGAGTTGGTGGTCTGATGTTGGCACATCAAAGTACTAAGTTTCCTTATTCAAACTTACAAGGAACTATGATAGAGTTATATCTGCTAGTAATCCTTTACTTTAGTGCTTTCCCTAGATATGCGACATCTCCCTGACTTCACTGGAAAGGTCAATCTCTTCTTGGAGGGCATCGGAACCTGTAACCTAAAATATCACCTTTGATCTAGGTTCCTCTACTTCTACTAGGATCATGGCATCAACCCCATAAGTGAGTTTGAAAGGAGTTTCTCTCGTAGTTGATTGAGGCATTGTTCAATATGACCACAAAATGCTCCTAAGTTCATCAGTCCATTCCCTTTTTCAATCATCAAGTCTTTTCTTTAATTCTTAGAGCATGACTTTATTAGTGGCTTTGACTTGACCATTGGCCTTGGGATGTTCTACTGAAGTAAAGTGGTATTGGACTTTGTGGCTTGCAAAGAAATCCTAGAACTTTCAATCTTTGAATTGTATTCCACTATCTGTCACCACGAATTCTAGTATTCTGAAATAGGTGAAGATGTTCCTCTATACGAATTTCCTAGCTTGTGCCACTGTAATAGAAGATAACGACTTTGCTCGTATCCACTTGGTAAAGTAATCAACGGCCACGATCAAATACTTTATTTGTCCCAGGGTGAGTGGAAACAGACCTAGGAGATGAATTCTCTATTTACTGAACGGCCGTGGAGACATGATCGTTGAAAGTTCCTCAGCCGGGGCAACTTGGAAGTGGGCATGTTGTTGACACTTTGAACATTTCTTCACGAAATCCACCGAATCCTTTATCATTGTGGGCCAATAGTAACCAGCCCGTAAGACCTTTAGGGCCAATGCTTTTCCCCCAAGGTGATGACCATAAGACCCCTCATGTACTTTTTCGAAGATGAATGATATTTGGGGTGAAGTAATTGATATAAACTCCTTTTGCATAGTTGACCCCCGATAATAGTATAATAAAAGGCTCCTTTGGCCATCTTTTTTGCTTCAATGGGATCTTAGGGAAGAGTTCCGTTATGCACATACTGTATAATTGGAGTTATTCAACTCAGAGATTCTTCAATAGTTAATGTTGAAACCACTTCTGCTATGGATGAGGTTTTTAGAGTCTGCTAGATTAGGCTTTTATTACTTCCCCCGAGCTTCGTACTAGCCAGATTGGAGAGGATGTCAGCTTGGACATTCTCTTACCTTGGTACATGATAGACCTCGTAAGAATCAAACTTCTTTACCAGGTCTTTCTCTTTAGTCAAATACTTCTGCAACAATGTGTCTTTTGGTTGACAGGCTCCTGTTACTTCTGATGTCACGATCTGAGAATCACTACAAATCGTGAGTCGCATAACTCCGACATCAGTAGCGAGCTGAAGTCTTGCTATCAATGCTTCGTACTTAGCTTAGATATTGGAAATATGGAAGTCAAACTTGATGGAGAGTTCCACCATAATATCATCCTCCTTCTCCAAAATAACTCCGGCTCCACATCTTTTGGTGCTTGAAGCTCCGTCTATGTATAATGTCTAGCTCAGATCTTGGGCGGCTTCTTTACCTACCATCTCCGCAAGGAAATCAGCTAAGGGTTAGGCTTTAATTGCAGTTTTGGGCTTGTATCATATGTCAAATTTGGAGAGTTCTATTGATCATGTCACCATTCTTCTTGTGAGGTCCCGCTTTTGCAAAACCTGCCAATTGGGCTGGTTTGTTCGCATCATCATTGTAGTGTAGGCTTGGAAGTATTGTCGTAAACGTCGGGCAGTTACTACTAATGCAAAGGCATACTTCTCTAACTTTCGATATTTGAGCTCCGACCCTTCCAATGTTTTGCTAACGAAATAAATGGGGTGCTACTGCTTCATGTCTTCTTGAACTAAGGTGTTTGCTACGGTTGCATCACTCACTGAGAGGTACAAATATAACGAATGTCTAGTCCAAAGCTTGTATAAGATCAGAAGGTTGGAAAGGTAACTTTTAAATCCCTCAAACACTACTTCACATTCCAATGTCCATTCAAAATTATTTTCCTTCCTTAATAATGCGAAGAAAGACAGCGCCTTCCAAGCTGATGCTATTAAAAACTTTGAAAGGGAAACTATCCTTCCTGTTAATCGCTGAACCTCCTTTACGAAAGTTGGATTTTTTATCTCCAAAATTGCTTGCCACTTATCGAGATTTGCCTCGATCCCCCAATGTGTGAGCATAAAACCCAAAATTTTTTTTGACTTCAATGGCAAAGGCACACTTTTGAGGATTTAATCTCATCCTATGCTTACGTAGGAAGCTGAAGACAGTTTCAAGATTGGGCACGAGCTTCTCATCTTCCGTTGTCTTAACCAGCATATCGTTGATATAAACTTCCATCAAGGTTTTGATATGATCAGTGAAAATCTTGCTCATCAATCTCTAGCATATGGCCCCCACATTCTTCAACCTAAATGGCATGAGTTTGTAATAGTAATTGGTCATTGGGGTAATGAATGCAGTCTTCTCTTCGTCAAGCGGGTGCATCGAGATTTGGTTATATTTCGAATATGAGTCCATGAAGGAGAGAAATCAGAATCCAGACGCAGCATTGACTAATCCATTTATACTCAGCAAAGGGTAAAAATCCTTAGGATAAGCTTTGTTGAGGTCGATATAATCGACGCACATTCCCACTTTCCATTAGATTTCTTTATCATAACGACATTGGATAGCTAAGTTGGGTACATTACTTCCTTGATGAAACTGACGTCTAACAAAGCTTAAACCTATTTTTGAACCTCCAAAGCTCTGTTTGGGCTCATCTTTCTTCTCTTCTAAGTTACTAGTCAGACATCGCGAAAGGTAGCCAAACGATGGCTCATGAATTTTGGGTCAATCCCAGGCATGTCAACCACAGTCCAAGCAAACAAATTCACATTCTTCTTTAAAAAGGCCACAAATTCCTCTTTCAGTGACATAAGGAGATTCTTGTTTATTCAGGTTGTTTGATTAGGCTTTGACCTAATTTGCACAACCTCAAGCTCTCTATTGGGCTCGAGCCTTTTCATTTCCTGTCATCCTCTTGCATCAAGATCTACCAAGATTACTTTTGACGAACTAGGAAGACGTGAACAATTTTCGAATACCCCCTTTTTTGCCTTCTGAATCTCCATGCTCGCGTTATAACATTGACAAGCCACTGCCTAGTGCCCTTATTGTCCTTTATCAGTAAAAAAACTTGATCATGAGGCATGCCATAAAGATGACGATTCCAATCTTATTCAAAGTTGGCCTCCCTAAGATCACATTGTAAGCTGGTAAGTAATCAACTGCTAGGAAGTTGACCTTAACTATTTGAGTTTTGGGCTGAGTTCCCAAGGTTAAATGGGACATAACATATCCATTCAAGTATACATTTTCTTCGGGGAAGTCAATGAGTTCCTCCTTTAAATCTGAAGATCATAGTTCTTTAGGCCGAGCTTGTCAAAGGCATCTCGGAAAATAATATTGGCAGAGCTTCCCTGGTCAACAAACATTCTTTTAACGTCGGCATTCACCATTATGGCCAAAATTACTATGGGGTCGTCATGCCTAAAAATAACTCCCTCTAGATCGAAGCTAGCAAAAACAATTTAAAGAGTGGATGATGATTGGTGGACCTTCTTCATCTTTGTCGCAGACAAGCTTGAAACCTCTTGGAGGTGCTTCTTGTGAGCCGACTTAGTGATGTCACCTCCTGTAAAACCTCTAGCTATGACATTGATTGCTCTTGTGATTGTTTACATTTCTTCCTGCATTTTCTCGAGTTCAAAGATCCTTTGAGCCCTATGGTGTCTTCTTTCTTCATGCCTCATAGCGGATGCCTTTCTTTTCCTTGGGCTACATTGGAAGGCAATGTACCTTGCCAGCTTTCCTTCCCTAATCAACTGCTCCACGACATCGCAAAGGTTGTAGCAGTCCTTTGTCTTGTGTCCAAAGCCATTATGATACTTACAAAATAAGGACCAATTGGTGTTAGCACTTACTTGAAGTGCTTTTGGCTTAGGAAAATGCACTACTTGTCTAACTTCCTTATATAAATAAGCTAACGACACATTGAATTGAGTATAATCATAAAATCTTTTGATCCTTAGTGCTTGCTCTTCCTTCCTTGAGTGATCTTCTTACTGCAAGCCCAGCTTCTTCTCTGTTTGATTTCTTACCAAGTTCATCGTGGCCTTCTGCATTTCTTTAAGATATATATATCTCCGCCTTTAATTGAATTTCATCCATCATCTTTGCAGGGTGTTTGGATAACGAATCCTTAAATGCCCTAAGTTAGAGCCTGTTCGACAGGGTAAGTACTGCCACTTGGGTTTTCAATTCTTCTACTAGTAATGTATTTGCATTAAATCACTCGAGAAAATTTTGGAGTAGTTCTCCTTGTCGCTGGGACAAACTTAACAAACTGGTAATAGGTGTTAGCTTAAATTGCTGAGTCATTAAATGAGCGAGGAAATGAGATTGGAGGTCCAAGAACCTGTTAATTGACCATGATGGCAGCAAGTTGAACCACTTTAATGCTACTTTCTTCAGTGTAATCGAAAATGCTGTGCATCTGATTAGATCAAAGGCCCCTGTAAGAGTCATTTTAGACTTGAAAGTGTCCATGTGTTCCTGAGGATCTATGCTCCCATCATAGGGCTCCATGTTAGTTGGAGGTTTAAATCCCCTAGGGAGCTTTACAGTCATGATTTAATCAAAAAATGGTGTTTCATCATCTTCATCCAAGTTATCATATTAAACGGGATGGTGCCTTGACTGGCGATTTAGACTCCTCACTCGAGATGGACGCAACTCAGCATGGTCCACATGGACAAGAGTGCTCGCTCCGAGGTTCTCTATAGTAGCACATGTATTCCTTCTCCTGAGGTTGCTCATCCTCTCGGGAGTTTCGCTCCTCACCGTAACATCGTGGCTGATGATGATGGGGCTATTTACGATCATGACTTGATGATGATGAACTTGGTGGTGACGCTCATCAACGGCTTCCCCCAGATGATGCAAGTTTCATTCTAATTCTCGAATACATGTGGCTTGGTCTCACATGACAGAAACTATTTTTGCATATGGGATTGGATCCTCTAGAGCTGGTTCAATTCTAGACGCTAACATGTTCATTGGTGGTGGCACCGATGAGCAGTAGCGTTCTGCTGGCTGTGTTGATCTCTGGTATTTGATGCTAATTCTAAAGTCATTTTTCCATCCACCTTCTCTTGCAAAGGTGGTCATTCATGACTCCCAAGGCCATGAGTAGCCTCCAGACCGTGTCTATGATGCGTGGACATGGTGAAAAGCAACTTTGAGTTTTCCACAGACGGTGCCAATGTTCGGAGATAGGTTACTGAATTCTGGAGCATGGATGCTCTGAATGGGATTAAGACTCCAAAATTGCTCTTGTTTCGCAATAAATGGGTGAAAGTCAGATTCCAATACTGCAAGGGTGTACCTGCAAAGATTCTAACGATCAAGTCAGAGAGTGCCAAAAGTACAAGGTTTAAGGGAGAGTATGCGTACCTGATTTGGGAGTGTTCCTTCTGATTTATAGGTAAGGTTTGGCAATAGTGGCTGGTCCAACAAAGTTCCAATATTCTAGCGTAACCATCTTGTATTCCTTAACAGCTCTGTGGCATATTATGGAATCCGAGTTATGCGTTAGTGAATCCAAATTGAATGTCTAGGCAAAACAAGTGGTGTCTATTACATTATTATTAGCGGTTTTAGATTTGGGCTTCTAGGGCCCATTTTGGTTGGGCCTTAATGGGTTGACCACAAGATGGGCCTTTGGATTTTAGTCCGGAACATATATAAATGATAAATTTTCAAAAAGGGATCATGAATTTTGTTTCATTGGCTATTTTTTGGTAAATGTGGGTGTATAATAAATTAAATCATGATGATTCAATACCCACCAATTATAAATTATAGAAAAATATTTTGAGCCAATATATTATAAGTGAAAGCACTGAATTGCAAATGACATATTGTCATGATGTAACAAACTAAATCCTTTGTGTATCACAAAGAAGATTAAATCTGTAGCTATAGTCAAAGAACTTAGAGGATATCAAGCAGATGGGACCTAGCCGAAATAAACAGCCTATATATGAGATGCTAAACCTTGTGATTAGAGATCCTAAAAACTTGGTCTAATAAGAAGAACGAATAATATGGCGGTTTAATTTGTTATGGCATACACCATATAAAGAGTTATATACGTAAGTCTATCCATAAGGTGTAGGTGCATGTTCCTTCAAAGTTTTTGGAGGATGAGTTTTCATTCTAACTCTCTTTTGAGTGTGGTGTTATGAATTACAAAGACATCCTTAACAAAATTTACCTATATGAGTGTGGAGTAGAGTCGCTTGTAAAGAATAAAGGCTAAATTTTCTAAATCACTTATGAAACACAGAAGTGCATGTGCAGGCTTAATTAAGGACTCAATATTATATCTAGAATATTATGTGCATGATACGATGTCTTGGAGTCCTCTAAGTAACTAAGTTAGTCAGAGTTTAAGGCTAATGACTACTATACTGATCAAACTTGTATCATTGATAAGTAGAGTTCTGCTCAAAACAATGCTACCTCTATTACACATAATAATCCGTCTTTAGGCAAATATTTTAAATCCAATTAATGGTCAGTAAGGCCAATGGTAAAGACAACATAATGACCATTTTTTTGTCTTTTATTACTTGCTTACATGCTAATTATGGTTAGTAATTATATTAAGAGATTAATTTTGATGTCCTATTAATATAAAAAAATTTTATACTATCATTCAATTTCAAGCTTTTATTTGTAAGATTTTTAAAATAATAAGTAGCTAAGAAAATATTTTTATTAGTATGGTAAGAAATAATTAGATATTTATATAAAAATTTTTTACATTATATAAAAATTAAATTCTTAAATCAATGAGCAATATATATATATATATATATATATATATATATATATATATATATATATATATATATATATAAGCATAAATATATAACCTTCATACGAAATATACATGTAGACGATGTTATATTTGTGTGTGTAAATTTTGAGTAGAGAAAATGTAAAAATAGGGTCTTATCTCTCTCTCTCTTTGTGCGAAAATAGAGAAATGAACAGCAAAGGTGCGAGGCTATTGTATACCGGGAATAACACGCTGTGACCCACTATACTAAGATACTTTTTGAGGTGTGAATTTCCTAAAAGAAGCAAGATAGGCATGCCTTAACTTGTTGCCATATCCTATATCTATCTGTTATTATGTCCTTATATTTTTCTTTTGTGTTTTCTTCTTATCTTGCAGGTTTGAGACTTGAGAATGAGTCAAACTATCTCTTGTTTATCATTTTTCTATATTTTCTCCTATAAATTTTTATCCAACGGAGCAAAACCACTCGATGGAAAAAAGAAAAAAAAATTAAAGTGACACTACTTTATTACTTTATGGTCACTACGGTACATTAACTTTATTATTTTATTTTATTTACATACTTTTTTAGGAGAGATATATTGGCTTTATTGAAGTTTACTGCAACAAGCTTGGCTTTTGAAACGAATGAATTTCCATACAACCTTTATTTCCTACGTACGAAGACACGACATTAAAATATTAGTCTATAAGTATAATAAATGGACACATTCTTGGTTTGTATTGTAGAAATCTTGTGTAAGATTTTTTTCAAATAATTTCCTACGATTTACTTAATTACGGACACATTTTTTTTTGGTCGATATTTTTATTGATGGAATTAAATAGCTGTTTGGTAATATATTAAAATATTAATATATTATCCTAGCAATTTAACTTAATTAAAACAATATAAAAGATGTTATTAATATTTTTTTTTCTTTGGTAGTGAAAGCTGTTATTAATATGAATACACATAAAGATTTCCTTTGATGATTTAAAAATATGCCATGGCGCCTCAAAACGCATGGAAAACTTTGATTTGCTTTTAATATTAACAATTGGCTGCCATAGTTACAGAGATTGGATTTATTTGTGAAATAATGTCAAGTTACCAATACAGTTGTCTAGAAAAGAATATCTAATGAAGCTGGTTCCCCCCCCCCCCCTCTCTTTCTCTCTCTCCTCCTCCTCCTCCTCCTCTGATAAGAACTTGGTGCAACTAATTGCAGTGCCTTCTGGCTTTGGACTTCAGCTTGATAGGCACCTAAATAGGCTTCTCTGGCTTGTTTTTTCAATCCTGAAGATTTTATGACGCGGATGAAAACAAATTGGCGAGAATTAAATAAAAATAACGTATGTATTGAAATTATGGCTATACCAATTACCAGTCCCTAATTTTTTCCCCCGACTTTCACCTGTCTATGTTTCTGATTACAATAGCTGAGTTTGATTATTTGTATTGTCTATCCTGATAGCAAATGCAAAAAGATATCGATCAACGTGAACCCAAAAGATTGAACTAAATTACAATACAACCATTACATATACTAGTTAGCTAATGGGGATATTGCGTTCTTGCTGGAAAGAAACATTATTAATGAAGGCTTTTTTTTTTTTTTTTTTAATGAGAAGCTAAATAAGGCTTCCGAAGGTTGCCTAAAGATCATTGGAATATGTCTCCAGAGGCACGGCATTATTTGGATTTTGATTATTAATTATTAGCTTTCACGTTCTTTCCATATGTATATGTAAATGTCTATCCTCGTATTCTTTCCTCTCCCAATCGTCATAACATTTGTGCATTTGTTTTCATCTGTGCCTACTATTAAAGTATAAAATCATCCATTTATTTTTATTAAATAATTAAGTTTTTAATAGAGGCAGTTCATGATATGGTATAGAAACTTTTATGATTAAATGGTATAAACTTCAATCTTCGTTTACCTCCATTTATCCACGTTGTTCCTTTTATTTTTTAATCATTGGGGGGTAACATTGACCCCTCTTGAGTATCGAACCCGACACCTATGGACTTCATGTATGTAGCGCTATGACTGAGCCAAAAGCTCATCCGGATTTATCCTCACCATTGTCCTAAATAAAAATTTAACTTCTTTACAAGGTAAAGATAAGTCTACGTATTATTCATGCTTCAAGCCTAAAGAGCTTAAATTTTTAGGAGAAATGATTTATGAAAAGTATTCATATATCTCTATTCAATAGTTTAAGATTTTAGAAGAAATGATTTATAAAACTACAAAGATGTATACAGAAGTTACTAATCTGGTAATATGAAGATTTAGTGTTCTGTCAGGGATGCTCATTACTCATTTTCACAATTTTAAATTATGGTTTGTAACCACAATTGTGTCTGCAATATTGTTGTTACAATACCCTTTGCAACTGCATTGTAACGGCAATTGCGGCCATATCAACTACGTTTTCCAACAATTTTTCACATTGCAGCACAACTGCAATTGCAACCGTAACCACAATTTAAAACCATGCTCTTTTCTTAATATAGTTGGATCTAGATTTCAAATAAAATGAGAATATATGTCAAGGTACTTACGGGGCAAGGCGTCATTAATTTCCTACCCTAATTAGTGAGACTTATAACGAGACCTGCTATTCCACATGCAAAAGCCCACGTTTAAGGCCTAGTTTGATTATACTCTCTAAATGGATGTTTTGACTTAAAAAAAGTATAAGTCAATTTTATTTGTTTAGTAAATCAAAATTCTGGGGTGTTTTAGCTCCTGGGTGCTCTTAGGAACTCTTACAAAATGTTTTTTAGAGTTAGCTTGTGCTTTTTAAAAATTAAAAGGCTAATATAATATTATTTTATTTAATGATATTAAAAATATAAATTCTTTAATATTTATATCCATTATAATTATTTTAGATTTTAAAAACAATTTTACTGAACATTTTTATTATTTTTACTTATTGAGAGCAATTTTTATATTATTCTATCAAATAGTACTATTATAACTTTTTTAGAGTAGCTTTTAGAGAGTTTACCAGCATTCAAAAAGTCATAACAATATATCAAACCAAGCCTAAATATACGCGCATTGATCCCATTGATCTTATGATGGAATATCGAGTGTGTTGATAGATGCAAAACTTTGGAATAGAATGATGGACCCAAACAGAAAAATTTTATTTGTACATAGTTATTTATGTGTCCATTAATTATTGGAAATTGATATAAAAATAAATGAAAAATTTATATATATATATATAACTGGAGAATAGGGGAATAGTATTATCATTTGTTATTATAGTCACCAAATTCTTTAATTATGTACGTAAATTTTCTACTTATTTACATATAAATTAATTGACATAAAAAAAACTATATCTAAATAAAAGGATTCATCCACATATTCATGTAGTCCCCCCATCCTCCCAAGTGAGTCCAAAACCGAGTTACGTGATTACTCTGCTAGCTATACTTCTCATGTTCAGACTCAGACATGGCCATGTCATTAGCTTAATTTGTCCCAAGCCCGTTTAATTTTTTAAAGCAATGATCGTACCTTCACTCAATACTTAAAGTTAAAACAACTCATCACCCCACGCCTTGGCCCTCCAAATTAGACACCACGAGCACTATATAAACCACATTCACTGCAAATAACTCCCTTCTCCAAAGACACTCGTCTCTTAAGCTCTAGTAGTTAAATAGTGCACTTGGTAACAATAGATAACAAACACTAGGCACTACAAGAGTTTTAAGATGGCTACCAAAGCTTGTTCCTCCGTTGCTCTTTTCCTTACACTCAACCTCATCTTCTTTACACTTGTCTCTGGATGTGGGAATAGATGCCCTAACCCCAGGCCCAACCCAAGGCCAAACCCCAAACCCACCCCCACCCCTTCAGGTGCGCCTTGCCCACGTGACGCACTCAAACTTGGCGTATGCGCCAATGTCCTAAACGGTTTGCTGAATGTGACATTGGGTTACCCACCAGTGACTCCTTGCTGCTTCCTCCTCCAAGGCCTTGTTGATCTTGAAGCCGCAGCGTGCCTCTGCACTGCACTCAGAGCAAACATTCTGGGCATCAACCTTAACCTTCCTATCTCCCTTAGCTTGCTTCTCAATGTTTGCTCAAGGCAAGTCCCACGTGACTTCCAATGTGCCTAAGCGCTTGGGGGTACACAACGCATAATGAAATCATAATATTTTGCTTCGTGTATGCTAGTTGTGGGTTTCCATTAATTGTTTTTTTTCAATTCCATTAATTGGTGTGTGATGATTCTTGTACGTGCATGGATGATTAACTGCTCGTTATTATCCCTTCAATTCAGTGTATGTTTTATCTTATAGTGCAAGGCCTTCAAAGCTGTTGCGCTAGTGTTCTTTATTTCATTGAGAAATGATTATATTCAAATTACTTGTTAATATATTTAATTGTTTCTTCCTTTCCTTTTTTTTTTTTTCTTTTCTTTTCTGGTAAATGAGATCAGCGCAGCAGATCTGCTAAATTATTTTCGCCCTCTACCTTCCGTCCAATGCCCAACAAGGGAAAAATAAAATCAGGAAAATATAAAAGGAAAGCAGAAAAACAAGTATGTAAACCCTGCATTGAGCCCGTGACTAATTGTGCTATATTACTCCACGCATGGAATATTTGAAAGGCGTTAAAGAATGAAAGTTGGTTGGGTTTCAGTCATATTATCGGTGATAACAATAAATTAATGATAACAAAAAGATAAACATAAATATAATAAAACTAATGATAAGATAAAATAGACTAAATTTAAATCTTCATTAATTAAGTCTAAATTCTAACTAATACATTATTATGTTATCCTTGCTTTATGATTACCCCTTCAAAGTGGATGTTCCTATGGCAAAGGCACAAGTGGCGAACCCAGATTATGAAGGTGAAGGAGATAATTTTGGTTGGAAGCATCTCATTAACAAATCATAAGATATGGTCTTCAAACATCATATGTAGGCATAAAAAGCATGGCGGAGTAACATCCAAACCTTCTCATAGATTTGCAGGTTGATGGTCAAGCGAAAGAGGGTCTTCAGACAACTTGTAAGCAATATTCAAACAAGATAATGAGATACGCACTAGGGGCAAAAGCCAAATAATAAGGTGATCAAACCTTTTGCCAAATAACATGCACATCTAAAGAAAAGATTATTGGAATGGATGTTGGAGTTTCTCCTGCCAAGCCACCTAGGTTGAAGGGTATTGAAATTTCTCCGTTGTAGAAAAAAACACCAACAATTTTGGCATGTCGGGTTTGGCATTAGCCATTAAAAAAAAATTATGACTATGAAGACATTTTGAATAAAGACTGATTGAAATTAAGTATAAGTTATTGGCCAATTTATGAAATTAGCCCTGACAAGTATATAATGAGTCACAAGTAATAAAAAGTGAATGAAAAGTTATCATTCCCACGAGTATTGCAAATCTAGCACAATTCAGAACAATTATTATTTTGGTAATAGAAAATATGAAAATTGAAGGAAACAATAAAAATAAACAAGATAAATAATATAAACGACATAAAATAATCAATAAAAGGACAAGTATTAGGTATTCACTGCACTTGAATTCTCAAGCTGTGTTACTTAATATTAATTTCATTATATTATTCTAAATTTATCTTGAGGATGAAGAGTAGGAATTCTTATGACTATATAAATAAGTACTTCTATTCCTATAATTCTACTTTAGTTTATGAAAATTATTAGAGTGACTAATTTTTTAAAGTGATTTTTCATTCAATAATATAAAACCAAATATTAATTAATAGGTCATCAAGCCAAGAACAATATTAAGAATATTAATAATCACTCAATTGATTTAAAAAGAAACTTAAACAAAAAAAAATTAAGAATACATAATTTATTTTACTAAGTTACATCACCCATCTAAAGAAAACCTACAAGCCATAGTAAAAGAAAAGAGTATAAATAAATGGAAAGCCATATTAATCGACAAAACCATTGCTTGTCACTCTGCCAATTATAAAATTGGATCCCCAGTCTCACCCAGCCTAAGTATAAAGGAGAGGTGCTTGCTAACACGCATCTTATAAAATATGGTACATGATGCATCATGCATTATTAGGTGTTTAACGTAGTCCGTCATGGGTAATTTGAGATTTTCTCCTAATAGCCGGTTATGAAAATGACAAAAATACTCAAACAATTGCCTTCACAGTATCATTATTTTTTTTTTTTGACTTTTTTTGGTTCAGAAATTTACCAGCGTAATGCTGAAAATACTGGTAAAAAGCTATTAGATAAGACTTTTTTATCAACATTTTTAGCAAATCCACCAGTAAGAAAGAGTTTTTTTGTCATTCTTTTTCCAAAATACATTCTGGAAAAAGAATGACAAAAAAACTCTTTCTTAACAAAAAAACTTTTTCTTATCTGCATCTTTGCTGAAAACGGTAGTAAGAAACTCTTTTTTTACCAGCATTTTAGGCAAATTTACCAATTTTGTTACTTTTTTGCAAGTTTTTATTTTCCAAAAACTTACCAGCGTTTTTGCAAATTTACCAGCATTTTGGACAAATTTACCAACGTTTTGGGTAAATTTATTAGCGTCCCATATGATCATTGTTACTTTTGTTCAAATTATTTATTTTTTTCAGAACACTAGTTAGTAAGTTATATATATATATATATATATATATATATATATATATATATATATATATATATATAGAACATACTTAATAGTATTATAAAAAAATGACAAAAAAACTCTTTCTTATCTGTGTCTTTGCTGAAAATGCTAGTAAGAAACTCTTTTCTTACTAGCGTTTTAGACAAATTTGTCAGCGTCTCATAATCTTTGTTACTTTTTTAAAAGTTTTTATTTTCCAGAAATTTACCAACATTTTTGACAAATTTACCAGCGTTTTAGACAAATTTACCAGCGCTTTGGGCAAATTTACTAGCATCTAATATGATCATTGTTACTTTTGTTCAAATTATTTATTTTTTCCAGAACACTAGTTAGAAAATTATATATATATATAATTTTTATAGTTACAAATATATTTATTTAAGTATATATATACATATATAAAGCATACTTAACAATATTTTGCAAATATGACGAAAAAACTCTTTCTTATTTGTGTCTTTGCTAAAAATGCTAGTAAGAATTTCTTACCAGCATTTTCAACAAATTTATCGATGTTTCTTATTAGCGTTTTTAGAAAATTTACCAGCATCTGATGATCTTTTTTATTTTTTTCAAGGTTTTAATCTTTTCCATAAACTTACTAGCATTTTGGAAAATTTACCAGTATTTTGGATAAATTTATCAGTATTTTTAGCAAATTTACCAGTGTCTCATAATATTTGTCACTTTTGTTCAAGTTTTTTATTTTTTCCAAAAACTTACCAGCATTTTTGACAAGTTTACCAACGTTTTGGACAAATTTACTAGCATTTTGGGCAAATTTACCGGCATCCCATATGATCATTATTAGTTTTGTTCAAGTTATTTATTTTTTCTAGAAACCTATTAGCATTTTTTGCAAATTTACCAGCATTTTGGGCAAATTTACTAGCATTTTCAGCAAAGACACTAGTAATTTTCTAGAAAAAAAAATTCAAATGGAACAATGGTCATGTGGAACCAGTTATTTGAGCATTTTTATCGTTTTTCTTATTTTTTCTTTATAGTCACATACAAAAAATATGACTTCTAAAAATCTGATTGTTAGGTGGCTAATAATAAATCTTCACTATTTAATTAGCATTTTACTTAAAAGAATCGTTCGATCTAACTTAATATATATAGGTGAAATAGTAGTATATGACTAACTACAGTACATGTTAGAAAGCGTCTAAAGGAGAAGTTACATTTAATTTATAAATGTTCGTAGTGATGCCGGGCCATAGCACTAGCCAAAGCACTATATCATTCAAAAGCCGACAGAATCTTTTTGTTTTTCTTATCTAATCTTTTCCCAATCTTCTTTTCAAATTTTATCTTTTAACTTATCTTCTTTTCAAATATTATCTTTAAATATTTTTTCAAATCTAATCGTCTAATTAAATTTTCTTCCAATCTTTTCTAAATCATTTTTTCAAATTGTCCTCAAATCTTTTTCATTATCTTCTCATTTGTTGGCGTTATATTTACCTCTCTTATCAAAATAAATTAAGTGAAAATCTTTATAAGTGCTATTAGTGATATATATATATATATATATATATATATATATATATCACTGATAGCACTCATAATTCAATTAGAGATGGCAAAGTGGGTCAGCCTTCCCCAACCCGCCAAAAGTGGCGCGGAGCGGGGTGGGCCGAATTAGGAAGGCGAACTCAATATTCTAGCCCGCCTCATTTAAGAGCGGGTTGGCGGGTTGACCTACTAAAAAAATAAAAAATAAAAAAATTATTTTAATATTTTTTATGAGTTAAGTTATTTTAAAAATTAAAAAATATATTGAACGAAAAATTTACTTAAATAAAATAGAATAAAATAATTAAACTACATAATTTATATCCAAATTAACTCAAATTCATTTATAATAAATTAATTAAGATATATAAATAAGTTTATAAATAATAATTAATTATAAATTTATAATATAAAATCTATAATAAAAAAGTTCACAAATTAATAAAAATATAATAATAACATGATCTATAATAAAAATCTAAAATAAAATTTAAAATATTTTTAAAAAAAATACTCTTAAACCTTAAAAAAAAAAAAGAGAGAGAGACAAGCTTGCCTGACAAATCAACCCACCCTGGCCCGTCAAAGCCCGTGGGTTAGGCGGGGCGGATTAGGCTGGCCAAAAATTTTTGGCAGGTCAAATATATCAACCAATCCATTATTTTTAGCAGGTTTGGCGGACCAATTAAATGGGTTGAGCCCATTTTACCGTTTCTAAATTCAATTTGTTGAAATTAGTTAAGGAAAAAAGGAACTTGGCTCTTTGAGGATAAATCTTGAATAATTAAAGCACAAATGTGGAATGAAAATATATTATTTTTTACAAGCTCATGAGTTTATTATAAAGAGATAGTAGTTATTAGATTATTGTATCCTGGGGTAACGTGTTGTAACCCACTGCACCAAGATCCTATTAAAATTCCTGCAGAGGTATGACTTGTTCTAAAAGAAGCAAGATGGAACAACACCACTTTATGAGAAGGAAAAAAAAAGTCACAATACTTTTACTTTACTGTATGGTTATTATGACACATTACTTTTATCATTTTATTTTATTTTGTTTATATACTTTTTTAGGACAAGTACGTTGGTTTTATTCAAGTTTATTGCAACAAGCTTGCCTTTTGATATGTATGACTTTCCATAAAACCTTTATTCCCTACATACGAATGCACCACATTAAAATATTAATCTATGAAGTATAATAAATAGACACATTCTTGTTTGTGTCGTGAAAAAAACCTTGGGCGGGATTTTTATTAATATACCTAATTAATTCTTTAGAGTTGTTATTTAATATGAAATTAAAGCAAATAGAAAGATCTGCCCATCGATGATGTCTTTTTGATCATATGAGGATATATTAAGGTTGATGAAGACATTTGATACTTTTACACAGGTTATGCTTGTGCGGATTTTATGGCTAAAGAGGGTGCTATTGCTACCGAAGGTTTCAGCATTATCGAGGATCCCCCAGCTGCTATTCATCCTCTCCTGCGTGCGGATTATTTGGGAACTTCTTTGTGAGGCTTTAGTTCTTTGTTTTGCTTTCTGATGCATTTAAAAAAAAAAAAAGGTTACAGAACCTCCTCATCACAAATTTTAATAACATTAAGAATATCTTTAGTTAATTTGTCTGTCTTTGGATTTTTTTTTCTTTTCAAAACAGATTATATTAAAAAATTTTCTAAGATAGACTTTGGGAGAAAAAAGTTATTATATCCCTAAAATAATTTTTCTAGAGACGCCTTTACTTTAAATTTATACTTAACATATGAAATAAGATGTGAAGTTCAACATACTTTATGTCACATATTAATTTGTTAATATTTTAGTCTGAGCAATGGTGCAAAATTGTTTAATATGCAATTAAAATTTTATTACTACTAGTATTATCATTATTATTGGACTAGACCCGATCCTAGCTAGTTGAAAACAGGTAAGGCTAGCTTGGTCCAAGCTGTTCAAACCGAGCTTCTACAAGTTTATGATCGATAATGAAACAAATATATGACTGATAGTGAGATTAGTATATTGGATCATGTAAGGAATAAAGTGTGAGTAGAATATCATTTTCATAAAGATTAATTCAACTAAATATCAATTCTCTAACTTAGAAATTATTTAGGCATTCTAAACAAAGAAAATATCATAATTAACAAAACAATATCTAAGAAGATCACAATAATAGAAAGTTTAATAAAATAAGTAGGGAAGACATCAAAGATAAGAGCACTACAGGTCCGATTTCACCAAGTTGTTCTCATGATTAATTTGAACTCCTAAATCTAATAAATATCTATTAAATCAATTGATGAACGGGGATTTCTAATTTAATTGATACTTGATTCCTCTAGCACACCAATCCTCTTTAAATTTTAGAACTCAATTGATTCTTCAACTTGAACCCTAAAAATAGAGACATTAATTATTTGTGAATCCCCTTACAAAGTTCCATGAAATCCCTAATCTTTATCCATATACAATTAAGAATTAAGGTTTTTATTTCATTATCTCGATTGTATACCTAAATTTTTCTTAATCTACATAACTCTATGATCAATCTATGGGTCGTGAATCCACAAACAGCATTAAGAACAGATAATATAAACTCAATTAAATAAGAAAGAATTAAATAAAATTAAAAATCTTAAACAGTTATGTTCACAATATAAGTTATTTTATCACCCTAGTATAAGGTATTTAACCAACTAACATTTTTAACAAATATAAATCCATAGATAGAATGTATATATTAAACATAAATCAAAGAGAGAAAAAAAAAGTAGAAGACTGGATCTGAATCATGCGCCTCTTCCTCCTTAATATAGCTGCCAAAACTGTAGCTTCTCCTTGATGTCTCCCAAGAAATTTAGATGAGAAAAGAATGTAGCATAGCTAAGAGATAGTGAAAAATGGCCAAAAGAGGCCAAGAGGCCAACCAAAGCCCAAGAGTCCAAGACTCCCCTTTGGAAATTTGTTTTTTTTTATTCTCTCCTTGATTCTAGAGTTGTTAGTTGAGAAAAGATAAGATAAGATCTCAAATTAGTTCCCCAAGATTTGAATTTAAATAATCTCCTAATAGGTGGTTGGGGCCAAAATAATTATTTTCCATCTAATCTGATTAATTTCACACATGAGATAGCTAAAAAGGAGTCCAATAAGCTCTAGATTGTGACTCAATTGGGCTAGAATGGCCCAATTCACATTCTAGTATTAGACTAATATTGGATTACTAAATTTCAAGTTCTGCAACCCCCCGAATGGCTTAGAATTTGCTCTCGACTCAGAAACACAAAGTTGTAGAGAATTGAGTTAGCTTTCCAATGCCTCAAAGAGCACATTAATCAGACTTTTACGACTTGAGATATTGGTAAAATGCTAGGCATAGGTCAGGCTAGATAAAATCAGGATAACAACAACCTTCAATCTTACAACTAGATTTTCACCAAGAAGCTCTAAGAATTGGGCTTTAAACTAAACATGAAAGTTGTAGAGCATTCTCTGAGCTTTATGGAACATCCTCATTTGTCTCAATCCAATCTCTAGAGAGATACAAATTTTCTACCATAGTGTTTTCCAATAATCTCCTCAAATAAGTTCCAAAACCTTTCTCTTTAGCTTCAAAAATGTCTATCTTGAAAATTTGAATAAAATAAGCTTCTAAACCATCAAATTCACCTAAAATTTACTAGTTTAACATCAATTTCAATAATTTCACAAAAGTCCAAATATCATATACAAACTGGATAATTTTTTAATAATTAAAACACAAAATTATATCAAATTAAATAATAAATGAGTATATATTATACACTCATCAGAGACCTAATTACTATCTAGCAAATCTCTACTTTTTAAGAGTAGAGATTCTCACCAATAGAGATGGCAAAAGGGCCCAACCCCCACCCTGCTTACCTAACCTTACCTTGCCCGCCCAATCTTGCTCCAACAAAAGCCCACCTAAAATGAGGTAGGGCGGGCAAACTCACCACGGTAAAATGGCTTGAACATGTTAGCCCAATCCGTTTGCGACCAAGTTGGTGAGTTGGTAGCCAAAAAATAATAATAAAATAAGCTTATTTTAATATTTTTAATAAATTAAATTATCAAAAAAAATTTTAATTAAAAATATTAAAACTTCATCTAAATACATTAAAATAATATCCATATAAAGTTAAAAAAAATTCTTAAACTATATAATTTATATCCAAATTCAAACACAAATATAATAAATTAATTAAGATGTATAAATAAGAAGCCTACAAATAATAATTAACTATAAGTATGCTTATAAATTAACCATAAAAACTAATAAGTTTATAAATTCACAAAACATAATCAATAACAACATAGTCTACAACAAAATATAAAGTTGCTTCCAACCTATAGGCCAAACCAACTCTGACCCGCCTCAATCATGAATTAAGCGGAACAAGTTAAGCGGGTTGAAATTTTTTTTACCAGCTTAAAATATTAATTCAACCCGCTATTTTTGGCAGATCAGGTGGGCCAACCTGGCGGGTTGAGCATGTTTTACTATATCTATTTGTTAGATGGAGTGGAAATCCTCTACTTAAAATTTATGATCTATTAACAACCAAATAAGTTATTCCAACCCATCTAAATAAAATTTGAGAACTATTACATGGATGTAAAAACCAGGACTCATTCATGACACCACATCCTCTATTGATGTGTGTGACTTCTTTATTTAATTTTTTTATTATTTTTAATGGCTTTAAAGTGTGTATTGGCATGGGGTCCAAAGAGAGATAAGTGCAAATACTTTTTTCCATAGAATTTTAGTTTTTTTCACTTTTGATTTGAGCATCAAAGTGTTTTTATACGTTACAATCAAAACTGTTTCACACTAATATGGTCACAAGTAAGACTTTCATACACTTTGGAGGAAGTGATCTCTTCCTTCAGAAAATATATTTACCATTGAGGCACATTTTACTATGCTCCACCTTAAAAATGGTGCACTACGCACTATGTCATCTAAGGGTCCATAATTGATTGTGTAATCCTAAATTGTCAATATAGGATCCACTCTAAAATTTTTTCTTTCTCCCATAAACTCCTGCTGTAGTCTCCCACCTCCCAACAACTCTGCCACGTACACTGTGCACTCCTTCATCAAGCTATTCATTTACTTCAACATTGACTTCCATTATTATGCATGCAAATAAAGGTTATCACCAGAAATGGGAAAGTACAGATTTTTCACCATGTTCAAACTTTGGCCTCAGAATAAATGGAACAAGCAAGATCTAGCTATAGTTTAAGAACAAAGATCTATGCAAACAAACAAGATCTGGCCTCGTGCGAATGCTCACCTTCCACATGCAAACAAAGGGAAATGATGTCAAGTTCCATGTAACAATATGGGCATGGGAAATTGGATCAGACCACATCTTCCACATCAAAATGCTCTATTCCTAATCGATCTAATAGTAGCAAAATAAAATAAAAAAATCAAATTTTGTTGACCCAGAAATTTGTTTCTCAGCATAGAAAAATAGGGTAATGGAATTTCAAAAAGAAAAATAGTACAAACCAAAGTGGGAACTTTGGTGATAGTGCTGAAGTGCATGGTGGCATTTGGTGACAGCGAGATGCGAGGTCCAGAAATCAGAATCCATTGAATGTTCACACACACATAGTTTTTATCAACTAAATCACCTCTTAAAAAAAATACAATAACTTCACATGATGTTTTGTTATTGTTGTGTGATTATTTGTGTTGACAATTTTTGAAGGTTTTCAATCTTCAGAAATGTGGCTTGGTTTTTTTATTAAAGAGCTTATTTTGGTTGGTTCAACAGAGGCATGCTTGACCTTGATGAATGAATTGAAGTACGGTGGTTGAGTGGCAGGGATAGAAACAGGGGTGGCCAGGGGTCAGGTTGGCAACTCCTCGCCTAGCTCTGAAACATGTGGGCTATGGCCTTGTCAACAATGTGAAAGTGGCTCGAAAAGTGTTGTTTGAAGAAGGCCGTGGAGAGGAGATGATAATGCATCGGTAGACCTTAGAAGAAAATATTATGATGAAAATTGGTGCATAACACACCATTGAAGTACGGAGCATAGCGAACGGTGCCATACCATTGATTATTGTTGGGAAAAGAGATAACAAAGAAGAGAGAAAAAAAATCAAAGGTAAAAATTGTATTATGGAATAAGAACTAATTCATTCCATGAGTAAGATAGAATTTTTCTATGGTCACATTCAACCTTTCAGCTCTCTCTCTCTCTCAATCTAATAAAAGCTATTATTAATATGAATATGCCATGGCCCTCCTAAACAAGTGGAAAACTTTTATTTGTTTTTAATATTAATTGGCTGCCATAGTCACAGAGATTGGATTTATTCATGAGAGAATCTCAAGTTACGAATACACTTGTCTAGAAAGGAATACCTAATGAAGCTGTTTTTTTACCTGTGATAAGAACTTCGTGCAACTAATTTCAAATTTCGGTGCCTTCTGGTTCTGGACTTCAGCTTGATAGGCACCTAAATATGCTTCTCTGGCTTGCTTTTTCAATCCTGGAGATTTTATGACGCGGATGAAAACAAATTGGCGAGAATAAAATAAAAATAACGTAGGTATTGAAATTATACGGCATTACCTGTCCCCATTTTTTTCTGACTTTCGCCGCCTGTCTATGTTTCTGATCACAATAGCTGAGTTTGTTTATATATATTGCCTATCCTTAAAGCAGATGCAAAAAATATCGACTAACTTGAACCCAAAATATTGAACTAATATTACAATACTACCAATGCATATACTGTTAGGTAATGAGGAAATGAGATTGTGTTCTTGTCGTAAAGGAGCATTATTAATGAAGGCCTTTTTTATGAGAAGCTAAATAAGGCCTCCGAAGGTTGCCTAAAGGTCAATGGAATATATTTCCAGAGGTACGGCTATATCTGGGGTTTTGATCATTAATTAGCTTTCACCTTTGTTCCATACGTATATGTAGATGTCTCATTCTCGTTGTCTTTCCTCTCCCAATAGTGATAAAATTTGTGCATTTGTTTTCATCTATGCCTACAAAAATGTAAATAGAAGTTACTAATGGGGTAATTTCAAGATTTGGTGTGCTGTTGGGGGTACTCATTGCTCTTTTCTTAGTTGTTAGTGGACGGAGCTGGTAGGTCCGGATTTCAAACAAAATCAATGGGAATATTGTCATAGGACTGAGGGGGAAGGGCGTCGTTAATTTCCTACCTTAACAACTGGAGAAAATTTTGGATATTCATAAAACATTATATATATATATATATATATATATATATATATATATATATATATATATATATATATATATAATTAATAATAAAATAAAATTTATTATTAATTTATATTTTTATTTAAAATATTATTCTATTATTAATTATAATTACCATAAACATGGCATTTCTGGAGCAGCGAACAATTTGTCGCACATATAATGGGACCCGCTGCTCCACGTGCAGAAGTTTGCGTTTGAAGTTGTCCGTCACTCCATTTTGATATTAGGGAAATGTTATTAACATTTAATGAAGATATTTTATTGACATCATGGAAAAAAAGGACACAAAATCTTTATCAATGGAATTATGGATCCACAAATTCATGTAGTCCCCACATCCTCACAAGTCACAAGCGTCCAAAACCGACTTGCCTGATTACTCTGCCAGCTAAAACTCTCATGTTCACACATCGTCATTTCATTAGCTTAATTTATACCTGGCACCTTTAAATTTTTTAAAATAATCGTTGTACGTTCACTCAGTGGTTACAAGTTACAACAACTCATCACCCCCACATTGGCCCTCCAAATTAACACACCACGAGCGCTATATAAACCACCATCCACTCCAAATAACTCCCATCTTCAAAAACACTCTTAAGCTCTGGTAGTTAACTAGCACTTGCGAGTCATTGGTTGAGGATATAACAAACACTAGCTACTACAAGAGTTTTAAGATGGCTTCCAAAACTTGTTCCTCCTCCCTTGCTCTTTTTCTCACTCTCAACCTCCTCTTCTTTGCGCTTGTCTCCGCTTGCGGGACGTGCCCTGGTCCCAACCCAAGGCCAAGACCAAGGCCAAGGCCAGGGCCAAACCCTTCAGGTGGTTCCGGTGGATCCACCCCTTCTGGTGGCTCCACCCCCTCAGGTGGCACCACTCCTTCGGGTGGCAATACCCCTTCAGGAGGTGGTGCGTCATGCCCCCGTGACGCACTCAAACTTGGTGTATGCGCCAATGTGCTAAATGGGTTGCTGAATGTGACTTTGGGTCAGCCACCAGTGACCCCTTGCTGCACCCTCCTCCAAGGCCTTGTTGATCTTGAAGCCGCAGTGTGCCTCTGCACTGCACTCAGAGCAAACATTTTGGGCATCAACCTCAACCTTCCTATCTCCCTTAGCTTGCTTCTCAATGTTTGCTCAAGGAGAGCCCCACGTGGCTTCCAATGTCCCTAAGCGCTTTGGGGGTACGCGAAGCATGATAACATCATATGATGCTTCGTGTTTGCTATAGTTGTGGCTTTCCATTGTTTTTTTTTTTTAAATTCCATTGATCAGTGTGTGATACTTGTACGTGCATGGAATCCATGGATGATTAACTGCTCGTTATTATCCCTTCGATTCAGCGTACGTTTTATCTTAGTCAGAGTGCAATGGCTCCAAAAGCTGTTGAGCTAGTGTTCTTTACTTGATTGAGAAATGATTATATTCTAATAATTCCTTGTTAATTTGTTTCTTCTTTTTCTTTTCTTTTTCTTGTGAATGGGATCTATCAACAGCTGATCAGCTAAATTATTTTCGCCCTTCTAGCTTCCGTTCAATGCCCAACAAGTTAAAAAAATAAAATAAAATAAAATCAGGAAAACAAAAAAGGAAAGCAGAAAAACAAGCATGTAAAACCCTGCAATAAGCCCGTGACTTATGTGCTATACTGCTCCCCGCATGGGCTATTATTTTATTTTTAATTTAACACCCAAGAAGATAAAACCTATTATTAAGCTAATGAAACCAAATCTATAACATAGGTTTAATTCGGCCAACTAGATCCATTTCCGTTAAGGAGTAATGGAATTAACTTGAATGGTTTATATATACACATATTTCCTTCTTCTTCTTCTTTTTTTGTTTGTCCCTTTAAATGCATGATTGCGTACCTGAAATCATTTGGCATCTAGCTGGTATGTCGTTTTTCTCTGGACTTGCATTAAAGGAAATACAAATCGAAAGTACTTATTCAACCAAAAAAAATCGAAGTACTTTATTATTTTTTTGTGTGGACGGTCAGGTACATTTTCGATTTTCGAAGCACTATTTGTCCCGTGACATGCAACGTGGACAGAGTTAATAAATGGGGTCGGTACTTTATTTTTAGGGTATGCTGTCTTTAGGTAATTAGCCATTAACTTTTAGTTAAGTGTTTTTTAAATTTAAAATAAAAAATAAAAAAAATATTTTTTTTTATATTTTAAATATATGAACATATAGTTACATAACATTAATTAACTATTAAAGAATATTAACATTTTTTATAAAAATAAAGATACCAAAGGAGATTTTAGAGATTCTTATGTATTCTCATAATAGAAAAAAAAAAGTTTGTAATCTATTTTATTTATTATTCAACATTTTAATTTTGTGAATCATTGTTATCCCTCCCATTTGAATTACATTTTTAACGCAATTATACTGAAATGTTGAATATTAAATATAATAAAGCACAAACTTTTTTCTGCTCCGGTATCATTTCAAAATTTTTCTTTTGCTAGTATCCTCATTTTATGTAAGGATATTGATACTCTTTAATAGTTAATGACTAATATTAAGCGTGTGTAAGACTTGTCCAAGTTCAATACCCGTTTCATCTTGAAGCTTATTAGATTGGATTTAGGTTCTAAAACATAAATCCAACGTATTTTTGGGTGATTAAGTTTAGGTCATACTTTCGATTGGTTTGACTTAGCCTAAAGTCACATAATTATTTAAAATTATATTTTTTTAAAAAATGGTGATAAGTTATGTGTCTTATAAATTTTAATTAATATATTTTACATAAGATGGTATTATTTTTATGTTGAAATATTTTAAACCATATATTATAAAACATATCCTTTTTTTTTTTTACTTTTAGAATTTCATAATTTAATATATTTTGTCTAAATATTGAGTTGAACTACTCTAACCCGTTCATTAACCAAGCCATAACCTAGTCAGATTTGGGTTAAATAAAATGGCTTGATCAAATAATGGAGCCAAGTTGGAGTCTCATAACACTTGTCCCAACTTATCCGATCCTTGCGGATATTAAACCATATGTTTCACTTTTCTCAAAATTAAAATATAAAAAATTTATATTTTAATTTTTGAGTTAATGAATTTATGGATAAATATTAGTCACTGACTATTAAACTCTTAAGCATAAACACTACTGTATACATCCACAAAAGTAAATGATTCCACGCCCCGGAGATTATTTTGCCAATATTGTTGTGATCGACAATATTCCAAAGAATGTAACAATCATGTGAAAATTGAAAACTTTTGCAGTTCTTCAGGTTTCAATACAGTGATGATGTTTAATGCTTGGCTACATAGATTGAGCCATGTGCCTAGCTGTAAAAGAAAGATTAAGGATTTTGGAATACATACAAGCAAAGGTTTTACTTAATTATGATTTTCCAAAAAATAAATAAACAAAAAAAATCTCCACGGAAAATTCTACTTGAACTCTGGAATGAACAAATAGAATTTTGATGCATGATGGTCACAAAAAGTGTTAGCATATACCGTCTAAGAGCACGAAAAAGGAGAAAATTAAGGGGTCACGGGATGGGCATGAATAAGCTAAAGGTTGACAACTCCACTATCATGCCACTAAAGCTAGGGAAATAGAGATTAATTGTTGTTAGTGTCCTATTGAGGGTTGAGAACTAAGCTATGTTGAGCTGGGTTTCATGGTTAATTTATGTGGCTTCCTGGTCTAGTTTGGTGGGCTTGATAAAAGTTTGTTTTTTTATTTTTCTTTTGTCCGGTCGTTAGACGGATTGATTAATAAAACTATATACCTTTCGTTAAAAGACAATGAAACGGAAAAGGTGAAAGGGATACTTGTAGAGAGCTTTCTCCTTTTCATGGTCATCGAGCTTCAAATTATCTAGAATACAAGTATGGACAAATTTTTATAAGAAGAGAATCTGTATCTTTCCATGTTTAATCAAGAAAGAAACAAATCACTCTATTTTTACGTAAAAGAGGGAGATAATAAGTAAAATTGACAGATCTTTCGGTCCTGAGCGCTTTTTTTATAATGACTTTCTAGTGATTAAATTATACTTTAATGTAGAATTATTGAAGGAGAAAGAACATTTATTAGTTACTTAATTAAAAACTGTTTGTACATATAATGAAACAAGGTAAACTCTCTTACATACTTAGGACATTACTTTTCTCTTACTCTTTCTCACTTTTGAATCTTGGCTCTATATAGATGCCAATTTATAGCCTCTTAAGATTGATTTTCTTATGATTCTTGATTTCTCTGGTATATTGTAATGGGTATTCTAGATATATAGAAAAAGGTACAGAAAGCATAAGCCTTGTCCGCTCAAGGTTCTCATTGATTCTTAAAGCAATTTTATAGGCCCCTATGTGTTGAAAATTTTCCCCTATTTTTATCTCACTTTTGTTGTTTCATGAATTATTTGAACGTTCAAACGCTTCGTTCTATAGGACTACCCTATTTTAGATTTGTATTTACCTTCAAATTGAGTAACACGTTAAATATATATACTATTACCTTTGGTTCTCTAGTTAACATACGTTGGAACTCATACTCTTAAATTATGGAATCGTTGAAATTATCAAGCCACCGACCAAAGAAGTCCTTGATGCTGACATTTTTACCACAATCAGAGGGCAAGTTTTGAAAATCACAATATAGGATTAGCATTCTCGGCAGAAAACTGCTTTACAGTTCTTAATATAATTACTACAAGTTGTTGAATTATATTTATAATCTACTATATTATATCATTCGATAAAATATTTTTTATGATCAAGATTTCATGCAATTTGTTTTCAAACTTCAGAGATTCAGCTTAGCTAAAGAAAATTGCAAGCCACGTTCGGCATTGAAGAGATCTTTTGCTTGGCGTATGAATTTTGCCTTGTTTATGGGTTTATTCTGCAATCCAGCATATGTGGTTGCTAGAGAATCTAGAGGGTCCCAATTAGCTGCCACCTGCCAGTGACCTCCTCCCGTGAACCTTGTTTTGTCACATCTGACACTGCATAGTGTATGCATATTATTACATAATAGGAAAATATAACTTTCACACCACCCTCCCATTATACTGGTCATCGAGCAACACAGTAAAAGTTAGATCAATCTCTGTATAAACTAAACTGGTATAAACTTTGCAAGTAAAAACTGTATAGAACACAAATATCTTGATACTTACTTAATAGTATAATAACAGACTGATTCAATAGTTAAATGCGTCTATATTTGACGTAGTTCAATATAAACAAAAGTAATTTGAGTTCGCAGCAACAGCAATAATGACTCTGTTAGAAAATAATGAATCCATGGATTAAAGTGTGTATGGCAGACACACAGACAGAGAATTATGTGACTGTTTTACAAAGGCCTTGCATTACCTTAAGTGTACCTGCTCTGAATAGAGTGCTTGTGCAAGTATTTTTCGTTTCCGCTTAACCACTAAACTAGATTTCATCTCAAGTACATCTGAACTATCCAAATTATACATGAACAGAAATCTAGGCGTCACAAAAATTTATAGATCGATAAAGTTGTTTAGTATATCTGATAGATTTTTATCCACACCATTTTTCAAAAAAATTAGATAAGGAAATTAATTTAAATATATAGGAGTGAGGTAAGTGTTAGATATAAAATTCAAACATGTACATTCACCTAACTTCTTAAACTTTTCACTTAGTAGCATAAATTTTTCAGATGATCGGCTCAAGACATTATCCAAAAAAAAAAAAAAAGAGAGAGAGAGAGAGAGAGAGAGAGAGAGAGTTTAAGACATAGCATCAGAATTTTTATCACTAAATGTTAATCCTTGTTAAGAGCTCTTGTGTAAGGGATATGTTAAATATAAAAATCTTTTATATATCTTTATTCAACAACTTAAACTTTTGTGAAAGTTTATTTTTTCACGTAATACTTAGAACAATAAATATGCTATTGATGTAACTATCATGACAAGGCAAAATATTTGTCAAGCCAATAAAATTCAAGAAAAAAAAACAATGTCATTGAAGTTTTATCGAGGTGATGATTTTTTAATTGAGAGCGTGTTTGGTTCAATTTATTTTAACAAAAAAAGTGATTTTTTAAAATAAAAAATTACTTTTATAAAAATTATTCATTTTACTTTTAACTCAAAAATTGAAAAAATTTGCTTTTAATTTTTAAGTAAAATTTAAAATAAATAATTTTTATAAAAAATAACTTTTTAATTAAAAAATTACTTTTTATTTGAAAAAGTTGAAACAAACTTATCGTGAACCAATATTTCACGTAAACCCTTGCACGTGTGTGTACATGCTCAACAATACACATAAAGAAGTAGGTAATAGATCGCAGTACATGTATAACAAAATTAAACGGACTTTGAAGCAAACAAACTAGAACCCTCAACAGAAGAACTTAATCCTACGCACCAGTCATAAAGTCGAAACCTATATATATTTATAAGCTAGATGTTACATCAACCCGGAAACCCTAATAGAAGAGCAAAACACCTTACACATGTAATTTAGCATTAACAAGAGCCTTGATAATATTGGCTATTGAGTATGAACTATGAAGTGCATGCAATGGTTAGAGAGGTGGACAAACAAAACCAGGAGGAGGAGTCTTCTCGCAAGTTATCAGTACTTGAAGTGCAAGAGGAAGGAATATGTTGAGGTTGAGAAGCCTAAGCCTAATAATGGTGCAAAGACAAATAGCTGCTTCGAGATCAAGCAACCCTTGTACAACCGGGCAACAAACATTCTCTATTGGGTTCCCTATCCCCACATGCACAAGGCCTCCAAGCACATCCAAGCATAGGCCTAGCTTCAGTGCATCGATTGGACAAGTGGGTTGAGGTGAAGGAACGCCGCGGTGCGGCGGCGGATACAGCGGCGAGGTCGGCGGAGGGTATACGACCGGCGGGGGCAGCACTGGAGGGTTGATGATGATGGGAGGGACAATGACCGGTGGCAGAGGAGGGGATTTTGGGTGGCCTCCACCACCGTGATGTGGCGGGTGTTTGGGTCGGTGGTGGTGGGGTGGATGTGGCTGAGTGCAGGGACCACAAGCTAAAATTGGTGGCATAGCATTCAACATGAGAATCGTTAAGATCAAGAACATGGCTTTAGCTTTTGAATTTGAGAACATGACTTCGTGTCTCTTAGTGATCTTTTTCCTGGCTTGCTAGAAAGTAGAAACTATTATTCTTCTTATCAGTTTTCTATGTTTGTGCTTGATCTTAGTCTGATAGTGTGTTATATATAGAGCAAGAGAAATCCGTGAGGATGTGAATGGTGAAGATAGGGATGGCAATAGGGATGTGTATAGGTGGAGATATTTGCGGGAATATTCGTATATAGGGATTCGAACATGGGGATTTTTTCTTTGTAGGGATGAGTATGGAGGTAAAGGTCTCTCCACAATAACTTTGAAAATGGAGATAGAGATGGTGATTATATCCCCTGTTCTGTGGGGACATCAGTCCTAAGGATATATTAATAATTTCGTATATAAATTTGATATTTATTATATTTTTAATATAAAAATAAAGAAAATATAATCCTAACTCACTTACTTTTTCACAGTCTCACACATTCATTATTATTTATTATGTAGTATTCTTATGATAGAATAATAGTTATAACTTGATTTAAAATTTAAAAATTTGATAATAATAATATAAAACTGAGTCAAAGACTTTGATCCAACTTTGTACTATTATTATTTTTTTAATTTTTTTTCAAAATTTTCAAGCTAATTAAACTGCTTAAACATATTTTCTTAATTTTGTAAATATTTTTTGAGATATCCATGGATCCTCATAAAAGGGTGAGGATTTATAGGGAATAGAAATAGGGATAGAGGGTATTCCGGAAGCATGGGATAAGAAGTAATGGATTACTCCCTGCTCTCACCCCACCCCATTACCATCCCTACATAAAGGTTGTAATGAGTTTAAGCCTTCTTTAAACAAGATAGAATAAGATTATTGAACATGCAAATAAGTAACACATGGCGGCATGTAGAACATTCGTGAAGACGAGAAACTCTTAAGTGGAATGAGAGTGAATTATTACACTTGGTCTGATTTATTAATTGCATATAACTTCAATTTGTGGTGATTAAGAAGATAAAAATTGACCTACAAAAATAAAGCTGCAATAAGTGTAAAATTTAAAGTAAGCAAGAGTCTTCAGTAGGCAGGACCCTTGACACAACGTTAACTAGCATTAAAGAGAGAATAATTTTATAAAATGAAATATATATCTTTTCAAAGATATATTGTTTGAATACAATCCAAAGTTCCTTATTTATATAAGAGTTGCTTTCCTCACGTCCGTAATGCAAGCAATGTGGAACTAATTCATTCATATGGGAGCTATCCTTAGCAAAGACAAAAAATTCTTATGTGTATAAAAAATAAATTATTGCTCTTATTCTCATTCATTAATTGCATATTATATCAATTTTGTGATGATTGGAAAAATAAAAATGAGTTAAAAAATAAATAATTAAGAAAATAAAAGTTGTTAAAAATAAATAAATAAATAAATAAAAATTGATGTGATATATATATCTAGTTGATTAGAGCAAAAATGACTGTTTCTCGAACTGCATGAGAATTTTTTTCGCGAAGACTTCTAAGTAAGAGAGATGAGAGAAAGAGATAGTAATTGGAACTTTTGGAGTTTTATTCGTGGTTTTCTGATTTCGAGAGTGACCCTCCGTGACCAGCTCAGTACAATCCGTGAACTAGTTCGAGTTTCTGAAACCATTGCAGTTTCACAGATTTTCATTGCATCTATCCCTATGTTTTCTTCACATATTTGCAATATTTTGCTTCTCTCGGTGAAAGATGCTTCGCCTGCGTCTCTCGATACCCTTTTCTTCTTCTATCGAGTTATTACAGCCTAGCATGAGGAATCTTTTGTCCATGTGCAATTTATTTCTGTTCGGCACGTTAATTAGACAAAGACACATTATAACCAAAAATATATGATTAAGGCAGAGATTCAGATTAGGGTTTGCAGAAACGCATATGCGCGCAGTACTCATTTGACTTGATGCTACTTGCGTACACACTTCGATCTGTTATGCTTAAAGTTCATTTGTTTCTAAAACAAATTAAAAACAAGATTGATGCATCTCAAGCCAAATGCTGTTAGTGAATTAACACTATATAAATGATAAGTCTTCCCTGCACATCATATATGTTTATGAGATTTTTTTTTTTTTTTTTTGCACCTAAGAGAATGCCAAATGTGAGAAATTAAAAATTTTTGTGCTTATTGAAAATTTATTATATTCCAATTAATATAACTTGAGTTGGATCGATTCATTATAACGTAAAGCGATCTTCCATTTTTAGTTTTTTTATTTATAAGACTTGAATTTAAGATCTTATTTAAGGAGAATAAATACTAAATTACTTAAATCATCTAAGCATTAATTGATTAAATTAAATTTTATCCTATTATATCTCATATTATATTTCAAGAGTGAGTGTCCCTTTAATATCTTGTAAAATAGGTTCAAATAATATAAGGCTCCATTTCTATATACCTCTCACTATACTTACTTTTGAAAAAAAAATCAAAAAATGGTTGGAGAAAAAATATACTGCAATCTTGGGTAAACTTAAATATTATATTAAGAATTTACATTTTAAAATGGAGTTTATTTAATTTGAAATTATGTGAATTTTTTTTAGATGGTTTAAATGATTTAGTATTTATTTTTAAAATATAAATTAACCTAATTTAAATCAAATTAGTTAAAGTTTTCTACCTAAAAAAAATTATTTAAAGTTCATAAATTTTAAACTCTAATTAATGAGTTTTCAAAAATAAAAAATTTATTTATATTTTATATTATTTTATTATTTAAAAAATTAATGGCTCTGATTAAAGAATTAAAAAAAATGAAAGTTTTGAATCTTCCAATAGGATGCATATATGTATTGAAAAAAATTCTTACTTTTTCAAGACAAAATTTTCTTTTTTAATTCCTTAATCAATACTCTTAAACCGCAATTACATAAACCGCTTTAAAAAATAATAAAATAACATACAAATAATATTATTATATGAAAACATTGACTTAAAACTTTTTGGTAAAATAAAAGACTACTAACGACGTACGCATCAATTATCAGAAGGCGAGTACTCTGGATGTAATAAATAGATGGTATATGATAAAAATGTATTGATATATTAATTATTTATGATATATTATAATAATATTTAATTTTAAAAAAATTTAAAAATATAATTAAATATATTTTAAAAATTAATTATTATATATTAATAATATAATTAAAAAATTTTATTAATATAATTTTAATTATTATATATTAATAATATAAAATTATATTAATAATATAAAATAATTTTATATTGCTAATATAATGAAGCCAACTCGGGTCATCCTTTAAGAAGAGATTCGCAACTTGGCAAACACTGACACGCAGGTAGGACGCTGCCCATGCAAATAGTTACTCACGACACCTAGCACACCCTCATAGTACAGTGAGTTTTAATTGTGAATTGGATTTTTCTTTTTAAATCATTTTTTTTTTTTATCAACAAGATGTTATCACGAGTCAACATAAAAAATAAGTAATAATATATATATAGTGAGAATCTCTTTCTCTAAAAAGTAACTTTTGGTATAAGTTAATTTAAAAATATTTTTTAGATATTAAATATTATGAACTTTTTATGTGAAATATGAATTTATTAAGCTCTAATATTTAAAGAGAGAACATCCTTAATACATCTAGAAGATATTAAATATTATCAATTAAATTGTTGAAAATTGAAAGTATTTATTAAATTATTCGGGTTTATAAAATTTTATATAATTAAAACATATTTTAATACTTAATCATATTACTTTATTTTGTCATATAATAAAATTTTAAAATATAAATAAATATTAACAATTAAATTACATGTTTATTAATTTTTTGAAAAAAAATTTAATATACTTAATCATCAAGATAATACTACTTAATTCAATAGTTAGTTTAATGAACTCAATATTTATAAAATATTACTAACGATATAAGTATGTGAAGACTTATTCTAAAAGTAAGTTGACACATTCTCATATATATTATTTAAATTATTTATTATTATTTAATAATTAAGCTTATCTTAATTTTCTATACTTATATTTTAATTTTATCGCATAAAATAAAAAGATTTAGAAAAAAATACGTCTTTAAAAATATATCGTTTACATTTTCTACAATCTTGCATAAAACAGTCTTATATTTCTTTAAGAAAATATAATCATAATCCAGTTTAAAATATTTAAAAACTGAATTTAATTTTTTTATTTATTTTAAGATTATGATTTAATTAGAATTCGAAATCATTCTATTAATTTCTCAAGTTTAAAATCAATATAATTTTAAAATGTTACTCATAAATTAAAAAGTATAAAGTGACAATGATACTTAGGCTTTTTAAGCTGTATACCTATAAAGTATTACAAAATCAAATAAATTTGTTCTATAGTAAAAAATATATATACATATAATGAATATATATACAAATGTTAAAATTCAAACCAATTTATATAATAAATGATTTTTCTGAATTATAATTAAATTAAAACATAATTATATTTAATTTTTAAAGTTAGTGACTTAAGGTTTAGAGTCTTAGACTTGATCTTTGTTTCTTTCTCTCACCAACTATATCTCACTATGTTTAATTTTTTTTATAAATATAGTTTCTCTTTTCATTTTTATGCCCTGCTCACATATATAGTCAAAGTATATTTATTCTTTTACGCGCTCATTTTCAATGAATTTTGCATTTTAAAACGGATTTCTCAAAGAAAAATTGTCTAATGTACATATAAATCATGACATAATAAGGTTGACTTCCCTCACTTGAGTTTGAAAAAGAAAATGAAAAAATTTTTATAAAAGAGGTGTGGGTATAATTTGCTTTGTATTTTCAGGATGTCTCTGAACTACGTTGGTATGGAAATGGTATTCAAATCCAATTAAGCCCAATCAAAGCCATTAAATTAATCCAATTTAAACTAAAAATTGATTAAAATTACAAAAGTTTGGATTGGATTTGATATTTTTTTTTAACAAATTGCATAAATCAAATTTTGGATTTAATTTTCAAAATTAATCAAGTACAATCCAAACTGAATAATATTATAATATAATTTTTTTATAATTAAGTTTATACTTTTACTTATAATAATTTAAAATTATCACATAATTTTTTTTTATTTATATATCATTCTCATTTAAATAATATTAAATGAGTTATTTTTATTTATTCATTTTATTAACTGAAGTTAATTTTATTTCATAATATTCTAAACTTAAAATTTTATTTTATCAAAAACTAATCAAACCAATCAAATCCAAGTTAATAAAAATTAGATCAGATTATATTAATTAGATTCAAAATTTAAATTAAATCAATTCATTCTAAACTATAATAAATCATATCATTTGAATTTAATTGATTTTTCACCTAAAATTGATCCAAATTGAACCACAAATACCCTTACATAAGGAATATAAAAATAACATATCCCTACCTGTAAATAAACCTCTGCAATAAATATTTGTATCCCTACCTCAAAATAAACCTCTGCAATGAAATAATACCCCAACTGTAGGTATTTGTGTCACACATAAATTTCACCTGAATTGTCATAGATATTTACCGTACCCTGGGTCTTTGATGAATCTAACTATACCGAACTAGGTCAGGCAGGCCGTGACATATAACAATTGGAGAAACAAAATTGCAAAAAAATAAGTGATATTAATAATTGACCTTGCGCATGCAGACGATCAATCACATTCAAACACAGATCACATACATATATCAATGTGTCTAATATCCACCTGTCAATATTACTTCATATATAGTGTGATTCCGCGTCAAAAAGTATTTCTAACACAGGGGTATCCACTTATTTACTTTTTATAAGTTATTCAACTTAACTAAAATCTATAATAAAAATTTACTTAATTTATAATAAGAATTGGGTACGTTATTAACCAAACTGTACTTTCTAAAAAAGGACAAAGATTTTGGGTCGTCAAAAGTCATTTGTGAAAAGAGTATGAAAATATTCGGAAAAAATCCTTAAACAATAATAATAGTAATTCCTACTTTACTAACTTGAGTTACAAGTCCTAGTTCCGCTAAGCTTCAATAATATGGACATGTAACTGTGCCTTTGCTATCCGCTAGCTTCCGTTTCCTTTGTGTCATAATAATTTCACATATTGTGAATTTACTGATAAAACTGTGAAATTCTTCTTCTGTTCCTCTTTCTTTTCTTTCTACTCTTTTGATCTCTTGTCTTTCTGCCGAAGTTTTTGGGAGAGTTTTCATTTCGTTCTTTCTATGTTAATGAAAAAAAGGACGTGAAGAAAGGAAATTACCCACCTGAAAAAAACTGCTGATAGATGAAATTATGATCACTTCTTAAATTAATATAGAAGTTTATTGGCTGAAATTTCACTTACATGGAATACAAAAGAGTATTGAGGCCGAGAAGGAAGACGATAAGCCTTCCAACCATCACAACAATAATAATCACATATGAAGTATATGAATGAAGTGATAATGGCACGTGCCAACGACAACCCCAGAGTACGAAGTACACAGCACGATGAATAACGAATATAGCAAAATAGAACTTTATGACATAACACTTAATTTGAAGAAACTATATATTATACGAAGTGCCTAGCTATTTAATACTTAAGGGCACACGAATCCCTTGGGGACACCCTTTCCACAGTAGTTGAGTATCAAGCTCAAACTAATGGGAACATTGAGGTTGATTCCAAGCACGTTGGCTTTAAGAGCGGTGCAAAGGCACACAGCAGCTTCAAGATCAACAAGATTATCAATGAGGGAGCAGCATGGGATCTTTGGTGGCTTGCCAAGCTGAGCATTCACCAAACCTAACACATCAGCACACACACCAAACTTAATGGTGTCCTTGGGGCAAGTGGGTTGCTTTGTGGAAGGTGGCTTTGGGACTGGTGGGTGTTTGTGACCTTTGGGTGGTGGTGGGCATGGAACATAGGTGGAGCTCACCACGGTGAAAAAGAGGAGGTTGAAGGCAAGGAGAAGAGCACCCTTGGAAGCCATTTCACAAAGATGTGTTGAAAAAGTTGGTAACTTTTTTTAACACTTTGTTAATTTGGTTTTGGTGTGTGAAGTGAGTGATGGAGTTGGAAGAGGATGAGATGGGGTTTTATAGGGAAGGATTGGTGCGTTTCTTGGCCATTTTTAGGTTTAAAAAATTGGGATATTTGGAGACCCATGTGAATGAGTGAGCCCATTGGGTGGAAAAATTGGAGGAGCCAGCACAAGCTGGCAGCGCAACATGGAAGGGACGATATGCTTGAAATCTGTGGAAACGCATAAAAAATTAAAAAATATATATATATATTATATATATCAAGTTTGGAAGCATCTGCCATCTTGCAGTGTGGTTAGTTGTCAACTCGCTCTCAGAACAAATCATTTCATGCATGTTGTTCTGAAGCTTCAATTTCATTAGTTTGTCAAAATTCAAACGAAATGGTGAATATGATATTGAGGGTATTTGCCATTTTTCATTCATTATTGAACCTGAATTGAGAGGGGCGCAAGATTGTTCTTATTACTCTGTACTTGTCACTTACAACTCAGTGTCGAATATGCAACAAAGTACAGCTTACCCTTGTCCAATTCTCGCTTTAATTTGCTTAACAATGGTCTATATTTATTACTTCACTTATATATCTCTTAAGGTTGTTCATTTTACAGTCTATTTGTCTAATCACACTTAATTAGCATTATTTTATATGAGTAATGTTATTTACATACTAAAATTTTAAACCAGATACAATACTAGATACAATACTTCTCTGCTCTCATATAAGTATGCAATATATCTATCTCACCTTAATATATGTGTACCTTTATACTCACCCTTACTTATCTATATATAGTTCTTGTTTGATATCTGTACAGTGGCGTTCAAAATACATTTTCCACTTTATACCTTATTATCTCCGTAAGTAATCGCTATACGATCACTATATATAGCATATACACGTCAGCCAAAGAGCCAAGTTGTACAAGTAAATTAGTAAAACATTCCATATAATTTCAGTAGAAAGCATGAGCTTGCAATCATTGCTGATCACTTTAAAGCTGTTTGAAGTAAAATGTGATAAAATATAAATATTAATATTGTAGCTGAAGTCCGAAGATCATGTGCTGATCATCAGTGGACATGTGAAAGCTGCAAAGTAATTGTCACTTAGCTTGAAAGATATCAACCTTGAAACCTGTTAAGGATGGTCACTGATAGTAAGCACAAATTGAGAATTCGGTGAATTTGACCCTGAATAAGTTTTAGCTTGAAGTGGGTCAAGGATTAGTGATTTAGATAGAAAAATTAAAAATGTAAGATAAGTTAATTATATATGAACTAAATCTAAAAAAGAGCCCAATCTAAAAGGTTAATCTATTAAGTGAAAGAGCTCCTAAATTTAAGTATCATACTTTACTGGCATGACTTTATAACGTGAGCCTTGTAACATTTTGTTGTGAAACCGTTGAAATGATACATATTACCTAATGGTACCTGACAAAACAAAAGCAATCACCTTTGCCCTTGAAATGGCAAATTCTTGATTCGTCTGTCGTGTGTTTCGTATCCTCTGCCTTTATAATCCCACCTAAGATTATTATTCTTCTTTTAACATGATCACTTGAAGGTTAGTCATGCAGTATAACAAATCACAAACATGAGATCCATATGAGTTATGAAGTGACTAATAGCTCTGATGAAAATTCAATTCAACCATTCATTTTTGGGCTGCGTTTGATTTTTTATTACGACCCAAAAGAAAAAAAAAAAAAAAGAGAAGAAGAAAGCAGCGTGTGAAACTCACCATTCACGAGTACTTCACCTTTTCACTTTCCATCTAGAAAACAATGACCTACCTATAAGGTTGTACTCCGTGTTTTAAGGTTCTCTAATTGGACGATGCTACTCCTACATAACTCATACTATATGTCATAAAAAATGAATTGACTGATTAGATAAAATTCAACCAGTGATTGCAGCAAGAATTCTAGGGTATATTTGGAAGCATATTTTTACCTAATCCTAAATAGTCATAGTATACAATAAACACACGACTTCAGTACTTGGTCTTTAGTTACATTAATGTCCATAAAGGCTGCGGACAAATATTTTGCAAATATCGCGAACAGACAAATTAAGTATATATCGCCAAAGGTGCGCTCTTTGGCGTATTATCGACAATAAGCATCAAACCTGTGAGCGGGGTCATCGTATCTTGAAGAAAATGATAAATAAGAAGTAGAAAAGTAAAGCAAAACAAGCCGAGTAAACCATCAAAGGAGCAGGGATTCTCCGACATCTATGTCCATCACAATGAGATTCCAATGTGCCATTTGCCATTGCCATCATTCTCATTGAAATTTCTACAGAAGATTAGGACTTAGGACCCTAGCTATCACTGACGCGTAAATTCAAAGAAGTCACCTCATGATGTTCTTCACAAAAAAAGCATGGACAAAATTCAGTAGTAAATGTTGACCTCAGTTATACGGCCGACTTAATTTTTAATTAATTAGTTTGTGTTATTATCTGTTTTCCGTTGTTGTGGACAAAATTCAGAATGGTTCCAGCTTCGTCCAGGGCGAAGCCGGGGTCAATCACAACAAGTAACAGTGATTTTCAAGTTGTGATCAGATTTGACTAATCACTTGTTTCTTTGCTGAAAATGTGGATCGAAGGGGCCCTTGTCTAAGAAAATTTTAGAACCTTTGCCAAAAAACGGTATTTGACTAAAATAATTTGCTCCTAGATATTGAGCATTAGATTATAATATTGACCTTTTGGGCTACTTACGATCGTGATATTCATTCTCTTCCATTATGAGTTATGACCATGCCAAACTAACCCTTCACATGTAGGAATTCTTTCCCCATAAGTGAGAGGATATTACAAAATATATTTGAGCAACCGATGATTATGGAAAAATTTTGTATAGATATTATCAACCAATTTGCTTGTGCACCGATAAGAGGATATTGGTCAATTCATTTAGCAATTTTTTTATCTGAATTCATTTAGCATTTGTCAAATTTTATTAAAAAATAAAATATTTATACAACAGACCATAAGGTGCATAATAACACGCGTAAATGACAATTTTTCAATAATTCCTCAAAAATAGGTTTCGCATGGCTGTCGTGCACATTAGCTTATGTACTTTTTATCATTCACTTGAAAAATAAAACAGATATAAACATATTAATGTCTTGCCACTTGTCTGGTTGTAATTAAGAACCACTAAAACTGTATGTTCTCTGGAAAGAAAATGTTTTGTTAAACACATGATGAATAGAAATTGTACAGGGTATATGTACGAGAAAAGTGGTAGATATATATATATATATTGCATATATTGAGTTAAAATGAATATATTATATACTTATATGAGAGATATTATGTCTAATTTTGATATATAAATAATGAAACTCTTCCTATAATCAAATAGACAGAATATAATACAAAAAAATCAAAATATACTTGTAGTTCTTGACTTTTATTTTTAATTTGGTTCATAAACAGAAAAAAAAATTTCTTGTTAATTCTTTTATGTACAAACATTCTTAATGTAGTCCCTCCTTATTCATTGTTGTTGTAACACCATCTATTGGAATTATTACAAAGTGAAGTACAGAGACTAGAAGATTAAAAATGAGTATTAATTTTGGAAATAAAAATATGCATTTTTTATCCTTGCACGTGACACACATTTCAATTTGGTCCCTATACATGAAATTTATTTTTAATTTAGTCTCTCTACAATAATTATATGCTAAATTCACGGTATATTATAATAGTAAAAGATGACAGAAAGAAAATTGAAATTAGTTATACGCATTTTTCGTCTATATAGATGAAACTGATTTCAATTTGATAAATAATTAAATATACATTTATGTACTTCATAATAACTATATGCTAAGTTCACAGTATTATAATGATATCAGACGATAGATGCCACACTCATTTTTATTTAACTCCTTAACATTTTTTTTTTCTCAGCTGAACCACTAATAATTAGATCCTATTATCAGAAATTCAATTAATCCAATTTGACCAAATTGAGATCCTAAAAAGATAGTAGTCTTTTAACAAGGCCTTGATTAAGAGACTAATATGCCTACCATCTTAATCAACCCTTGCTAAAAAAATCAGGCCATGAAAATAGCACCCACTGTATTGCGTGAACGCCTCTAGAGAACACCTTTTTTTTTTTTTTTGGGGCCAGGCCTCAGATAACACCTCAAACAGGGGAAAATGATCATGACAACCTGCAGACATCTGCTTTCCGTGGATTTAAGTTGTTTTGTTCGGTCCAACTTGAGGGTTATAACTTCGTTATCGAATTCATTAATGCCTCTCCCTCCCAAATGATATAAATCTGTGTGTCTATCAATTATCAGTAGATAGCAATTACACAGGATGAATTATTGCCGGCAACTCGATAAGAATGAATTGTAGCGAAAATATAATCATAACAGAATACTTCTGCAAAACAATGGGCAAATAACCCCAAAATTTCCCATTTCCTAAGCCGATCCTGGTTATTTTCAGGAGTTAAATCTCAAACCTAACCCAATCAGTGGGTTCATCACGTTTGGGATGTTGTTGCAAGGTTCCATCCAAGATGGTTGGAATTTTTGAAAATTAAACACTTGAGCCACAATTTTTCAATCTTGTACGATTATGCTCCTTATTCCATGACAAGTACAGGAAGTGAACACAATAATGGCCCACTCCTCAGTCCTCACAATAGCCACCGTCAGCATGAGAATACTTAAAAGATTAAAACCAGATTCAGCTCTTTCATTCCTGTAGTTGGTTCTTCTCACAATTCATTATTTAGAACTACATGAGAGCACAAATTAATGAAACAGAACAATTACATCAAACAAGTTCTCATCCCATCATTGCCATGGATCCACCTATGGTTCACCACCAAGCTCCACACGCAGATTGTCATATGGATATACTTTGGGTGTCTGATACAAAGAAAATAATATAGAAATCTATCAGCATAAAAATTGCTAAATGTCTGCAAAAGATAGCACTGCTGTCATTGTATATGGAACTTATAAAATATCAAAGAATATAGCCATAAGTACAGGCAAAAGCGCAATTGGGATACACGGAGATCATACAGTCCACAATAAGGGTACATACAAGACAAATACCTTCGTAGTCCACAGACCATGTACAACTCCAGCGAGAAAACTATGTTGTTTTCTTTCAACCAAACAGTAAGAAAAATCATTTTACATATAGCTTCAGGTTAAAATTAAGATAAGAATTGCTACAATGACCTCAATGATGCTGCTAGTATTAGGAGTAAATTTGGTAAGTTTAAGAATGGAGTGCTAAACTATAATCAGGTGTCATGATTTTTGAAGGATTCTATTCATCTTTCTGAGGATGCCTGCTCCAACTTTGGCTGTCTACCCTCCCTCTTTCTATCAATCTCCATTTCAAATTTATATCACAAGTTCAGTTCTACATGTTGTAAGCATGGCCATGAAAATGGCAATACTACTCTTAAAAGGGATAGACTAGAGAGAATGAAATGGCTTGTTCAATAGAGACAGGCTGCTGTCCTAGTGTGCCATAAACAAAAATAAACATTCAGCTATGGAATGAGCCCATCCTAGGCCCATGATAAATTATTTGATCAAATCCATATCGTTTTTATGGTTTATAATGGAACTAAGTATGAATCCCACAATGGGACCTTGACCAGCATCATATATAACAACTATGGGGTTTAATGAGAAAGCTCAGTTCATGTTGCATGTTAGTTGCAATTCTTAGAATTGAGTTGGCCTAACTTAACCCTAAAAGCTAGTTCATGGGAGAGAGGGTTGCTTAGGTACTTATAAAGGCTATCTAAGCCATACCTCTAACTAATATGGGACTCTAACACACCTTTCTTACGTCTAGGAATGAACATATGGAGTGTGAAGTTTGCAAGATTGGACATTAGTGGTTGACCCAACATAAAAGGTAGGATATGCTTTGATACCATCTTAGAATTGAATGGGTCTAACTCAATCCCTAAATCTACCTCATGGGGCAAGGGTTGCCTAAGTATTTATAAATGCTATTTAGGCCATATCTCTAGCTAATGTGAGACTCTAACAATAATTACACAGAAGTTGACTTCCATTAGCAGCTAGATCGCAAGTTTTCCAACTCGCTACTGTTGCTCCATCTGAATAACATATGATTGTATGTCTGTTTGGATTAATTTATTTTAATTTCCAAACAACTTATAATCAAAAGTTTCATGACTCATGAGACTTATTTCTCTAAAATAAGTGTTTACCAAACATGTTTTGTAATACTCCCATTATATGGTTCTGGAAGTAGTTGCTGATACTACTTAAAAACAATGATGATGAATGGGGAACAAGACACTATCATCTAAAAGCAGACAAGTAGCTAGTAAAGGCTTTCTAAAATTTTCAATCATTAAATCACATTTGGTATGATGCTAGGGTCAAAATAGTTGTCAATAGCAGCCATAGCAGAGTGGAGCAGATCTTGGCTGCTCCACAATGCTTGCAGCCGAGCACTTTGTGTAGGGGCCGGGAGCATTGCAAATAGTAGCACCCGCCCCCCCCCCCCCCTTCTCGCAAAAAAAAAAAATTCTCTCTTTCCCTCCCTCTAGCAGCACAACTAAATGTCTATGCGGAACTCTTACTCTTTATCTCTGTGAACATGTCAGTTTTATGTCCATTTTGTTCTGCTGCAAGTGTTGATTATTTTGGGCTCTAATTCTATGTTTGATATTTCTGTTGCAAATTTATTTTGGACTGTCCCCTCTTCTTCTTCCTATTTTCCAAACAGACATTAATCCCTCGTCTGCTTTTGGCACCATAATAGTTGCTCTGATATGCTACGCTGCTATAGCACTTTTGGGAGTGCCCGCTCTGCACCGTGTTCCACCATTTTCTTGGCAAAATATGGCATCACTACATCCAAATAAGAGAAAAGTATGGCTATGATGCCTCTAAGAAAAATCTATCACTCAAAAACCCTTGCTTTCTCCATAAAAGAGAAATTAGAGCCTAAAGAGAAAATCTCAAACATGGTTATGATGCCTCTAAGAAAAACCTACCACTCAAAATCCCTAGCTTTCTCCATAAAAAAGAAATTAAAGCGTAAAGAAAACATCTCACACCCCCATCTTTTTCCTTTCACCATCTGAAATTTCATACCTGTTAATACAAAGTATAGGCAAATTACATCATTAGGACTCAGAAAGACCCACATTTGTAAATCCAAAGTATGACTAAGGTAAGGAATGAAGAAGGCCTCTTTTAGAATGTCATACTTCATTTTACCAGCAGCTTTGATGTAGGAATACAAATATATTATGACGTACAATCTCAGAAATAACCATGCTGAGTAGGATATCTTTAAAAGACAAAAGACATATGACGAGGCTAACTAGGGTTTTGTTTATGCTGGACCCCATACAGAAGGGTCCAGCCATGGTCACTCTTCATTTGACCATTGGATTTAGAAAATAAATAAATAAATAAATAATCAATTGCTGGGATTCATCGCCGGCAACCTGAAGAGGGTGTTAAATTTGTATTTAAAAATAATGTTGATAAAAAATTAATAAATTACAATGTCATCATGTTCCTTATTGATCTATATCTTCCTCTTTCATCATGGTTCTGTAGTCAACCAACATCGGCCTCCACCCTCATCACCTCCAGCGAGGGACACGACTGCAAAACCGTGACTACGAACAACATTGGGCTCTCCCTGGGATGAATAATGTCATCAACTTCAGCCTGTTGGAGGTGGTCAACGTTGACATTGATTGTAGGGTGAACCAGACCTACAGTCAGTAACGAGTTGCTCCAACTCAGACCACTCGCCAACTTCTTTTTTTGTGCTTGCTTTGGTGGGCCTTATATAACATGTATTCTATAATATTTGTTTGAGGAAATTGGGGACTGGAAATAGAGAAAGAGAAGGGTCCCAATTCAAAGAAGCATGTCAATCTGTTCGACTCCCTTGACTATCGAGACGTTGCCCTCAAGCTGGCAGCTCACTGCAACCATATCATTCTCCAGAATATGAGATGGAGGTCTCTTTCTCTCTCTCTCTCCTTATAACCCACAAATACTTCACTTTCATTGCCTATATCGCTTCCCCTTTGCTCTTTCATCCCTTTCTCATTCAGGGTGTATCTTCTTTTGCTTCTAAAGATTCTCCTTATTGTGATTAGTGACTGCTGCCTCTTTAATGCTTGCTTCCTTGTTCATAGGAGTCTGCTACAAAACCTACAATATCTGGTAAATTCAATAGTCCAGCACTGGTCTTTTGACCAGAGGGACCATGTTACAATGACCCGCTAATCAGGTCCTTATTCTTGAAGATGTGATCGGCAGTAGACCCCGAAGATCTAAAGTATGGGTCTCTGGTTATATAAAACAATTCAAAATGAACCCCTAAAGCAGGGAGTGAGAACTGAAAACAACAACACTTCCTTACAGGACTAAGCAATCTTGATCAACTCAACCAGAGCCAACCCTCAAAGTAATTTTCAATGAACATCTACCATAGACTTGAAATCAACATACATGCTATTCGTGAATCGTGATAGGTCAATGGTCACAAAATTTAGATAGACAATGGACCGATTAGTAATCAGCGATAACACTCTGCAACCTTCATCCTGTTTCCCAATACACAATTATCTCGCATTGCTAGAAAATATGTTAACGAAGCATCCACTCTAAAGAACGAGGCAAGGACATCATAAAAAGACCACAAACTCCAGTGCATCTACTTCTAAATAGATCTAAATACCAAGCAGAAATTCACAAAACTGAGCAGGAGGATCGAGTTCAGGGAGAATACTTACATAGGGTATCTTGGAGGCCTTGTCATTCCACACGGCCAATAGTCCCAGAGAGGCAAAAAAACCCAATCCGCCACACAGCCAAGCCAATGCTTCATACTAATTTCAATTTTTTTTAAAAAAAAAAAAAGGTTAAGAAGTATTCACAAGTGCATTACCCAAAAATTTCCAGGAAATCAATAATCGGGGGAAAAAGTTGTTACCTTTCCGACAGTATCAGCAATACGATCAATACAGGGTTCGGGAAATGGAGTGCCGTTGTCCCACACAAGTTCGTCGTTCACAGGAAGCTGAAAGCCCACGCACAATAATAATAGTAACAACAATAACAACAACAATTATTTTCATGATTCTATTAAAATTGAGCTGAAAAAAAAAAAAGGAATATGATCGAACGGTTAGGTTAAGAGAAACGATGGAATGCATACGGGCTTGTCAGGGACGATGTGTTTGCCGACGGGGAGGCCCATGCCGGAGCGGAGGCGCAAAGAGGAAGCTACAGATCGGGAAACGACGCCGTTTCCCCCCATGATCCTGGATGCCGCGTTCGCCAATCTCCCTGCCATGATTGATGATGATTTCTTTGCTACTGATCCTTCTTCCCTCGTGTTCTCCACAATCTAGACTTGCCACACACAGTTCAGCACTCCCAGACTGTGAAGCCACCATACGACTTCGTTTAGGCTTCTTAGGGGTAAACTGGGTTGGATCTTCTTTTCTTTTTCCGTTGTGGAAATTGGGCTCATGGTCGACTACTGTGACAAAGATATGGCCTGAGCCTATCACGTAGTGACATGAGTTTGGATTAAACATACACAGAAAAGAAGATGGACGAACGATGCATAATTGATCCACGAGTACAAAAGATTTTTGAGAAGTTCATAATATGCACTTACATTGGGCCCAAAAACAAAGATACATCTACTTGATAACTGAAGTTCGACACTAGATTGATACAAATAAATGATCAGGGCTTTGACAAAATAAATGATCAGGGTGGTTGTATAGATTAATTGGTAAATGGCATTATCTCTTATAAATCTGCATACGGGCAACTTTTGGGAGCTGTGTTCGACTCCCACTCTTAGACACTTTGATGCCCCCTAAAAGACCCAAAAGAAAAAAAAAATATACATGTCCGGGAAGCATTTTTTATAGAACTTGCATTTATGGCAATATATAAGAGATCCGAAAAAAGCGAAAAAACTGAGCATTTTCAGTTTTGGGCCTCACAAAGTGTTTGTGAAATTGTTGTCTATTTTTATTAGTTTATTGTATATGCACATTCTACTATATCTCTACTTTTCCAAGCGCCCGAAGTGTTCAATGGTTACAACTACACCTCGGTGTGAGTCTCGTGGGTTAGGGGTGCTCTTCGGCTATGTTTGTGAGTTATACCCTTACAAAATTCCCCCTCCACAAGTGATCCCCCAAAAAAAAAAGTGTTACTAGAGGAAGATATAAACGAGTAATTGAATTACCAAAAAAAAATAAAATCAAAGGATCTAATGAATAGAAGATCCTTTGCTCAATATTGTACAAATTGAAACTATGTCGTGTAAGCTATCGGTATTTCTAGTGAACATTATCAATTCATGTGTATTTGAATGTAGGGCTGCATTATTTTATTTTCCCATTTCAAAGAGCTGTCTATTTTAACTAAATGGTCCACCAGCCAAAATATAAAACATCTTACAGAGTGTCAAATTTCACGTAACAAGAATGAGCATAATAAGATGCTTATATCCAAAGCATGATTGGACATTGACTACCTTTAAAAAATAATTATTTTGTTTCAAAATTATCTTCTTCTTTTTTTTTGGTCCGATAATTTTTTTAATTCTTAACTATTTTGGATCATACATGCATCTTTGGATCAGTCGATCTAGGTAGAGAGGATATAAGCCCAAAAATCTCTTTACTCCGCCAGGAAGCATAACCGTTTTCTCCTTTAAATAACAGTAGGCTCACTTAATTCCCATTTGGCACCTTTAAGTGACTTTATCTTCTAATCATCCATTGAGCTTGAGGTCTTCAAGTGACCTACTCTTATAAAACCCCTTAGAACTAAATGAGGAGGGCATGTTTTAACCCAGTTTCAATACAGCAACAGTATAAGACCCCAGCTTACCCATCAATCAGTCAGGCTCCCCATCTTGCCACTCAGACTACTCGAACTTTCGCAGGAACATCTGAAACAAATGGGCAACGACCCTTGTCCCACTAGCTTAGTTGATGCATAAATAAGTGAACGACATGTATCCTACTAAAGGTATCAAAATGAGTGGGAAGTTAGAAAGGCGGGAATTGAATATACTCATATCTTAATTATCAATCAATACTTTCATCACTTGAGATAACTTTCACATATATAATTTTCACATAAGTAAAACAATTTTTGCTCATTAATAGCTTGTTTGTCTTACCTTTTGAGCAATGCCAAAAGTACTTTTCATAGAAATAACATTTTTACTTCACATAAAAGTGTACTAGAAAGTGCAAGTTCTCCTTTTATGGTGAATGAAATGTGAACCAAATAAGTACTAAGTTAACTTTATTTTTGACGTACAAATAAGGGCTTATAAGGGTTAGTAAAGCAAGGTAGAGAAGATACATGCCTAGGAATCCTTTTGCTCTCTCAAGAAACATAACCATTTTCTTCTTTAGATACCAACAGACATATTTAATTCCTGTTTGGCACCTCTAAGTGACTTGATTCTCTAATTGTTTGTTTAGCATAAGGTCTCCAAGTGACCTACTCTTAAAGAACACCTTGGAACTAATCGAGAAGGGCATGTTCTAACCTAGCTTCGATACATGAACACTAGAGGATCCTAACTCGCACTTTGATCGGTTAGGTTCCTCATCTTGCCAATCGGAGTCCTTAAACTTTGACAAAAGCATTTTTTAAATTTAAAATAAAAAATTCCAAACCTACATAAAATATGCATGGAAAGTGAAAACACAATCATTGGGTTCGATTGACTAGATAAAGCCTTGAACTCGAGCAAATCCTAGAGATGAGTGTGATTTGAGTTGGGTTTATGTCTATACAGTTTGGTTTAGGTTTCTACACCCCAAATTGAACATTGAGATTCAGTTCTTGGTCCTTGATTGCATTTGGCCATTTGGGTTTGATTCCTTCTTCACCATTAAGTTGTAACAAACACAATATAACTTCATGAAAGCTAAGTTGAATTGTTTTTATGAAATAAGAGCCAACCTATCCCAAATATTGGTGTAGTAATAAGAGGCACAAAGAGGACAGTACAAGGGGTGTTTGCAGCCGGTTTCGATTTCAATTCAGTTTTGGATGAAAAACCAACAAAACTGAACCAATCGATTGATACAAAATGCCAACCAATTGGTTCTACTTTTTTAGTTTAGTCGAAACCGAATTGAATTTGGTTCCGTTTGGTCAATTTTCAGTTTCTAGCCTTTGAAAAAAAAAAAAAACTTAAACTTTCCTACTCCACCACAAAACAAGCCCGAACTAGATAATTAAACCAAATAATCAAAACTTGAATTTGTAACATTCTCACATAAACCAACCAAAATTAGAATGTTAAACACAACAATCATAATACAAGCACAAATCTATCAAATCCAAAACAGAATCCCACACACCCCATGAGCAAATCAAAGCCCAGAAACATTATATCTCAAATATTGAAAATAATTTGCTCACAAATCAAAAATCAAAACTAAAAGAAAATACACATCAAAATTCAAAATTTAAATTTAAAAAAAAAAAAGCAAAATAAAATAATATGTTGTTGTGGAAAGATTCAAACCACCATCTTGCCCGTCATAGTCCATTGAAGTGAAAAAAAAAAGACACAATAAGGAAGGTCGAAGAGGCATGGCATGATGTGATAGAAGACGAGGGCCATCGTTGTCAATAAAGTGGAAGGCCGTCAACGTTGCAAGTCATTGACTAGCAGAGGTGAAGAGCAGAGAAGGGCCACGCTGCCATGGGTCACACTGCCACACTCGAAGAAGAGAGTAACAACACTATTGTGGGTCATTTTGAGATCATCGTCTTTGATGAATAAGAGAGTTTGAGAGATCTTAAGATAGAGAAATGGACTAATAAAGTGGATATTCTACAGATGGTGAGATGGTGAAATAGCCTAAAGGAGTGGAGATGGTGAGATGAGAGGAGCCTCTAATGGTGAATTGGTGATGGGTGGATGCGACACTATCAGCACGAAAGGGGGTGGAATTGTGGAAGTAAGGACTTAGGATTTCTATGGGTTGGATTTTAGGCTATGTAGATAGTAAGGATACAATATGAACATATGGGCTAACCCTAAAAAAAATGTAATGTTAGTTTAGTTCAATTGAATTCAATTTTTCATTTTGGAATCGAAAATTAAACTAAATCGATCAATTTTTGCAAAAAAAAATTAATAATCAGTTTTCGATTTTTTGATTCAATTTTTTCAGTATTTTTAGGTTTGGTTCGATAATGAACACTCGACATTGCATAGAGTTGAAAATTTAATTGACTGGCTAAACACTAAATAGCAGAATACATATCACTTGATCCAGCAATCCGGACTTTGAAAAAAAATATCAACAAACATAAACGCTGCGTTGCAAGGGTCAACAGTAACAAGTAATAACTTAGGGCAAACCATACATATCACGTAGGGTAAAAAAAAAAAAAGAACAAAGGACAAAATAACTCAATAGCCACAGGGAACTCAAGAGAGAGTTCAAAGACCTAACTGAGTCTGCACCTCAAGGATGGTCCTGGCGGAGTCCCTGAGTCTTTGTGTCTCCTCTTCATTCAAGTGCACATTGGTCACACCCAGCACCCCTCCTCTACCGAGCTGTGCCGGCAAGCTGAGGAACACTTCGCCATCACCGATGCCATAGAACCCCTTTGCCAGGACAGACACAGGATGGATCTTCCTTTGGTCCCTGATAATGGAGCGGGCCAAGCTAGCCACGGAGTACCCAATGGCCCAAGAAGTGTACCCTTTGAGACTGATGACTTCGTAAGCGCTTTCTATCACTGCCTTGTGTATGTTCTCCAGCGTTTCTTTCTCGTACGCAATCTGCTGATTCTCCAAGAAGCTCAAAACCGGAACACCCCCAATGCTGATGCTAGACCACAAAGCCACCGAGCTGTCCCCATGCTCCCCCACTATGTATGCCTGCAATAACAATTTACAAAATTTACATTCTCTAATAGTGTGTTTAGAATGTTAAAAAATTGGAAATGATTTGATTTAGAAATTAAATTTTATGTTTGAATGTTTTAAAAATAAGAATTGAAATGATTTTTAATTATCATGAAATTTAATTATTTTCTATTTGAAATCCTATTAAAATTGAAAGGATTTGATGGAAATTGATTTGATTTTAAAATTTAAGTACAAATCAAATCAAATCAATTCCATTCTTAATCATTCCAAACACAATCAAATATATTATAAACATAAGAATTAATTTCTAAATCAATTCAAATCCTATTTTTACACAATTATTCCAAATATAAAATTTAATTTATAATTCAAATTAATTCAATTTAAATCAAATCAATTCCAAAATTTAGTTAATCCAAACACAGTGTCTACAAAATCATGTTATAAGCATATTTGAATTACTTTGATTTTTTTTTTGAGAAAACCACTTGAAAAATGTGATCTTATATCTAATGTATCATATCTTGTGAATAGTCTAACAAATTTAGTAAGAGATTAAAATAAAGTTTCCGTGATTGATCACACTCAGCATAATATAGCTCCAATCAAACCAAACATACAATGTTATTAGTCAAACCCGTCGGGATTTTTTCAAGAAAGACTTTACTTAAATGTCATTCTTAATCTGAAATTGTATAAGTCATCATTAAAAAAAAAAATTACATCTATATTACAGCAGAGAGGCTCTCTGGCAAAAATTTCTCATCATAAACATATAAATCAGTATATATAAAGTTACATTAATAAAAATTTGTATATTTTAGTATAACTCGCATAATTCTGCAAATAATAAAAATTAATTTACACACTTAAAATAAAAAATTCACACAGAATTGTCTCACTATAAAAAAATAATCTCGTGTGGGACTATCACTGCATGTCCTAAATTGTGAAAAACATTCCTTTAATTAATTAATTATTTTTTTAATAGAGTAACCCCAAATTAGTGGCATACAGTAGAGAGAGAGAGAGAGACTAACTTGGAAATTTAAAATTTATTAAAAAAAAGGGAAGAGAAGAGTGACCTGCACGTCCTGAGCGTTGACGTCGAGGTGATCGGCGATGAGGAACCGGAACCGCGACGAGTCCAAGTTCGTACCCGACCCGATGACCCGGTTAGAGGGAAACCCGGAGAGCTTCCACGCCACGTATGTCAGCACGTCCACGGGGTTGGAAACGATGATCAGCACAGAGTCCGGCGAGTACCGTGCCAGAGGAGGGATAATGCTCTGGAACAGAGCGAGGTTCCTCTGCAGCAGGTTCAGCCTGGACTCTCCGGCGATCTGGCGTGCGCCGGCGGTGACGATGCAGAGGTCGGAGCCGGCGGTGACGGCGTAGTCAACCGAGGCGTGGATCTTGGTGCGGGGGAGGAAGGCGGCGGCGTGCTGGAGGTCGAGCATCTCGCCGCGGAGCTTGTCGGGCTTGGCGTCCACCAGGACGAGCTCGTCGGTCAGATCCTGAGTGAGGATGGTCTGCGCGATGGCCATCCCGACGTTTCCGGCGCCGATCACGGAGATCTTGTTGTGGCGCTTCGTCGGGGAGGGTGGGGCGGCGTTGGTTATGGGCCTGAAGAAGGCCTGGGTTAGGTCCAGCCCACCTGGGCCCAATGATGAACCTGAAGGGCTCTTGTGCATTGTGTTGTGATTTGAGTGGTTGCTGAGGACGGTGAAACGAATATGGAGGTGGGATTTGTTGTTGCAGAAGAAAGGGGGGTTGCAATTGCAGGTTTTTAATGGCAATGTGTGGTCTGGTGAGAGACCTGAGGGAACAGAGGAAGAACGTGAGGACTTGGAAGTAAGTACAATACTGCGGACGGAAAGAAGAAAAGAAGAATGGTTTGAGACTCTGAGTGGGGACAAAGGTAAAGGATTTTCAACGGTCAACCTTCTAGTTCTCTGTTCTAGAAGTAAAATGGATTCAAAATGGGAAGGTCCCAACGCTGTACAAATAGGGCTTCCGGGCTACGGGGGCTGATGCTATTCCTTTTACGGGTGGGTTTGGTACGGGTAGAAGTTGTTATAGATCAAACTTAATTCATGAACCTAGTTATGGGTTAGATTTATGGGAAGAATTTAATATGTAATTTTATAAATAAACTTAATGTATAAAAATTTTTCACCCTACGGGTAATGAATTCAAAGTATTCTTTCTGGATAAAAAAAAAAATAACTGCCACTTGGTTAATGCAGTGGATTCTACTTTAATCCTGTATGGTAGATGATTTATGAAGCTCCACAGCATGTTTAGTTTGGTTTTTAGAAGATTTTAAATTATGATTTGAGTAAAAGTTCGTATCTTACAACTTTTTTTAACCACAATTTTGAGGTTATAACAGCTAAATTATTTCAATTTATTAATTTAATTAAGAGAAATAATAAATAAAGACAGGGAATAAAATGACTGCCACGTTTGTGCTTATGGCATATTGAGAAGCCTATGTTCTATTGACGTGTTGAATTCAAGATCTGTTACTTTCTCGCATCATGTCTAACTTTTTCCAACTTCAGGAAATGTATGGTGGTGCTGGCCTTGTAAGCTATGATTTTAATCAATTAATCAAACCAGCCTGCGTAGGAAATGCAAGAAGCCAACAAGGGAAATTTTCGTGCCATCAAAGGTCAATAAACATTATTCAATTGGCAAACGAACTAACCTATTCCACTCCGTCTCGATTTGCTATGGTTCAAACTTTAAGTGAGGCAGGATAGATCGATCCACATTAATAATATAGATTGAATACGTTAATTTATCTTGCTTTTATATAGGTTGGTCCATCCAAAAAGTTTAAAAAATTAAGAATTTTTTTTTCTAAATACGATAAAATATTATCTATACAAACCTATAAAAAAATTTTAAACTAACTAATTGACATTCAAAGCAATGAAACATTGATAAATGTTACAAATCATTACTTTACAAATTAATCATAAGTTCATAATAGATGATTAAGAAATCCACATTCTACACTGAGGTTTTGATTTTATATGATGCGTACTTTAATATTGTACTAGTGATTATTTATCTGGAAGTATCTTTTTTTTATTTTAGTCATTATCTGAAAGTTTTTTTTCTTTTTGGTCTTTATCTAGAAATGCCTTGGAGTGTGATTGTGTTGTAGTATGTGAGTCTTTTGGCTCAAAATATTGTGTGCAGTGTCAATTAAAAAAAATGAAAAAAAAAAAAGCAACCTGTGCGACAAACTCGCTTGCCCCCATCAACCAGCCAATCAAAGCAAGACCAGTGCAGGTTGAAAAAATTTTGCGGCTTGAAAATATCAACTCATCGCATCAAAAATTGGGGTTGAGCTAGTTTGTAACACCCATTTATAATAAAATTAATGGTATAAATTTATATAGGAAGTATAAAGTTGGACTTTTTTTTTTAATGTATATAAATACAACAAAGAGTTCAGGAGTAGGGGTAAAATTATGTTCGTCATATGCTAAATATTTTTAGACTAGATAAAGAGACTACAATTTATTTAAATATAACTTCGATACATTCCTAGCAATTAGAGAAGCTTGTCTTCCTCTAAGACGTTACTTGACTAATTTGAAACCACCAAAAATAAAATGAGAATTGAAAATTCTCAGTCGATAATGAAGAGTTTTAAAGCATTTGAACTATCATGATTCCAGTTGTTTCTTAGTATGAAAATTCATACGGCTACTATATTATAATTGGATCAAATCATCTCCTGAGAAAATAATATCTCATAATAATATGATCAATATGTACTTAAAAGTCACATGTCATGCAATTCATAATGCAGTAAGCCTTATTAAAATTATGATCCTTTTACTTTGATTTTCACTTTTCTTTTTTTGCTTATCTCACACATATTTAAAGACATTCTCTTAGAAAATTCCTATTATATGATATTATTTATAACATCGTGATGAAAAGGTAAGACCTTTATGTCATACTAACTAAAATAGGTAACATAAAAGAATATTATATCTTATCTCTTTACTTTCTTAACGGTTAGCAGCAAAATTTTAAATTACTTACTTGTCATTATATATAACTTCACAATAAATATATAGATGCATAAACTTAAGCAAAAAATATAACTTAAATAAAAGATTCAAGTAGTATAAAATAAATAATAACTTGAATAACAAAAATAAATTCATTGCATAATAAGTTAAACAATAAAACATAAAACTAAGCAATAAAATAAATAGAATAAAGTGTAGAAGTTATAAATTAATTCATAAACTTAAAATAAATGAAGTGCACAAGAATTGAAATAACATAATATCTCAATAAAATTTCTCAAAACATAGAGCTGTCAATTTCTAAAGGGATCAAATCTAAGATCATTTTTATTTAATTCTTTTAAAAACTTTCTTATCATGATCCATGAGTTTGTTCTCATTATCATGATACATTTAGAGCATATAAGTCATGTTCTTGCAATGGTCACTATAAAGTCACAATAGTATCCATAAGTTAAGAGTGATATTGTCTATAAGTCAAGGCATACAATTTTAAACAAAAGGTATAAATAATTTAATAGTTCAAGTTTATATATAATAAATTTTACTTATTTTAAGTGTTAGATACAATGTTTTACTCTTAATCATGATCCCTTAAAGAAATTATTATAAAAATTGACAACTTAAAATAATATATTATTATATAAACAATATCTTAATAATAATAATAATAATAAGCAATAATATGAAAGAACATCAATTAAATTAACTTGAAAAGATGAATAAAATAAATTGCAATAATAATGAGTAATAATATAAAAAAAGATTACATAAAATAATTTGGATTATTAAATAAATTGCGATAATAAACAATTATAAGCAATAATATGAAGGGATATTAAATAAAATAACTTGAAATATAAAATAACTATGATAATAAATAGTAATGAGTAATAATATAAAGTAACATTAAATAACATAACTTTCAATAAGTAAATATAGCCATGATTTTACTTCACAAATAATTGTATTATCTACTTCAGTAACCTTTGTTGATAGTGAATAAAAGCTAAGCGTGTTTCTTTAGCATCTCCTCCCTCTTATTCTTTCTCTCTCGTAACTTCTCTCTCTTTCACTCTGTTTCTATGCCTAATGTCTCTATGCTTTGGTGAAAAAAAATAGCATCCTTCCCACCTTTATATAGCCAAGGTAATGTGGAAATTAAGCACATGGTAATGTCAATGCATGCGCACTTAACTTATTATAATAATAATTATTATATCTATTTTTGTTTAAAGTTTATTCTTTTCTCTCATTAGGGGTGTTTAAAATCGAACCAAATTGATAAAAACAAAAAAAACAAAAAACCAACCGAAAAAATTGAAAACTAAAAAAAAAATCGATTAAATTATTTTTTTTTTGGTTTTTTTTTCAAAACTGATTAGTTTAATTTGGTTTTCGGTTAGGAGATGCAAAATTGAACCGAACCAAACTGAACTGGTAATTCATAATTAACAAATCTAACATACCCTTATATTGTTATTATATGGACAAATATACCCTTCATCCCATTTACCCAACCCTACTTCCCTCTTGCTCCATGCTACCTACACACACCACTCCTACCCCAACCTTCTCACTTTCACTGGACACACGCACCACCCAGATCTAGTTTTTATTTTATCCCGCACCTCACAATTTCTTTCTTTTTTCTTACTATCACATATTGCAAATTTCACATCTTAGTATGACTTCTAACTTCTTCACTACACACGCTCTCATTATCGCCTTTCTCAGTGCCGCGAGAATAGCTAAGTCTCCTACCCTTAGCGACGGTGGCCTCAGTAGCTAGCAACCTTATGATCGACAACTAATGACTTGAGCGAAGACCCATATGGTCTGTTGGAGGTTAACTCCAAGACTTATTCTGGTAACATTTCTCAAAATTTATTTATTTTTCATTTTAGGTGTAATTTGTTTTATGGTTATTCTTTGTTCATATTTTGATGTTAAATTTGGTTGATTGGTTTTGAAAGTGAACCCTAATAGGTAGTTCAATAGTGCTGCTCAATGTAGAGAAAGGTTGTTCATTTTTGTTCATCTTAATCAAATTAAAAACCAAAAACTAAATTGAGCCAAACCAATTATTGTTGGTTGGGTTTGGTTTGGTTGTACAGAAAAATAAAAACCAATTGGATGGTATAATGCATAAACTGATTGATTTGGTTCAGCTAAAATTTCCCTCTAAATTGAGCTAAATAGAACTGTGAACACTCCTATCTCCCATTTTATCTATTAATCTACATATGTGTATGTCTTCCAGACTTGATGTTTCCACATTATTCATGATTACTCTTCATTTTATTATTATGCATTTTTTTTTTCCACAAAGATGTGGATGGCCAAGTCTTCACATTGTTGAAGTGGTTTTCCTTTTCTTCCACTCTCCATTCCTTATTTCCTCCCTCTAGTAATCTTTTTTTGCTATATGTGAAAGACTTCGTGGCCTTGTAACCCCTATTTATAGCCTTTCAAAGCTTAAGCCTCATATCTCCAAAGTCAGGTGAGAATTTGCCTATGTAACTTCCTTCTTTCTTCCTATTTCTTTCATATATTATTACTATATGATGCTATTAGTAACTTAGTTATTTTTAGTTTGTATGAAACACGCTCACACACCTGACACTTATATATTTATATAATTAATATTATTCTTTTATAAAATTTAATATTACTTTATCCCAGTAGATATTATTTATAACAAAATATATTTTGAAGTTTATCATTACTAATTTGTTGTCCTACTTATAAAAGTAAATATTTAAAATTAGTTGATCAATTCCTAATTAGTTAATATATCAACTCAATAAAATATTTAAATCAACCAAGAGAGTCAAAATTACTCTATACAATATATTTATGACAAATGGGATGTTATATCATTTCTACTTGAGAGCTTATCTATATATAATGCCCACCCCTAAGAAGGGAGTGACTAGTGCCACTTTTTTTTTTTTTTAATCTATTATTACTCCTACTTAACAATTCTAATTATTGATTTTGTTAAAACACCCTCCTTTGTTTATTAAATTAAATAACAAAAATGTTCAAATCGTACTATTTTATAAAATAGATTAGATCAAATTTTGTTAGTGAAAAATAAATAAAATAATTTTAATGATACCTATATTTATTATTGCGGCAATAAAAATAGTCTGGAGGCTGAATTTAATTTTTACTTAACATATTCTTCAGGATCTAATATGTTATATGCTTTTTAAAAAAGATTTATTATCACTCTTATGTATCTATTATTACTCTTATCTGATTAAATTTTAGAGTATTTTATTTAGTTTATCTAAAATACTCTTCTTCCTTCTAATCAGGCAAATTATTTAAAATTATTTTTATTATAACTTCTAACTTTATTTAAATTCTTAAAGTTTTTTAATTTTTTATTGTCACCCTTGATTTTTTTTTAGTAACAAGTAAGTATATCATCATGAATTTATAAATTTACTCTTTTAATATAAATTTACACCTTAAGTATTAAATTAACGTGATTTAAAGTATTTTTAAAGAATCTTAAAAAAGAGGATAAATTCATGTGTTAATTAAGGTCATTAAAAACTAACCTTTTTTAATCAAAATTTGGCATGTTAATAAAAATTTATCAAATATTTCTCATATATTTTATAAATAATATTATAATATAAAAATATAAAACATATTATATCTTAACAAATATGTGAAGCAAAGATTGAATTTAGTTTCTAAACTATTTTATTTAATTTGAGTTAAAAAAATTAACCTAGTGTATTTTAAAAATTAAAAATCATGGAGAGTGGCTATTATCATTTAAACGTGACATATATTTTATTAAATAAAATAACGTCCTTATTTATTATCACCTAAATTATTCTTATCTTTCATAGCTATTTTTCAGTTTGATTAAAGAAGGAAAAATAGTAGTTTAATCAATTAAATAAGGTACAAGTGACAATAAATATATAGGAGTAATAATAGACCCTCCTTAAAAGTATATAAGATATTATATTTTAAAAAGACAAACTACATTGACCTCCTCTGAGGTTTAGTAAATTTATCGCAACTCCTTTCTATTTGTCCAAATTGCACTGACCTTTCTTCAGGAAAAGTTAGTGTTATATTTACAAAAGTGTTTAATATCACATTTTATAAAATACAAGGGTATTGATATAATATTATATAAATCTTAGAGGAAGTTAATATATATTTTTGTAAATTGATGGGCTCACAACGAATTTTACAAAACTTTCGGAGAGGTTACTGTAATTTACCCTAAAAAGTATGTGAAGTAAAAATAAATTTAGTCTCCAAATTATTTTTTTATCATGACAATAAACATAGGCCACATCAAAATTGTTTTATTTACTTTATTTACTTAAAAAATTTGATCTAGTATATTTTATGAAAAAATAGTAAATTTGAACTTTTTGTTTATTTAGCTATAAAAATAAAGGGGTATTTTAGTAAAATTAGTGACTAGAGTTCTTAAGCGAAAATGGCAATAGACAAAATAGGGTGGTAATAGCAATTTCCACATAATAAAAGCTGAACTTTTATTTGACAACTAGTAGAATACACGTGCTATAGCATAGCATACCCGTTAGTCATTACTACAATTATATCAAACTATCATATCTAAAAATTATTAAATTTTAATTAATCTAACTTGAGTCAGATTGGTCACTATGAGGGTCAAATTCTCCCACTGCCAACTTTTTCAATCCATAAGATTGAAACTCAAAATAATCTTACTAAGAAGAACAAATATCAAACCACTTAAATCAATCAAATATTAGTATATCATATTTCATATTATTGCTTGTTAAAAGATTAATTATATTTTAATATTTATTTATATTTATTTATATTTATTTGATATAAATTATTATTGTGAAATAGATATGTAAAAAAAGAAAAAAGCCTAAACAACCCTTCTAACTATAAGTTATGTGGACTTTCTAACTATAAGTTATGTGGGCTTTACTCTTTGAACTAAAAATATATGCAACTCATGACGGGTTAGAGTAAGAGAAAGAATTTTCTCTTAAGTACAGGGGATGAATTTTTTAAGTACTCGTTTATAAAGTTTTGCGAGAACCTTAATTTTAGAAACTATTTTCTCCTCCTTCAGAAATCATTTTTTTGGTGGATGTTGTTATTTTTATTTTAAGGGTATGTTTAATATACGAGTAAAAAATGTGGGAATAAAATTTTATGAATGCAACACATAAGTCTTATTTATAAAATATAATTAATTAACTAATTAATTAATTTAAAATAATCTTATTTATTTTTAGTTATATATACTTAAAATTTTATTTTTAATAATTTTATATTAAACAACATATATGTTAAAATTAATTCTTAAATTATAGAATTGAATATAATTCAATAAAAAAATAATTTATTTTTATATAAATCAACCTAACTTATTCTATTTTATATTATATTAAATTAAATTTTCAAGTTGCTAATCCCCTCCTTATGAAACATAATCTCTTTTATTCACAAAGGTAAACGACTCCACTTACCAAAGCCAAACGACCTCGATTAATTGAACGACAAGCAGCTTGAACAGGAACTCCATAGACTATATAACGTCCAACAACGACAAAAGCATGGAGCACGTCGTTTCGAGTCCACAATTTCACCAGTCACAAACACACCATCCTTCGGCTTAAGAGTGCAGGCGAGTGGAGCCGACGACTGATTCTGACGAAACTCGCTGCAACAATGGAAGCCCTGGCTGAGCTGGAACGAGTCCAAACCCAGCTCCTCCAGCGCATATCAGAACTAGAGCATCGTTGCCTTCCCCAATGTCAAAACCACTCCACTCCCTCACCTTCGCCTTCAACTGATTCTCCTCCCGGCGAAGACGCTGACGCAGTAGCTCGCCTCTCCGCCATTTTGCGCGCTAACGCCGTCGACGACTTCTCCTTCAGGAGAGTCCCTCCCGATTACTACGACTGGCCCCTTGAAGCTCGTCGCGATGCCCTCGGCGCCCACTCCATCGACCATCTCTGCAAAAGCATCGTTTTGGTATATATATATATATATATTACACTCTTAAAATTAAATCTTTTTTTTTTAATAATTAATAGATTAATTAATGTCGTTTATGATTTCGTTATTGTGTTCTTCAGGTTAACACGCAAGCCCCGTCTAATGTCGTTGATTGTAGTGATCGCAAAAACTCCAAGTACTATGTTGTTGTTGTTCAGGTGGCCTGCTTTTGTATTTTTTTTTAATTATTGTTATTATTATTAAGTTTTTGGGAACGAACTCGTTCCTGGTTGGGATCTTAGCTGTCTTAATTATGGGTTGCGAATTTGCCTTGTTTTGCAGTACACTGCTCGTTTCAATGCTGAGGCTGTCAAGAATTTTTTGTATTCCCTCAACAATGGAACTATAGCGAAAAAGAAATTCAACTGTGAGCTATTTTGTTTTACACCTGACATACGCAGATTTTTGTGTATAGTGTTTGTAAATCTTCAAAGTGGTTCACTGTTTTATCAACTTGTGGGTGTGTGTGTGTGTGTGTGTTTTATTTTTTTGGTGAGAATAGGATGAATATTTTGAATGAAATCTGTTGAACGTTGTGGCATTGGAAGAAGAAGGCCGTACACCTTTGCAACATGAATATAACGATGATACTAGAGTATAAGCTATCTCAAACATCAAATTCAAATATTGTTTTGTTTTTCTTATAATGTCAGAATCTGGACCAAAGTGATGCTGAAACATCTCAGAATAATATGGTTTGCGGTGCCTCCGCACAATGCAGTCAATATCCTTATAAATAAAGGTTCCAGATTTTATGCTTTTCTGCCTAATTATATCTGTTTGTAGAGAAGTGCTAGCAACTAAACTGTACATAGAGGAAAACCTCTACTGGTAAGGAGACTTTTCTCCCTATCAAGCATGATGGAGTTGCCGTATTTGAGAAATAGCCTGTTTGCCTTTGTTGTTGTAAAATGACATTTTCGCTGAAGGAGAGATTTCAAGTGGATTTGGTCAAGCTGTTTTCCCTGTTAAATGCGAGTCTTCTCTTGTACTACGAAGCCATGAGCTTCTTTGAACATAAATGGGAAATATTATACATGACTTGGTTGGGATAGGTAAGCACTGGTTAGGCTCCCCTGCAGTCTTGTTTGCAACGGTTTGCTGCACAGATTTTGTTAACTCATTAAAATAAAACCTAGCAGGCAAACAGCTAGCCTTGTTTCTTACTGACTCCTCTCCTTTTCTTGTTATCACAATCTTGCTGCCCACTGGTGCTGCAACCCCAATTGTGAGTTCAGTTATCAAATTAAACCAATTTATACAGAATTTATTCCTTGCTGTGGTGTTGAAACTGCGTCAAAATCGAGGAAAGCCTTGAAGAGTTAGGATGTTATAGAGGACAAAGACCAAAGCTTCTCCTATGGTTCTACATCGTTAAATGTGATGGAATTAAAGGCAGTGACTGCAAATAAGTCATCATTCTTGAAAGCTTATCAAAGGCAGTCCTAAGTCCAATAGCTTTATTCAATTGAATGATGTTGAGTGAACCTGAAAGAAAGAATGGAAGACCCACAGGGTTACTTTTTCCTTAAATAAAGACTCATGTTATTGTTGATGCTTCCCGGCCAGGGATTCAATGCCTAGAAGGCAGCTGGTGCATTTAGTTGGAGCATAACTCTTGCATTTTTACTAGCAAGCATTCAGACTAGCAAGTCTTATGGGATAGAATTAGGCGTCTTACTTCTGTTTGGTGCAAGGCACACAATCTTTTTAGAGGGGTGTCTCTCTCAGATATGCAGAGAGATTGGAAAGTATTGCTTTTTTGATGTTTTTGGTCTAATCCTACCTTTTGTATTGAGGATCTCTTGTCCTCCATGTCCATGCTATTTGTAATAGCCTTCTCTTCTTCTTAATAATATTTCTTCTTTTATCCAAAAAAAAAAATAAAGAAAGAAAAAACCTAGAAGGCAGCTATGTTCACTTTATAATACCACTTTTTGGAACTGAAAGGTATATTCACCATGTGAAAATGTTTTTTATATATTGTAATCCATGTGCCCATATGGGCATTCTGTCTCTCCTTGTAAATCCTTATCTTATATATTCATGTTGATCTTTTATTATATAGTTTATGGAAAATTCTTGGTTTTCGATCATTCTTTTAATTTTTTAGCATTTGAAACTTCCATTAATTATATCTGTAACTTGTTATTGCTTAGAAGGTAATCATTGTTGTTATTAATTGTGCAGTGAGACTAGCTCCTGAGGAGACATCATCAGAGTTAACTGGATATGGGCACAATGCGGTGACTTGTATTGGCATGAAAACAGACATTCCGGTAAAGACTGGACCTTTGGATTAATATAGGGTGTTATGTGTGGAAAACAAAATGTTGCAACTTGACAAGAAATAAGTCCTCATACACGCAATTTAAGGCTAATCATTTTTGTGATTAACTTTTTTGGTCGTCCACATGGATTAATAATGGGTATAAACAAGGATCAGTTGGTAACAGAAGATAAAAGCTGAATGGAATATTTATTTATTTATTTCTTTTGTTTAGTCAGCATTTACAGATTATAACTTATGAGCTCCTTGTCATGCTCAAGGTAATGGTGTGATCTTGCTGATTACATGTGCCATTAACAAAGATTTTTCCTGATGTGTCTTCATGTTCTATCGTTTTTGATGTCTTGGACTAGTAGTCTAGCACATAAGCTCTCTTTTTTTTTTTAAATAAATTTTAATTGTCTACAATTGGTCACAGTCAGTGTTGACAGAGTGTCCATAGGCTCTCTGTATGGTATATGATCTCGTGGAACATCTTTGTAAGAATTGAATCCTTCCAATCTTTCTTCCAGCTTTTTGGCTGGTGCCACTGGTCCACAACCCTAAATTATATCTGTCTGTCTGTCTGTCTGAAATCCAGTTCTGAAGTGACAGGAGAAGGTATTTAATTTTTGGATGTGGTAACAGTTGACCCTTTATATGGACTGTCTGTGATTGATTTTCTGGTGATCTCTTCCGTGCACAAATAAACACTGAAAGATACAGCTTGCTGTCAAGGACAAACTTTCTTGTTTCCAACTTTCACTGTGGAGGCATGATGCTCTTTTTAATTTGAAGTAATTGAAGGATCTATGTACATATGTCCTAACTGGAATGGAATCTAAAACTAGAGTTTTCCTCCTAGCACAAGGGTCAAATTTGAGACATACCTTGACACACCTCTGAATCTGATCTTATGAACAATATTCAAGGACTCAAGGTCCATTAATTAATTTGAACATTTCTTCTGTTGTTGCACTATATATAAATCCCAATTCATTCTCTTTTCCAGTTAGATAGCATGATTCCTTATCTATAGGTAATGAGCCTTCAGCTTCTTCAATTATTGATTGGATATTATGGGCTGATTTCAGGTGATTTTGGATGAAGCTATTGTAAAACTAACCCCAGATTTCTTTTGGTTGGGTGGCGGTGAGGTTGATCTGAAGCTAGGAATCAGAACATCTCAATTAATCAGATTTGTCAGCCCATTCATTGTCAGCTGTAGCAGTTGATTTTGTTAGACAGAATGTGGTCAGCAAGGTCAACTTTACATGGAGAGTTACCATTTGAAGCTTTCCATTGTTGATTTTTATACGAATTGAATTATTGCCTCTTCAGAAAGATATTTGTTTTTCATGGCGAGTTATATAGTCTGATTAAGTGATTATCCTGGTGCTTTATAGAGATTTGAATGCAATCAGCATCATGGCTTCATATTTTATTTTTGTTAAAGGTTAACAACTTCATCAGAAAGAAAATGATAAGTTTATCATTTTTTTTTCCTAATTATTTTAATTGAGTCATTTCATAGATAGTCTATATGGATGAATGGTCTTAATGACTTTCTAACAAGTTTAACGCAGGAAGTGATGTTGCTTGAGTTTAGACCAGAGCAGGCATCAATTAGTAGGATGATGGATCTCGGACTATCTCATAGAATGCCTGTATATTCAATATATGTATCCGAGGTCATCACAGAAAACTTATCTGCTGTGGGGTGGGTGGGGAATGTTGGAAAGATTGCAATTAGCATTATGATTATTATGATTGTATATTGGATGGGTGAAAATTACGCCATTTTTGTCTCCTGCATTAGTTCAGTTGGAGGATGACTTCCTTCGGGAAAGTAACTTGGTTATATGTGAATTTTTACTATTGATTAAACTTCTTATTTGCTTCTTTATTATGAGCGTGAGGGTGAATAAAGTAGTGACAATGGTGGGGGAGGTTAAGGGTGAGGGGGGTGACGGTGGTGGCGGCAATGATGGTGGAAGATGAGAGTAAGGGTGAATGAGATAGGGACAAATTCATCCCTCATGAAACTTTTTTTTTGTTTGGGGGTGTGGGGGTAAGGAAATTCATTTAATTACATAAAAATATAAAGAGTAAACCCTCAAATTAGTTCCTAATAATTTTTTTGGTGGACACATTGGTGTTTGACAAATTGGTCCATCATTCTTGATAATTGTAAAAATTAGATACTATGATTTTTTATAATTACAAAAATTAGACACTTGTGGTTTATGACTCATTTGCAGTCGTAAAAAACCTAATGTGGAAGTAAAATGACATTTAAGACTTTTCAAATCTCCTTTCATGTGGCACTTTTTAAGTGCATAGTTTGTATGGTTTTGAAAGAAAAAGAAAAAAAAAATCCAAATGCACTATTTTGAAAGGTTAAAGTTGGTGTGATAAGCTGAAGACATTGTGAGGACTTGATTCGGAGATTTACTGAAATATAAATGGGTCTAGTCCATCTAAAACAACAGGAAGCTAAAAAAGAACAAATGGCAATCTAGTTTGTTAGATGGTTAGTCAAAACACTAACCTACTAAAACAATCCTATCAAGAAATTAACCAAAGATCTATGCCTCCTAACACATTAATCTATTTGAAAATTACCACCCAGTGAGAGCATTGCTACATACTGTGCAGCTCATTGATTTCTCGAGACGAGATGATAGCACAATGGCAGGATATGTTTCTTTGCTGTTCGAAGTCACGACGCACAATGTTTTTCTTCCATGACCTTTCTTTGTCTTTGCAATCTTTCTATAATCCCAACAATCTGATTCGAGAAAATAGATTCACGCCAGCAAAACGTCTGCGCAGGAGCTAACTCCTCAAGTGTATCACTTGCATTTGGAATCATTGTTTCTCCAGCGTGGTGCTGAACACTTGCCAACATTGATCATGCGTCTCTCCTCTCCTACACAGGCATATCTTTGATCAGTTGCCTTCACTCGGAAAGAATTTGTAAGCAGAACTATGTATCTCACTGTTTCGATCAGAATCCAATAGTTTAATTTTCCATTTTGGTACACTGTTGATGAAAGATTTTTCACATTATAGCTTAACTATATATAACTACATCACTGAAAGAATTTGGTGTTTAAGATATTTGTTATGATAGTTTGCTGCAGCAAATTAAATCTTCATTCCGATTCCATAAACATTTCCATAAGCTTTGCAAATTGCTAATGGCTCTGCCCAATGAATTGAGCCATTTGCCCGTCCTTTAAACTAGTTGAATTTTAATCCAATCTCTTGTTTATTAGGATTAAAACAAAAAGGCAGAACGAACAAAGTAGATGCTAACTAATCAAAGGTTCAACTGACCATCATGCAGGTGTGATAAAATATGCATGCAATTACAAATAATCCAACCAAAGCAATTGGAATTAGACCAAATGCGATTTGAAAAGAGAATAACCCAACCAAAGCAATAGGACTGATATCAACAAATAACTTATATTAGCTCTCAAATTGATCTAAGACGGTGCTTTAATTACAGGTGGCACAATGTTATATACTCAAATTCCCTCCAAAATGCAGTGCTTAGATGGAACGTTCTTATTAGATGATACTGTGCTATGTGTCTTTCGTCCATTGGTTACACTAATATAAGATCTTATCTCAACTTGTTTTACATATGACATATATTTTTGGTTTCCATTTCAAAAATTTCAATCAATGAAAAAATTAAAATAAAATTAATATAAGTAAAAATCAATTATAATTATTATATTATTACTCTTCGATTCCCATTCTTACTTTTTTTTTCAAGTTCCTAGTCTTTGATTCCCCTTTTCACTCTTAAACCTTCACGGTTGCAATAACACAAATTGTTGGTGAAATCTTCCCTTACTATTTCTATATTGTCTTTAATTTAAAGTTTGCAATTTTTTTGGTTCTCATGGTTTTTTTTTTTTTTTTGTAGTTTAGGCCTTTTTTTTATATATATATTATGCAAACTATGGGTTTTTCATCCCGAAAAAGTTTTTTTTTTTTCCACAATATTCCTAATTGTTTGAGCATTTTTTTAGTTATTTTTCTGGTGCGGTTTTAATCTTTTTATTCTTTGTTTTTCCCCTTCTTCCATTTTTGATAGCAAACGGACAACCAATTCACTCCACCATTCCTAGTTTTGCCCTTCTTCTTCGAAAAGATATGTTTTTTTTATTATTCTTTGAAAAACCTTTTATTTCTGTATTTCTTCATGCAATTTTTTGAATTGGAACACCCTTCTTTTATTTGTTTCCACAAATGTTAGGGACAATGTTAGTTGGAATGGAGAATCTGGTTTTAGATCTTTTTGGATTGAATTGGATCCTAATTAGGTATTTTTTATTGTATTCATCAAAGTTAATTTTTTTAAGTATAAAAAAATATGTATTTCTATTAAATTTGTTGTTTATTTTCTCAAATTTATTCCCTTGCAGGTGTTTGGAAAATTATCTTCAACCTTTCAGAGATTTTTTTTTCCTATATGGCTACGGAGGTGTAGGCAAGAACTTTGTGTGGAACATGTTGTCAATAGCCATTAGATCAAAAGGTGACATTATTTTCAATGTTATTTCTAGTGATATTGCATTATTGCTTCTCCCAAATGGAAAGGCAACACAATCATGATTTAAAATACCATTAAATATTAATGAAGATTCTACATGCAACATTAAGCAAGATACACCTCATGCCAAATTGTTAAGTAAAACAAAGCTTACTATATAAGATGAAGTTCTCATATATTGTAAGCAAACTTTGTTTCCAAGTTTTGAATAGATGTTTGAAAGACATTTTATGATAAGATGACTTATATAATGGTCATTTGCCATTTGAAGGTCAAGTATTTGTACTAGGAGGAGGTTTTAGGCAAATTTTTCCTATAATTCCAAGGTGTTCTAGACAAGATATTGTCCATGCAATGATTAATTCATCATATCTATGGGAATTTTGTGAATGGCTAAGTACTCAAAGAGTGAACATATAAACTTCATTTTGAGTAGAAAGTAATTCCCAAAATTCCCACAGATATGATGAATTGATTGTTGCATGAACAATATCTTGTCAAGAACCCCTTGGATTTATGAGTAAAATTTGCATAAAATTTCTCAAGTACAACTACTTTACCTCCAAATGGAAAATCACCATTATGAGTCACTATATCTTAAAATATCTTTTGAACATTTATCAAAAGATTGGAAGTAAAATTTACTTACCATGGAGCTTTATCCCATATAATAAAATTTGCTTTACTTAACAATTTAGTATGAGGCATACCTTGCTTAATGTTGCTTTGTTATTGTTCAATGGTATTTTAAACCTTGAGTATACTATCCTTCCATTTGGAAGCAACAGTGATAGAATACCACTTGAAACAAATTTAAAACAATATCACCTTTCGATCTAGTGGTTGTAACAACATTTTCTACATAAACATCTTGCTTGTACCTCCATAGCAGGGGGAAAAAATTCCTCCAAAAGGTTGAGGATAATTTTCCAAACACCTGCGATGGAATACATATTGAGAAAATAAATAAAAAATTTAATAGAAATACATATATTTTTATACTTAAAAAGATAATCTTTGATAATTACAATAAAAAGTACCTCATTAGAATCCAATTCAATCCAGAAAGATGTAAAACTAGATTCTCCAATCCAACTAACATTGTCCACACATCTATATAAACAAATAGAAGAGGCGTGTTCCCGTTTCAAGTTTAACTTAGATAAAAAAAAAAAAAAAGCCCAAAACTAGGAGAGCTGTTGATATATCTAAGTATATATGCATGTGGCAGCTTGATAATGTAAAGACAGGAACTGGCTCAACTGGCATTGCAATTGAGAAATCTGGTCTTGTGGTGGTGATGAGATAAAGAATTCTCCCTACTAATCATGGATATACAACAATATCAATAAGAGGATCTTCATGATGGTAGGCTTTGGTTTACAACCAAGTCAACCAACATTTTCAATAAGTTCTTCTTACTTTCTTTCATGTAATGTATCCTAAACTTTGATCTAGCAACCTCAAGTCTGAGGGGAAAATTATAAATCGCTCAGCTCCTTGATTCAAAATTTATAGCCATGGAGTTGTTTTTTTACTTTCAACCTCCGCAATGGAGTTGTTTTTTTACTTTCAACCTCTGCAATTCATTTCTAGTGAGTATGACATCATCAACATAGACTAAAAGAGCGACAAGTGAAGAACCTATGGATTTGAGAAAAAGAGAGTGATCTTAAGACAATTGTGTGAATTGTAGGATAAAGGGCATTGGATAGTTTGGAAAATTATTGTCTATTGGCTTGGTTAAGGCCATAAAGTGATTTTTTGCAGCAAATATATTTGAGTAGGCTTTTGTGAGGTGAAGCCCTTTGGTGAGGTTATGTAAACTTCTTTATTAAGCTCATCACGAAGAAAAGCATTACTCACATCTAGTTGCTACAAATGCTATCATTTTGCAATAGCTAGAGACTACAATAATCAAATTGTGGACATCTTATCCACAGGACTATATATATATATATATATATATATATATATAAGTAATAGCTTAATAATAAGAATGTGGCTTACTAACATAGGAGATGTTGAGAGTGAAATGTTTATGAGAATTGGATATGTGATCATATGTAAGGATAAAAGTTAAAGGATCTCACAGTACATGGATGATGAATGCCAAGAAGGAAAGAAGAACTTGCGCAGAAATTGAAACACGTACGTTTACAGTGATAGTCTTGCAAGTAGTTGGGACATTTTTTGACTCTATGGGACCTTCTAAGGACATCTTCATCAAGAATTGAGGTCGTTAAGTAATGGAATCTATACCAGAGGGTGTCGGGTTTATGACATGTATGGAAGATGGTTGTGGATATTCTTAGTCAGATAGTTCGTGTTGAAGAATAGGCAATGGAATGATATTATTACTGGCCAGAGAGGCTATTGGATAGAATGATAGCAAAATTGTTCATGAAAAATAACATTTATTCTAAGCAAAATCTCTCTAGTTTTGAGATAAAAAATCTAATACACTTTTATACCATATTCCCCAACAAGATACATTTTAAGCCTTGGGTTCAAGCTTGGTTTAGTGTCTTTGCAACGTTGAGGCAAAAGCTAAATGACCAAATACCATGAGAAAAGAAAGGTCAAATAGCTTTTCAAATAAAAGCTCACGTGGAGAGGAGTCATTTAAAATTGGAGTTGGGATTTTGTTGATGAGATAAATAGCATGAAGAACAACAAAATACCAAAAGTGTTTGGAAAGATTTGCTTGAAGTAAAGAAATCTAATCAATGCCTTTGACTTTACACCTCCTTCATCCGCCATATTTTTTCTTGTTGCATTACTAACGAGAAAACCTTGTTGATGGATGGAAGTGGCTCTATCACTATATATGATTTGTGATATAATAATGGTGAATTGTTCGTTTAAGCCTTTTAAAACCTTGATCACACGATTGGCTTCTCTATGCTTCATCTCACGAGTAAAAGCTCTACAATCACAAGGTCTAGCAGACTTACAAACTGGACTTGGCCTAAAAGCTTCTAGTTCATCCTACAAAAATTTTAGTTTTGTGAAATATTTATTAACAGTAAAATCCCCTTATCTTAGGGTGAAATTTTCTCTTGTAAGTTAGTTATCCTAAAGAGAGATCCTTGTGATACTCTTTCTTTGAATACTAGCAATACCTCATAAGCTTCATCCATCCACATTACATTTTCTGCAACTGAAGGATCCAAGAAGCAAATCAAACATGAGAGACCATCGTTTCTCCCAGTGAGGGTAGAGTGGATCTTCAGTTCCTGACATCAATATATCAAAACATCCACAAACATCAACTTGTTCTTATATAAAATATTCATCCTTGTTGCCCTAAACCAATTATGATAATTGGAATTGATTAATGGAGATGACACTAACACCATGGATGGATTCTCATTTGCATGAAGGAAAAAAGGAAGAAGATAGATCTTGAATGTTTTCTCCAATTAGTGGTTGGTTGAGTTTCCTGATCTCTAGTTTGAGCGGCCATGGCAGAAGCTTCAACACAAGAACGATAACAACAAATGCAAAAATAAGAGGAATATACAAAAAGGAAGATACAGAGCGATAGCATAGCGGAGCTCTTTTCAAATACCATAATACAAAAATGAATTTGGTGTAAATGAAAGTTGAATTGAAGAAAATGAATAATTCAAGTCATATACATGTGTGGTTCCTTCCTATGTAACTAAGTAACCAATCTATTAATAACAAACTATAACAACTTAACTAACTTTTTTAATTAACAATCGATGTGGGCCTTGAAGTGATATTGTTGATTTTCATTAGGTAACAAATTAAGGAAACAAAACTAATATGCATCAGTTCAAAAAAGAAGGGAATTAAAAAGAAAATTACCTTCCTTTGTTTGGAAGATTAATAATGGAATGACGTGGTACTTTATTAACATTTTTGGAAATCATAGTGTGAAGGAATAAAATAGATGAATTGTTATTGCGTATCTTTAATTACTAAACGACAATGGTACTTCCCAAATGACCTTTTTAATAGCCCTTTTGTAGTTATTGTATATCTTTACTAAACTAAACTTTCAACCAACAATTAAAAATAATTTTAAAAAACCTTCAACTAAACCTTAGAATAACCATGAACATATTTGTTTCGTATATTACTGAAGGTCAATATTGATTTTGATATAAAAAAATTGATAAAAACATACAAATTCATAAGGAAAAAGGAGACAACACAGAGATGAAAGAATTTTAAATGCTTTCATTATGCAAGTGCAAAAAGATTCATATATTTGATTACATAGAAATTTCGAGTGACAACACCAAACAATATTGTAGTTAGGAATATATATTTATAATTATAGTATTCAATCAAAGTATAGTATATCATTAATAACGAACAAAACAAAGTAAAAAACTATATATCAATTGAAATAGAAATGGTGCGGCAGTTTCAGAATAATGTCATATATATTAAATATGCAGATGAAATAGGATTGGTAAAAATGAATTAGAAATATAAATTATTAGTTTAACAATATGAGGAGAACCCATCGTTCTCCACAAAGGCACAAAAGGAATGAATATGAGTAATCGTTGTATAGTAAACTCGCACTTTCTAATAATTTGATAAATGATGAGGGATAAAAATATAAAGCATTTATACATTTTTCAACTAAAAAACATTTTAGTTCATCCCATTCACTCCCTAATTATGGGAGAATAAAAAATGGGCTTTTGATGAAAAACAAAGGAGAATAGAACCCCTTAATTTATTTTCTTTTTTGTTTGTATTAAACTCTCAAACAAGAAAACTTATTCATTTTATCCTCATTTTCTTGCCATTTCTCTCATTACTTATCATCCAAATATGCTATTAATAAAGTTCACAAAAAAAAATGTAAACAAAAAAGTTGAATTAAAATATAACTAAATATTATTATTACAATAAATAAATAAAACATTCAACGTTTAAATGTATAACGATTAAGTATAAATATTAAAAGATATTAATTTTGTAAAGAGACAAATTATTGAATTCACAAAAAAGAAAAATGAAAAAAAATCAATAAGGGGTCTTAATTTAAATAATTAACAAAAAGTTATAAATAATTAAAATTAAATTTGGATAAATAATTGGTAGAGACAATAATTCTAAGGATGTTCATGAGGTGACTTAGCCCTAGTCCATCTTAGACTAAAGCTTATTAGGCCAGCTTTGAGCTGCAAAATTTTGATCAAGTACATTTTTGGGTCATATTTTCCATTGACCCGACTCGATCCAAAATGAAATAATTCTTTAAAAATTTGTTTTCTTTTATAAAAAATAGTGATAACTTATGATATTTTTGCACTTCAATTAATATATTTTACATAATATAATATTATTTTTTGTTGATATAATTTTTTTGAAATATATTTTTTGTAAAATATCTCTTGAATTTTGTTTCTTCTAAAATTTTATAACTTTATTATGTATTATGTGCAAATTTGTGTATGTTGTTTAAATGTTGGGTTGGCTTGGTTATTAGTTGAAATTTCACCAGGTTGGGTTTGAATTTAAAGAAATAATCCGGTCAACGAATTGGGTCTGTTTCAAGTCTAATTAAATATGGTCCAACCTATCGATGGTACACCAATAAATAGTACCACTCAAGCAAAATAGGTAGCACTACTCAAATAGTTCATCGAATGATACCAAAAAAAGGGGGGCATGGGTGAGCATTTTGTTGATTTTGTTTTTCTTGTCAATTCAATTGATTTATTACAATTTTCATCATCACTCCTATTTTAGAAGTAATACTTTAGAGCAAAGAAAGGTCAAATAATGTAACCTAAGAAAAAAGGATATATATATATATATATATATATATATATATATATATATATATATATATAGAGGAGGTGTATCATATGAAAATGACTTTGTTATGTGAGAAGTAAGAAAGGAATTCCCAACCATTAGATCAATTGAATGGCTAAGATTATACTTTAAAAACTCACACGAATGTTTCACTCCCCTTTTCCCTCAAAATTCATCCCCAAATTCTCTCCCTCTTGCCTCTCTTTCCTTTACACTCTGCTGCCTTGCTCCATTGCCATGGCTTTCCCCCAATCCATATCCCATTCACTTGCATCCATTAACATAGCTTTGTTTAAATTTAAATAATAATAATAATAACACACACTCACGCATACTACCTATTCATGTCCTCAATATCTATTTTCTAATGGATTGGAATTTAGATTCATCAAATGTTCATTACCCATCTGAAGAGACCCTGGCTTGTCTACCCTAAGCAAAAGCCATGGTTATTTTAAAAGAAAACTAGTACACAAAGACACACAAAATGCTAAAACACGTGGTAATGGGGAAATAGATAAATGCCAGTAGCGTGGTCATGAAAGGCAAGACTCCGGTGAGTTGTCTAGTGGTGTTGAAGTTGATCCAATTGATGAAGGGATTGTCGTCTTGCAGTATTGGGTGAAAGAGGGAAACACTTATGTGAGCTTTATGCAATCTTAACCATTCATTTGATCTAATGGTTAAAAATTCCTTTCTCACTTCATACATAACAAAATCATTCTATTTAACGATCAATAAATAAGAAATAAAACTCTTCGAACTCTTCACTGATTAACTAGCATATATAGTACTTTGTTTGGTTTAAGGATTAATTCATAATGTAAATTAAATTATGTTGCGATGTGGCATTGAGTACTAAAGTTACTTTGATAGAGCTAGATCTCTCTTCTAATTCATGCAACACAATGGTAGCAATTGTGTGAAAAGCATACAAAAAAAAAAAAAAAGAAAATTCTAATATGTGAAACCCCCCAAAAACCAAGGGAAGAACCATAAGAAAAGCTCTAAAAAGATATTCCATTGTATTTAGGGTTATTACCATATCTTTTCGCATTCTCTCATAAATAGGTATAAACATAGTATTTCTCAGTAATGGTAACTCTTCTATTCAAATACTAAAGTTGCTAAAATTACAATACTAAAGAGTAATAGGGATGATATCCAAAATTCTTTTACTGTATTTACCCACACCCTACGCTCTTTAAAATTCACTCATGATTTCTATTTTTCAACTCCTTGTTTGAGGCATTTTTGTTCTCCACGTTGTTCATGCTGCTTGCCTCTTTGCTATGCACCCTAAATTACAAGAGCATCTTTATGAATAAAGGCTTGTTAATATGTGCATCAAAGATTTCAGCTTTTGTGGTCTTTTAGTATTGACAAATTTCAATTATAAGTTTGACAATATTGTTGCTTTTTCGGCATTTGCTTACCATTAATGTTTCTCATTTAATTTTCTTTCTTCAATTGTTTTGGTTGTCTTTTACTTTCATATGGCTAGACCCACAAGTCTCCACCTCTAGCTATTAGAGGAAATAATTTGGCAGTAGTTATTTGGGAACCATGATGATCGACTCAACACAAAGTTGAAGCTTCTCACAAGCTACAATATTTATCATCATATTAGCAATGTTTTTATCTATTGAATCTTTACCATTTGAATAGTGTTTCTAACTGCTTGATGTATCCAGTGATATGTTACATTAATGTGCTTTGTATGCAATTGGTACATTGCATTCAAGGGCACTTTAACTGTTGCAATGGATAATAAACTTTTCTTACTTTATTCCTAATTACTGAAGAAATCTTGTCAACCAAATCATTTCTTTTCTAGCTTTTGTTATAACAACATATTCTACCCAGTAGTGGTCAATAAAAAATTTTGATTGCCGCGACACAACTTGTCAACAAAAATAAACAAGAATCCTAAGGTGGATCTCATACCATCTAGATCATCTATCATATCTACATCTGCATAGCCTTCTAGAATTGGCCGAGGTCCTCCAAAGAACAAGCACATTCTCAAGCACCATTCAAATATCTTAAGATCCACTTTATAACTTCCCAATGGTCTTTAACAGGATGGGAAAGAAACCTGCTAACAACTCCAATGACTTAAGCAACATCCTAACTAGTACAACCATGACATATATCAAACTTTTAAATTTTGATCAAGAGTAGGATATAGCAGCCATATCTTTCTTTTCTTCTTCACTAGTGAGGCAGCTCATTTTGCTGATTTTAAAGTGATTGGCTAACAATGTGCCAATTTGCTTCGTATTCTTCATATTTAATCTTTCTAGAACCTATTCCACATATCATTTTTGTGATAACCAAAATTTTCTAGTCTTCATGTCTCACAAGATTTGCATACCTAGAATTTTCTTTGTAGGACCTGGATCTTTCATACAAAGGACTTTGATAATTTATTTTTCAATCTGCTAATCATCTTTGCATTTTGTTCCATTATTAACATATCATCTAGATGTAACTAAAGAATGACAAACTTATTAGTTATTACCTGAAAATGATCTAATATATATTCAATGATCTGTTTTAGTCCTAGTATATCCATAAATCACCATGAGTGATTCAAATTTCATGTACCATTGTCTTAGAGCCTACTTCAACCTATATAGATTTTTCTTTAATATGCAAACCGTTATTCCTTTCCAACCTTCTCAAATCCTTCCAATTTATCCATGTAGATATCTTCCTCTAAATCTCCATGGAGAAACATGGTCTTTACATATAATTGCTCAAGCTCTAGTTTTAAGCTAGCTGTTAATTCATGTATAACTTGAATAGAACTCATTTTAACAACTGAAGGGAAAGAATAGTCAAAATCTATTTCTTAGTTTGACTAAAACCTTTCACAACCAAGCAAGTTTTATACTTCACTAGCTTGTTGCCATCTTTTTTAAGTTTGAACACCCATTTGTTCTTCAAGGTTTTCTCATCTTTAGGAAGTTCCCCAAGTTCATAAGTTATATTCTTTTGCAAGGAATCCGTCCCTTCTTGCGTCGCTTTAATCCAATGGATTTTATCCTTATGAGTTTGAACTTTTTAAAAATTTTTGGCTCCCTTTCATCAATGAGAAGTATCAATTTTGAACCATAGTACCTATTGGAAGGATGACGCTCTTTATTATATTTCCAAAGTTATGGTGTGGGGGCTTGTTCCCTTTACTCAATAGCTCCTTTTTCTACAAGATCATTAATAGCTAATTCATCATCAACTCCGCATTCTTGAAACTCTTCCACTTTTGTGACTTTTCCTATAGGAGCAGATACTGGTCTAAAATCAACTTTACGCCTAAGTTCACTAGTTTTCTCTAGAACTGAAAAACCTAAAATAGTTTATTGCTCATAGAACCCTAGTCTTTATTTCTAATAATTCTCTTCTTTTCTGTATCCCAAAAATAGGGAAGAAACTACTCTATCATCAAGTTTTTGTCTTTGCTCCTTACTTACACAAGTAAAGGCTTTGCATCCAAACACCTTCAAATGAGAGTAAAAAATATCATGTCCAAACCATGCTATCTTTACAACATCAAAGCCCAAAGGAACAAACGAAGATCTATTAATTAGGTAGTATGTAGTTTGAATACCTTCACCCAAAATGGCTTAAGTAGCTTAGTCGTTCTTAGCATATATTTGACTTTCTCCATAATGGTTCTATTGATTTTTTCAGTCAGGCTATTATGTTATGGGGCACTAGGAACCACCTTTTCACGCTTGATGTTATGTTCAGAATGATAGTTATTGAATTCATGGGAACTATGTTCACCCCCATTGCCACTGCGAAGACACTTTAAAGGTTTTTAATTTCTCTCTCCACCATAGTATGAAACCTTTTGAAATATTGAATTCCAGTGCACTTATGAGCTTCACTTATTCATTTCACATCAATTTCTATGGATTTTGTACTCTATGAATGCTTAAATTTGTTTTATAATTATAATTTTTTTTTTGTTTAGAAAGAAAATTCAATCTTGAAGTAAACAACCACCACATGCTATGCCACGATGACCTTGTCCTCCACCATTGTTAGCAAGCAATTGCCTGCCACTAACTCCTCCTTACTAATCGCCAACCCTCAGTAACTACGACTAAACTTTTCGACAACTGCACCAATGAATAACCATTTGCAAAAAGCGAAGAAAAAAAAATCGAAGTTATGCAATGCTGGGGATCCCAATAGGGATCTGTAGGGAGTTGATCTAAGAATAGGTACATGGATAAAAAACTCGTGGCAGGTAGGGATGTTTACAATTCAGTTTGGATCAATTTTAAGTAAAAAATCTATTCGATCCAAATAATATAATTAATATTGATTTAGATTGGATCGATTTAATTTAGATTTTGAATTCGATCCAATCTGAACCAAACTTTTTTTGTTTGGATTAGATCATTTTAATCGATTTTTGACAAAAGAAAATTTTTAGACTTAGAATATTATAAACTAAAAATAACTTGGGTCAATAAAATAAATAAATAAAAATAAAAATTAATTAACTTATGTAATATACATAAAATGATATTTAAGTGAGAATGACACATAAATTAAAAATTGTAATAAATTTAAATTATTATGAGTAAAAGTATAAATTTAACAACAAAAATTTGTATTCTATAATATTATTTGGCCTGAATTGGATTAGATCAATTTTGAATATTAAATCTGAAATTTTATTCAATCCAAGAAATTTTTAAAAACTAATAACCAATCTGCTCCAATTTTTTTTTGATTTTGATCAATTTTCAATTTTTTTTATAATTTGTTTAACGATTTTGATTGGGGTGGAATGGATTTAATGCAGGGATCGAGGAAGGGGATGAAATATGATGGAAGGGACAAGAAACGGGGAAACATTCCTTACCTCTGCAGGTGCCATCCCTATTTGCCATCACCAAAATCACTGTGGTATTTAGCTAAATTTGGAACATCCACATAGATCAAAGTTAAGCTCAAATCAAGCACATGTCAATGTCAATGTGCAACCGATATTAGTTTGAATGCACATATAGCCAACTCTCACAATGTCTGCATTACTACAATTAACCATCCTTACTTTGCTGCAATCTCCCACTTTTTACACAACAAATGTTTCTTTATTAGGAGTGGCATGTTCACTCTTCTTCTTTAAAAGAAAGCAATGCCACTTCCTTGTCTATCATAGGAGTTGTGGTATTTTCATCCTCAGCTATATTCTAACTTCTCCAATTTTTCTTGTCTTTGTTTTTCCAAACTCTACAATTTCTTTTGATGCGTCCTTTATCACAATGGTAACATATGAACTTGCTTCTGGACTAGGATTGTGATTTGTTAGATTTCTTGGATTTCCCTCTACTCCTACTTCTCCCCTTGTTCTCTATGACAAGGGCATGGAAATTATCTTCTTCTTTTTTTATGCCTCAAAGTTTATCTTTTATCTATCCCTAAGTCTTTTCTCCTAGTTTCTTCATTGAATATCCTGCCTTTGACTTGGACTAGAGACAAGTTTTTGTTTGATGTAAAGTTACTCCATGACACCACCAAAGTCACCAAGTTATTCAACAAAGAACTAAAAAGTTTTCAGCAATAGATCTTCCATCTTTGCAAGGACGGTTTTTAGGGGGCAGGGCGAGCATGGGAGCATGGGCCGTGGCCCCCTTCGAAAAATTTAGAAGATGTATAACCTATACAAATTTGATCAAGCAAATTGACATTACCATAATGGCAATTGCATCAATTTACTAAATCTACATGTACATTAGGTGCTGAGTTTGATTCTTCACTATACGCTTTCTGAATTTTTTTTTCTTATATATATATATATATATATTGCTTTTTTCATCTATTTACATTCATAGGAGCATCAAAAGAAAATACGATTGTTTATTTTTAATGATAAAGTAATTAACTTTATTTTCTTTTTTTTTAAGTTTTATTTATAATTTTTTAATATATTTTTAAGAATAAAAATATATATGTTACAAGAAATAAAAGGTTAGCGTATTCAGTCTTGTAAATTATTAAATTTAATATGTTCTATTTATTTTGTCTATTGATTTATTTTATTGTATTAACTCGTTTATTGCTACTATTAACACTAAATTGCAAGAGTTTAGTGACAAAATCAATGATAATATGGTGGAATTGCTTACTTTAAGTTCAACTTTAGATTCTCAATGTTGATAAAATATGTGAATTAGTAGGATGATTTTATCCTGGTGATTTCACTGAATAGGAGAAATTGCACATTACAAAACAAATTTGGCATTATGAACTTAATCTTTCTAATCATTATGAATTGAGTAGTTGGTCCCCAATCTGAGTTATGACAAGGGTTGATAAAAATAGGAAAGTCTTTGTCATCCTTCGATTGATTGTTTGATTCTCTTGATATTAACTCTTTTCGTTTCAACTACTACGTACTACCAAGAGGTGTTTTTATTTTTAGCCCCTCCTATATACCTTTTCTGGATCCGTCCTTCCATCTTTGTACTTCAAGTTCACTAGCTTCATAATTGTGAAAGCATCATTCTATTGAGTCTTTCTCTTATAGAGATAGTGTGAAGTCTTCCATAGACTATGACTATTTATCCTTGTAGCCATATGTTGGAATATTCTAATATCCACCACTATCTAATTACTCTTATAGCCTTTAGTTGCATCTTTTTCCAATCTTCTAACGTCATATTTGACTTTGCATTTCGTCTCTCCACAGGATCATATAGGTTCTTGAAGAAAAGTATATCCTCCCTTTTTGGCTTTCAAATGGAGTAATTTGTAATTGTCAACTTGCAGCTATGATATCACTTGCTAGATTCATGGATCGATTCATATACAATGTAAATTAAATGGTGTTGAAGTGCAGCAATGAGTACCAAAGTAGATTTAATATAGATCTACCAATTTACACAATGCAACGGTAATAAATATGTGGAAAACATACAGAAAAAGTACACCAAATTTTAACATAGAAAACCTATAAACACCGAGAAAAAAACCATGTGATAAACTTTAAAAAATATTCTATTATATTAAAGATAATTAAAATATCTTTTTTGCACTCTCTCACTCAAGAGATACAAATATAATGTTTCTCAACGAGAACTCTCATATTCAAATACTACAATTGTTATAAGTACAATATCAAGAATAATAGAGATGATATCCAATATTTATCCAATATCTCTACTTACACTCTATACTTTTTAGGATTTACTCAAACTTTCCATTTTTCACTCATTGTCAAAGGCTTGCTTGCCTTTTCGCTATATGCTTTAAATAGCAAGAGTACCTCTATTTATAGAGGCTTGTTAATTTTTTTAGGTTTCCCAAGCGTATCCTTCTCCATATTACCAAGAAAGGCGATTAATCCCTTTCGGGCGTAGTCAGACTTGTTCTTCTAGAAATCAAACCAGGATTTTTTCTAGGACCATAGTATGTCTCTACCATTACGCCTACTCCCTTGTTAGTAAGAGCTTGTTAATATGTGAAAGCATCGAAAATTTCAATTTCTAAAATTATTTACTACTGGGGAATTTTAATTACATGTTTGACAACATTGTTATTTTTTCAACATTTGCTTGACATTAAAGCTTCTCAGTCAATTGTTACGATTATTATTTTTATGTTGTATGGATGGACCTCACATAGTTGTCTCCTTTTCATATCCCCATTGAGTTGTGTAACACCCGTTTATAATAAAACTACTCGTATGAATTTACACATGAAGTTGAAAGTTGAAGATTAATATATATAAATACAATAAAGTGTTTATGAGCAGAAGTAAAGTTCTATTGGCTGTAGGCTAGACAATTTTTAGGCTAATAATGGAAGCCACAATTTATTTAATTCACATTTGCATGTTGTCAGTAGGAGGAGGAGTCTGCTTTCCTCTGAGCCATTATTTGACTAATCTAAAACTACAAAAAATATAATGAGAATTGAAAATTCTCAATAAATAATAAATAGTTGTAAAACATTTCAACTATGATGGTTTCAACTGTTTCTTAGTACGAAAATCTACATGGCTGCTATATCATAACCACATCACATTATTTATAAGCAAATAATACTTCATAATATCATGAGTAGTAAAGGCTAAAAAAAGGATGTTATGTAATTTCAAAGTGCAGCAAGCCTTATTGAGGGTATAATCTTTTTACTTTAGTTTTTACTTTCATTTGTCTACTTGTTTTACACATATTTAAAGGCTTTTTTTTAGAGAATTTCCAATCTCTGGTGTTAGTCATAACATTGTGATTTCCAAGCAAGATCTTTATGCCATACTGACCAAGTCAGGTAACATTAATGGATCTTTCATTTACCTCTTTGCTTTCTTGGTGCTTAGCAACAAATCTTATAAATGTTTTCCTTTTAAATTACTTGCTATTATGCATAAATTTACAGTAAACATAGAAATGGATAAACTTCAAGCAAGAAATATAAAATAAAAGACTCCAATAAAATAAATAGCAAACTTGAGTAATGATATAAATTCACCATATCTAAATAATCAAATAATAAGACATAAAATTAAGCAATAAAATAAATTGAATAAAATAAAATAAACGGAATAAAATGCACAAAAAATAAAATAATGTAAGCCTGAATAAAATAAATAATATAATATCTCAATAAAATTTTTCAAAATATAGAATTTTCAAATCTAAATGTTAATTTCTAAAGTGGTCGAATTTAAAATTATTTATATTTAATTTATTTTTAAACTTTTTTATCACAGTCCATGAGTTTGTCCTTGACATTATGATGCACTCAATGCATAAAATTCGTGTCCTTGCAATGGTCATTATAGAGGCATGGTAATATCCATAAGTCAAAAGTCATAAGACTTTTCATAAGTCAAAGTATAAAATTTCAATCAAAGGTATAAATAATTTAATAGTTCAAGTTTATATATAATAAATTTTACTTATTTTAAGTGTTAAATATAATATTTTATTCTTAATATTGGTTCCTTAAAGAAATTATCATAAAAATTGATAACTCAAAATAATATATCATTATATAAATAATATTTTAATAATAATAACAATAATAATGAGCAATAATGTAAATTAACATTAGATTAAATAACTTGGAAAGATAAATAAAATATATTGTAATAATAAATAATACTAAGTAATAATATAAAGGAACGCTAAATAATATAACTTAGAAGAGTAAATAAAATAAATTGCAATAATAAATAATAACGAGCCATAATATGAAAGAACATTAAATAAAATTGTTGTGATAAATATTAATGAGTAACGTTAATATAAAAGAATAATAAAGAAAATACTTGCAAAAAGTAAATGTAACCATTATTTTATTTCGTAAATAATTTCATTATCTATCTTAAAAGCGCGCATACAAACTAAACTCTTTATCATATCTCGGCTATCTCCTTTACTTTTTCCTTTCCTTTTCCCTTTCCCTTTCTTCCTCTTTGTTGTCTCTTCACCCTTTTCTTTCTTTCTCTCTTTCTTTCTTTCTCCCCTTTTTTTCTTTCTTTCCTTCCTGATGGTGAATCTTTCTCTCGCTCTCTTTCTATTACTTTTCACTATACTTAACATGAACCAAAACCCCTATTTATAGATTTAGAAAACTTGTTTATAAGTTTAACAAAGCATTTTTCCTTTCTTTGTTGAGTTAATACATGTTATTTTTTGTCATACATAGTTAATGCAACAAATAATTTTTTCTTGAAAGACTTGAGCTTAAGTCGTGAAGCCTCCCCCTAGTTATAGTACCATAATTACATTGTATCTATTATTACTATAGTCAGATTATTATTGTGAAGTTTCCCATTTTTTTTTCTAAGCGTCTCTTCCATTTTTGCAAATCGTCAAACACTAGTATGTTTTTTTCTACATTATTCATGATTACTCTTCATTAATTGCTATGTTTGCTTTTCCACAAAGACTTAGATGGCCGAGTCTTGCCATCAAATTCATTTTTTTTAAATTTTATATTATTGTAATTATATTATTATTGCTATTGTTATTATTACTATTACTATTATTATTCTATCACTTTATATTTAGTATTATTTCTTATATATATATATATATATATATATATATATATATATATATATATATATATATATATATTGTTAATTATAGTCTTACTTTAAGAAGTTAATGTCTATAATTTAATTATTTGATCAATCAATTATTGTTATAAAATCAACTTAAACAAATCAAATCAAATCAAATCAAATAAATTAAGTTACTTTACACAAAATATTTTATGACAAAAGGGTATATTACAATTCTCCCCTCTTTTTAGGAAATTTGTCCCCAAATTCACTAACTTGCTAGGAGTGACTCTAGATATGACTTCTTAATTTCATCTTTCAGTTTCCATGTTTCTTCTGTGCATAACAATCCCTTCCAAACTACTTTAGTTCAAGGAATTTCTTTCCTTTTTAAGTATTTGATAGATCTATCTATGATTTGTATTGATTTAATTTCATAAATCAAATCATCTCTTACTTGTTTCGTTTCATATTCTATGATACATAAAGGATCAAAGCAATATTTTTTGAGCTAAGAGACATGGGAGACAATATATAGATTTGAAAGATTAGAGGAAAGTGCAATTTGATAAACAAGAGGGTTTACTCTCTTGAGGATTTGAAATGGACCAATGAATTTAGGATTTAGCTTTTTGGATTTAAGAGTTCTACTAATCCCAGTAATAGCAGTGACTCTAAGGAAAATATAGCCTCCTTCTTCAAATTCTAAAGGCCTCCTTATATAATCAGCATAATTTTTCCATCTACTTTGAGCATTGAATAGTTTTTCCCTGATGAATTTGATCTTTTCTATAATCTATTATACTAAATCAAGTCCTAGCAAACTTTTCTCTCCCACTTCAGACCAACACCGAGGCGACCTGCATTTTCTACCATACAGAGTTTCAAATGGTCCCATCCTTATACTGGAATGATAACTTTTGTTATAAGCAAATTCTATCAATAGTAGGTGGGTATCCCAACTTCCTTGAAGTTTTAACACATAAGCCCTAAGCATGTCTTCCAAGGTTTGAATAGTCCTCTCTATTTGACCATTTGTTTGAGGGTGATAAGCTATACTAAAACCAAGTTTAGTACCTAAGACTTCTTGCAAAGCTACCTAAAACTTAGAGGTAAATCCAGAATCTCTATATGAAACTATGCTTATTGGTATCCTATGCAATCTTACAATTTCCTGGATGTAAACTTGAGCCAACTTATATAATGGGTAACTGATCCTTATTAGCAAGATGTGGGTTGACTTGGTCAATCTGTCAACTAATACCCACACTGCATTATATCCTAAGAAAGTCCTAGGTAACCCTACCATAAAGTCCATTGATATACTATCTCATTTCTATTCATGAATATCCAAAGATGTTAATAGTCCTGCAAGTTTCTGTTGCTCTATTTTAACCGTATGGCAAGTAAGACATCTAGCTACAAAACTAGCTATGTCTCGTTTCATGCCATTCTAACAAAATAATTTTCTTAGATCTTGACACATCTTGGTTGTACCAAGATATATAGTAAACTTACTACAATGTGCGTTAGATAAAATCTGATTTCTTAATTCTTCATTGTTGGGCACACATAGTCTTCCCTCATATATTATAGCTCCCTTTTTCATCAATCTGAAAATGCTCAAGTTATTTTGTTTGAAGTCTATCCTCTAAAGACTTTAGAAATTCTTCATTCTCTTGAGCTTGTTTTATCTGTTCTCTCAAATCATACTCTATTATAAGTTCACTAGCATATATAGAATGGGGTTGTAGGGACATTGAAATATTTAAATCTCTAAATTTCTTGAACAACTTATACTCCTCTATCATCATTAGAGACATGTGTAAGGATTTTCTACTTATTGCGTCAACTACCACATTAGCGTTGCTAACATGATACTTCAATTCAAAGTCATAGTCCTTCAAAAATTCTATCAACCTTTTTTGTCTCATATTTAATTCCTTTTGATCAAAAAGATACTTCAAACTCTTGTAGTCACTATATACCTCAAACTTCATTCCATACAAATAATGTCTCCAAATTTTCAAGGCAAACATTATGGTAGCTAGTTTTAGGTCATTAGTTGGGTAGTTCTCTTCATGAGACTTAAGTTGCCTAAAGGCATAAGCCACAACTCTCTCTTCTTGTATCAAAACATAACCTAGCCCTCTCTTGGATGCATCACAGTACACCACAAAGTTTTTCCTAGGGTCAGGAATTATTAAGACTGGGGTAGTGGTAAGCCTATTCTTTAACTCTTGAAAACTGGCTTCACAAGTTGAGTTTCACTCAAAAGGCTAATTCTTTTTAGTTAACCTTGTCAAATGTAAAACTAGTTAGGAAAATCCTTTGATGAATCTCCTATAATAACCTGCTAATCCGAGAAAACTCCTAACCTTAGTGATTGTCTTTGGTCTTCCCCAATGAATTACAGTTTCAACTTTACTCGGATCTATTGTCACCCCTTTATCAGTGATCACATGGCCTAAGAATTTTACCTCACTCAACCAAAACTCATATTTGCTAACTTGGCATACAATTGCTTCTCTTTCAAGATTTGCAACATGACTATGAGGTGTTGTTCGTGCTCCTCTCTACTCTTAGAGTAGATAAGGATATCATCTATGAAGACTACCACAAATTAGTCAAGGTCAGGCCTAAAGACTTATTCATGTAATCCATAAATACTGTAGGAGCATTAGTAAGTCCAAAAGGCATCACAAGATATTCATAATACCCATACTTGGTCCTAAATACTTTCTTAGGTATATCTTCCTATTTCACTCTTATTTGATGGTATTTTGACCTAAAATATGTTTTGGAGAAAACGGAGGCTCCTAGCAACTAATCCAACAGTTCATCTATCCTAGGAAGTGGATAGTTATTCTTGAATGTGATTTTATTCAACTGCCTCTAGTCTATACATAATTTCATACTCCAATCTTTCTTTTTGACTAAAAGAATAGGTGCACCCCAAGGAGATGCACTTGGCCTAATGAATCCTTTAGCTAACAATTACTCAATTTGTTTCTTAAGTTCATTTAACTCTGAAGGAGACATCTTATAAGGTGCAAAAGATAAAGAAGTTGTTCCTGGTATGAGATTAATAGAAAATTCAACCTCTCTTTCATATGGTAGGTTCACTATGTCCTGCAAAACAACTCTAGAAATTCTCTCACTATGGGTATGCTGTCTATTTTCTATTCAACCTCTAAATTTAAAGAGTAAAGTAGAAACCCTTGCCCTCCTTCTAAAAGACATTTCTCTACTTGAGTGGCATTAAGGAATAGGGAATCAGGATATTTTTGTTCCTTGGGTGGATCATTAGGGAAATGAGCAAGTTTTCTGAAATAATCTATAATGATATCATTACTAGCTAACCAATTTATTCCAATTATTATATCAACATCAGTCAAAAACAAACAAACAAAGTCAATAACAAAAGATTTTTCTTCAACTAAAATTGGATAGTTCAAACAGGCTTGAGAAATAGAAACTTTTCCCCCCTATGGGAGTAGCTAGATACTAATATATCAAAAAGCAAGGAAGATAAAGGCAAATTTAGCTTCTTCACACAATTAATAGATATAAAGAAATACATAGCTCTTGAGTTAAACAATGCAATTAAGAGATTGTTTTTGAGATAATATGTACCTGTGATCATATCAAGAGACCGAGTTGCCTCTTCTCCACTTAGAGTGAATACTCTTCCTTTAGTTTGTTGTCTGGGCACAAGATTGTTCAATGGTTTTCTAATGTTACATTCTTTGACACAGTGTCCTAGCTTCCCACATTGTTAGCAAATATTTTGGCCAAAAAGGCAAGGTTTAGAGTTATGGGATTTTTTGCACTTATTGCAGGAGGTAGGGGTTCCCTAGCTAGCATCTACTTACCTTTCCTTGAGTTCACTCTACTCTTAAAATTATTTTTCTTTTGTATTTCTACCACCCTCTTTCTCTTGAGAAAATTTTGTCTTTTTCTCTCAAATTCCATGTCTAAGTAACTTTTTCTGCTATCATACACTTGTTTGCCAGAGTAGCAAAATCTTTTATTTCTAGGGTGGATATCTTCTCTCTTATCTCAAGCCTTAATGCACACTCAAATTTTGTTGCCTTCCAACACCTATCAGGGTTATTTTTCAAGTAAGAGGAGAATTTAGAGAGTTCATCGAATTTAATTACATATTGAACTATGGTCATACTTCCTCACTTAAGTTGTATGAATTTGATTTCTTTTTGATTTCTTTTTTATTCTTAACAATATCAGGAAAATATTTGTCAAAGAAAGTGGTTAAAAACACCTCCTAGGTGATTTTAGTTCCACTAGATTATAATAGACTTTTGACACCTTTCCACCAGTGTTTCACCTCTATTTCTAGCATGTAGGTGGCAAAGACCATATTTTGTGAATCTGTATATCTCATGATTGTAAAGATTTTCTCTAGTTGTATGACCTATTTTTCAGCCAAAACTAGGTTGTAATCTCCATGGCATGAGAATGGTGTGGCCTTCCTAAATTCAAAGAATCCTTGGTAACAAGGATTAGCTCTAAATGCTTCACTTACCGAGTTCTCGCTTCCTTCACCACCATGATTGTTTTTCCTATCCTGAGTCTTCTGCATGCATTGCAGAACCATTTTGGTTGATTCTGTCAGGCCATGACAGTTTCAGCCAAGCCTTTAATAGCTCCCACAATTCTTGACAGAGTATCATTTGGTGTACTTTGTGCTTTTGGGATCTTTTGTCCTTCTAATGCCATATAGTCCTACAAGTGCATAAACAACATAATATTGAATTGATCAGGCTCAATATTGTATAATTAGTGCATTAAGAATACTATAAGGCATGTAGAGAGAAATCAGAGCCACCATGCACATAATAGAGACTCACACTTAACACCTCTTCATGCCTAGAGTAGGGCTCCAATACCAAAAGTCTAACACCCGTTCATAATAACACTATTGGCGAGAATTTAGATAGGAAGTTGAAAGTTGAACATTAATATACATAAATACACTAAAATGTTCATGAAAAGAAGCAAAGTTCTACTAGCCATAGGCTAGATATTTTTAGGCTGGTAACATAAACTACAATTTATTTAAATAAACATTCGCATGTTCTTAGCAGCAGGAGGAGTCTGCCTTCCTCTGGGCTATTACTTAACTGATTTGAAACCACTAGAAACATAATGAAAATTGAAAATTCTTAGTAGATAATAAATATTTGTAAAATATTTGAACTATGATGGTTCCAGCTGTTTCTTAGTACAAAAATCTACACTGCTACTATATCATAATCACATCACATTATTTATAAGCAAATAATATTTCATAATATCATGAGTGGTAAAAACTTAAAAAAATGTTATGAAATTTCAAAGTGCAGCAAGCCTTATTGAGGGCATAATCTCTTTACTTTGGTTTCCACTTTCCTTTTTCTGCTTGTCTCACATATATTTGAAGGCCTTCTCTTAGAGAATTTCTATTTTCTGATGTTAGTTATAACATCATGGTGACAAAGCAAGGCCTTTACGGCATACCAACTAAGATAGGTAACATAAAAGAGATATTTCATTTAGCCTTCTACCTTTTTAGCAATTAGCAGCAAATCTTAAATATTTTTTATTTAAATTACTTGCTTGCCATTATGCATAAATTCACGGTAAACATAGAAATTAATGCATAAACTTTAAGCAAGAAATATAAAATAAAAGACTCACATAAAATAAACAATAAACTTGAGTAATGATATAAAGTCATCGTATTTAAATAATCAAATAGTAAGACATAAAATTAAGTAATAAAATAAATTGAATAAAATGTACAAGAACTGAAATAATATAAGGTTGATTAAAATAAATAATATAATATCTTAGTAAAATTCCTCAAAATATAGAGTTGTCAAATATAAATGTTAATTTCTAAAAGGAGCGAATTTAAAATCATTTTTATTTAATTTCTTTTTAAACATTTTTAGCATGGTCGATGAGTCTGTCCTTGTCATCATAGCTCGCTCAATGCACAAAAGTCATGTTCTTGCAATGGTCATTATAAAGTGATGGTAATATCTATAAGTCAAAAGTTATCATATTGTCCATAAGTTAAAGTATAAAATTCCAAGCAAAGGTAAAATTATTTAATAGCTCAAGTCTATATATAATAAATTTTACTTATTTTAAGTGTTAGATACAATATTTTACTCTTAATATTGGTGTCCTAAAGAAATTATCATAAAAATTGATAATTCAAAAGAATATATTATTATATAAACAATATCTTCATAATAATAATAAGCAATAGTACAAAGGAGCATCGAATAAATTAACTTGAAAATATAAATAAAATAAACTACAATAATAATGAACAATAATATAAATTAACATTAGATCAAATAACTTGAAATGATAAATAAAATATATTGTAATAATAAATAATAGTAAGTAATATAAAAAATAAAATAAAATAACTTTTAGAAGAGTAAATAAAATAAATTTTAATAATAAATAATAATGAGTCATAATATAAAAAAACATCAAATAAAATTATTGTCATAAATATTAATAAGTAACTTTAATATAAAAAAATAGTAAATAAAACACTTGTGATAAGTAAATATGACCGTGATTTTGTTTCAGAAAAAAATTTATTACCTATCTTAAAATGGTGTGTACAAACTAAACTTTTTATCAATCTCAACCATCTCCTTTTCTTTTTCCTCTTCCCTTTCTCTTTCTTGTCTCTTCACCCATTTCTTTCTTTCTTTCTCCCTCTTTCTTTTCTTTCTTTCGTTCTTGACGGTGAATCCCCCTCTCGCTTTTTTTCTGTTACTTTTCAGTATACTTACCATGAACCAACCCCACTATTCTAAACTTATCTTTTCTTTTTTCATTGAATTAATAGATGTTACTTTTAGTCATACATAGTTAATGCAACAAGTAAATTTTTCTTCAAAGACTTGAGCTTAAGTCCTGAAGCTTTCCCCTAGTTATAGTACCATAATTATATTGTATCTATTATTACTATAGAACCATTATTATAGTGAAGTTTCCCTTTTTTTTTCCTAAACGTCTCCTCCATTTTTGCAAATTGTCAAACACAGGTATGTTTTTCCTACATTATTCATGATTACTCTTCATTTATTACTATGTTTGTTTTTCCACAAAGACTTATATGGCCAAGACTTGCCATCGTTGAAGTGAAATTCATTTTTCTTTTAATTTTATATTATTATTGTTATTGTTATTGTTATTATTTCTATAACTGTTCTATCACTTTATATATAATATTATTTCTTATTGTTATTTCTATCACTTTGTAGTTATTATTGTTAATTATAGTCTTACTTTAATAAGTCAATGTCTATAATTTAATTATTTGATCAATCAATTATTGTTACAAAATCAACTTAAACAAGTCAAATCAAATAAATTAAGTTACTTGACACAAAAATATTTTATGACAAAAGGGTGTGTTACAACTTGCAATCTCTATAAATAAAATTAGAGTTTGTTTGCTTTCAGTTTTAATTTTTTGATTTCATTTTTTTTAGTTTTAATTACAAAAGTACTACCTTGTTTTAATTATATTTCCTACTTTTAGAATTTTGTGAAAGAAACAATGAAAAATAGAAAATTATTTTTATTTTTTATTTTTATTATTTTCTTCACAAACTCTTAAAAATAAAAATAGATAAAAGTGATATTTTTATGATTAAAATAAAAAATAAAAATAAGAAATAAAAACAAAAATCAAACCGACCCTTAGGCTCTAAGGGAAGGAGAAAGAAAGATTTTTTTCTTTTAATGGTGTCGGGCCCAGCTTCATCTTCAACTTAATCAACGGGGTTTTGCGATTATTTTTCTATCTAGGAACTTTATATGTATATGTTAGTGATGTGATTTTTAGAAGAAGATAACAAGAAATGGTCAAAATGTCACATAGATTTCGTTATGGATAACCATTTGTATCTATTAAGTTTTAATTTATGTCCATTCTTGAAATACAAGAAAGTCAGATTGGCTCTAGGATTGCTAGAATTACGTTTTCATTTGTTGGCTTGTTTTTCTTCGGTACAGTATATCAAAGAATGCCGACTTACACAAGTTGATTGTCAATCTCGCTCGCACCGTCGGCGGAAAAGTACAACCGGTGATGAGTGCATTATTTGAAATGATTATAGAAAGTTGGTGGGGAAGATACAAAATACAATTAGCATCATGTAATTGATGTTCTCTTTGTATATATGCTAGTTTGTGATCTAAATCTCCATTACCCCTATATATATAGACACCAATATGAAGTTACATCAATATAAATTAAAATAATTCTTATATTACTCAATAATTTTTTATTATTGAATTTTTTTTTTCAAAATTTAACATTAGATTAAACTTTTATACCTTATAAATGAATATTATATTTATGAAATTTTACATTAACTCAAAACCGCTTGACAAATTCTTTTATACATCAAATCAGCTTAATATATATTTTTAAAATATATAACAATAAAAATTATTTGATCACATCTTTATTTATGCTTATTTTTTTAAGAATTTGACATAAATAATCTATATATGTAATTGTAATTAAACCATTGAATCAATAAAAAATATATGAATAAAAATTTTATATATATATATATATATATATATATGATTTTCAAGCCTTATACTGATATAATTTAATTATGAGTCTATCAAGTGATAGTATAGTTTGGTATAAAAGTGAGTGATTAGGATCATCTAAAATGAGAATTCTTGTAAAATAAGAAGATAAGGGGTTATCCACCTTTAAATTATTTAATAGAATCTGCAAATAATACAAGTTATTAATCCAATAATAAATAATCCCTCAATTCCTCATGTTACAATTAGAGAATCCTAATCCAGAAGGGAGATGAACAAATTCTATATATTAATTGCATTTGACATAAGTAGTCAATATTCAAACTTAAAGTTATGGATTATTTTGAATAATCATATTATTTTTAAATACCTATTGTTGAATGCTTACAGGAGATTAGTATTCATTTCTTTCGCTCTCATAATTAGTCATTTCTCTCAATACCTTTGTGTGAAGGCTATATTTATTGGATCATTTATTTAAATTTAATTTAATTTAATCGTGAATATTGGATGGTTCCCCATGGCGTGGGTGGAGCCCGATTTAGTTAAATGAAGCCTCTTACTGTATAGAATGTAAAGAGTTGTGTATTTTTTTTTTTTTCAATTACCAATCAGCTGCAGTATGATATTCTAAGATATTTTATATTTAATTAGTTGATAATTCAATCAAATAAATTAGTAATTTTAATTTAAAAAGTTGATAATTGAGAAAAAAATTGATATTTATACGCTAAAACTAGTTGGTAACTCAGTCAAAAAATTTGATAACGTGTCGAAAATGCATCCCAAATATATGTACAAATAACATTATTGTTGATATAATATTATAAAGATTTAATTGGAATACACTATCAGTGTAAAAGAATTTTATACAGACATCCAATTATAAATTACCATATAAGTAAAATTTGACATAATCACTTATTATTTGAATAGTCATGAAAATGGAAAGTTTTGATTAGATAACAATGTAAAAAATTTTTACACTATAAGTGCACCTAAATTAAACACATGTTATAAAAAATTTGCTCTGCTCTTTTTTTTTTTTTTTGTTTTTTCCGGTCACTTGTATACCAAACTCGTGCATACAATTACTGGGGTCTCTGTCCCGGGGGATTGAATTCGGGACCCTGATATGCACTTCTACAAACCAACGCCTTGCGTGAAAATAAAAAAAAATTTGCTCTGCTCATGAGCTTCCCTTAAGGATATGGCGACATGCCATGGGCCAAAACGCGTGGAAAACTTTTATTTGCTTTTAATAGTTATTAGCAGTCACAGTAGCAAGCTAATCTGGATGGAGTTTTTTTAAAAGAAAATTTCAAGTGAATAATTTAAACTTGTCCGGAAAGGAATTTCTAATAAAGCTGTTTCTACGATAATAACGTTTCATTCGAATTAATCAACGCAGTGTCAGTGCCTTCGGGGCTTCGGCTTGGTAGGCTTCTATTTTTGGTCTAGGCTCATACATACATAGGCTTCTCTGATTTCTTTTACAATCCATAAGATTTCATGATGCGCAGACGAAAACAAATAGGCCAGAACAAAAAATAATGCAGTTATGGAATCTGTGGCCACCTGTCCATATTTCTAGTTACAATAGCGGCGTTTGATACATGTATATTACCTATCCTGAAAGGAACTGCAAAAAGAGAATTAATTAACATCAAACAGAAAGATTGAACTAATTACAGTACTACATTACAGTACGACCTATGCAAAGACTAACTATCTTGGATATGAAATCACTCTTAAAACTTTTGGGAGAGTTATCTCGTGAGATTATATCAAAGCTTCAATAATAGGAGGTCAAGAATTTGATTTTTATAAATCATATTAATTTCTTTAAATAAACAGTTAAATTTCATCACAAGAAAAGATAATTTTATGTACTATCCACATTTTAAGCTTGAGACTTCTATGTATCGAAGAGTGTTAAATATAAAATTATTTATGTGATTTTACTTAATAGCTCTCTCTCTCTTTCTCTTTCTCTCTCTCTCTCTCTATAGACACACACACACACACTAACATAAGGGTCTATTTGACACGCTTGATAGTATAAGACCTGGTAGGATAAGGGCTAATAATATAAGGTTTGATTGTATAAGACTTAATAAAAATTTAATACTATACAGTGTTTGGTATGTCATTGTATAAGATATTGTATTATATACAATATAACAAGAAAAAGAAATTATAATAAATACTATTTTTGAATATTAAATTTAAAATTTAATAATATAATTGTTTGAATATTAATTATAATTATTTTAGCTATTTTTTATTATATATAAATATAATTTTATATTAAAAATTATTTATTTATTTTTAATATTTTTTCATAATATAAAAAATATGAGTGAGTGAGAGAGAGAGAGAAATAAATGGAGTTTTTATATATTAAAATCCAAGTAAGCCGAATATCATATTCTTATATTTAGTTGTATTTTTTATTATATATAATTAAATTAATATTAAATATTATTTATATATTTTATTAATAAATTTTTATTCTTATATTTTTATATTAGTTTGAATAGTTATTTTATAATTATTTTTTTTTGTTTGTATGGTTTTTATTTTTTATTATTTATTTAATAATTATTTTTCTTTTAATAAAATATATTAAAAAATAAAAAGGTAAAAGAACCCTTATATATCACACTCTAATCAGGCCTAATACGGCCTCTCTAGACTGAATTAAGTTATCCATCATTTTGACGTATAAGGGAGGTTTGATGGATAAGCTTATACAATACGTTGACTATATCAAATAACGAATAAGGCCATAACTATTGTATTACCTTATCCTATTATGTCTAATATGACATGCCAAATACACCCTAAGAGTTAATATATTTACACACACTCTCTCTCTATAGACACACACTAACGTAAGAGTTAATACATTTATACCACTAATAACTCTCTATAAGATATAATTTCTATCTATTAAACAGTTGAATGGTAACTATCTATTATATGATTATTTGCACTAAGTTTTTGATAAAAATTAGACAAAAAATAATAAGAACTATTTAATTACATTATTATTTTTGCCTAATTTTTATAAAAAATTTAGTGCAAATAATCATATAATAGATAGTTACCATTCAATTATTTAATTGATAGAAATTAGTGATGTAAATGTATTAACTCTTATATATATATATATATATATAAAAGAAGTGAATAAAACAATTTAGAATTGATATGAAGTTGGTTTTGTCAAAATTTTTAATTTCAACCAAAACTTATTAGATAGTGTAAGATTTTTGTTAAACTATCACTAGTTAGGTATGTATATATGTATTTATATATAAGTAAATGTCTCATCCTAGTTATTTTTTCTCTCCTAATTGTGAATTTATATTTTTTTATGGATTTCATTAACTTTGTTGTGAATATGTCTAATTATAAGTTATTAAATTTATATCTATCTAAGAATTTTTCTTTGAAAAGATCTGTACAAATAACACTAATTCTTTCAAGTTTTACTCTGCCAGCTAAGCCTCATGTTCACTCATGGTTGTTGCTTCACACCAATTCTTACAACAGCTTATCACTTGCCTCGGTCCTCAGAAACACCAAGCGGAGCACTATATAAGCCCACCATTCACTGCAAATAAACTCACCATCTTCACAAACTCTTAAGCTCTAGTACTTAACTAGCACTATCATTCAAAAACAAACACTAGCTACTAATCATGATATGATTTTCAAGCCTTATACTGATATAATTTAATCATGAGCCTATCAAGTGAGAGTGTAGTTTAATATAAAAGTGAGGGATTATGGTCCTCTAAAATGAGAATTCTTGTAAACTAAAAAGATAAAGGGTTATCCACCTTTAAATTGTTTGATAGAATCCACACTAAATACAAGTTATTAATCTAATAATAAATAATCCCTTGATTCCTTATTTTACAATTACAGGATCCTAATCTGGAAGGGACATGAACAAATTCTATATATTAATTGCATATGACATAAGTAGTCAACATTAAAATTTAAAGTGATGAATTATTTTGAATAATCGTATTATTTTTATTGAATGCTCACATAAGATTAGTATTCATTTTTTTCACTCTCATAATTAATGACTTCCCTCAATACCTTTCTGTGAAGGCTATATATATCGGATCATTTATTTAAATGTAATTTAATTTAATAGTGAATATTGGATGGTTCTGCAGGGCTTGGGCAGCACACCAGATTTAGCAGCCTTTTGTCTCTGCTTTTTGTGTAACGCAGTCAAAACCTTTAATAATGAGATCTTTGGCCTGATGTGCACGCTGAGTACTTAATTGAAACGAGGAAAGTTGCTGCGGAGCCCGATTTGGTCAAATGAAGCCTGTTACTATATAGAATGTTTGATATAATATTATAAAAAAAATTTGCTCTGTTCTTTTTTTTTTTTTTTCACTCATGCATGCTCTCTCTCTCTCTCTCTCTCAGTGGCGGATCTTTTAATGGACAATGGGGGTCATAGCCAAATTTTTTTTTTTTATATAATGCTACTCCATGTAAATAGGCTTTTTTTTTTATATAAATAAGTTTTTTTAATTTAAAAGTTTATTAGTTTATTTTTTTAATTAAAAATCAGTGACGGATTTTTTAATGGACAATGGGGGTCATGGCCAAATTTTTTTTATTTTATATAATGCTACTCTAAATAAGCTTTTTTAATTTAAAAGTTAGTTAGCTTATTTTTTAATTAAAAATATTGAAAAACTAAAATGATCACAGCATTATTTTAGAGTAAAAGTAACACACACAATCAGTGGCGGATCTTTTAATGTACAATGGGGGTCATCGCCAAAATTTTTTTATATATAATACTGCTCTATATAAATAGATTTTTTTAATTTAAAAGTTCATTAGCTTATTTTTTAATTAAAAATAACTAAAAATTAAAATGATCATATCACAATTGAGCATTATTTCAGAGTAAAAATATTTTTGTTATATTAAATAAGCAATAACAAGAGTTTAATAGCAAGTTCAATGACCATGTAATGGAATTATTAACTTCAAACTTTGTTTTATTCTTAAGAAAGCTTACAATTTTTTTTTATATTGTTACGTGCATGTTTTGGGAATGCAAGAAAATAATTTTTTTTAACAAAAGTTATTTTAAAATAATTTCATCTATTTGAAAAAAAAGTTTGAGTGCATTATAAGCAAAAAAAAAAAAAAATCTAATTTCAAATGTAAAATCCACTTATAAGTAAAAGTGAATTTTTTAAACTTTTGGTTATAAATAAAATCTGATTATTTTTTAATTATAATGTTTTATCAAAATAATCCTTACAATTACATATGATAAAATATAATAAATTATTTCATACCTTTTTTAATAATTTATTATACATAAACAATTATTTTTATACGAGTGAAATAAAATACATTACTTTAAAATTATTTTTAAGTTAATACATCCAACACTATAAGGTATTAATTTTTTAGCCATAATCTATAAAATAATTTTTTCATATTAGTTATTTGCTTTGAACTTTATATATATGATATACTATTAGTTTTAATTTGATTGTTATCATCTAATTTATATCTTAAATTTTTTGGCACCCTAAAAATTTTCTTGAATTTCCACCATTGCACACAATCACTAGGGTTTTTGGCCTTAGGGGATCGAATATGAGACCCTTGATATGCACTTCTGCAAGGCCAACTACTTGACCGCTTAACCAACGGCTTGCATGAAAAAAGAAAAAATTGCTCTGTTTTTGAGCTTCCCTTAAGGATATGGCGTCATGCCATGGCAAAAACGCGTGGAAAACTTTTATTTGCTTTTAATAGTTATTAGCAGTCACAGTAGCAAGTTAATCTGGATGGAGTCTTTTTAATTTCAAGTTGATAATTTAAACTTGTCCTCAAAGGAATTTCTAATAAACCTGTTTCCATGATAAGAACGTATCATTCGAATTGTGGCATGTTTGGAAACCGTTTATCATCTCCAGAATTAATTCTATTAATTTTTGTTGATGTTTGGTTGTTAATTTTTAAAAAAATGAAAAATTTTTATTTTTAATCAAAATTATTTTTAAAAAAATTATCAAATATAAATTATTTTATATTAAAATTAATTCTAATCAAATTAATTCTATATAAAATAAATTCTATAAAAATAGAACCAAATAGGCAGTTAATCAATGCAATGTCAGTGCCTTCGGGGCTTAAGCTTGGTAGGCTTCTATTTTTAGTCTAGGCTCATAAACATATAGGCTTCTCTGGTTTCTTTTCCAATCCATAAGATTTCATGATGCGCAGGCGAAAACAAATAGGCGAGAACAAAAAATAACGTAGTTATGGAGTCCGTGGCCACCTGTCCAAATTTCTAGTTACAATAGCGGTGTTTGATACATGTATATTACCTATCGTAAAAATAATAATAAGAACTATTTAATTACATTGTTATTTTTGTCTAATTTTTATCAACAATTTAGTGGAAATAATCATATAATAGATAGTTACCATTCAACTATTTAATCGATAAAAATTATATCTTATAAAGAGTTATTAATGATGTAAATGTATTAACTCTTGCCTTATTATATATATATATATATAAAGTGAATAAAACAATTTAGAATTGATATGAAATTTTATAAATATGATTTATAATATATAAACTTTTAATCAAAAAGTAGGTTTTGTCAAAATTTTTAATTTCAATAAAAACTTATTTGATAGTGTAAGATTATTGTTTAATTATCACTGGTTAGTATACATGTATTCATATACATATAAATGTCTCATTCTAGTTATCTTTTCTCTCCTAATTGTGAATTTTTATTTTTTTATGGGTCTCTTTAGCTTTATTATAAATGTGTCTAAATATAAGTTATTAAACTTATATCTGTCTAAGAATTTTTTTTTGAAGAGCTATGTACAAACAACACTATAACTCTTTCAAGTTTTACTCTGCCAGCTAAACCTCATGTTCACTCATGGTCGTTGCTTCACACCAATTCTTACAACAACTTATCACTTGCCTCGGTCCTCCGAAACACCAAGCGGAGCACTATATAAGCCCACCATTCACTGCAAATAAACTCACCATCTTCACAAACTCTTAAGCTCTAGTACCTAACTAGCACTATTATACAAAAACAAACACTAGCTACTACAAGAGTTTGAGATGGCTTCCAACAAAACTTGTTCCTCCTCCCTTGCTCTTTTCCTCACACTCAACTTTCTCTTCTTTGCACTTGTCTCTGGATGTGGATATAGATGCCCTACCCCCAACCCCAGCCCCAGCCCCAACCCTGACCCCAACTCTAACCCGACCCCCTCCCCCAACCCCAACCCCCCCACCTTCTGCAGGTGCATCTTGCCCACGTGATGCACTCCAATTTGGCGCATGCGCCAATGTGCTAAACGGGTTGCTGAATGTGACTTTGGGTCAGCCACCAGTGACCCCTTGCTGCTCCCTCCTCCAAGGCCTTGCTGATCTTGAGGCTGCTGTGTGCGTCTGCACTGCACTCAGAGCAAACATTCTGGGCATCAACCTGAACATTCCCATCGCCCTTAGCTTGCTTCTCAATGTTTGCTCAAGGCAAGTCCCACGTGGCTTCCAATGTGCCTAAGCGGTTCGGGGGTACACGGCACATAATATATATATATAGAAGTGAGGTGTGACTTTACACCTTTTCAGTTCTGTTGATCAGTTGGTGATTCTTGCATGGCGTTGTACGTGCATGGATGATTAACTTCTTGTTATCCCTTTATATCAGCACTGTTGGTTTTATCTGGATATTGTATCACAGTGAATAAGTTCCCTGTGCTTATATTGTAAGGGAACCAAAAATTTGATGTACCAAAATGTTATTTATAAATGATTAATGAAAAATGATTATATATATATAATATCTCCAAATTCTTCGTAGTTTATTTCCGCTGTTGTATATGCACAGACGTCCATCACTTCGGTGGGTTTCAGGGTGTATTTTATTTCTGTTTTCTTTATATCGAATTATTTTCAATCTTTTTTCATAATTTTTTCGTTTGTCCTTTATACTTCAAGACTATCTCGTAAAAGTTAGTAAAGAAAAAAGGTTAGTTATGCAATGCTTACATTAAAAATAACGAATTTTTTTTAAAAAGAAAATTCTTAATTGATAATTAGCTATATAAAGAGTTAACATAAATATCAGAATACACACACCGTTTATCAAATTATGAAGAAAAAAAAAACTGACAGAAACCATTATTGTAAAATAAAGTCAAAATGAGACCAAAATCCTATGGGAATTAACAATTATCTTTTAAAAAGTTTTAGATTTGAGTCTTATAAAACAAAAAAAATTAATATTAAGATAATTTTATTATTATAATAAATCAACATAGCTTGAATCAGATTAATAGGATTCCAAAAGTTTTGGATATTGGTTTTGAATTTTTTATTTTTTAAATTTGTGCCAGAACTCACAAATTGCATGCGAATTTTTGGACTTAATACAAGACATTGGCCAATTCTGAATTATAGCTACTTGCATATGATTTATGAGCAGGTCATTTGCTCAACCTAATGAAAGTATATATTGTCTCTTCTTGAAGACAATACTGGCTTTGCAGATTCAAAGCCAGCTTCCCTACCAATGGATCCCAGCCTTATACTAAATGCCATTGATGGTGAACCCTTACGCAGTATTGGTCAATATTGAAAACTTATTATAGGGTTCCTATACATAACCATCTAATGGCATGATATATAACCATCTAATGGCATGATATTTGTTATGCAGTTAACAAATTGAGCCAGTTTATGTTAGCCCCTCAAATTCCATTTGGAAGTCGTTCATCACCTTCTTTGCAACCTCAAGGCTAGGTTCTCTTATTTTCCTCCTCTTTTGATCTGTCCTTGAAGGCATATGCTGATGCCAACTAGGGAAACTGCTTGGATACTATAGGCATTCTACCGCTAGGCACTATATTTCTATAGAAGACTCTTTGTCTCATGAAACTCCAAGAAGTAGAACACAGTCTCACGACCATCGCAAGAAACTAAGCATCGTGCTTTGGCAAGCCTCACTAGTGACGTTCTTTGGATTTCCACTTTGTTTAAAGCTTGTGGTGTTGAAATGATCGTACAATGGTGTTCTGTGACAACAATGTACCCATCGATCTCACCTCCAATCCCAGCTTCCATAAGAGATCCAAACACATAGGAATTGATTGCCACTTCACCCGTGATAGAGTACAAGAAGGCACGCTTTGATTAATTCATGTTAAATCCACTCATCAGCTTGCAGATTCAAGAACATCCTCTACAAGTTGGGAATCATTAACATCTTAATTTTTTCTCCCAACTTAAGGGCATTGTTTTTTGGATGCCAGCTTCGATGAGTGTTGAATTCAGTAACAGAGTTGTAGGTTGTGATTATGCACACTAAATATAATTAATACAAAATTCAAGATTGTTTCGCTTCTAGAACAAGAGCTAAGATCAAACAGCTCAAAACTGAATTAAAGCCTATTTATTAGAAAGGAAGGATCTGTTACTGATTACTTGTTGAAAATCAAGAAGATAGTAGATTCTCTTTCTGCAATAGGAGCACTTGTAAGTGTTGAGAATCACATTGAGGTGATCTTGAATGGCCTGAATGAGGATTACAGTGCATTCATCATAGCAATTGTTTCAAGATCTGAGCCTTATTCTATTGAAGAGATTGAAGGTCAATTGATGGCATGAGAAGAGAAAATTGAAAGATCCAGGAAAATGGAGCTCAATTTGATGCAAACTCATCTAGCACATGCCTCAGTTCAAGATCCAAGAACTGTTAAAAGAGGCAGAGGGCGCCATTAGGGGTGGGCATGGTTTGGTTAACATGAACAACCTAAACCAAACTTAACCAAATTGAATTTTAAATATGAAAAAAAGCTGATCCAAAGTGATTTGTTAGACTTGAACGAATTTAAAATCAGTTTAGAACCAGTTCAAAACGACCTAACCGATTTTTCTCTTTTAGAACCCAAACCGCAGACCACTTAAGGAGAAGCTCTTCTATTTGAAGTTCAATTCGTGTCACCTCCCTCGCCATCCACGTGGACGTACTCTACATCGCTGTAGGAGAATGTTTATACCGATCTGTCGCTACTGCAGAAGAACCACTACACCGATTCGCTGGCGCTACAGGAGAGCGTCACCAGCGCCAAGGATTGGTGGGGAGCCCTCAACAAGGTTGGCATTCCCATCTTCATCCTCCGCACCATCGCTTGCTGTGAAATACACATTAAAACTCAATGTCACAATTCGACCTCTAGATTTTTCCCTGTCAGAAATGCCGACATGTCCGACGGGTAAGTTGCTGCTTTCTCGTCAGAATATTTCGTTCAGAGATGATCTGCTGGAACGATGAACGAACGAAACTAGTTAGATTCACCATTTTTATGAGTGGAAAACAGAAAGAGGAGTGTTTAGTTGCTGAGATTTTGTTTTTCTCGAGAAAATGTGGAGTGCAAAGCAAAACATGAAAGGAACTATTAAATGCAAGGAGTACATGGAACTGAGGTGGCTATGGGGTAATTCATCCCGATTATTGGTATGTTTGATTAATTAATCGGTAATGTTTGATTAATTTGTCTGAGTCCATAACATTATCCTGTTTGACTGGATAATATTACTAGTAATCTAGATTTCCAAAGTAATATGAATTACTATCAATGTGATAATGTGGATTACTCCCTTGAAAGGTTGTAACATAGATTACCACCCATGTGGCAATCCTTCTATTATTATTATTATTAGTATTATTATTGTTAATATTATCATGATTAATTATATATAATTGTTATTATTATTATTTTGATTAAATATTAATTATATTAATAATTCATTATTATTAAATAATAATTAATATTCATAATATTAGTTAATATTATTTATTAATAATTAGTAATAATATTAATTATTTTTAATAATAATTATTAATAAAATTAACTATTATAATCATAATTAATAATTAAAATTTTTTATTCTTATTAATTATTATTATTATTATATTAATTTAATGTATATATTACCTAGTAATCTTTTTGATATATCAAACAATATAATGTAAATTACCACTTAGATTATTTATGCATATCAAACACTGCATTTAATATTACCAACAATTTAAAAGGTGGCAATATTTCTAAGTGATAATCTACATTACTGACAATCTTAATAGGTAATACATCAAATGCCACCTGAGCTATTTAAGCAAGAAGAGTTAGGGTTCAATGTGGTAATTGAACTATGTTTATGAAAAAAATGGTTCAAGTTTTAAAATCATTTCAAAAAATTGGGTTTTTTTTCTTATTATGGTTTGGTTTAGTTATAAAACCAGTTCAGCTTTAAAGCTATATAATAAACCGATTTTTTTAGTGTAGTTGGTTTGGTTATGGTTTAATTTGGTTTAAATAGTGTATTTGAACAGCCATAGGCGCCATGGTTTGGAGGTGGTTGCTCATATTGGAATAAAGGTGCTAGACCAACCTGCCAATTGTGTGGAGAAGTTAGACACAATGTTTGGTAGTGCTTTCATTGGTTCGATCTCAATTACCAGAACCCTACTCAAGATATGTAGCAACAAACCACCACTTCCATCCTCATTTTTTCATAGCCCTCAACATCCACAAACATATCTAGCTGCTCCAACATCTCCATCCTTTCGCAACTGTCAAGCTCCACAAGCTGCACGAGAAAGCAAATTAAATGGACTTTACAATGTGGTATATTCAGAGACTTCAGTACAAGATTGAAGGAACAAGCAAACAAGCTGTGTACTGCATGAAGATTCAATATGGCAAACTTATTTATCTTCTATTTTGAATCCTATATATAAACCGAGGGATGGAGTATACTATTTTTTTTTTTTCCTTTTTGATGAAATCTAATATTAAAAATGTAACGAGTTAAACCAAAGAACCCAAGGGGTTGATCGAGTGGAGCAAAATAGTATCTTGTGTTTAACAAGTTATAAGTTTGAGTCTTCCTTCATTTTCTTGGTGTAAAGTAAATATAAGTTTATTTGTAATTGTTCTCTAAATCTGGAAGCTTTTCCTGCCATGGACTGAGGCGCTATCCTCTCACCCTCAATTTTTCTCCATCAAAAAGTTAAACCAAAGAAAATTTTAAACTATGTATTAAGGGAGTAATGACTATTATAAAACTTAATAAATTAGAGTTAATATAGTATTTTGAGAGCAATATTGCTTTAAGTCTAGCATATTCTTTTAGATTCAAGAGAATGACTAAATTACATTACAATAAATCACCTTCAAAAGCAACATTAACCAAGCTACGAGAGTATGTATGAAATTGTAAATAATCTTAATAACAATGGCGTGTGTTATTATTTTACATTATAGCTTAATTATATATAATTACACTACAAAAAATTTGTTCATTAGCCACATTAAAAAATGTCGATTAGCCACACTTTTTGAGTGTGGCTAAACAATCGAAAAAGTGTGGCTAAACGATCTTCCAACACTTGCAACTGTTGTGGCTGTTACATGTGTGGGGAGATGTAGTCTACGGATGGCAATGGGTCTCCATGGGGCGGGGATGTGCCCCTTGCCCCCTGTCCTTGTTTAGGATTTTGCCTCCCATCCTCGTCCCCATCCCCGTCGCAGGTCCCCGCTCCCCGTTCCTCGTGAGGACTCGAATCCCTGTGAATATCGACGGGTTTCTATAAGAAAAACTCAAAAAAATCTAAAAAAAGAGAAAAATCTAAAAAAAATACTCTTAAGTCTAAATAAAACATGCATAGTTGTGCATATTTCAAACCATTATCCAACACAATTTAAATTACAAATAAAATACATAATTACAAATTCATTATAAGACAATAGAAATATCCAAATCACAAATAAAAATATTTATATTACAAAAACTCAAATATCCAAATTCCAAATATAAACTTTAACAAGCCACTTCACATTTGGGTTAGAAACAAAGAAGCCACAGTCACACTCTTATCGAGAAGTAAAACGGCAGTGGAGAAAGTGAAGTGAGTCTAAGGTATTTTCATATAGTTATGTATATAGAAGAGTATTTGAATAATTTTATATTTATGCGGAGATTTAACGAGTCCCCATGGGGTAGGGACTTTATTCCCCATACCCATCCCCATTAGCTAAATGGGGACATCTCCCGTCCCCGTGGGAACCAAATTCATCCTCATCCCCGTCCCCATTGCGGGTAATCCCTGGGGTACCCATTTAAACGGATTTTTTTACCATCCCTAAGATGTACAAATTAGCCACACTATTAGCTTTCAATTAACCATACTTTTCAAATGTGGTTAGTGCCTTGTGATAGCCACATCCTCCTCCTCATTAACCATATTCAAGAAAGGTAGCTAATATCACTTTTACTTTTTTACTACCAAAGCATAATTGCTATAAATAATAAAAAGGCTTAAATATATTTTTAGTCCCTCTAAATATTTGAATTTCCGGATTTGGTCTCTCAAAAATTTTTCGCTCGGTTTTGGTCCCTTATTTTTCAAAGATTAACAATATTAATCCCTGTCGTTAATTGAATATTGTTAAATGTTGACGTGGCAACGTGAGATTTTGACACGCGTTAATACTGATTAGATCTCATGTTGCCACGTTAGCACCTAACAACACTCAGTTGACAGCAAAGACTAATATTGGAAACATCTGAAAAATAAGAGACCAAAATCAAGTGAAAATTTTTTGAGGAACTAAATTCGAAAAATCAAATATTTAAAGGGACTAAAAACATATTTAAGCCTAATATAAATATTGTGAAATCACAAAAAAGAAAAATTAAATTTAACCCCTAAAAGAAAAATAAATTTATCATTCATAAACTATTTGCATACAAACAAAATTTAGAGCACCAAACAAGGGTAACTCACTATTGCAATGACAATGAATTAAGCAAAACCATTTCATCCGACATTGTGCAAACAAATTTACTAAAAACCTAGGAGTATTAATGCTCCATGAAGCACTGTAAAATTTACATGTAATTAAAAATATATCTGTCCTTCTAGTTTATTCAACTTGAACCAAAGGGGAAAAAAGAAAAAAATGAAAAAAGAAAACGGAAAAAAGGGAAAGAAGAAGATATCATTGACCCAAAATTCAGCCAAGTGCATAGAAGTGCTAGAATTTTCTGCTTGGAATATGGACCCAAATGAATACACCTGCATGGGTACAAGATTCAAAGTGTATTTTAATTACCAATTCTAAAATACTAGATTTTAAAGAAGACAGATACAACTACAAAAATAAATAAATAAATAAAAATAAAAAAAGAGTGGTTGTGCATGTACATCAGAAAGACCAACCAATAACATCCTTTCAATCCTTTCAATTTTGCAAAAGAAAATGATTTCCAAGACTAACCAATAACATCCCCAGTCCATTTGCTTTCCAATGTATCAATGATGTAGCAACATTTAATAGGTATAAAAGGTAAAAACGAAAGACAAAAGGGGAATGTCAAATCTACAAGAATGTAAAGAATGGATAAACGTACCAGATCAAAGAACATAAACATTCTGAAAATCAACTTCTTGTTGGGAGCTGTAGATTAGAACACTGAATCACAATTTGAGAAAAAATGCCAAGAACATTAAGAAGCAAGAGAAAGTGATAAAAATGGCAAGTGATATACTGGAATTAATGCATCACTGATACTAACCAACATTTATAATTGCCAACAAAACAATACTTGAAGAATTAAAAAATGAGCATTTATTTGATTATTGCTAAAGAATAACATTTCAAATCGAAAACCTGTAATCAAATAATTTATAGCGCTTTTCAGCATCTTGCCAGTTTGGTAATGACAAGCAAGTATTATAATTGAAATAAGGTGTAGGTAAAACAAATACTTCAGTTTCAGTGAACTTCAATAAATTGATATTTGATATTATATTAGTACTACACAGTGCTTGCAATAAAAATTAATCTCCTTCTATTAGGAATTTTCTTACCAGCCTCATTAGATATGATTGGCAGCTTTTTCATGCTAAAATAATCTGCATAAAGAATTAGGAAAAGGATTACCTTAGTTTTTCACACAATGAGATAGCCAAAATAAAGCCCTTGAACAAGTTTTAATAGCAAGTAAACCAAGAGAGCTCACCTGTGTCTTGCGTAAAGGAACATTTCATAAGTCTCCAAGATAGAGTTCTTATAATTGATGATTATTAAGGCCGTTTTGCACATTTCATTTAACTGGAAAAAGGATATTGTCCTCTGTACATAGGGAAATATATAAGCTAGCTGGTGGAACTTGGTAGTGCTAATAAAAAAAAAAAAAAAACTAAAAGCAAGCAAATACCTCACATAAGAGATCAATTCAATTTAGAATAGGATTTTCTTGAGCAAGTGTAATCGGCTTATTCACTCCTGGCGGCTATAGAAAGAAACCACTAAGGATCAGAACATTATTTATTTTAACACAACTTCAAATCACAAATCATATGTCAAAGAAAGAGGATAAGCTCTAAATGCCAATACCTTCACAATGCAGTCATGCTCATTTGCAACCCCTAAAGCTACATCACATAGCCTCTCAATAGCCCCACCTGAAACCAATATGACAGACCATGGATGCAGAAGCAGGGTAGACCCTGAAGGAGGATGCACAGAATTGGCATGAATAATCATTGCTGCAGATAACAGCTAAGCAACTGCCTGAAAATATAAAGAATGATCCTTTTTAGGAAAAAGAGCTATATCCTGTTTGACATTTATTGCTTATTGAACGACTTGTCTGACTGATAGTTAAGCAATTGTATAAAGGCACTCTCTGAAATGGTCCACAACTTTGCCAAGGGCCTCTAACAATTATAGGTACTTTAGTGAAGAAACTCATCACAGCAACAGGCAAAAGGCTTGCATGAATCAAAGCAATGGCAGAAGGCCAAGCAAAATTCTAGAGCTACTCCACTAAATTTGCAACTAAGCAACTAGCATAAAAAGCTGAAAAACATATAACATTCAAATTAGCTTAGATGATTCAACTTAGCAGTCATCAACTAATTTAAACGATAAAAGATCCAGAGTGATGCTACTAAGCAGGTTTGGCCATAAATCATCCTTGATTAATTTTGCAACCTGCAATTTAGAGTGAAAGATTACACTAGAATTAATGTGAAGCAGAAAAAAAAGGAACAAACTAAAAGAAATATAATGATTGTCATAGAGGGACAAGAAACCTATGGCAAGGATGCACAATTCTATAAAGAACTTTACAAGACTTGAAGAAAAATATACCTCATTATGAATGACATCCTTATCATCTTTCTGCTCATAGTCACTAAACCAAGAAACTGCATTCAATGGCATAAGAAATTAAATTCCATGAAGTGTTTACAAAAGGAGCTTTAACAATATATTTCCCTCAGATACATTAATTAACAATTAATCAACAAGAAAATCGAAACTACTAACTGTTCCTATTCTTATTTTCCCTTCATGTGCGAGATACAGTTTAAGAACATGAGATTTACACAACCAATTAATAATTACCTCAAAAATCTGCCCTGAAGCAAGCACATCCATATCGATATCCACCACAATAGGAAGGCAAAGCGAGTTTGTCAGTAACAATAAAGATATCAAAATCAAATCATCATAGCAAAACACAACAATTAAAATCGCATCCTTGATTTCCAAATTGATTCGCAGCTCTAACATGCACCACAAGAAGAAACAATAATGAGCCCTAAACTACTCATCAAAGCATTCAATGTAAATGTAAACTATAAGATTTTAACATAATCAGCTAAGGAACAGGTTAATAACAAGTAATCATTTAAGAAACGTCTGCTAGAAAACTGAAATGGAGAAAATGGATAAGCATACATCAAAACCTGAGACTATGAATCCGTTGACGACGGTAGTGGAAATCGGTGGCGGAGAGGAAGAGGAAGAAAAGAAGGTGGTGGTTCATGACAATGTAGAAACTGTGACTCCTTGGCGGCAATTGACGGAAAGTGGTGGAGAGAAAGAGGAAATGGAGGAGGATGAGGAGATGGTGGTTGATGATGCGTAAGCTCGTTTGGGATCTAGAAACCGTGACTCTCCGTTGATAGCAATGGCGGAAGAGAAGATCGGTGATGGCAGCGGCAACAAGGAAGATTGGTGGCGACGACAGCATCAATGCTGATAGGAGGCGAAGATGGCGGCGACGAAGATCGATGGCGACAACGACTGTGACGAAGATCGGTGGCAACGATGGCGATGACAAAGATCGGTGGTGAGAGTGGTGGTAACAAAGATCAGTGGAGAGGAAGGCGAAGAGAAGGAGTTGCAGGTGGGATGAAAATGGTAAAGTAGGGGTAGAACAAATACTGCAGTAAAAAATAAAATAGTTAATGTGTCATTTAACCACATTTTATCAAAAGTGGTTAAAAAAGTGTGTTAATTTACACAATTTTTTGTAGTGTAACTACGTAGCGAAAGAATTTCGTGTTTAAGATAGTTGTTATGATAGTTTGCTGCAACAAATTAAATCTACATTCCGATTCCATAAACATTTCCATGAGCTTTGCAAATTGCTAATGACTCTGCCCAACGTACTGAACTATTTGCCCGTCTTTTAAACTAGTTGAATTTTAATCCAATCTCTTGTTTATTAGGATTAAAACGAAAGGGCAGAAAGAACAAAGTAGATGCTAATTAATCAAAGTTTCAACTGACCATCATGCCGGTGTGATAAAATATGCATGCAGTTACGAATAATCCAACCAAAGCAATAGGAATTAGACCAAATGCGATTTAAAAAGAGAATAAGCCAACCAAAGCAATAGGAATGATATCAATATATTAGCTCTCAAATTGATCTAAGACGGTGCTTTGATTAGTGGGTCAGCGTAAAAATTGAATCTTGAAAGAAGAAAATGGTCGGATTTGTCAAAGTCTTATAGCGGTGATCAAATGAGCAGCGTTACATAGCAAAATATAAAACTTAATAAATAAATTCAAAATATAAAAAATAAGATAACAATAGGTCCTTTGTGATGGAGCATTTATGCTCCAAGTCCTACGCGAAGCAATGGAAAACAACCTTGTTCTACAATTCATGAAACTTTTGTTGCTACTTCAAATTTGTTTCGGAAAGTAAACATAAATTAAGCACGCATACATGGGCTTTTTTCAATTGTGAATAGGTAGTGATGGGTGAGCTTGCTCATAATCTATCACAATAACGTCCTCCTGTATTTTATTGTGAATAGGTAGTGCTGCGTGAACTGGCTCATAATCTATCACAATAGTATCCTCCTGTATTGCATCGCTTGCGTTTGGATTCATTATTTCTTCAACATGGTCCTGAACACGTACCAACATTAATTGATCGTGCATGTCTTCCCTCCTACACAGGCAAATCTTTGATCAGTTTTCTTTGCTCGGAAAGTAGTTGTAAGCAAAACTATGCATCTCAACATATTACTTAGCATCCAATATAGTTTGGTTTTTCTATTTTGATAAATTGGTAAAGCTTTTCCGTTTTTTTTTTCACATTATAACTTCATTATTTATAACTACATCACTGAGTGAATTTGGGCTAAGAAAGTTGTTATGATAGTTTGCTGCATCAAATTAAATCTACATTCGGATTCCATAAATATTTCCATTGCTTCGCAAATTGCTAATGGCTCTGCCCAATGAACTGAACCATTTGCTTGTCTTTTCAACTAATTGAATTTAAATGCAATCTGTTGTTGATTAGGATTTAAAAAAAAAAAAAAAAAAAAGAATCAGAACGAACAAAATAGATGCTAATTAATCAATTAATGGTTCAACTGGCCATCATGCCGGTGTGATAAAATATGCATGCAGTTATGAATAACCTAATCAAAGTAATAGGAATTAGATCAAATGCGATTTAAAAAGAGAGTAACCCAACCTCATCTGCAGTGCCTTTTCGAGCAAGACTAAGAGGACGAGAGGTGCATGCATGCGAAGACAGACATAGGATGAGGAGTACAAGAGCAAGGGAAGACATGGTGAGATAAGTATGTTGGATTCAAGTTGATCAAGAGTAAGCTCTTTTTTGGGTTTTTTTTTATATGACGATCAAGAATAAGCTTTGTACATAATATAATGAAATAAAGTAATTTGTAGATCAATTTTAATTATTTTGGTAATAAAACAATTTAATTCGAGATATATAAACCATATGATCGAATAAAGTTAAATAAGAATTAACGCGGATTGAAAAATTAATTATATATTAAATTTTAGGATATAAAAAAGAATAATCTCAATGCGGAAAATAGTGCTGACTGTATAAGAAAATAGATTAATGGAAAAAAAAATTCCTTACCGAATAGGAGAAGACTTAAGTGGTTGCAGATAATTAAATTAATCATAATTAATTAGACAACAAGTTTAAGGTTCAAGTGAGATTGGGATGATCATAAATCGCACTTATTATTTACTAAACAAATTTTGATACGCCATATATATTAGAAGGGATAATTTTAATATCCATTTAACGGTAGGTTTTTTTTTTTTTTTGACGGAGCATTTAACGGTAGGTAATTTAACATTATCTTTGACCAATCATAAATGATTAATTCTATAACAATAAAAGACGTAGTGCGATTGGAATGTTGCTCAGTGATAATTTACTAAATAAATTTCAATTTCAATTTCAATAGCTCAAATATATTGTAGGGGATGATTTTATTACTCATATAATATTGGTAGTAAATATCACTTTTTTGCTTCTCGCCATTGTTAGGAGTCCCACATTACTTGGGGATATGGTAATGATAACTTTATAAGTTCTTGGACAATATTTCTATAAGTTAGTTTTTACAGTTGACTTAGGGCCACTCAATTTTAAGATATTATCAGAGCCTATTTTGTAGTTATTATTAGGTCACCTGTAAATATTTAGTCTTACAAATTTCATGCTTCAAGTATCTAGACCTATGTATAAAGATATGACAATGATAGCTTTTATAAGTACTTAAGCAATCCTCTTTCCATGATTTAGCTTCTAGGTTTGAGTCATGTCCATTCAATTTTAAGAGATAGATTGAGCCTTTTATCTCAATATATAAAAAAAGAATGATAGTAAATCTGATATCTTTATATACGATCATAAACGATTTTAAAACACATATTAAGATTTTCACAAGACTCAATAATAATCTACTATATATAATCAGGCAAGGTCATGTTATAGGCGAGAGGTAGATGAGGAAGAAGGTCAAAATAAATGGTGAAAATGGAATTTTACAAGTGTCATAATATTATGCACTCGAATTCCCTCCAAAATGCAGAGCTTGGAAGGAATGTTCTTATGGGATGATATTGTACCATGTGTCTTTCATCTATTGATTAGACTAATATAAGATATATATAAAGCAGTTTATGCTAAAATGAAATTTTACGGTGGTGCAATGTTAGACACTTGAATTGCCTCCAGAATGCAATGCTTAGATCGACTGTTCTTATTAGATGATATTGTGCTAGGTGTCTTTCATCTATTGTTAGACTAATATAAGATCTTATCTCGACCTATTTTACATACTGCATATATTTTCGATTTCCATTTCAAAATAAATTTCAATCAGTGAAAAAATTAAAATAAAATTAATATCAATAATAATCAATTATAATTATTATATTATTACTCTTTGAGTCCCATTCTTACTTTTTGTCAAAGTTCCTATTCTTCGATCCCCTTTTTCACTCTTAAACCTTCAGATTGCAATAACACAAATTGTTGGTGACATCTTACTCCTTTACTATTTCCATATCGTCTTTAATTTAAAGTTTGTATTTTTTTGGTTCTAATGATAATTTTATTTTGTAGTTCAGGGTTTTTTTTTTCCCAAATTATGCAAAGTATAGGTTCTACATCTTGAAAAAGGTTTTTTTTTTTTCACAATATCGCTTATTTTCATTGTTTTCCTAATTTGTTTGAGCTTTTTTTATTATTTTTCTGGTGCGATTTTAATCTTTTTATTCTTTCTTTTTCCCATTCTTCCATTTTTGAAAGCAAACGGACAACCAAGTCACTCCACCATTCCCAGTTTCGCCCTTCTTCGAAAAAGTATGTTTTTTCTTACTCTTTGAAAAGCCTTTTGTTTTTGTATTTCTTCATGCAAATTTTTGAATTGGAACACCCTTCTTTTATTTGTTTGCACAAATATTAGGGACAATGTTAGTTGGAATGGAGAATTTGGTTTTAGATATTTTTGGATTGAATTGGATCCTAATGAGGTATTTTTTTATTTTACTGATCAACATTTATTTTTTTAAAGTATAAAAAAAATATGTATTTCTATTAAATTTGTTGTTTATTTTCTCAAATTTATTCCCTTGCAGGTGTTTGGAAAACTATCTTCAAACTTTGGAGATATTTTTTTTTCTATATGGCTTCGGAGGTATGGGCAAGATGTTGTGTGGAACATGTTGTCAATAGCCATTAGATCAAAAGATGACATTATTTTAAACATTGCTTCAAGTGGCATTGCATCATTGCTTCTCCCAAATGGAAGGACAACACAATCAAGGTTTAAAATACCATTAAACATTAACGAAGATTCTACATGCAACATTAAGTAAGACATACCTCAAGCCAAATTGTTAAGTAAAACAAAGCTCATTATATGGGATGAAACTCTCATATATGGTATAAGCAAATTTTGTTTCCAAGCTTTGGATAAATGTTCGAAAGACATTTTATGACATGATGACTAATATAACGGTCATTTGTTGTTTGAAGGTAAAGTATTTGTACTCGAAGGAGATTTTAGGCAAATTTTACCGATAATTCCAAGAGGTTCTAAATAAGATATTGTCTAAGCAATGATTAATTCATCATATCTATGGGAATTTTGTGAATTGCTAAGTACTCAAAGAGTGAACATATAAAATTCATTTTGAGTAGAATGTAATTCCCATAGATATGATGAATTAGTCGCTGCATGAACAATATCTTGCCTAGAATCCCTTGGATTTATGAGTAAAATTTGCATAAAATTTCCCAAGTACAACCACGTTACTCCAAATGGCAAATCACCATTATCTGAGTCATTATATCTTAAAATATCTTTCGAACATGTATCAAAAGATTGGAAGCAAAATTTGCTTACTATGGAGCTTTATCCCATATAATAAGATTTGCTTTACTTAACAATTTAGTGTGAGGCATACCTTTCTTAATATTGTTTAGGGATGTCAAAAATCCTCACGTGGCGGGGATCCCTACGAGGATTGCCCCATTTGGGCCTAGCGGTCAGGGATTTTTCCCTAGCAGGGATAGTGGCGAGGATCATCCTCTTCGCCTCACGGGGACCATACATGTATGAAAAGACCATATTACCCTTAATGAATATTTACTATATCTATATATACCTATACTTTTATGACATTTCACACCTATTTAATTTAATTTAATAATTAAACTGTACCATATTGTGAAAAAAAAAACCTTTTTGAGAAGAAGAAGCCATACTTCATGCCAAAAAAAAAAACCCTAATCTAGAAAAGAAAAAAACATGCATTACCATGAGAAAAAAAAATGCAAACTTTAAAGACAATAGAAATAGGAAGGGAAGAACATGTTACCAACAATTTGTGTTATTGCAACCGTGAAGGTTTCAAAGTGAAAATAGGAATTAGAGAGTAAGAACTTTGATAGAAAGTAAGAATAAGACTTGATGTAATACCTCGTTTTATTTTAAAGTAGTTCAAAAAATTGGGACTGTGAAAATTTCATTTTATTTCTACTTGGATTTGTTTTCAAAATGAATGTTGACTTTGTGAGTAAGGGGATAGTGTGTCTCTAGTTATTTTTCTCTAATCAATATTGCTTCAGGCTTTTCTTAAACATTTGATTTTAATTAAATTGATCCTCTATAATAAGAGTTATGTGTTTTACTTTATATCTGTGTACTTGAGTATGTGAATGTTGGTGAGTTTTAGAATGCCCAACCTGGAAAAGTGAATGCTGAATGTTCACTCACTTTTATCTATCATGACTGGGATCCGAAGTCCAGGATCGAAAGTTCAGGACTAAGGGTCTAAGGTTCGGGGTCCAGGGTAGATGGTTTAGGGTCAAGGTTGTGCGTTAGAAGTGTGGTAGTATAAGTGGGATGGCGGGGGTTGAAGTGAGTTCTGGGTTCTAGGGACAAGGTATGAGAGTGCTTGAAACAGAAGAATATGGAATTTGGAATCCTAGAACCAGCACCTAGGCACTGGTTTTAGCCGCCTAGACACTAGTTGCATTTTCTGGAGTGCTATTCTGCCACCCCACCGCCCAAGCGATGCAAATTGACCGCCTAGGCAATCCCGCGCAAACATAAAATGAGGTCCGCGACCTCTCTTCCTCATTCTCCCACACACACTCTCTTTTGGCTCTCTCTTTTTCATCTTCCTCCCCCATAAACCCATCAATTCCTACTCAAATCCACCACAAAACTCACTTTTTTCACCTCACCATCGTCTTCCATCCCTTGAAGATCTCTCTCTTTAGTGAAAGAAAGTGATGGTAGGAAGATGATCACTTCTCATCTCACACTCTACTCCCTTCCTCCATCCTCTGAGGTAATTTTTGAGTTCAACCTTCCTTGTTATATCATAGATTAGCTATTTCCTTAAGCTTGCTCTTGGGATGGGAGATTTAGAAGTCTAGGGTTCAAGAATTAGGGGGTTTTGTGTGTTTAGGCATAATCCTAGTTATTCTCTTGATCTTGTGTTTAATCTACGACTATATTGTCATGTTGTTGTGTTAGGGAGCTTCATGGGATGTCCCTCTTGATCCAGGTGCTCTGAGAAAATACTCTATCACCTTTTGGAATGTGCTGTGAGTTGATTATTTGTCTATAACTTGTATTTATATATATTTGGTATAGTAGTAAGCCTATGTACATTTGTTTTTGTTCTTGAAAACCTATAGGTTAAGCTATTAAAGTATGATATTTATGAATTAATCTCTTTGTTGAAATGAAAGCATTTGAATTATTTCCAAGGATTTTGGAAAGTACAAAAGGATTAAAGGTCTTAAGACCAAGTGGTTTCTGTTATCACACTTGGATGTGAATTATGCTTAGCCTTCAGAGGATGTGAATGACAGGAACTACGTTCCAACTAACATAATATTTTGAAGCTTGAACTACATTTATTAAAAATATACATATATCTATATCTGAATATAAATGGACTTGAAAGGTTTTCTTAGGAAAGTGTAGGATACGATCTGTATGCTGATAGCAATAGGCGTTAGCCCTAGTGCACCTTGATTTATTAATTACACAGCCATATAGAATGTGGTGCATGACAATTTACATAGCCACTCAAGGAGTGATGCATGACAAAATATGGGATCATATGAAGGAACAGCCACCTAAGTGTGATCTTGATGAACCATCCTGAATTAGATAACTTCCCGCTCATTTAGATAACTCCTTAGCATATTTGAAAAGTATATAATTTGAGATAATTGTTTATTTGAACTTGTGGAGTTAACCCATTGTATGGATTGTCTACGTGATTCTGTTGATCTCTTTTGTGTACAAATAAACACTGAAAGAAACAACTTACTGTCAATGGCATGCTTTCTTGTTTCCAACTTTCATTAAGGAGGCATGATGCTCATTTTAATTTGAAGTACTTGAAGGATCTATGTACATATATCCTAACTAGAATGGAATCTAAAACTAGAGGTTTCGTCCTAGGAAAAAGGTAAAGTTTGAGACATACCTTGGTGCACTTCTAAATTGGATCCTATGAACAATATGCAAGGACTCAAGATCCATTATTTAATTAAAACATTTCTTCTACTTTTGAATTACATTCAAATCATAATTCATTCTCTTTTGCAGTTAGATAGCATTATGCCTAGTCTATAGGAAATTAGCCTTTAGCTTTTTCCTTTGTTGATTGGATATTATGGGCTGATTTCAAGTGATTATGGATGAAGCTATTGTAAAACTAACCCCATATTTCTTTTGGTTGGATAGTGGTGAGGTCGATCTAAAGCTAGGAATCAAGACATCTAAATTAATCAGATTTGTCAATCCATTCCTTGTCAGCTGTAGTGGTAGTTGATTTTGTTACAAAGAATGTGGCCAGCATATTTAACTTTGCATGGAGAATTACCATTTTCAGCTTTCCATTGTTGATTTTTATACAAGTTGAATTGTTGCCTCTTCAAAAAGAAATTTATTTTTCATGGTGAGTTATGTAGTCTAATTAAGTGATTATCCTCATTCTTCATAGAGATTTGAATGCAATCAACATCATGGCTTCATATTTTATATTATGTTGAAGGTTAATAACATCATCAAAAAGAAAAGGATAAGCTTATCTTTTTAATTTTGATTCAGTCGTTTCATATCATTTGAAATATGTCGGTATAGGCCATAGTGATGAATGGTCAGAATGACTAAGAAGTTTAATGTAGGAGGAGATGATGCTTGAGTTTAAACGAGAGCAGCCATCAATTAGTAGGATGATCATGGTGTTTGGAAATATGACAAATAAAACTACCTAATAAAAGGCCAATGAATAATCTATTATCCCTAGATCTAATTTTTCTCACACTTTGTGTAATCACAATGAGATAATAAAGATTATCTTCCACTATGAAAAATAACGGGAATACAATAATAACAATCTCACCAAATATGGTGGCTAAACACTCTCTTGATTTTTCTCTCAAAAGGATTTTCTCTCTCACACAAGAGTATGGTTTCATTTTCTCTCAAAACTCTAGGTTTTGATTTTCTAAGAATGTCTAAAATGAATGTAGGCAATTGGATTTTATGGCCAACGTTGCTAACTAATCAAATGAAGGAGAGTTTTTCTCTTTTTTTTTACCATTCATTTCCTTCAAATTCTTATGTACTTCCTTTCTTTTATTTACTATTTATTTCCTTATTTTTCTCTCCTCCACTAAAGAAAGAAACCCATTAATCTCCCCTTTCTGATTTAGGTGGAGGGCTCCAATAGTCCAGCTACTCTTCTACAAAATTTGTACTTGTCCTTTGGTAAGGACTTGGTCATCGTATCTGACCTGTTATCATCAATATGGAATTTTTCAAGCTGCAATTGCTTGGATTCCAATATATCAAGTATCCAGTGATATGATAAACCAATATGTTTTGATCTCGAGTGAAAACTCGAATTCTTGCTCAAGTGGATTGCACTCTGACTATCACAATGCATAATGTATTTTTGTTGTTCATGTCCTAACTCATGCAAAAATCACTTCATCCATAACATTTCTTTGCAAGCTTCTGTAACTGCAATGAACTCTGCCTCTATGGTTGACAAAGCAACACTCTTTTTGTAGCTTTGATTGCCACAATATTGCTCCCCCTAAAAATGTAATCAAGTATCCAAAAGTAGATTTTCTATAATCAATATCTCTAGCCATATCTGCATTTTTGCATTCTATCAGTTTAGGTCTTTTGTTCCCAAAGCATAAACTCATTTTGGAAGTTCCTCTGAGATATCTTAAAATTCACTTTATAGCATTCCAATGTTCTTTTCCTAGTTTAGCCAAAAATCTACTAACAACACCAACTACGTGTGTTATGTCTAGTCGTGTACACACCATTACATACATTAAGCTTCCAATAGCTAAGGCATATGGCACCTTGCACATTTCCTCCTTTTCATTTCCACATGTAGGAGCATGAATTGACTAACAAGTGGAGTAACAATTGGCTTTGCTTTCTCCATGTGAAACCGCTCTAATACCTTCTCGATATATTTTTCTTGTGATAACCACAACTTTCTTTCCTTTCAATCATGAGAGATGGTCACACCAAGAATTTGCTTCGTAGGTCCCAAGTCTTTCATAGAAAAAGAATTTTTCATTCTTCCTTTAACTTGCTGATCTTGTCACTGTTTTGTCCTACAATCAACATATCATCATAAAAAAGTAGTATAATAAACTCACCATCAAGAAATCTCTTGACAAAGGCACAATGATCAGAAGTAATCCTTTGATATCCATGCTCAATCATGAAAGAGTCAAACTTCTTGTACCATTGACGCGGTGCCTGCTTAAGTCCATATAGACTTTTCTTCAACTGACATACTAGATCTTCTTTGCCTTTGACTTTAAATCTCTCTGGCTGCTCCATGTAAATTTCTTCTTCTAGATCACCATGAAAAAATGTAGTTTTCACATCTAGTTGTTCTACATCTAGATTCAAACTTGCGGCCAAATCGAGCACCATTCAGATAAATGACATCTTCACCACAAGTGAGAATATCTCCTCGAAGTCAATACCTTTCTTTTGACTAAAGTCTTACATGACTAATCTTGCCTTGTATCTGGGTCATGAGTTATTCTCATCAGTCTTTAGATTATACACCCATTTGTTTTTTAGTGCTTTTTTACCTTTTGGTAACTCTACCAACTCATAAGTCTGGTTCTCATGCAAGGATTGCATTTTTTCTTGCATGGCTTTCAACTACTCCTCCTTATGCTCATCCATCATAGCTTCTTCATAAGACTTTGGTTCTCCTCTAGCAGTGAGTAGCACATATTCTGTTGCAGGATATTTGGTTTGTGGTTTAGGTATCCTGATTGACCTTCTTAACTGAGGCTCTTGAATATCTTGTTCTTCATCCTCATAATCTACAGCCATATCATCAGTGGTACCATCACTTCTATTACTGTCCACTACTTCTTCAGTTGGATCATTACCAATTTGAGGTTCATTTTCTACATCTCCAATATCTTTTATTACGTGTCCCCTACAAAGCTCTGGAAGAGGAACTGGATCCAAGTTGATTGGATGTTCACTAAAACTAATAGGCTTTACACCCTTATGAATATCTTCAATATTCTGGTCTTCAAAGAAAATAACATCTCTGCTTCTAATAATCTTTTTCTTGATAGGATCCCATAGCCTGTAGCCGAATTCTTCATTTCCATATCCCATGAAGATGCATTCCTTTGACTTGGAGTCGAGTTTGATCCCTCATTTTTAGAAATATGAACAAATGTTGTACAACCGAACACCTTTAAATGGTTGTAGGATACATCTTTACCTGTCTAAAACTTGTGCGGATCATCACCATTCAATGGAGCTGAAGGGGGTAAGTTAATCAAATCAACTGCAATCATTAAAGCTTCACCCCAAAAATTTTTAGGTAATTTGGCATGAGATAACATTGTTCTCACTTTTTCAATGATCGTTCTATTCATCTTTTCAGCCACTCTGTTGTGCTGAAGAGTCTTCAGAACAAATTGTTCTTGTTGGATTCCATTACTCATGTAGTAATGTTTGAATTCTCCCATGTATTCTCCTTCATTATCAATGGGAATACACTTTAACTTTCTACCAATTTCTCGCTCAACACCAGCATGAAACTGTTTGAATACTACAAATACCTAGTCTTTTGTTTTAAGAGTGTAACATCCCTACTTTCATGAACAGAACAACGGTGCCTCCATAAATTTTTGTTAATTTTAGTGATGCCCAGCATTTTTAGAAATTATATTTTGACCCCAAAGACTTATTCCCACAATAACTCTAGAACTTTTTATGAAATGACCTTTATGTCCCCACATCTAGAATTAGCATAATAGGATTTTAAACAGAGCAGAATCATATGATAAAACCATAGAAGTTTAGATCTCTGCCGATTGGGCCATGGAGGCAGTCTGGTGTGAAATGACGTGGGGTGTCCCTGGACTTGCTCAAAATTACGAAAATACCATTAGCTATGGAAAATAGAAAATAGAAATGTTCTAAATTTGTAAAAACGATTATTTCACGTTAACAATCAATTTATTCGATCTTATTGACTAAGTAAGGTTAATTAGGAGTTAATTATATATTAATTAGAGGAATTAGGCTTAGGAGCAATTAGAATAGAGATATAGAACTTCTCTCTGAGTCATTTAGTAAAGTTTTGCTGATTTAAAGAAAATCGGTGAAGATTCGGTATTTTAAACCGCCAGAACTGAACCGGTAGAATTTTCTACTGGAAACCCTCACTTAATTGGTTAAAATTCAGCCACCCTTACCACATATGAGTGGCACCAAGTGTTGCTCAAGATAGTGGAGAAACTTGACCTCACCTCCACCGGATTTTTATCGTTTTTCGCCTAGTTGTTCGATTTTCATCAAATAATTAGGGTTTGATTAAGCATTCACTTAAAGCCAATTAAGTGTGATTTAGAACGACTAGACTTGATGAAATTAGATTAGAATCATAGGAAATCTCATAGGATTTTTCTAAAAATCGGTTTACCGATTTAAAGGAAATCGGCAAGATTTCGGTATTTTAAACTATCGAAATCGGACCAATAAAAATTATACTGTGAAAACCCTAGGATAGATGGCCAAGATTTAGCCAAAATATCCCTACAAGTGGCGCCTCCATCAGCCATAAAATAGGGAAGCCAAGCCAAGTTTGAATGAGGGTTGAAATCGACCAATCATGAGCCAATTTCCTTCATAAATTTTCATTTTTTTTCTTCCTTCTCCCTTTAAATTTTCGGCCTTCCCACAACCATCCTCATTTCCCCACTTTCCTCCATCTTCTTTCACTTCCTCTCATCCCCAAGCTCAAGTTCCAACCATCAACTTCACTCCAAGATCAAGTTCCATCAAGATTTCACACCACCAAGGTAGGAATCCTACTTCTCTTCCTATTTTTCTTGGTTTGGAGTTGTGTGTAGGTCTTGTATACTTTGTAATACTAATGTTATGTGAAGTGACGATGATGAATTACAGTTGATTATGCATGAATATTATGATTAGAATTAGAATTAGCATGAAAGAACTTGAAGGAAGGAGAAAAATCAAGAAGCTAGTAGGGTTTTTTCTCGGCAGTCCATACGGCGGAGTGTACAGCTCCGTCCACAGCTGTTCAAACCCCATGAATCTATTTTTATATGAAACTAGACATTCAGGGCTTTCCACACATGTATAATATAAGGCCATTAGATTAGTAATGAGGAAGTTATGAATTTTTGAAGTTTGATCTAGAAATCAGGACTTTCATCCGAGCTGTATGAGTTGAGAAGGGTGTAACTCACACTATACAACTCCAAATTAAGTGAAACCAACTTTGTTAGAAAGCTAACACATAGGAGAATATCTCATAAAATTTTCCCCATTAGATACGATCCCGTTTGTTCCTGGTGAGTCGAGAAATTTGCCCTATGTCCAATCCTGGCTAGAACAGGGTAGTCCAGTAAGGTCAAGTTTCAGAGCTTATATCTCGAATTATACTTATTCAAATGATATGAAACTTACTTCATCTGAAAGTTTGTTCTATTAGCTTTACATGGATATAAATTTCGCATGATTTCACATAGATTTCTATTTTTAGTGAATTTTCCCTTACAAGAGTGCAATTCTGGCTAGAAGTAGGACAAGTCTGGGATAAGACACAAACTATTTGAGTTAATATCGGAAGTCGGGATTTAACAAACAGAGAGCTAGGTCAGAACACTTAGAGTTGAACTCTAAACGTAGCAAATAAGGGTCTAGATCAGGAATACTTAAGGTTGAAGTCGGGACTCAGTAAAACAGAAGGCTAGGTCGGGAATATTTAAGGTTGAACTCGGAACTTAGTAGAAAGAGCTAGATCGGGTATGTTTGATATTGAACTCGGACTTAGTGAATAGGAATTCATATAGGATATGATTAAGGCTAAACTCGGAACTTAGTAGAGAGAGCTAAATCGGGTATATTTGATGTTGAACTCAGGACTGAGCATATAGGAAACTAGTTGGGCATAGTTAATGTCGTAACTCGGAAATAAAGGAGGACGGGGTATGGTTAATGTCGGAAGGCAAGAAGTAGGAAAACATACATAAGTCTTGGAAGACCATATTAAAGTCGGAAATCGGAATCGAGATATTAACCCTACATGCATGATCCCGGAAGTCGGGTACCAAGAACTGAACACTATAAGCGTAATCCCGGAAGTCAGGAACTAAGGCATGAACATTATAAGTGTAATCCTGGAAGTCGGGAATCAAGACATGGACATTATAAGCGTAATTCCGAAAGTTGGGAATCAAGACCTAGACTTATAACTCCGGAAGTTGAAGCTGATATTACATCGGAACTCGGAATTCGGTTATGAACTCGAACTCGGGAACCTTAAGAGAAATTAAAAGCTTGCAAGATCGATTGACACTTAAGATTCTAAATCTTACACTTATTGATATTGTTAGATTCTTGGTATGAATATGAAGTTTTGTATTGAGTTTGCTGTTAGATTAAAAATTTCCTGGTAGTTTGGCACTATTTATGGGGAAGTGGACTCAATCCATTATGCTGCCAAAATTCTGGCAGAAATACGTGAATTATATGACTGATATGAACATTTATATGTCATGCTCATAAGATTCATATATACAAGAATGATATGAAGTATATGAATGAAAGCATGTAGCATATGTATGTATAATCATGTTTAAAGGAGAATAAGATTGATGATAACTTGTAAGAAAGACATACTAAGCTACCACTGAAGTATGGCAATAGACCCAGCTAGCGTGGGCCAGAGCGATACTGTATAAGACTTGGGCCAGCCCTCTACCAGATTTTAAGGGAAGTAGACCTGTGAAATGGTCGGGAAAAGCAAACCCGTCACTCATGTATAGGGACGAGCTCGGACCTGAAAAGCAGGCTATTACCCAGGGGTGAGAGAGGCTATTCACCTCCGGGGGACCAAGTACAGAAGAGTAAGATCAAGTTACAAATTAAAGAAAGAGATAAATTAAGTCAAGTGCACTTGCATACAGTCAAGTATAAACACCTTTATGTGTATCTTTAGTTATCTCATTAAGACATAATATTATTATGATTTTTGTTGAAGCATATTGTAATATTTGCAAATTCTATGTCTGTCATATAATATGACAAGTGATTGTTAAAATATAACCCACTTCGAGAAAGGGGTTTTCAACTTAATATTGAACCACTACTTGCATATATGTACTCACATTTTCATAAGAAATCGAAGTGGCTGGAATGTTTACGATGGCACTGTATGAGTAATAGTTCGAGTTTACCTACTAAGAACTTTAGGTTCTTACTGCCTGCTTGTATGTTTTTCTTTTCCGTAAACATTCCAGCACCCAAGTTGGAAACCAAGTGTGAAGCGAAATACAGAGCCTTTCATTGAGCAAGAATCGAGCGTAAGCCAGACCAAAAGACTATCGAAGCTAGCTAACGACTAGTTGGAAGTAGACACTGTGTATTATATTAGTCACAATTTCTTTTAAAGTGTAATTATTTTATTTTCTATATATCAGAGACTATTAGTCAGTAATAAAGTGGGCAATTAAAGGGCCATGTATTATATTTTTCATATTCTAAAGATTTCTTAGCACAGTGACAACCTCTTTATATAACTGCATAACTCGAGCATGGCTTATATAATAGAGGGTGTTACAGAGGGCATACGCCAAAACCTTCCTGAAGTGGTCATCAATAAACGTAACAAAGTACCTTGCACCTCTATGTGTACTAGTGGTCATTGGACCACAAACATCAGAGTGCACAACATTTAAAACATCGAGTCTTCTATGTGGGGCCTTGTAGTCGGAGGAAGCTCTATGTTGGTTTTTAGCCAAGCAGTGTGTACATGTTTTAAAAGGCATATTTGTTCCTTTCAAACCTACCAATATATCTCATTTCGCTAGAATTTGAAGCCCCTTTTCACTCATATGTCCAAGTCGTTTATGCCATAATTCAACTGACGAGTCTTCTTGGAGGGCATTAACACACCCATTATTGACTTTAGCTTCTATCACATAAAGAGTGCTTACTTTCTTGCCTCGGGCTATCACTAGGGAACTTTGCGCTAACTTCCATTTCCTACCCCCAAACACACTAGTATAGCCTTCTTTGTCTAACAATCCTGTGGATATTAGATTGAGACACATGTCAGGAGCATGTCTCATATCTTTCAATGTTAGGTGACAACCAGTGTTTGTTTCTAGGGAAACATCTCCTCTACCCACAATTTTGGATCTATTATCATTCCTCATCCTCACATAACCAAAATCACCACTTGTGTGGGTGGTAAAGAAATATCTTCGTGAGGTTACATGAAACGATGCACCAGAGTCCACGACCCAACATGTATCTTGTCATGTCAAATTAACATGACCAGCATCACAAACAAAGATTACCTCATCTCCATGAAAAATGGTAGCAACTACGTTGCTTGCATCACCATTCTCTTGTTGCTCTCTTTTGAGCTTCTAGCATTCTCTCTTTATGTGGCCTTTCTCACAATAGTAGTAGCATTCTACGTCTCTTCTTGTCCTCGACCTCCCTCTAAATTTATCTCTTGACCTACCTCTTGACTTATCTCTAGTGTGGAATTTCTTATTGTTTCTTCTTCCATGATATTCTGTGACAAGTGCCTCAAACTTTGTTTGCATCCCTTATTCCTTCCTTCTTGATTCTTCATTAAACATGCTATCTTTTACTAAGTTCAATGTTAGAACACCTTGTGGTGCTGAATTACTCAATGAAACCACAAGTGTGTCCCAATTGTCTAGCAAGGAGCTGAGAAGTAGTAATGCTTGCAATTTGTCATTAAGTACCATCTTCACATTGGTGAGTTGATTGACTAATCCTTGAAAATCACTCAAGTGTTCAGCAACACTTCGAGTAGCCTTATACTTGAGGTTCGCTAATCATTGAATCGTAGAGGCTTTATTCTGGGCTATCTTTCTCTTATACATGGACTCTAGTTTCGTCCATAACGTGTACGCAAATGTTTCTTACACTACATGATGAAAGACACTCTGCTCTATCCATTGTCAGATTTTTTCAATAATTTTCGTATTCATCAAAGTCCAATCAGGATCAAACTTGGCTTCAGGTTTTTTCCCTTCATTTTGTAGAGATTGGTTCAAATCTTTGCAGTAAAGGATATCCTCCATTCTGGGCTTCCAAATGGAGTAGTTTGAATAGGTTAACTTAATCATCATTGCCGATGCCGTAAGGTTGACTCTTCCATTGTGAATGACACAAATTAAACTGTGTAATGAGCTGAAGCTCTGGTACCACTTGTTGGGAAATATGACAAATAAAACTGCCTAATAGAAGGCTAATAAATAATTTATTATTTCTAGATTTGACTTTTCCCACACTTTGTGTAATCAAAATGAGACAATAAAGATTATCTTCCACTATGAAAAATAATGGGAATACAATAATAATAATTTCACCAAATGTGGTGGCTAAACATTCTTGATTTTTCTCTCAAAAGGATTTTCTCTCTCACACAAAAGTGAGGTTTTATTTTTTTTCAAAACTTTAGGTTTTAGTTTTCTATGGATGTCTGAAATGAATGTAGGCAATTGGATTTTATAGCCAACATTGCTAGCTAATTAGTGGCCTTAAATGAAGGAGAGTTTTTCTCCTTTTCTTTACCATTTATTTCCTTCAAACTCTCCCATATTTTGTTTTTTTTATTTACTATTTATTTCCTTGTTTTTCTCTCCTCTACTAAAGAAGGAAACCATCACATGGAGCCTGCCGAGATTGCAATCAACATGTTGGAGCTCAAGCGATCCACCAATCTCGCTAATGATCATAAACATAGTTAACAAATTATGGACAACTCATTTGGGCCAACAAAATGGATAATGATTTACACCAATCTAAACTAAAGGAGAAAAGAATGTATCAAGCTTCTCAGCGAGGATTGATATTGCACTGGATGTGTAGCTTTTAGCTTTGTGTAATTCGACTTTGAATTGCTATAGATGAAACTTTGATATCAATATAATTTTAGAAAAAAGGGGAAAAGAAAATGGTCTTGTCTTAAGTTCATTGCGGCTTATTTTAGATGCAGCTCCAACTTGGGTAAGAGCAACCAACAAGTAATATAGGGCAGTGCTGCGTGGAGGATGAGCACTGCGAAGGGATAAGAGATTGGGTTTCTTGGAGGGACTAAAATTGAATTTAAAAAATTTTATTTTCTTATGCAATTTTAAACAGTAGGAAACAGGGTCAAATTTGTTATTTTTGGGGCTGTTCCATCATAGTCCCATAACAACTTATATCATATAGCTCCCAAATTGATCAAAGTTGAAAAACAACCGATCAACATTCGAGGACTAAGGAACTGTTGGTTTATGGAAGGGAAGAACGGAGTTTTGGTTCGTTGGTAGGCAAAAGAAGAAGAAGAAAATGACAAGAGTTGTAGAAGTAATATTGCAACAATAAATAATAGTAAGAAGTAATATAAAAATAAAATAAAATAAAATAACTTGGAAGAGTAAATAAAATATATTGTAATAATAAATAATAATGAGTCATAATATAAAAGAATATTAAATAAAAGTATTATGATAAATATTAATGAGTAACTTTAATATAAAAAAATAATAAAAAAAATACTTGCAATAAGTAAACATAACCGTGATTTTGTTTTGAAAATATTTTGTTATTTATCTTTAAGCACTGTTTACAAATTAAACTTTTTATCAATCTCAAATATCTCCTTCTTTTTCCTCTTCCCTTTCTCTTTCTTGTCTCTTCACCCTTTTCTTTCTTTCTCCCTCTTTTTTTTCTTTCTTTCCTTCTTGACGGTGAATCCCCCTCTCGCTCTCTTTCTGTTACTTTTCAGTATACTTACCATGAACCAACCCCCCTATTCTAAACTTATCTTTTCTTTTTTCATTGAATTAATAGATGTTACTTTTAGTCATACACAGTTAATGCAACAAGTGAATTTTTCTTCAAAGACTTGAGCGTAAGTCCTGAAGCTTCCCCCTAGTTACAGTACCATAATTATACTGTATCTATTATTACTATAGTACCATTATTATAGTGAAGTTTCCCATTTTTTTTCCTAAACGTCTCTTCCATTTTTGCAAATTGTCAAACACAGGTATGTTTTTTCTACATTATTCGTGATTACTCTTCATTTATTACTATGTTTGTTTTTCCACAAAGACTTATACGGCCAAGTCTTGCCATCGTTGAAGTGAAATTCATTTTTCTTTTAATTTTATATTATTATTGTTATTGTTATTATTTCTATTATTATTCTATCACTTTATATATATATTTTGTAGTTATTATTACTAATTATAGTCTTACTTTAAGAAGTTAATGTCTATAATTTAATTATTTGATCAATCAATTGTTATTATAAAATCAACCTAAACAAATCAAATCAAATAAATTAAGTCACTTTACATAAAATACTTTATGACAAAAGGGGATGTTACAACTTGCAATCTCTATAAATAAAATTAGAGTTTGTTTGCTTTCAGTTTTAATTTTTTGATTTCATTTTTTTAGTTTTAATTACAAAAGTACTACCTTATTTTAATTATATTTCTTATTTTTAGAATTTTGTGAAAGAAACAATAAAAAATATAAAATGATTGTTATTTTTTATTTTTTATTTTTATTATTTTCTTCACAAACTCTTAAAAATAAAAAATAGATAAAAAACAGTAATATTTTTATAATTAAAATAAAAAATAAAAAATAAAAACAAAAAATAAACCGACCCTTAGGCACTCTAGGGGGAGGAAAAAGAAAGATATATATATTTTTTTAACGGTGTCAGCCCAGCTTCATCTTCAACTGAATCAACGGGGGTTTTGTAGTTATATATATATATATATATATATATATATATATATATGATGCATTACATGAGAGAAGTATTTTATTATAAAAATAAGAGAAGTAAATTTGGATTATATAATTATATATAGATGGTTAAAATTTAAAATTATTTAAAATTTATATAATCATTTAAAAAAATTATGTGATTTTATATTTTAATTTTGACTATTTATATAACATATAATGATTAAAATTTATTTTTTTCACTCTAATAATAAATCACTCCTTTTCTATAATATATATATATATATATATATATATATATATATATATATATATATATATATATATATATTAGTGATGTTATTTTTAGAAGAAGATAACAAAAAATGGTCAAAATGTCACATAGATTTCGTTATGGATAACCAATTGTATCCATTAAGTTTTAACTTATGTCTATTCTCGAAACACGAGAAAGTCAGGTTGGCTCTAAGATTGCTAGAATTAGGTTTTCATTTTTTGGCTTTTGTTTTTCTTCGGTACAGTATATCAAAGAATGCCGACTTACGCAAGTTGATTGTCAACCTCGCTCGCACCGTCGGCGGAAAAGTACAACCGGTGATGAGTGCATTATTTGAAATGATTATAGAAAGTTGGCGGGGAAGATACAAAATACAATTAGCATAATGTAATTGATGTTCTCTTTGTATATATGCTAGTTTGTGATCTAAATCTCCATTACCCCTATATGTATATAGACGCCAAGATGAAGTTACATCAATATAAATTAAAATAATTCTTATATTACTAAATAATTTTTTATTATTGAATTTTTTTTTGTAAAATTTACCATTAGATTAAAATTTTATTGCTTATAAATGAATATTAAATTTATGAAATTTTACATTAACTCAAAATTGCTTGACAAATTCAGCATAATATATATTTTTAAAATATATAACAACAAAAATTATTTGATCATATATATATATATATATATGATTTTCAAGCCTTATACTGATATAATTTAATCATGAGCCTATCAAGTGAAAGTGTAGTTTAATATAAAAGTGAGAGATTATGATCCTTCAAAATGAGAATTCTTGTAAACTGAAAAAATAAAAAATTTTCCACCTTTAAATTATTTGATAGGATCCACACTAAATATAAGTTATTAATCTAATAATAAATAATCTCTCAATTCTTCATTTTATAATTAGAGAATCCTAATCCAGAAGAGAGATAAACAAATTCTATATATTAATTGCATATGACATAAATAGCCAATATTCAAACTTAAAGTCATGAATTATTTTGAATAATTATATTATTTTTAAATACCTATTTTTAAATGCTTGCATGAGATTAGTGTTCATTTCTTTCACTCTCATAATTAGTCACTTTACTTAATACCTTCGTGTGAAGGCTATATATATTGGATCATTTATTTAAATTTAATTTAATTTAATAGTGGATATTTGATGGTTCCCCTTGGCATAGGCAGCACTCCAAATTCGGTAATCTTTTATATCTCCTTTTAGTGTAGCGCAGTCAAAGCCTTTGATAATGAGATCTTTGGCCTGATGTGCACGCGGAGTTCTTAATTGAAACGAGGAAAGTTGCTGTGGAGGCCGATTTAGTTAAATGAAGCCTGTTACTTTATAGAATGTTTGATATAATATTATAAAAAATTTGCTCTGTTCTTTTCTCTCTTTTTTTTTTTTTTTCCCGGTCACTCGTACACCCAATTCATGCACATAATTACTAGGGTCTCTGCCTTGGGGGATTGAATACGGAAACCCTGATATGCACTTTTACAAGGCCAATAACTTAACCGCTGACCAACGCCTTGCGTGAAAAAAAAATAAAAAATTTGCTCTGCTCATGAGCTTCCTGCTTCCCTTAAGGATATGGCGAGATGCCATGGGCCAAAACGCCTGGAAAACTTTTATTTGCTTTTAATAGTTATTAGCAGTCACAGTAGCAAGTTAATTTGAATTCGGTTTAATTTTTTAGAGAATATTTTTTGAAAGAAGATTTTTAAAAGAATAATTTTTATTTAGTTTAAATATATCAAAAAATTTTTTGAAAGAATAAATTTTGTTTAAATAAAAAAAAATAAAATTATTTTTGATTATTAATATAAAAATAATAATAAAATTCTTTTTTAAAAAATTTTTTTTTAAAATAAAAGATAACTTAAAAAATATTTTTTCCAAAAAATTTTATAAAAAAAGATCTTTTCAAAAAAAAATTAAACTAAATATTATTATTTATTATACAAAATTATTCTCCTACACCTAAAAATTCTTCTGAAAATTCAAATTCCAAACCAAACGGGCGCTTAAACTTGTCCGAAAAGGAGTTTCTAATAAAGCTGTTTCCATGACAGGAACGTATCATTCGAATTAATCAACGCAGTGTCAGTGCCGTCGGGGCTTCAGCTTAGTAGGCTTCTATTTTTAGTCTAGCCTCATAAGTACATAGGCTTCTCTGGTTTCTTTCACAATCCATAAGATTTGATGTTGCGCAGACGAAAACATATAGGCCAGAACAAAAATTAACTCAGTTATGCAATCTGTGGCCACCTGTCCATATTTCTAGTTACAATTGCGGCGTTTGATACATGTATATTATCCTGAAAGGAACTGCAAAAAGAGAATTAATTAACATCAAACAGAAAGATTGAACTAATTACAGTACTACCTATGCAAAGACTAACTATGTTGGATATGAAATCACTCTTAAAACTTTTGGGAGAGTTATGTCATGAGATTATATCAAAGCTTCAATAATAAGAGGTCAAGAATTTGATTTTTATAAATCATATTAATTTCTTTAAATAAAAAGTTAAATTTCATCATAAAAGAAGATAACTTTTTGTAGTATCCACATTTCAAGCTTGAGACTTCTATGTATCGAAATATGTTAAATATAAAATTATTTATGTGATTTTACTTAATAGTTTAAATTTCTCCAAGTGTTGATTCATGAAAAATTAAATAGGAACGATCTTGTATTCATATTGTTAGAAAGGATCATTGAAGATTTTTAAATTCTATTTTATTATTATCACAAGCTAAATTAGGCCCCTCTCTCTCTCATATAATAGATAGTTAAATGGTAACTATCTATTATATATATAAAAAGTGAATATAACAAGTTAGAATTGATATGAAATTTTATAAATATGGTTTATAATATATAAACTTTTAATCAAAAAATAGGTTTTGTCAAAATTTTTAATTTCAATAAAAACTTATTTGATAGTGTAAGTTTTTTGTTTAATTATCACCGGTTAGTATACATATATTCATATACATATAAATGTCTCATTCTAGGTATCTTTTCTCTTCTAATTATGAATTTATATTTTTTTATGGGTCTCTTTAGCTTTATTATAAATATGTCTAAATATAAGTTATTAAATTTATATCTATCTAAGATTTTTTTTTTTTTGAAGAGCTATGTACAAACAACACTATAACTCTTTCAAGTTTTACTCTGCCAGCTAAACCTCATGTTCACTCATGGTCGTTGCTTCACACCAATTCTTACAACAACTTATCACTTGCCTCGGTCCTCCGAAACACCAAGCGGAGCACTATATAAGCCCACCATTCACTGCAAATAAACTCACCATCTTCACAAACTCTTAAGCTCTAGTACCTAACGAGCACTATCATACAAAAGCAAACACTAGCTACTACAAGAGTTTGAGATGGCTCCCAACAAAACTTGTTCCTCCTCCCTTGCTCTTTTCCTCACACTCAACCTCCTCTTCTTCGCACTTGTCTCTGGATCTGGGTGTAAATGCCCAACCCCAACCCCAACCCCAACCCCAACCCCCGCCCCAACCCATGCGCCAACCCCAACCCCCGCCCTAACCCATGCGCCAACCCCAACCCCAACCCCGACCCCGACCCATGCGCCAACCCCAACCCCATCCCCAACCCCAACCCCAACCCATGCACCAACCCCAACCCCATCCCCAACCCCAACCCCTGCCCCAACCCCTGACCCTGACCCATGCGCCAACCCCAACCCCATCCCCAACCCCAACCCCAACCCATGCACCAACCCCAACCCCATCCCCAACCCCAACCCCGCCCCAACCCCGACCCCAACCCATGCGCCAACCCCAACCCCATCCCCAACCCCAACCCCGCCCCAACCCGACCCCTCCCCTCCCCAACCTCAACCCCAACCCCACCCCCTCCCCAACTCCAACCCCCCCACCTTCTGCAGGTGCATCTTGCCCACGTAACGCAATCCAATTTGGCGTATGCGCCAATCTGCTAAAGGGGTCGCTGAATGTGACTTTGGGTCAGCCACAAGTGAACCCTTGCTGCTCTCTTCTCCAAGGCCTTGTTGATCTTGAAGCCGCAGTGTGCCTCTGCACTGCACTCAGAGCAAACATTCTGGGCATCAACCTCAACCTTCCCTTCTCCCTTAGCTTGCTTCTCAATGGTTGCTCAAAGAAAGTCCCACCTGGCTTCCGATGTGCCTAAGCGCTTCGGGGGTACACGGCACATAATAATATCATCCTTTATATATATTATATATATACATATATATGCTTTGTGTTTGGTGTTATTGTGAGGTGTGACTTTACACCTTTTCAGTTCTGTTGATCAGTTGGTGATCCTTGTATGGCGTTGTACGTGCATGGATGATTAACTTCTTGTTATCCCTTTATATCAGTACTATTGGTTTTATCTGATTATTGTATCACAGTGAATAAGTTCCCCGTGCTTATATTGTAAGGGAACCAAAAATTTGATGTACCATAATGTTATTTATAAATGATTAATGAAAAATGATTATATATATATAATATCTCCAAATTCTTCGTAGTTTATTTCCGCTGTTGTATATGCGCAGACGTCCATCACTCCGGTGGGTTTCAGGGTGTATTTTATTTCTGTTTTCTTTATATCGAATTATTTTCAATCTTTTTTCATAATTTTTTCGTTTGTCCTTTATACTTCAAGACTATCCCGTAAAAGTTAGTAAAGAAAAAAGGTTAGCTATGCAATGCTTACATTAAAAATAACGAACTTTTTTTTTTAAAAAGAAAATTGATAATTGATAATTAGCTATATAAAGAGTTAACATAAATATCAGAATACACACACTTATTATCGAATTATGAAGAAGAAAAAAACGGACAGAAACCATTATTATAAAATAAAGTCAAAATGAGGCCAAAATCCTATGGGAATTAACAATTAACTTTTAAAAAAGTTTTAGATTTAAGTCTTATAAAACAAAAAAAATTAATATTAAGATAATTTTATTACTATAATAAGTCAACATAGCTTGAATCAGATTAATAGGATTCCAAAAGTTTTGGATATTGGTTTTGAAATTTTTTTTTTTTAATGTGTGCAAGAACTCACAAATTGCATGTGAATTTTTGGACTTTATACAAGTGTTAGAGATTGGCCAATTCTGAATTATAGCTACTTGCATATGATTTATGAGCAGGCCATTTGCTCAACCTAATAAAAGTATATATTGTCTCTTCTTGAAGACAATACTGGCTTTGCAGATTCAAAGCCAGCTTCCCTACCAATGGATCCCAGCCTTATACTAAATGCCATTGATGGTGAACCCTTACGCAGTATTGGTCAGTATTGAAAACTTATTATAGGGTTCCTATACATAACCATCTAATGGCATGATATTTGTTATGCAGTTAACAAATTGAGCCAGTTTATGTTAGCCCCTCAAATTCCATTTGGAAGTCGTTCATCACCTTCTTTGCAACTCAAGGCCACAACCAGGTAGGTTCTCTTATTTTCCTCCTCCTTTGATCTGTCCTTGAAGGCATATGCTGATGACAACTAGGGAAACTGCTTGGATACTATAGGCATTCTACCACTAGGCACTATATTTCTATAGAAGACTCTTTGTCTCATGAAACTCCAAGAAGTAGAACACAGTCTCACGACCATCGGAAGAAGCTAAGCATCGTGCTTTGGCAAGCCTCACTAGTGACGTTCTTTGGTTTTCCACTTTGTTTAAAGCTTGTGGTGTTGAAATGATCCTACAATGGTGTTCTGTGACAACAATGTAGCCATCGATCTCGCCTCCAATCCAAGCTTCCCTGAGAGATCCAAACACATAGGAATTGATTGCCACTTCACCTGCGATAGAGTACAGGAAGGCACACTTTGATTAGTTCATGTTAAACCTACTCCTTAGCTTGCAGATTCAAGAACATCCTCTACAAGTTGGGAATCATGAACATTTTAATTTTTTCTCCCAACTTAAGGGCATTGTTATTTGGATGCCAGCTTCGATGAGTGTTGAATTCACCAACAGAGTTGTAGGTTGTGATTATGCACACTAAATATAATTAATACAAAATTCAAGATTATTTCGCTTCTAGAACAAGAGCTAAGATCAAACAGCTCAAAACTGAATTAAAGCCTATTTATTAGAAAGGAAGGATCTGTTACTGATTACTTGTTGAATATCAAGAAGATAGTAGATTCTCTTTCTACAGTAGGAGCACTTGTAAGTGTTGAGAATCACATTGAGGTGATCTTGAATGGCCTGAATGAGGATTACAGTGCATTCATCATAGCAATTGTTTCAAGATCTGAGCCTTATTCTATTGAAGAGATTGAAGGTCAATTGATGGCATAAGAAGAGAAAATTGAAAGATCCAGGAAAATGGAGCTCAATTCGATGCAGACTCATCTAGCACCTGCCTCAGTTCAAGATCCAAGAACTGTTTGAAGAGGAAATGGTGGAAGAAGAAGAGGCAGAGGGCACCATTAGGGGTGGGCATGGTTTGGTTAACATGAAGAACCAAAACCAAACTTAACCAAACTTAACCAAACTGAATTTTAAATATAAAAAAAGAAAAAAAAATTGATACAAAGTGATTTGTTAGACTTAAACGAAATTAAAATCAGTTTAGAACTGGTTCAAAACCATTTAACCGATTTTGCTCTTTTAGAACCCAAACCGCAGACCACTTAAGGAGAAGCTCTTCTATTTGAAGTTCAATTTGTGTCACCTCCCTCGCCATCCACGTTGTCTTACTCTACATCGCTGCAAGAGAATGCCTATACCGATCTATTGCTGCTGCAGAAGAACCACTACACAGATCCACTGCCGCTACAGCTGCTAAGGACTGGTGTGGAGCCCTCAACAAGGTCGTCATTGCCGTCTTCATCCTCCGCACCACCGCTTGCTGTGATATACACATTGAAACAGCATGCCGAGATTGCAATCAACATGTCGGAGCTCATGCGATCCACAATCTCGCTAATGATCATAAATAGGTTAACAAATTATGGATGACTGATCTGGGCCAACAACATGGATAATGATTTACACCAATCTGTACTAAAGGAGAAAAGAATGTATCAAGCTACTCAGCGAGGATTGATATTGCACTGGATGTTTAGCTTTTACCTTTGTGTAATTCGGCTTTGAATTGCTATAGATGAAACTTTGATATCAATATAGTTTTAGAAAAAGGGGGAAAAGAAATTGGCCTTGTCTTAAGTTCGTTGCGGCTTATTTTAGATGCAGCTTCAACTTGGGTAAGAACGACCAACAAGTAACTATAGCGCAGTGCTGCGCGGAGGACGAGCGCGGCGAAGGGATGAGAGATTGGGTTTCTTGGAGGTATTAAAATTGAATTTAAAAAATTTTGTTTTCTTATGCAATTTTAAACGGTAGGAAACAGAGTCAAATTTGTTATTTTTGGAGATATTCCATCATAGTCCCCTAACAACTTATATTGTATAGCTCCCAAATTGATCAAAGTTGAAAAACAACCGATCAGCACTAGAGGACTAAGGAAGTGTTGGTTCATGGAAGGGAAGAACGGAGTTTTGGTTCGTTAGTCGGCAAAAATTAAAAAAAAAAAAAAAAGAAGAAGAAGAAGAAAATGACAACATTTGTAGAAGTAATAAGTGCGATTTATTGAGCAGGTTTACACAACCATAAATAAAACCTAATGATCAAAATACAAAAAATAAGATAAGAATATGTCCGTGGGCCGTTGGAACATCTACGCTTCAAGTCCTACTTGAAGTCTTAAGCATTGTAAAAATGTTGTACGTCAAGCATGCTATCGATGTTTTCAATTGTTCTGGGGTGGTGATGTGCGGGGTTGTTCATAATCTATGATAATAGTGTCCTCTTGTATGATGTCACCCACGTTTGGGATCACTGTTTCCTCGCCATGGTGCTGAGCAGGCACCAACATTGACCAGGCATGCCTCCTCTCCTACATCAGCATTTAATTTTTATCATTTTTCATTATTTATAAAGAATTGGCAGGTAAAAACATGTATCCCACGATCGTAATAGACCATTCCAAGAGTTAAACTTTCATTTTTGATATACTGTTAATGAAAATTTTTTACATTATAACTTAAATTATACACTACTATGTCATTGCATATGTGATTTTTTAGATTATTATAGTAAAAGTTAAATAGTTTAATTTAATAATATAATAATATATGATTCATAATTTTTGACAGTTATAATAAGACCAAACGATTTTTGTGACATGTCAGTATATAATTAGATGACTTTATAAAAATACTCTACAAAACAATGCATCAAGATACAATTAATTAAAATACATGTGGACCTCCATATTTAAAATTACCTTGTTTACCTTGTTTAAGACCAACCAATTTGATTTTACTAAATCATTACTATTATTAATAATAATATAGATATAGATTAGTCACTTTCAATTTTAAAGGATCTTATCCTATAATCCAAAAAGAAGAGAAAATAATTTGGCTGTACAACGTATATTGTTAGGCACCCATCTTAGACATATATGAAATGTGTGGTCAAACACACTTAAGAGTCTTCGTTTTAAATTTTTTTAATTTTATTTCTTCTCTACCCAATTCATGGGTGTCTAATGTGCTTAGAGTATGTACAAGAATCATTCCTCCAAAAAATTCCATCCAGATCAACATTATTTAGTATAAAGGGTTTCTTTATTATGATTATATATATATATATATATATATATATTATTGCAAGTGATGATGGCGAACCCGCTTGAAAAGATGTTGGAACCTTAGAACCTGCATATAGCAATCAGTTAATATTATTACCACATGAAAAACCATAGCAACTATAGTAAAATTTGTAATGAACTTGCATATGACTACAAGCACGACATATCCAGTGTTCCAACCACGTGCACAAGATGTAAAACAATATGATCCTCAAATAAGTAGATGAATATTTGATTTTATTGGCTAAGGTAAAGAAAGGCAAATGGCAGAAATATAGGAACACATTGGGTTTGTCTGAATTCATGAGGATGCTTACAAATAAATTAAAGCTAGTTTTATGCGTGCGTGTGTGCATGGGGTGCATTGGAGAAGAGGTTTGAGAAAATTACGTGAAGGTGCTCTAACTATCACTTCCTCAAAAGTTGACACAGTTAATGTATCTGATGATTTTAACTAGTCAAATTCCTGCACATGATAACTTTAGCCACGTTAAGAATAATTTCAAATGCTTCACAAGGCGAACAATGCATTATGTTCGTGGAATGAATAAAAGAAGCAAGTTGCTGTGAAAGCTTAAAGCACGTAAAAATCAATTGATTAGTATTTCGAATCTAACCTGGTCAAAATGATAATCTGCAGTGCCTTTCCCTGCAAGATTACGAGCACGAGAGGAGTATGCATGAGAAGAAAGACATAAGATGAGGGGAAAATTCTTACTTCCTCTATGAAGAAAATTTTTTCCATACTCCACTCCTCTTATCCACAATTAATTTTCTTCTCTCTCCCCTTTTCTCTCTCTTATACTTTTCAAAATTGACGATTAGGATTGTTCCTTTGAATAAATATCTCTAGGACCAGAAGCACATGGGCAAGAGAAGATATGATGAGACGAGCTTGCTGGCTTAAAGTTGAGCAAGACTAAGGGTTTTATATTGTTTGCTTATATACTTTCATTTAATTTTAATTGATTCAGATATGATTTTATATTTTATTATTTAATTTTAGTTGATTCAGATATGATTTTATTGATTTTTTTTTATAGTTTTCTATTGTTAATTTCTTCTTTTCATATTTTTTTTGATTTCTTACTTATTCTTTCATAATTAATTATGTATACTTTTTTATAGATTTTGATTAGAGGCTTAAAGAGAGGAATTAATCAAAGTCATGAAATAAACCCAAAAAAAAGAAGTGTTTAAGTGAATCAAAATCTTAATCAGCTAGGTAAATATATACTAATTTATAGCTTTAATTTACATGATCTTTATTTAATTTTAATTGATTTCGACATGATTTTTATTGATTTTTTTTTATATATTTTTCTTTCGTTTCCTCTTTTTCATATGTTTATTGATTTGTTACTTATCCTTACAAAATCTACTGTTTTTTTGGATAGTCTTAGAAGCTTGAAAAAAGGAATTGCAAACATGCAATCTCTTGGGCCTCAGCCCATAGTTCTCCAACTTGGGCCTCAGCCCATAATTCATCCCAAAAAAGAGGGAATTGACAAAGTCAAATTAACCTATGACCGAAAAAAAAAGGTCAAATTAACCAAAATATAATGAAGTGCTTAAGGAATCCAAATCTTAATCAGCCATTCATGCAATAAATACAATAAGATTCTATGTACTGCAAAATAAAAAAAGTTAGGGGGCCAAATCTTGTGAAAAATAAGGAAAGAATAACAAAGAGAAGCTCTCCGTACATTAGAGAAAACGCAATGCACAAAAAAGCAAATTAAATAGACTCTACAATGTGGTAAATTCAGAGACTTTAGTACAAGATTGAAGGAACAAGCAAACAAGCTGTGTACTCTATGAAGATTCAACATGGCAGATTTATTATCTTCTATTTTGAATCCTATTTATTAACCGAGGGATGAAATATTATTATTATTATTCTTATTATTTTACTTTTTAATGAAATCTAATAGTAAAAAATTAACGAGTTAAACCAAAGAAAATCTAAAACTATGTCTTAAGGGAGTAATGACTATTATTATAAAACTTAATAAATTAGAGTTAGTGTATTATTTTGGGAGCAATATTGCTTTAAGTCTAGCACATTCTTTTAGATTTAAGAGAGTGACTAACTTACAATAAGATAAATCACATTTAAAAGCAACATTAACCTAGCTAAGAGAGAATGTATGAGATTGCAAATAATTTTAATACCATGGCATGTGTTATATTGTATAACTTATGCAGAGAATGTGTCCCTTCTTTTTTTGGTCCGAAGAATGTGTCTTTTTATTAGTATATAAGAGATGCGTTATTGTATAACTTATGCAGAGAATGTGTTTGACAAATATAACACATTATCCACATAAAGCCTGCACCCTTAAACCGATTTGACCATTTGGTCTAATCAGTTGAATCTGAACCAAAGTGTCACCGGCTTATTTGCTGTCCAATTCGGCTTTAACAAACATTGCTTATTACTCACTCAGTTCCTTGCCTCTTTCCATTAATCATACCCAGCTTAAAGGAGAAAAGTGGCTGCCAAGAGGACTACGTATTTTCCCTTATTGAACGTTGAAACAGTGAAACACTCCAAAGTATCAATTTACAATTAACATGAAAATCCCTGATATGCACGATGCAAGACTGAAAACGAGGTAACATTTTAACATGAAACAGGTTCTTAGAATCTATATACATCTGTACATAACATTGAGAGCAATGTTCTTTGATATGAGTACCATCACGAACTTTTATGAGACAAGCCAATGACATAGCCAATTGGATCATATTAGTGTAAATCCATAAAATGCTAGTGGGAAGTCAGATCCCCAAAGGTGTTCTCCCCACTGTAAGTAACGTAAAGAAACCCATCTTCATCCTTCTTCTCATCATATATGGCAGACATAATTGCTCCTGAAAATAATGGAAAAAAACCAGAGAAGTGATATGCTAATGTTATTCTATATTATTAGGCTAAAGCATCATCTCGAGAAAAAGTGAAGGAGAATATAATTTGCTGAAGCTTACCTGTAGGTGGAAGGATATTGTCCACAAATATAAAGATTGCCTTTTCTGCACTTAATTTGATCCTTTTTCGGATAACATACACAAACTGTCCAACTGTCAGATCGGCAGGGACAAGGTACCTACAACAGTTTATTCATTCAATTTGATACCTTAAGACAGAGAACATATGGTTGCCAAGTTACACCACAGTAAATTTATACGTCAAATGGCAGAAAGCCAATTGACAATGGCAATATTACAACAAATAATATCTTTTCCACCATTAAAACTAGATTATAATCTGACAGAAGCAAATACAGATCCATCACCAGCAAGCTATACAAGAACCAACACTCATATAACATCAACTACTTTCAGAAATAAACAACCAACTATATTTTGTTGATTGAAATCAAAATTCAGGTCCTCTTACAAAATAGAAGCCGCAATTATAGCTTTAATTACTCATAATATAATGAATTGTTAGTCATTCATTTAAACTCAGTATGCAACTCTGAACAATTCAGGAAATTGTCAAATATGTCGTTATGAAAAAAATTATTTCAATCAATCCAGCTATTGAATTATAAGTACCAATCATGTCTAAATTGCATGCCAAATATATTGTATGTTAATTTTATAACAATGGATGGAGAATGAAACAGTTTTAATTTTATGTTAATCTTTGTCAGCAATACTTTCATGTTACAAACTTCCACTCCGATGTGGATTTTGTGAAAAAATCATTCATTGCTTCTAAATCTACAAGCTTCTTACAATCCCAGCCATTTATGGAAAAACTCCTGATGATCCAGAAATACTGCTATAAGAAATCCATGTTTTTCCACCTTCCTATTACTTTTGAAGAAACAAACATATGAGCAGAAACAATTGGTGTGACATTTCCAAATTATATGAAATGTGTTGACAAAATCTTACTTTTTCTTGTCAATACTTGGGATATCACTTCTTTCTGCCTTCTCCACAATCACCTTCAGGCATATCCAGAGAAAATTTAGCACAACAACTGGAGATGCATCACCAATGTACATTTTCAGGTATCAAAGGTGCAGCAAACAGCAAGTAGAAGCATAAGTTAACATAAATTGCTCTTGACTGATAAAATATTATATGTGTTTCTGCCTGGAAACTTAATATTGTTATATCTCTAAAGCTGGACTGGATATTACTATCTCATTAAATTGACATCTAATGACCTGAATGATATAACCATAATAGTAAAGTCCAAGTAAAATACAATAAAACTCTTCAGGCTCCTTAGTATTGTATAATGACAACTAAGAAGAACAAGTTCAAAGCAGCAAATAAAATATCTTGAGGGCATGAGGTACTTCCAGTACTGAATCCAACCTTTGGTGGAAGTCCACAAATGCACAGGAACATATGTAAAAATCATTTCAACTTTCTTCCTTGAATTTAATTGAATTGATTCTATAATTCAATGGATTCTGTAATCAGTCATTTAACCTCCAATAAAGGATTTCCCCAGAAAGATAAATTTATACTTGGAGTGACCAAAGTTAGTAAAAAAACATATAAAAAGATAAATGCAAAACAATCTAGAATGAAATATAACTTCGAACAAAGTATTTCCCCATGGTGAATAACGCTAAATCCTAAAAATCAAATGTGTAGGTATCTGATATGCAGTCACCACTATTAACCAAACTTCTCTTCCTGGAAGGTTGTTAAAGAAGCATCACAGAACACACATCCTGTAACATTCTTACACAAAGGTCAGGTGCTAGTCAGCTATATATGATGCCAAATCATGACATAAAAGAGGCAACAGATAAAAGACATAATTCAAACGGCACAATACAATGAATACATATATCAACCCAAAAAAAAAAAAAACAAAACAAAACAAAAGTCATCGAAATTAAAAAGCACTGGTCCTCATCCGGCAAAACAGATAAAAGAACAACTCTATTTCAGCCACAAATACATGATTCACCATATAGATAGCATCAGTAACAGTTAGTTGCAGAGGAAAAATCACTACTAGTTCTCACCGGGATACGGTCTGGGTATTTTTCCCTAATCCTAGCAGCCTCAGCTCTTCTCTTCTCTGAAGACAATAATGAATCAGTTATTTGTGTATTGCTTAGCTTCCAAAGCCACAATCAAAGAAAGTATGTATCACCAAACAAACAAAAAATAAAAGAAACCAGTAGTACATACCAAGATCATGCTCTTGTTTGAAGTAACTCTTTGCCATTCTTCCTGAAATTAGCATTAAACAAAAGTCAATTAAAGAAATACGCATTTTCTAACAAAAGGACAAGTAATTCGTCAATCCCTCAAAATCAATAGCACTTTGTTTTAGTTTTAGAATAAATAAAGAAAAGGGCATCGTTGAAATTAATAAACACCCAAAATCAACAAACACAAACCCAGCAATAATCACAAACAAGAAGAAGATGGACCTACACCAGAACATTAATTAAACAGCCCCGAATTTCAGATCCTTTTTTTTATTTTTTTATGGAATTACCGATCAAGTTTGCAAACAAAAGCAAGGGAATTAAGGAAAAGAGAGAAAACCTCTAATTGAGATATGTTTTGCAGATAAACATCAGGATTATGTGGTGTATAAAAAGCGGTGGTGACGGTCTAGTTACCGAAACACAAAGCCTCAAGTTTTGACAAATTTAAGAAAATGGTTGTTGAGGAAAATAAACCTCGGGAAGAAGAAAATCAACGCTCGTCTGATTGATGATCACAACTCACGGGAAACCCCTGTCTGTTTGCTTTAGGGAAAGTGAAATACTGCTTCTTTGCTTACTTTTGCAACTATTTATATCATTTATTATTTATTTATAAGAATTTAATTCTGCTGCGTAAAAACAGTGGCTTACCAAATTTTTTATAGATTTTGTGATAAAATTGGGATTTAATTTGAATATATTGTTAGTGTAAAAAATTTTTATACAGATATCTAATCATATATTGCTATATCAATAAAAATTTTTGATATAATCACCCACTACTTGAATGATTATACAAATGGAATGTTTTAATTGGATGATAATGTAAAAAAATTTTACACTATGAATACACTTCAATTAAACTCATAAAATTATCAAAATATGGGTTATGTTTAATATTTAAAGGAGTATGATTTTTTTATTCATAATTCGCTGTAAAAGAAGTTGAACCAAACAAAAATGAAAATTTATAAATTTATACATTAGAAATTGAATCCTAAACCCTAAACCTTAAAAATAACAAAACTCAAATTTGAAATTTTATTCGAACAAGTTGAACTAAACAAAAATGAATCAATTGAAAATTTATAAATGCTGAAAAGAGAAAAAAATACAAAGCCCTTTAGTTACTTTCAACAATGACGACGGCAACAACAACAACAACAACAACAACAACAACAACAACAGTAGCATTAGCAGTAGCAATAACACCGCCATTACAACATCAAGAAATCAACAAAAAGGTGTGATTGGCGGCCAACTCCAACATTCCAGCCCCAGACCTTACCTTTGTGGCCAAGTATAAGATGATATCTCTGGATCTCGCGATGTGGCAGCCTCTCTTTCTTTCTCTCTATATCTTGTGTATGGTGGTAGAAGAGCCACATCAGCAGCTGGAATGGCTTTATATCTCTATATCGGGTAATGGGTTTAATTTGTATACTCAATACCTGAACCAAACATTAGACAGGTTAATGAAATTTTATCTAAATAAACCTAATTACTCAACCCAAACCAAATTTTTGTGCTCAGGTCGGGTCAAGGTGGTCGGATTCACAAGTCTATCCGGACCGATGAACACCTCTAAACAAAATGAATTATATGTTTTCACAACACATATGTCAAAACTCAAAAGCCATATATGTAGAAGAGCATGGATGAATTTTACTAACATGATGCCTTCAACTACTGCAACCAGTAGGATTAACATCAAGATGGACTAGTGTTTCATGGGTGATAGATCAACTCAAAAACCAAATTCAGTAATTGCAATCCCAATGGTAAATTGAACTGTAGTTTATTTTGCTAATCTACTAATTCTAATAATTTAAAGTCAAAACAAGAAACTAATATCATGTGTCAATTTCTCATGAATCTACTACTTATTTATTAAATTTATTTATTAAAAAATTCAAATAAATTTGTAAATTAATCAACAGTAATATATTATCTTGATTCTCTCCTTCAATAAATTTTCTTAAATGATATACTACTAGAATATCCATCTATCCTTTCATTTGAGCCACACAAAAATTTTTAAATTTACTTTAAACAAAATTCAAATTTTATTATTCAGTTCCTATTTAATTAATGAATAGCTCTTCCTCTCCAAATATATATTTTTAGTCCAATAAATTCGGTGCTCCAATTTCAAAATTTATATGCTCAATTTTCAAAAAGTAAAATCGAACTAAGTCAAAAAGAAATAATAGTCACGTCAAGAAAAAAGGAAAAGAAAAAATAGTAAGGTATCAAAATTCCTTTTTCCCCCATATAAAATCATCAAATTTGTGGTCCCATTGCAAGGTTCTTAAACTAACAAAAAATATAAGATTACAAGCAACAATTTCCTCCTCTTCGAATCCAGAATTGAAATTGTTTGCTAAGTGGATAATTCAAATTGGACATGGAGAGGTAGGGATGGACAATGACGGCGTTGCATTTCCAACGGGATTTTTCATTTTAGAATCAACTTTTACTCTAAAGAGTATTATTGATTTTATTTATCCAAATTTATTGGATAATTTGAAAAACTATGCCTTTTTTTAGGATAGAGCATTGCTAGCCTACTCTTGAAGTAGTTGAAATGGCGAATGAATTTATTTTATCTCAAATTCTTGGTGGGGAAAAGGAGTATATGAATTTTGATTCATATTACCTAGTAGATGAAGATGTCAGCATTGAGGCAAATTGGATGAGTGCTAAGTTCTTAAATGAAAAAAGTGTTTTGGAATTCCAAATCACAAATTAGTTTTGAAAAAGGGAGTCCCAATTATGCTATTGAGGAACATCAATCAATCTTTTGAATTATGTAATGAAAGAAGGTTGATAGTTGAAGAATCGGGACACAATGCCATTAGAGCAATTGTTGTTATAGGCAATAAAATTGGAGAAAAGGTTTATGTATTTTGGATGAATTTAATGCCTTCTAATCTAGATATGCCTATGAAGTTTCAAAAAAGACAATTCCCAATCACTCTTTACTTTGCTCTGACCATTAATAAAAGTCAAGGTCAATCTTTTTCATTTGTTAGACTATTTTTACCCAAGCTTATCTTCATTTATGAACAATTTTATGTATGTATCTCAAGAGTAAAATCAAGAAGTGGCTTGAAAATACTAATTTTAGATGACAATAAGAACCCTTGCAACATAACCCAAAATGTTTTTTACTCAAAGGTGTTTCAAAAGATTTAAATTTCAGGTATAAATTTATGTTTTATATTTTTTTAATTTATTAAATAATACATTCATTACATTTTGTTACTAAGTTTTTTAAAACTTCATTACTAATATCTATTTTTATTATAATGTAAGATGGTATATGAAGATCAAAATTTGAAACAAAGCTCACATGTAAATAATTCTTTGTAATATTTACTTTTAATCATAAATACTATTGCTAATTATTTACTATTTACTAAACCTCAAACTATTTTTCCTTATCACCCTGTGCATCGTATGGGTCAAACGACTAGTTAAAAAATAGATTGCACTATAAGAAAGAAATTGCTTGGATAAATAACTTTAAAAAAATTAATAAATTATTACATGATTCACTAGATATGAACCAGGAACAGGGTTATAGCCATGCTATCTGATCAGCTAAGAACTGATACCAATTTGAGCAATATGATACCAATGCTAGATTCTTAAAAAGAATTAACTAAATTAGCATAAACATTATATTAATCAATATAAAAATTTAATTCAAGAAAAGAAAAACTATTAATCACAAGAGTACAAAATTATAGAATTAAACTAATTAATAAATAAGAAGGAAATTAATTTAGATAAATGACTTTGAAATAAAAAATTTAATAAAATTTTAACTCAAATTTTGAGTTTTGGTGGGAACATATAATTCATTTTGTTGTTTGATTGAATCCTTATATACAGTGCATGTTTAAAAAGCATTAGACTAATTTTCATGTCTTGTAAAATGAAAATGTGTTGGCTTCTTAGTGCAGCAAGATAAATTGCGCTCAGCTTTTTTAAGTGTTCAAGAATCCACTCCGGTCGTAGTAGAGAAGTAGTCAAGATTTCTAGCCTCATACAGTGCACAGTCTAGCTTTTTGCAGAGGAAAAATAATAAGATAATAAAATAAGTTTTCTACTTCTTTCATGGCGGATTGTGAAAAAAAAAAGAAATTCTCCCGTAAATGTTTAAAATAACTCATATTGTGATAATTTTATCACACAAAGTCTAAAAAAATATTGAGGGTAAAGCCTTATTTACGTCCATTATATTTTATAGCGATTTCAACTTAATTCCAAAAATTTTTTTATTCTATTTATATCTCTAATATTTTTAAAACGTTTCAATCTTACACTTTTGATAAATGACATTCAAATTATAAATAAAAAAGCTGATATCAAAGTCAAATTTCGATATTAGTGATATTTAAACATCACTAATAGAGATTATTTGCTTTCAATTCTCTAAATAAAAGCTTCGGCCATTGGGTTTTAATAGGAGAAAGAGTAATTAAGCATTAAGTGGATTTAAATTGAAAAAAAAAATTTCATATCCTACAAAAATATGAAAAAAATGATAGTAAATAATATCATCCCATTTAGATAAGTAATAAACATATCATCCCTAATATTATAACTTGACCTTCGTATCAATTTTTTCGATTTATAATTTGAATGTTGAAAGGGCAAGATTGAAACGTTTTAAAAACACTAAAAACGTAAATAATAAAAAAAAAATTTGGGACTAAGTCAAAATTATTGTAAAGTATGAGGGATGTAAATAAAGTTTTATCAAAAAATTGATAAGCCTAAAAAAGTTCTACACATATAGCTAATTATATATTGCTATATCTGTAAAAATATTTTCACTTGACTACTTATTATTTCAAAAATCTTATAAATAGAAGTATATAATTAAATATAACTTTCTTATATTAACAATGCATTAAAATTAATCTTTATTTACGATTGAGTAAGCACTTAGGCTAATTCTTTCAATATATAAGTGATACTAATTTTTTTTTTTCGGAAGTAACGATATTAAATAGTTATATTAAATTAGTATTTTTATGTTTAAGGATCCAAAATAATATTATTTTATTTTAGATAAATTACATTGATATCCTTTGAGAGTAGATAATATTATACACAGTATCTCTTGATTTGTTATATCTACACTAATATTTCACAAGCTATAAAGGTATCTAGGTACTCAATATAATTTTACAAGAGTGCTTAGTAATACATTTCACAAAATATAAAGGTATTTAGTGTAATATCACTTAAATCTCAGAAAAAATTAGTGTATATTTTTTTAAATTGTAACAACCATATGTAATATCATCTAACTTATAGGCATATAAGTGTAACTTATCTTTTAATCTTTAATGTATATTTAGACAATTTAATCTTTAAAGTAAGAATTATTTTATATTATAAAAAATTAAGTATTTCGACATTTGTTCTTCTTAAACAAAGTCTCGAGTTCAAATAACTAACTTAGTTGACTTAAGTGATTTGATACATATTCCCTATAAGCAAAGTCTCTGGTTCGAGTCTTATAAATAAAAAAAATTAGTACTCAGAGAGTTTTACCCCACAATTGGTTAGTTCGATTTGAGTCAGATTAATTAGAGTCTAGTGAATTTCGGATACTAATAGTTTAAATCAAAAAGTCCTGAGTTCAAGTCTAGTGGATAAAAAAAAATTAGTATTGGAGAGTTTGATTTCAATAATAGACCAACCCGACTCAAATTAAATTAATTAAAATTTAATAAACTTTGATTACTGATAAATTAAATTATTATACCAACAAAGGTTTAAACCTTAAGAAAGGTAATTGTTGGAATAATGTTTTAATCCCAACAATACTTGACATGTTTAATTTAGAGATATCTTAAAGAAAAAAATAATATAAAATTTAAAATATTAATTTAATATTCCAAATAACAAAAATTAATTTAGAACTGTTTCTAATTATAAGCCCATATTCATCTTATTTTAAAAGAAAAATAAAAATAATCCACCGCTGGGCTGAATCTCAGGGGCGTATCCATACATCGGTACATTTTTGCGTCTTAAAGTTTGGGATAACGTCGAAGCGAACGTGTTTGTAATATGAATAAATCATTATTTTAAAAGAATTTTGAATTAATAAATTAATATATTTAAATAAGTAACTCTTTTACGTTTGTACATTTTATTTGTGGTTGCTTCTTTCTTCGCCCTGCACCGGCTATTAGCATTCTTTGTTAAATATATCTTATATCTTATATCTTATATCTTATTACTTAAAGAATGAAACGATAAATATATTTAAAGTTTTCAACATATTAAATAATTTTTTCCCTTCAATTTCTTAATTACTATGTCTAAAATATTATCTTGTCAATTATTTTAATTTCTTAGAATTTTTTTTTTTACTTTATTAGCGAAAATCAAAGGGAAAAAAAGGTTGGACATTCAATCATTATCTATTTACTTTAGGGCTATTTTAATTTAACTTTTTATCAAATGAGATAGACTTAGATCTATTTCTTTGTTATTCATGCGGCTAATTAAAACTGTATAGTATTTATATAATTTTTAAATTATATATTATATGATTTATTATTTTGTACAAAATATAATAATTTTATTAGGGATTAAACATATTTAAAACTTAAACAATTAAACACATTGTTTTAAAATGTAAAGGCCTTCACCAACAAGGATTGGGGCATAATGGTACGCGAATTATACTTTTAAGTAAAGGATATATATTTAAACATTGAAAAAGATAATTATTTGGGAGGTTTCCTAATAACAATAGTTAGGGGTGGAAGTAAGTTAGATTAAGTTAGACTTTAATTTAAATGAATATGTCTTACATTTCAAATATGTTACCTAAACCTATGGCTATTACTTGAAATAGGCTTTTTATTTAAGACCTAGTTGAGTCTTTTTAAAAGCCTAACATGCTTGAAACATTATCTAAAGGCCTATTAGATAATAAAGCTTACTTCATAATGAGACTTTTAAATAAACTAAAAAGACTTCTCTTAAATAGGTTAAAGACACATCTCTAAATAGTTCAAAAAGTTTCCTACATATGCCGAAAAGTTTATTTCTAAAAGACTTCTATTATCATTAGATTTTTGAAGTAATAATATAACTTAATTTACATGCTTTATATAATAGTAATAATAATAATATAATATAATATAAATATGCTAGTTTGTTAGGACCAATAAACTTTTTGCACACCTTGTAACTTGCCCATTTTAGTTAAAAAGACTTTTTGAAAAATGTTGATTCAACTTGTTTATTAGATAGACTAAATTAGGGTAAGCTTAATAAAGGCTAGACCAAAGGCACCCAACTAATCATCTGATCTATTTGCATCCTAAAGGACAGTATCCAAAGATAGAAATACCATAAAAAATCATATATATATATATATATATATATATATATATATATATATATATATATCATTTAATACTCTATAATAAAATTTTTTTGGTATATTAATAATAATAAAATTTACACTTAAGATCTTATGTAAATTACTCAATTTCTAATTATTAGACAAATTCTAATGGCTTATACTCAATAATAAATTAAATCATATCAATTAAAATTTAATAAATTTTAAATATTAATAATTTACAGACAAAAAATACTCTGTTAACCGTCCACGCCATCTGCCATGGCTGAGTCCAGCGACCCACCTTATCAACTGTCATTAAAATAGAAAAGGATTCTGCCAATATTGAGATATTATTGCATTAAATTTATAAATGTGAAAATATTTTAAATATGTAGTTATTTGATTATATGACATTTTTTACTCGTATAGTTTACAGGATAATTTTTAAAATTAATTAAGTGCATGAAAAACATTTTTTGTCAAAAGAATGTACAATTAATAACAAAATATATAATTTTTCATAAATATAAAATACTGCATTCGTCATTTATAGCATTAAGTCAATGGATAGCTCCACCGGCCCTCCTTATCTGTTATCATTAAAGCTAAAGCTATTTTTTTTTTTTTTTTTGGGTAAGTAAAGCTAAAGCTAACGAAAAAAGAAGTATAAGAAAATAGGTAAAAAATAGAAAAGATTAGAATAAAATTTGTTTAAATAAATTCTACTTAGCCAGTTTATAAACATAATAATTTTGTAAATATAAAAGTTTGACATGATTCAATAACTTATTTAAAAGTTTATATTATATGAAGTCCATTATATAGGTTGTTAATAAGTATTTTTTTAATTTTTTTTTTCAATTTTCAAATAAATATAACTCTTTACAAAATTATTGTATTTTATATTAACTAAATATTTATATTAATATGTAATTAATAAATCGTGTAAGTATTATAAACTAGACTTTGGTTGCCCTTGGTCCCCTGGCGTACGTGGCAAGTTGGATGCCCTCCTCTTTGAAGTTTCAAACATGAATTACAGACACCTAATTCAGAGTGAGCATGATCATCGCGCACTTTGCTATTCTGCCCCCAAACATGGCACACCGACCCAAAAGAGTTAACTCCTCCTAGGCCTGGAATGTCTGAGACAAGCTACCTTGCTGTAAATTGCAATTTTAGTTGGAAGAAATTCCTGACTTGTATTGCTAATCTAAGGAGCAAACATTAGCAAATTAAAGAAACGAATCCAGTAATGATTAAAGAACGATGGGGGCATTGCTCCACATTATGCCCCGCATTTGCTAGTGTGACAATATTCCAGGTTCAGGGAGCACCTTTCACTTCAAAGTGGAGTAAACACCTTCGAATTTTATAATAGCCGTCTATTTGCACATTTGATTTGCGCGATGACGGACTTGAGTATGGTTGAGTGAGCCATTTCCCTATAAAGTGAAGCTTTATGAGTGGGTGTTTGGATCACCAAATAACGATGATCTTCTTACTGAAATGAACAAAATTAGGTAGGTATGATAGCTGGGCAAAGTTTGAGAAAATAATAATTTGGTTGTAAATGGGCCTTTTACTGATAGATGGTTCTTTGATTTGGGTTAGCCGTTTGAGTAAATGCTTATTTTGAGTATGGTTCTTTGTATTGAGTTAGCATTATATGTGTAAGCCTTCTTTATGTATTTTTAATAATCTTGTTTAGAGGAAGCCTAATTATAAGCTATAATTGTATGCTTCCCCACTCATTTGAGTGTCGAGACATCAATGAATTATTGAAAAAAGGGGTCTTCTACTGTTAATTTTGAAGTCTCTCCGCTGAAATAAATAAGAAAAATATATTTAGTGTGAGAAGATTTTTCATGACTGGTATATGAATTTAGGTGGCATGAATGAAAAAAAAAAAAAAAAAGCGGAAATTAAATACATCAAGTAATAGCTGGAAGTGATTGATTGTTCCCTTCGTGCATTTGATTTGTGGCTGGTTTTTCCGGCAAAAACTGGAAGTAACTCTTACAAAATTGGAAGCAAAATGTGTTTAGGCACGAAACCAATGTTGCACGACTACGAATACAAGTATTAAATACAATACAGTTTGGTACGTAAATATGATAATTTTATAGAAATTAAAAATGAGAATACAACAATATATATTAAATAAACAAACTATATTTATATATAATACAGAAAAGTTATGTGTACGTTAAAAACCTCAACACACCTTAACACCCATCACTTTATGGGATGTATTTTAATAAAAAAAAAATTGAAAACAAAAATTCTGATTTTTTTTTACTGTAAATTATTTGGATGTCCTGTAATTACGTCGGATTTGCTATGTTAATATAATACAACTCTATATAATATTACATATTTATAATAATCTTAATCAAATATTTATAATAATTATTATAAATATAACAATTTATTTTAAATAATAGATAGAATCACCGAAAAATAAAAAGATAGGATAATCAAAAAAATGAATAACTTTATCTTTTAGCTCAAAACATTAATTACAAGCAAAAACAAGTCTAAGACACAACAACACGCAAATCACTATAAGAAAAAGCAGGAAGCTTTTCGGACAATCACTCTATAAAATTGTGATTCACCAGTACCTCTAGTTTTCAGTCAAAATTTAGGCAAAGATCGCCTGATTCGGAAGGAGCTGTCTGAGTATCATTCTCCAGTGAACATGAAACAGAGGGCAAGGAACCGTTTTGCAAATGCATCAAACGCCAATCTTCAATGCTGGACTGCTGGTCCCTCGGATCAAATCCAAGGTGGGGCATGCTCTCTCTTCTAGCATTTCTATAATCCTCTTTGTTTGACCAAGCATGCGAACTGCATCTCTGACACTATCGTCCCGCTCTTCAATGGCGCTGTTTAAGCAATTGGTGGATATAGCATAAGGTAAGTTAGTAAGACATGCACCCAATATATCAGATATCATTGCTGTTTAGTGCTTCGAACAACCTCTCACTCGTATGGTCTTCTGTGCTTCCAATGATTCAATAGAGTAGTTTGGCTTATTCTATACATGGAATCAGATGCCAACACTTCGTCAGCCAATGAATCGGTTGAAAGACGATTCAATTTCAATGATTTAACTATGGTCGAATTAAATTAAGAATTAAGAATCGAATATATATCATCAGTTTAATTGTGTGAACCGGCTTTAGTCAAATCGATTCATCGATTTTTACTAAGTTCATAAAATTTTTGACTGCTTTTTAAATTTCTAATTTTGTATCATGACTTAATTGACGCAAGAATTGGCTTTTTATCCAACCGCCGGTTCGGTCCAATTTAAAATCATTATATTTGTTAAAGGGGGTGCACGGATCAGGTCGGGTTGGATTCAAGGTAAAACAAAAAGCCCAAATCAATCAAACAGGGTTGAGTTGGGTCGGATTTTGATTTTTTTACCTACCAACCCTAACCAACCCAACTTAAACATTTTTGGATTGGATCGGGTAGGTGGCCAGCTTTCTTTTTGGTTTTTTTTTTGTTCTTTTTTTGGTGAAAAACAGATTGAAAACACCCCCATATTTTTCCTTGACCTGTACTTTGTTCTCGGGAATGATTCAATAATCCTTCCTTTGTGACTGTAAATCAAATAAATCAAACTTATCAACTACAGATGCAGAAGAATTCAAACAAGGTTATGCAATTTTATTTAAACATAAACAACTAAAGTCTGAATCGGAGTAGATATACAGAAAACAAAGGAAATCTTGAAGTTTAAATGTAAAGAGAAGCAGAGAACATACATTCGTGATGGCGGTGGCTTCTTTAGATGGTCCTTCTTCGCGAACGCAAACTAGGCTGATGATGAAGGTGTGAACGATAGCTTCCTTCGTTAAGTGCAGACGGCGTCTTCCTTTCATTGAGTGTGGCAAGTCGGCGACAGTAGGGACGGGATGCGGCGGAGGGGCAGGGGAAACCGAAGACCGAAGATGGGAGGGGAAGAGCGAGGCGAGCGGCGGCAATGGAGTATGGTAAGGGGGAAGGAAAAGGAAGCTAGGCCTTTTTCTTGTGTGATGTGTAAGTGATCGAGTCGGTAAGTAATAAGTCATTAGGGGTCACTCATTATTAAAAAAAAACATAAGTGGGGCTTTGGGTTTTCAGATCAAGTAAAATGGGTTAATCGGGTTTTACTCGAACTGACTCGATTATCCGACCCAAACCACATTATTTTGCACAGGTCGGTTCAAGTCGTTCGAGTTCGCGAGTTGATTTGTATCATCTATACACACCCCTAATATTTGTTCTCAGTGGTGATATAATACTTGCCTAACACTTTGTTTCAGTTTAGGTTGCTAGTAGAAATTCTTCTTACATGAAGAATCAGAAGATTTTTCACCACTGGTGTATGAATTTAAAGAAAACAAAAATGGAAATTAAATACATCAAGTAAAATCTGGAATTAAGTTGTTGTTCCTTTGGTGCATTTGATTTGTTAAATAGTTTTACCAGCAAAAACTGGAAGTAACTATTACAAAATTGGAAGCAAAAACTATTTAGGCACGAAACTATTTCACAAATCACTGTAATAAAAAACTGAAAGCTTTTCTAACAATCGCTGTACAAAATTGTGAATCACCAGTGCCTCTATTTTTCAGTCAATATCCAGTGCCTCTATTTTATGCATCAAACGCCAATCTTCAATGTTTGTCCCTCGGCTGAAATCCAAGCGAGGAAATGCCCTCTTTTCTAGCATTTCTATTATCCTCTTTGTTTGACCAAGCATGCGAACCGCATGTCTGACACTATCCTCCCTCTCCTCAATGGCACTATTCAAGCACTTGGTGGATATAACATGAGGTAAGTTAGTGAGACATCCACCCAATATATCAGAGATTATTCCTGTCAGTGCTTCAAACAACCTCTCACTCGTATGGTCTTTTATGCCTTCATGATTTAATAGAGTAGCTTGGCTTATTCTGTACATGGAATTAGATGCCAATACTTTGATGGGCCATGATGAAGGTGCTACCCTATTGCATATGTGTCTATATTTGGCTTTAAACTTGTCATACCTGATTTTTGCAGCTTCAGCTAGGGTCTCTAGTGTCTCTTTGGGGGTCTTACCTTGAAGGGAGAGCTTATAAAGATCCACATCTAGCCACTTATCATATAGATCAACTCCAAGCCACAAAATATCTGCTGCCATCCTCACTTTAATTAATTTCCCTTCTTTGTCAAGGTTATTTTCTATGAACTTCACATAGAGGAGCCCTTGATTCAGAGCAGCTATCAAATTTTTCACTTTACACCTACTGATGTTTGGAAGTGCAACTATTATGCTTACTAGCGTCACCAAAGGAAGTGACCAACCATATGGGGCTTCCACAGCATGTAAAGGGAGAACTTGGTCACTGTCAAATGCTGCCACCCCTTTAAATCCTTGCGAGACAGAACATTTCTCTATTAGCTCAATGACTTCTTTTGACTCCTTCTTTTCTCCTACCTGAAACCAATGATTAGTGGCATCGCGATTGTTTTTCATCATCACCTCAACTAGCTCTTCCTCACCTTCAAGATGAAGAACAAAACGCCTTAGATCCAGCTTTGGGCCAGGCCTTGACTCTGTCCCCGAGCTAATGCTTGGGACACTAAGATAAAATTTGGACTTCAACCTCTTGCAATAATCATAACATACAAAAACCAAGCGCATGAGGGATATTGAAACGAGTTGGGTGGCTTTACTCATCAGCACAATCCCCATCTGCAGTTTAATCAAGAAGTTAAGTAGGAGCACTTTTGCATCATGGGCTAACTTTCTGTAGTGCCTATTACGAATTCGAAAACCTAGAGGCCTTTCTTTCATTAGTACTAGCCTCTCAGTCCAGTATCCTTCTACTTGCAATCTTCTCTTTGTGCTATTATGTCTCACATTTGGGCACCTATAACTTATGGCAGTGAACCATCTAAAAGCAGGAGCAATAGTACCAACTGCCACTGCAGCAACCTGAACTATGAGAATCAATCTGGTTGACCATTTGTAATCACTTTGACCAGTGCAAAATCTAACGGACCAAGGCATCAAGTAAGACCGAAGCATTGCCTCTGCTAGTGCCAGTGTACTTAGAAGACAGCAGGCACCAGATGCAGTGCATGTTACTGACCTTCCAATAACAAATTGGGGGCTGCTGGTGTGTGCCATCATCCAAACCCTCATCAATTCATCTCTAAGATTGTTGATGACTTGAGTCACTTTGGTTTCCTCCTCTATTTGGTTCGAGCTTTCTTTCAGTGCCGCCTCATTGATCTCATACTTCAGCTGCAAGTGATGCTTCATCTTTGGAATAGCTACGGCCGAGGAGAACATGGTCATCAACAAAATGAGCATCAGGAGCATGATGACAGCATGTTCTGCCCAGAATACATAGATAACACCGGTAACAAATTGGATGCAGATGTTGACAATCACAGTGATCACGAGTATTCCCATGGCCACAACGTTCATCATGGTCTCTTTGCTGTCCGTGACACCAAGAGAAGGCATGGAGTTACCTATTGAAGTGAATGAAATGAGAATTGTATATTGTATATTGTATTGATCTGAATTAACGTACTTTAACAGAATTTGTAACTACTCTAACTAACTGTAACCGAATTTGTAACTACAAGTCTACAAGCAAGTGCAGCAGCTGCTATTCATAACTAACTATAAATTAATCCATAACTACTCTAACTAACTAACTTCCTAATATGTACCCATGATTGTGCAGATCAAGGCACTGCTGCTGAGTTTTGCTAGCTGGTCATGGCGTTGAGGCATGGGGGTGTTGAGATCCACCGAAAGCTTCAGTGCAACGCCTATGATGGTCAAGGAAGTGGCGTTGAGGCAGAAGTATTTGCAAGGGAACCAGAGCTTGCGGCCGCGGATCCCGTGTATGAGATCTGCGGCTGTTGCTATGAGGCAGGCAAGGGATGCTGCTGCCATGTATATGCCAATCCATGGCATAGGTTTGCTGAATTTGTCTTCGTCCATGTACCCATCAACGTTGCACCCAGTTATGCCCCTCATCTTAGGAGTGATCCTTTTGCTTCTGGGTCAGATGTTACTGCTTCTGCTTATGCTGCAGGGTAATATCAATTATAGCAGCTAATGTTGTTTTGTGGTTAAAAGCTAAAACAAACAACGATGTCTTTCCAACCACACTTTTGTTCCACATGATGTCAATTACGAGTCTCTCCTCTGCCCGGACTTCAATAGAACTACGATAAGACAATTATACTAGGAATCATCAACGGCTGTTCTACCTTCATTGATTAATTTCTGTTGATAATTGTTTTAATTAAATTAATAAGTTGTTAATATAAAATAGTAAATGCGATATTGAGAAGTACTGTACAGAGCCAGCTGACAATATCTTATTAGACTCTTCGGCGGACCCGCGAAATGTTCATTGATGAGGTGGGAGGGCATGGACGGCGGCAAATAAACTGGAAAAAGTGTTTCAGACCCTGGTGCTTTTTCCAAATTGTCGTATCTTTGGTGGAAATGTTAATGTTAAGGACGATGGAGCTTACGTGCATAATGATGTCATTGAACAATCCAGCGTTCAAGGATTAAAATTGAGATAAAAATTGTCCACCAGGCAAGATATTTGACAGCTGCAACCAGCGTAGTCTAGAAATATTGGTTCAGTTCGATCCAGGGAATTGAAAGTGCAAAAGAAAAAGAAAAAGAAAATTGGAGATGAAATTAAAAACTACACTTGTCATTGGGAAATTAGGCATACTTCTTTAATATTATTGGGGTTCAGAAGCAGTATTAATTATCTCATACATTCTATAATATTCGTCTTAAAAATTTTAGGATTTTACATGTAAATCATCCAGAAAAGACCCATAATAACTCTTTCGATGAGAGGAGTCAGTATTTAAGACGAATCAGAATATTACAAGTAAATCTCAAACATTCATGTTGACCAATCATATTTTATTTGATTTTATTTTTATTCCCCTATACTATTTTTTATGCTTATTCTTATGTCATTAAGTACATGTTTGATAACTTATGAAAACAGCCTTTTTTTTTTCAACAAAAAAAAAAAAAAACTGATTTGTGAAAAGCAAAGATATTTAGGTAATTTGGATTGAAAAAATTCGGTTCATATATGTCTTTTGTCCTTATAAATATCGTAAATTTTGATTTTGGTTCCTATAAAAAAAATTGGTTTAGATTCAAATATTTACAAAAATATTTGACTTTGGTCCCTATAAAAATTTTATTTCGATGTAGATCCAAATATTTCAAAAAATATTTGATTTTAGTCTTTGAAAAATTATGATAATTTGGTTTTAGAAAACTTAAACTAATATTTTAAGGGACTTAAACCAAATTATTATAATTTTTTAGGGACTTAAAACAAATATATTACTTTGGTGCAGGGACCAAAAACTAAACAAAAACCAAAATTTATTTTTTTATAGGGACTAAATCCAAAATTTGCAACATTTTCGAGGACAAAAAAATATTTAAATTGAAAATTTATAATATGAATACAACAATTTAAGCTATTTTTGGGCAAATAATTAGAAGCAAATTTTTGAAGTTTATGATAAGTAGAAGCTTATTATTTCAAAATTATTATATTTTTACCAAATTTTTTATACTCTTTTTAGTAATTTTACCATCAAAAGTAACTTTTTTCATACAATCTAAATAAAATAAATTATTTTAAAATCACTTTTCAATTGAAGTATCCTAACATAACTTGATTCTCACATAATTGATTATATAAAAAAGTAATTATATAAATAAATGATTATTGAAATAATTTTAATCATACAGCTTTCTCAAATACACACTAAAAAATATATTTTATGTTATTGGCTATGTAAGGTGCATTTTATAACATCCAAATAAGAAAGTTTATCTAATATTTCTTTAAATAAATAAAAGTATATATTTTAGATAAAATAAATACAATTTAATACTAAACCACTTCATTAAATGTAATGGTTTCATTTAAAAAATATAAGCATGGAGTAATTAATTTAACTATAATTTTTTATTTTTTTATAACTTCACATTATTATCTTTTTTATTATTTCATTTCATCACACCAATAATAAAAAATTTGGGCATTACACGAGTAATGACTAACAAGTCATTCTATGTTATTTCCTCATACATAGTATTGAAGACTAATAATTATTTAATTTAGTTAGTGACAACAATGTCTTCTTTGAATTCCAGCTTAATATATGTTTTGTCAAATCTCAAGTGTCCAAGGAGATTCTTCTTCAAGGAACCCTTAAAGAAGGTCTCCATCAGTTCAATGATGTAATGGGTTCTACAAAAATCCTAAGATCCTAGTATTTTTCATGTCTCCTATAAAAATGATAGTCCTGGTTTTGTTTTGTGGCACAAAAAGTTGGGTCATCCCTCATAAAATTGTAGCTCATGTACTCTCTTAGTGTAATATCTAAGATTCAGTGAATAAAACTTCCAATTCTGCTCTCAAATATCTGTGTGATGCTTGTTGTATGGGGAAACTACACCAATTACCGTTTTCTAACTCAACTACACACGATGTTGCCCCTCTTGATCTTGTTTACTTTGACTTATGGGGGCCAGCACCAATGTATGGTAGATCAGGCAGTAGATGCTACATTTGCTTTATAGATGCACACTCCAAGTACACATGAATTTATTTGTTAGTCAACAAATCCCAATCCTTTCATGCATTTCTACTGGACAAGTCCATGATTGAAACCAAAATTGGCCTTAAAATTAGAGCTCTCCAAACTGATAGTGGAAAAGAATACCTCTCTACTAGCTTCACTAATTTCCTAAAGACTAATGGCATTAACCACAGACTCACATGCCCTTGCACACACCAACAAAATGGCAGTGTTGAAAGAAAGCATTGCCATATCACAGAAACTGGCCTAACCTTCCTTGCTCAAGCATTAGTCCCTTTACATTTTTGGGATGAAGCCTTCCTCACAGCCACATACCTCATAAACATATTGCACTCTCATGTAACTCAACTCAAATCACCATATGAAATCCTAAACCACAAACCAAATTACACCTTCCTCAAATGCTTTGGCTACACTTGCTACCCACTCCCTAGACCTTACAACCATCATAAACTTGACTTCATGTCACACAGGTGTGTCTTCATAGGCTATGCTAACAACCAAAAGGGCTACAAATGTTTATCTCCCTCTAGCCCAGCGACGAACCCAGAAGGCATATAAAGGAGGGGGCCGAAGTTAATGAATTGTATCATTGAATAAATATTATAATATTTATTATATAATATTTTCGCTGAAATCAAACATGACATTTCTCTTAAAATTTGTATCAAATTTACATTGTTTTCCTACCATAAAAAGCTCTAATTTTTTTCCTTCTCCTTTATTATTATGAAATATAATAAAATTTAGAGTAAACAACTATTGTAATAATGATGTTATATGCATTTAAAATAAATCAACAAATAAAATAAATAGCACATGTTTAATTTAATAATTTATAAGACTATATATACTAACAATTGTTTCTCTCTAAACTCCAAATATTTTTAAAGTAAATCCGCTTTTTTCTTTATTTTTGCTTCTTTTCTTCTCTCTTGATTATTATAAAATATATAAATTTTTATTCTTAAAAATAAATTACATATAAAATAATATAAATAAAACTAAGCAAAAAAGAAATAAATAAAGTTAATTACTTTAACTTTAAAAATAAATAATCATACTTTCACTTTCTCATTTTTCCTCCAATAATAGACATTAGATTGAATGAGATAAGAGGAAAATAGTTGAAGTTATCCCTTTCTAGCAATTGGTTAGTAGAGAAGTTAATTTAGGTAAGGTAAAAAGTGAAAATAGTGATAGATGAGTATTATCAGTCAAAAATTTGAATTTGGATACACTGGGGCTCAAACTCAGCAGCTTGGGGAGCAAACATGTTAGCACCACCACTATGCTAATGGACGTTTCGTTTTACGAAGTGCATATATATATATATATATATATATATTTTGTAAAATTTTTTAGGGGGTGCCAAAGTTCGCCCCCCCATAAATTCGTCCCTGCTCTGGCCAAGTCTACATATCTAGAAATGTTACCTTCAACGAGACTGAAGTTCCCTACTCCCTGTTGTTTCCTGTCATTGAGTCCACCTCCAAACACAAACCTACTACACCATCAGCTTCTGGTCACTTGCCACATATCCCTCTTACACAAACTCTTGCCCTCAATCACTCCTCTTCACCTGCACCTATGGCGCCAGAATTATCCAACACACCTCATCTGTCACCAGTAGTCAAACACGACTCAACACCTGCACCAATGCCACTAGAGTCGCCTCACTCACCTCCATTGTCACCAGTGTCTAATGCCAATGATGTGTCATGCTCTACCACATCTGTTTCTGCCTTACCTGTTGAGAACTCACCTTCTTATATACCAACGAGAAAGCACAGTTGGCAACGTTCAAAAGGAATAATTTTAATGTTAAAAGCTGTTATCTATACAATAAAGTCTCATTACCCATTCTTTCTGATAGAAAATTTACGTGTAATATAGTTAAAACTAAAAGCTAATTAATGTTATGCTAACATTGAATACATAAACGTATACATAACGTAAAAGATTGAAAAAATGAGTCTAATAATAATAATAATAATAATAATAATAATAATAATAATAATAAATTCTAAATAAAATATAACATTTTTTTACATGCATTTTATGTGTAATTTTTCACTAGTTCTTTTTTTTTTTTTAATTTGCTTTCCACTAGTTCTTACGTCCATTAGATTTTACTAGAGTTTCAGTTTTATTCAAAAAGAATTTTTTTATTTATATTCCAAACATTATTAATTTGTTTCAATTTTATCCTTCCGTCTAACTGTATCAAAATCGTTGATGGTAATGATTGATATATATGCTACTATGCGAATTATAATTTTTCTGGCCACAATAATAACGAATCTCATGTACACAAGAGTAATGTTATACTATACGTGATTAAATTAACGATTTAATTGTAATATATTATTAATTATTAACTAATATGAAAAGCTTTTTAATACATGAATAATGTATTACAATTAAATTTTCAATTTAACGATACATATATCAGTTCAATATATTCAAAATTACTTGCAAGATTAATTAATTTTAATATTTCAAAAATAATTATTTCCTTTTCTTATACACTTCCAACAAGGAATTATTGAGAGGAACCAAAAGATGCCTGGTACCCCGAATGACGCACAAGTTACCTCAGCTCAGGCCTTAATTTGATGAAAAAAAAGAGACTGGACCCGCGAGCTTCTTCCTTAATTTATTAATTAAGCAGCTGCTGCAACCATTGCTTCATGCTTCCTCTCTCTGTGTATTATCTATATATGCTTTTTTATACGCTCTTTGCTCTGTAGATTCGTGATGACTGGTTCGTGATCAGGGAAGAAGTTGATTCATCTCGGAAAAGCGATCGCGTTGAATTTACCGAAGATGCATCAGTAATTTTACTTATCGGAGTTTGATTGATATCTTACCTTTGAAGATTGCACTCCATCATTCATTTTTACTCACATTTTTGCTTTCTTCTGTTTCATATTCATGAGGATGTTCTGCTTACTTAAATGAACGAAATTAGGTAGGTATGATAACCGGGCAGAGTTTGATAAATAGTAGTTTGCTTGCTAATGGGGCCTCGTACTATTAATTTTGAAGTCTCTCTTTGCTGAAATAAATGAGAAAAATAATATCTAGTATGAGAAGATTTTTCACAACTGGTATATGAATTTAGGTGGCATGAATTAAAAAAAAAATCGGGAATTATATACATAAAGTGAAAACTGGAAGTAAGTGAGGGGCTTTCTATGGTACCTAAGAAAATTTAAAGAGATTAAAATCTATGCTTAGTCTGATTAATTATTTAATGATATATAATTTATATATTTTTTGCATAAAATTTTATAAATTTAATTATTAATAATTATAAATCAATCTATTTTTTAGTCAAAATAAATTAATTTTTTTAAAAAGTTTAACATTTATTATAGGTTAATTTGACTCGTCTAACTAATAGCCCAAATGGGCCGAGCCTAAATGGATGGAGCTAATATTATGTTTTAACATTTACTATATGTTAATATGATCCATTTAATTAGGAGATCCAGATGGATCTGGGTTAGATCTAAATGAGTTGTATTGGTTATTTTAAATTTGTGGGCTAAGTCGAGCTAATATTATGCTACCTCGTTAATATTTGTTACAAATTGACCTAAACCATTTAATTAGCGAGTCCAAATAGGTTGGGTCTAAACAACCTAGACTAATATTATGATAATTCATTAATATTTGCTATAATTTGACCTAATCTATTTAATTAGTAAGCTCAAATGGGGTGAGCCTAAATAAGTTGTGCTGGACTGTTGAAGTTTATGGACTAAAAGTTTATGGACTAACCTATGCTGGCTCGTTAACATTTCCTATAGGTTGGCTTAATCCATTTAACTAGCATGTACAAATGGCTTAAGCCTAAATAGTCAAGGCCTACATTATACTAGCTCGTTGACATTTGCTATATGTTTACCTGACCTATTTAACTAGCAAGCCCAAATAGGCCTAATCTCAATGGGTTGTGTTTATTTGTTTAAGTTTGTTGCCTATCCATATACGGGCCTTGGCAACATTATGTTGACTTGCTAACATTTATTATAGGTTGACTTAATCTATTTAACTAACGGACCCAAATGGACTAGACTTAAGTAGCTTAGGCCAACATCATATTGGTCCGTTTATATTTATCATAGGTTGACTTGATCTATTTAACTAGCAAATCCAAATGGGCTAAGCTTAAATAGACTAGCCAACATTATACAAGCTTGTTAATTTTTACTATAAGTTAGACTGACCCATTTAATTAGCGGGTTTAAATGAGCTAGACTTAGACAAATTGGGTTAAGCATAATATTTTTATAAAAATAAAAACAAAGATTTATTTTTTATAAATATTATTTCTTTAAGTACCATATTGCAAAATGAAATATTGATACAAACACAATTTATATGTCATTATTATAAATCTACATGGATGTTTTAAATTGGTCCATGTATACAAGGGTTTTGGAACTCAAAGATATGCAAGGGTTCCATAGGATTTCCCGGTAAGTGATTATTTCTTTCGTGCATTTGATTTGTTAGATAGTTTTAGCAGCGAAAACTGGAATAACTGTCACAAAATTGAAAGCAAAATTGGTTCAGGCACGAAACTATTTCACAAATCACCGCAAGCAAAAACTGGAAAATTTTCGAACAATCACTGCACAAAATTGTAAATCACCAGTACCTCTGGATTTCAGTCAATATTTAAGCAAAGGTCGCTTGATTTGGGAGGAGCTGTCTGAGTATCATTCTCTAGTGAACATGAAACAAAGGGCAGGGAACTGTTTTGCTTATGCATTAAGCGCCAATCTTCAATGTTTGTCCCTCTGCTGAAATCCAAGCTAGGGAATTCCCTCCTTTCTAGCATTTCTATTATCCTCTTTGTTTGACCAACCATGCGAACCGCATGTCTGACACTATCCTCCCTGTCCTCAATGGCACTATTCAAGCACTTGGTGGATATAACATGAGGTAAGTTAGTGAGACATGCACCCAATATATCAGATATCATTCCTGTTAGTGCTTCAAACAACCTCTCACCACTAGAGCCTTTCATGCTTTCATGGTTTAAGAGAGTAGTTTGGCTTATTCTGTACATGGAATTAGATGCCAATAATTTGATGGGCCATGATGAAGGTGCTACCTTATTGCATATGTGTCTATATTTGGCTTTAAACTTGTCATACCTGATTTTTGCAGCTTCAACTAGTGTCTCTAGTGTCTCTTTGGGGCTCTTACCTTGAAGGGAGAGCTTATAAAGATCCACATCTAGCCACTTATCATATAGATCAACTCCAAGCCACACAATTTCTGCTGCCATCCTAATTTTAACTAATTTCCGGTCTCTGTCCAGGTTATTTTCTATGAACTTCACATAGAGGAGCCCTTCATTTAGAGCACCTATCAAAATTTTCACTTTACACCTATCGACGTTTGGAAGTGCAACTACTATGCTTGCAAGGGTCACCAAAGGAAGTGCCCAACTATATGGAGCTTCCATAGCTTGTAAAGGGGGAACTTGGTCACTGTCAAATGTTGCCACCCCTTTAAATCCTTGCAGGATAGAACATTTCTCCATTAGTTCAATGACATGTTTTGGCTCCTTCTTTTCTCCTACCTGAAACCAGTGATTAGTGGCATCACGGTTTTCTTTCATCATCACCCCAACTAGTTCTTCCTCACCTTCAAGATGCAAAACAAAACGTTTTAGATCCAGCTTTGGGCCAGGCTTTGACTCGGCCCCCGAACTCATGCTTGAGACACTACGATCAAATTTGGACTTCAACTTCTTGCAATATTCACAACATGTCAACACCAAGCACATGAGGGATATTGAAACGAATTGGGTTGCATTACTCATTAACACAATCCCTCTCTGCAGTTTAATCAAGAAGTTAAACAAAAGCACTTTTGCATCATGGGCTAACTTTCTGTACTGCTTATTATGAATTCGAAAACCAAGAGGCCTTTCTTTCATTAGTACTAGCCTATCAGTCCAGTAACTTTCTACTTGCAATCTTTTCTTAGTGCTCTTATGTCTCATATTTGGGCACCTATAAAATATGGCAGTGAACCATCTAACTGCAGGAGCAATAGTACCCACTACCACTGCAGCAACCTGAACTACGAGAATCAATAGGGTGGACCATTTGTAATCACTGACACCAGTGCAAAATCTAAAGGACCATGGCATCAAATAAGACCTAACCAAGGCCTCTGCCAATGTGACTGTACTTAGAAGACAAAAGGCACCAGATGCAGCGCATGTTACTGACCTTCCAAGAACAAATTGGGGGCTGCTGGTGTGTGCCATCATCCAAACCCTCATCAGTTCATCTCTAAGACTGTTGATGACTTGGCTTGATTCCACCTCTATTTGGTTTGAGCCTTCTTTCAGTGCTGCCTCGTTGATCTCATACTTCAGCTGCAAGTGATGCTTCATCTTTGGAATAGCTACGGCCGAGGAGAACATGGTCATCAACAAAATGAGCATCAGGAGCATGATGACAGCATGTTCTGCCCAGAATACATAGATAACGCCGGTAACAAATTGGATGCAGATGTTGACAATCACGGTGATCACAAGTATTCCCATGGCCACAACGTTCATCATGGTCTCTTTGTTGTCCGTGACACCAAGAGAAGGCATGGAGTTACCTGTCGAACGAAATAAAACGAGAATTGTATTGATCTGAATTAACTAACTGTAACAGAATTTGTAACTACCAAGTCTTCAAGCAAGTGCAGCAACCGCTATTCATCACTAACTATAACAGAATCCATAACTACTCTAACTAACTAACTCCCTAATATGTACCCATGATCGTGCAGATCAAGGCACTGCTGCTGAGTTTTGCTAGCTGGTCATGGCGTTGAGGCATGGGGGTGTTGAGATCCACCGAAAGCTTCAGTGCAACGCCTATGATGGTCAAGGAAGTGGCGTTGAGGCAGAAGAATTTGCTAGGGAACCAGGGTTTGCGGCCGCGAATTCCATGTATGAGATCTGCGGCGGTTGCTATGAGGCAGGCAAGGGATGCTGCTGCTATGTATATGCCAATCCATGGCATCGGTTTGCTGAACTTGGCTTCATCCATGTACCCGTCAACGTTGCACCCGGTTATGCCCCTCATCTTAGGAGTGATCCTTTTAGTTCTCGGTCAGATGTTGCTGCCTGCTACTTCTGCCAGGGTATATCAACTATCAAGAGGATCTAATGTTGTTTCTTGTTTGTGGTTAAAAAATTTCCAACCACACTTTTATTCCGCATGTTGTCAATTACGAATGTCTCCTCAATCTGAACTAAAATAGAAATGCAAATTACAATTATACCAGGAATTATTAAGGGTTATTCTTACTTTCATTTGTTAATTTGTGTTGATTGCAATTGGAATGCAATTAATAAGTGGTTAATATAAAATTGTAAAAATGCGATATCGAGAAGTCAGAGGTACAGTTAAGAGCCTGGAGACAAGATTAGGTGGCCAAACGGGTGAAGTCAATGATGATTGCTTCTGGAACTTGACTTAATAAATTGACATGAATGTTTTGACTCTTTGGCGGCCCGTGAAGCGTTCGTTGATGAGGGGGGAGGTGATGTATGGCGGCAAACAAACTGGAATTTTGTGCGTTTAGACCTTGGTTCTCTTTCCAAGCTGTATTGTCTTTGGCGGAAATTTAATGTAAAAACAATGGATCTCTCGTGCATGATGATGTCATCGAACCATCCAGTTACAACCCGTGTAGTTTGGAAATCGGAACTCTGGTTCTGTTTGACTCAGGGAAATGAAGTGAAAAGGGTATTTTTTTTAGATGTGGGATTTGGTTTATAAGCGTGCCGGTATATGATTGGAGAGAATTTTACGTGGATATAATTTTTATATAAAATCAGAAATTTCGATTTCAGTATAAATAGAAATTGGAATTTTTAATTTTATAATAAAAAATTTCACTAAATAAAAATCAAAATTTCTAATTTCAGCTTAATTAAAATTGAAATTTTCAATTTTATTATATATTATATTCCTATAAATACTGTCTGAATTCCATAATACTAAAAATAATAAACTCAAATCCCATATTAAAAATAAAAAACATGAAAAGAATACCTCTTTTGATTTGGTATTATTTTCTAGAGATAGCAAAACATACTCAACTCGCCAGATTGACTAGTTAAACCCGCTAAAAATATCGAGTTGGGTTAACATATATGGCCCACTAAAATTTTTTGACCCGCCTAATCCGCAGGCTTTAGCTGAGCAGGGCAGGTTGGGCTCGCGAGCTAAGGGTGTCTTTTTTTCTTTTTTAGGTTATTATACTTGATTAATTTGTGAATTTTATATTATAGATTTAATAGTTAATTATTATTTATAAATTTCTTATTCACATATCCTAATTAATTTATTATATTTATATTTGCGTTAAATTTGGATATAAATTATATAGTTTAATTATTTTATTCTATTTTATTTAAGTAAATTTTTTATTAAATATATTTTTTTCTAATTTTAAAATTTTTTAAGATAATTTAACTCATTAAAAATATTAAAATAAATTTATTTATATTTCTCTATTTTTTGGCAGGTTGCCCTTAAATGGGACGAGGTAGCATGTTGAGTTCATTTTCCTAATTCAGCCTCTCGCGCCCACCCCCGCTTTTAGCGGATCAGGGCGGGGCGGCACACTTTGTTAACACTATTATTTTCTCTTTTTTTTCTGTTTTGCCTTTGTGATGATTTGGTATTGTTTTAATAAAAAAATAGAGGCTTCGAATAATAATTATAGAAAGAAATAGTTTACACCATTTCCCTGAGTTTTCTTTCTCTATTTTGTTTATGAGGTGGTGGGGTATAAGAGGGAAATGGGAACTAGAACAAATTTATCTATATCTTATTAGATCTCATATAATATCTGGAGCGAATGCTAGGGCTATTTGTTAGAAATTGCACTTTGGTAATCTATTGGCATGTCATTCTGTTGCGGTGCATTCCCATTTACTTATATACTATCATTTGTTAGGTCACCAGAAAATGAGTATCTCACATGTATGATATCAATACTCCTTCAAGTATGATCTTGGGCATTTTTAAGTGCTTGTTATCCCATATTGGATCATTTGATTGAGAGCACGAGCTCAATTTTGATGTCATATTGTGGCCACGTATCATGAATTAATCAGGGGTATCATTTTGTATTGATTTGATTTATTTCGTCCAAGTGGGAGATTATTGGAATATTTTGTAGATTTATATAAATTAAATCGCATTTAAATTGGACTTAGATTAATTAGATATCAAAATTGATTAATGTCAATTATTTAAACCCAAATTATTGTAATCATTGTTACTGTTAGGCTTACTGGGTCTATTGGATCTACGCACTGCTCATTGGTGGATATTGTTATGCTTCTCTTTGTGTATAGGTCTTGCCATAATTGGTGACTTGGCCCATCACCTTTATTAACACAAGGGAAAGGCCCATTCTCCTAGCTCTATATATAGGTGCATATTGTCCCATTGAGACAGGATGTGCATTCAATAATCTAGGGAATAGGAGGAGTTCTCCTCTCTCTCTAACCTGCTTTGGCCTATTTCTCTCTCCTCTCTTTCTCTCTCTCTCTCTCTCTCTCTCTACAAATCTGAAGAATGAAGAACGGAGAGCTATGAATCAATTGTTCTTCCTCGATCAGCTCAGGTATTCCTCACACCTAATCTTGTTTATGTTTCACTCCTTGATCTACATGCTATAATTTGAATCAAATTCAAATCGGAGGGCCTCAAAATTTCAACAAGTAGTATAAGAGCCTATTTGATCACCGATTATAGCTATAAGTTCTATTTTGTTGCACGATTGGGTGTTTGAGAGAAATTAAATTCGAATGCATAATGAACTCCAAAAGAAGCAATTCAATTTTTCTAATTATGACCGATTGAACTAATTTCTTGAGGGATTTTGTTACTAGTGTTGTCTTGAGTTGATCGACACCCAGATTGCAGGAAATGGTTCTGTTTTGAGAGAGAAATCAAAGAGGAATCGTATGAATCCTAACCCTTGATCGAAAAACCAAATTTGTTATTTAGGCCGAGTTGCGTTCGATCACTATAGGGGTTTTGTAGAGCTCATCACAATGTATCCATAACTCCAAGATTGATAAAATTTTGTTGAAAATTAAGGGAGAAATCCATGAAAAATCACGGAAACCCATGAGAAAGTTTATGGAGTGAGCCTAGAAATTATAGACTATAGTTCTTCAAGCTATTATATGGATTTTGTAACTCTCTCTCTTTCTCTCTCACGAATCCAAGGACATCAAAATCATATGAAATCATTGAGAAATGATGGAGAAACAACCCTCGACCCATTTTAGGTCTCTAGGTTGCGAACCGGGTCGAGTTTGACTCCTTAGAGGTTGAAGATAGTGAATATTAGCTATATGCAAGGCCCACTTGCAATTGGGGCATGTGCAGGCAAGTGGAGGCCTTTCCAAAGTCCATTTTTGCACCAAAATTTTTAGGCAACCAAAAAAAAATTATTGGTGATTTTTAATTAATTTTTTTGGCATTGAAAATATTTATTTAAATTTGTTCCAGATTTAAATTGCTAAAAAATATTTGGTACTCTCCGAATTTTGGCTTGAAATTTTTTGTGTACATTGGTGCTTTTCTTGGGGATATTGTGTTAAGCATTCTCTCAAAGTTGATATGTTTTGAGTATTGATATAATATTTGGTATCTTTCTTGTGTTTATATTGATTATGTAACATTACAAGTTTGTAATATGTGCCCTCTTGCGCAATGTTACTTTGAGAGTTGTTTTCTAAGATATTTTGATAATATTGTTGGCTATTATTATGATTATGAGCTTGCCTTCATGAGACCAATTGTGACAAACTATTTTTTGGGAATAATATTGTGTAATATTATTCTAAGATTATTTTATGAAATTCTAGAACATGAATTTGTTGCACACTTCCATGGTATATGTAATAATGTTTTTTTACAAGATTTTGGTAATTTGACTTATGCAGTCCAACTGGGAGAGTGTTTGATAACTTTGTAAACTTATATAAATTAGAATTAGATTTAATTTTAAAATCCAAATTGATTATATGCCTAAATATTAGGGCATATTATGGCTTTGAAATACTGAGCTTTGGGAGTTTTCATTACTTAAGCATGAATTTTGTGATACTCAAAATATTGCTATCTTTGGTTAAAAATCCCACTTTCTATAAAGAGAAAGTTGTTTTTTTTATGACATGATGCACCATCATGAAATGAGAAAAACGATTTAAATTTTGAAAATCTCTCTATATTTTGTTCCACAAGTTCACAACCATGCGTTATTTTGATTTTTGAGGGAGTTTGCTCACTATTTGTTATTTATGGTGTGTTCTTTTATGCTCTTGTGTTTTGGCTGTGTTGTTTTTACTCTTTGTGGACATTTAATATTTTTATTAGTGTTGCATTGAAAATTATGTCGATAATGAACTTGATCTTCATTTTGTCTTTATTGACGTAATTCTTGATAATTTGAAAATTGTGTTCTAAGGATTTCAGTATCTTCTTTGTACTAGTTTTAGAGACATAATTTTAATGTTTATGGAAATTTGCTCATGTTTTATGCTTTTAAGACTCTAAACGGTATTGTAATTGCATGAGAGAGCTCTATTTGTTAATTGGATATTTTGCAGCAACCCAATTTTTTGTGAATTTTATTTTCACTTACGATGAAACTTATTTATGTTGAATAAAACTATTTTATGGATTGCACATATTGTTGGATTATATAGATGATGAATATGTCTTTTGGTATGATATTATTTGGTATAATTATTATGTGAGAGAGAAAAATAATTTAAATATAATATTACATAATTTTAATATTAACAAATGGTTAATATAAAATTGTAAATGCGATATTGAGAAGTAAGAGGTACAGTACAGAGCCTAGAGACAAGATTAGGTAGCTAAATGGGTGAAGTTAATAATGTTTTTTTATTGAACTTGACAGAATAAATTGACATGAATGTTTAGACTCTTCGGCGGACCGGCACAGTGTTCGTTAGTAGGGTGGGAGGTGGTGTACGACGGCAAATAAACTGCTTTTTTACTCTTTTAGAAAAAAAATATTATTTACATATGTACATTCTTTCAATATTATTTTAAAAAATATCGTTTTTTAGTTATAGGTAAATCGATTTAAATTACATATTAACAAGTATCTGCATAAAAAAATTGGTTTAAGTTGAAACAATTTATACACTATTTAAATAATCAGTGCACACTTATTCACCCCGTGAGCGATTGAATTTCTGAATGCGAAATGATGGTTTGTCAGGCTGGCCACCCGTTCGCGCGTGATTGCCGCTACTTGTGTGTTTATAAGTAAAAGGAAAAGTTTAGCAAAAGAAAAGTATAAGGAAAAAAAAGGCTAATTAGTAGTAGATAGCATTAAATCGTGAAATCGATTTATATATTATTGATAAGAACAGTATATAAATTTTATTTATTTATAATAAAATAAAATTTATAAATTAATTATTTTATTAATTTAGAATTAAAATAAGATAATTAATAATTTAAATTAATAAATTTTTATAATAATAATTAATTAAAAAATTGTAAATAATTTTTTTAATTTAATTATTATTAATTCTAATATTTTAGTCTTAATTTTATTTTTTAGTAAAAAAATTTATATATTTGAGTTACCATTAATTTAATTTAGGATATATTTGTGCGATGCGAGTGTTTAGTATGTATCACATATTCCTAATTTTGAGTATAATCATCTACTGATTAATAGTTTTGTTGAGCAGCAGTGGCATCCTAAGATGCCATCCCGATCCATAAGTGCATCATCACACTTTAGAATATTACTTTACAGCAGGGGTTGCATATGATAGGAAGCTAGCCAGGTGGAGTATTTGGAATGCAATGATATACTTAATTTATGTGGTGAGTTTAGATTCAATTAAGCTCTTATTGAAATATGGACAATGTTACAGTCAAATAAGGAAACCTAGACTATAATAAAAGTACATAAAAATTAATAATACAAAGAATATAAAAAATTCATACAAAAATTAAAAAAAAATGGCCAAACCACTTTTAAATAACATTTTTTGAGACCAGAAATGGCACCAATCAGCTATGCCTTTGCCACATTGACGGCCTCATTTGGGGCTTTCCGGAAAGGTATACTAATAGCAAATCAGCGTTCTGAGTCAAAAGTTATACTCATTTAAAATTTTACCAATTATTTAATTTTTATGCGTGAACAATTAGGGTTGTATAATTTATGTATTTAGGGTTTAGGATTTATACATTAATCGAATTATGCAGTTAAGTGAACAATATATTACTTAAATTATGCAATTCTATGATGCATGCCAAAAGCTCACATTACACAAATATATCATAAGCTAATTTAATGATAATTTAAATATCTAAATTTTTTAAGTAAAAATAATATTGAGACTACAATATTAAAATTAATAATAATTAAATTTAAAAAATTATTTGCAATTTTTTAATTAATTATCATTATAAAAATTTATTAACTTAAATTATTAATTATCTTATTCTAATTTTAAATTAATAAAATAAATAATTTATAGATTTTATTTTATTATAAATAAATCAAATTTATATACTGTGTATATGAGCAGTATAAATCGATTTTACTCAAATTGATTTATACATTGTTCATATGAATAGTATATAAATTAATTTGAGTGAAATTGATTTATATACTGTTCATTCAAACGATATAATTTAAATCGATTTTCTTGTATTGATATTCGTTGATAAATCGATGCAATTTAAATTAATTTATCCATAAATTAGAAAAAGAGGATATCTTTGAAAATATGTTGAACGGTATTTATACGAAAATAATTTTTTTTAATTTTAAAAGAGTAAAAAAATCCGCAAATAAACTGGAATTTTGTGTGTTTAGACCTTGGCTCTCCTTCCAAATTTTTATCTTTGGCGGAAATTTGACGTCGAGGGCAATGGATCTACGGCATAATGATGTCATCGAACAATCCAGGGCTCAGGGATAACTATTGAGACAAAAATTGTCCACCAGCCACCAGGTGAGGATATTGGACAGTTACAACGGTGTTGTTTTGTTTGATCTACGGAAATGAAATGAAAAGAATACCTCTTTCTTGTTGGTATTCTTTTAATATAAAAAATTGAAACTTTTTTTATTTGTTCAGCTTTCTTTAAAAAATAAAATGTATGTCTTCACCAAAATAATAATAATAATAATAATAAAATGTATGTAAATAATTTCGTACATATAGTTTTGCATTATAAAAATTCATATCCTCAATAATCGTCTTTTAAGATTTTCGTAATTTGTTCCACTAAAAAATAGATTTTCGTAATTTTTTTTTATATTTATGCTAATGTTATGGGAAATTCTATGAGGCTAAAATTAAAAAAAATTTCATTGTTACATAAAAAAATGATTTTTCATTGATAAGTAACATAAACTAATTTAGAGTTTTGTTTTAATATGTTATTGTTACGTAATTTTGCGCATGTATTTTATATGTAAATTTTCACTAATTCTATTTATGTGTATTAAATTTTACTAAAGTTTCAATTTCGTTCGAAAATAATTTTTTGTTTACATTCTGAACATTATTAATGTATTTCAATTTTATTCTTTTATTTAACTCTATTAAAATTGTTGATGATAATGCCTGATATAGATGCCATATATGTTCCTTTTTGTTGACGTGCATTTTTTTTTTTTTTTATGGATGTCACATTGAAATAACAATTAAATTCTAGAAAATAATTAAATTTAAAAAAAATAACTTTAGAGATGAATTTAAAAACTAAAATTTTCATTGATAAATTAAGCACACTTCTCTAATACTATTGTCCTTCAAATATGGTGTTGTTCTATAAAACTCATCTTAAGAGTTTTAGGTATCTATAAGCAAATCATCCAGAAAAATTGATGGAAAAATGTGTTTACATTTTCATAACTAGAATCATAGTTTTAAATAGGCTGAAATAAGATAAATATCCTGTTACATAGTTTGTATATTAAATAATGAAATGAAAACAAATCTTCACGTTATTATTTGAAAATAAAAATGAAATAAAATAGAATAATAATAATTTTAAATTATATAGTCTTATTCTTATTTTAGTTCATTTTATTCTGCTTAAATTAAGAAATAAAAATAAAGATATTAGATGAAATAAAATAAAATAAATTTCATTCAATATTATTAGATCCCATCTTTATTGAAAATATCTATATAATAAAACTTAGTATTATTATTATTTCATCACTTTTAATCAATCGGTCATTCTCTTGTGCAAATTAAAAAAAATATGCACAAGATGTAAGTTGAATCAATAAAAAAATTACATGTGTTTTATTGTTAATGAAAGGAAGAATTTTAAAATGATCCTCAAACCTTAAGGACCCCTATGGTCCTTGTAATTCATTTTCTGCCATATATATGTTTTTTTCTTTTTCCTTAATTTACTCTTTTCTACGCTTCCCTTTCTCTCATGACGATGAGCCACCCACCTACCAAATCTCTTTTTGTTAACATCCACCCACCCACTCTCAATCTTCCAATCATTCTTAGTCCTTCTCGAAATCATCACCGCCAGTCACCTATCCTTATTAGCTACTGTCACTTACCCTTCTTCAAACTCAGTTTCGCTCAATTGCATCCTGTCAATAGTGAAAGGTGGATCTCTGCTAGTAATAGCAGTAAGTGCAGGACTGAGAGTGATTGGACACATCTGGGGTGAGATGGTTGCATTGGCATTGGCTCACTTGACTTTGCTGGCTGAAGATTGTGTGGTGGCATGGCGGCGGGTTGCGATTTTGCTAGTGCGAGCCGGCTGGAGTTACTATGGGGATGAAAATGGTATGGCTGGGGTGTGGAGGAGGACAATTGCAGTTGAGGCTTGCAAATTCGAAAAAGATGATAACAAAGGACAATAGTTCGTTTCAGTTCAAATTGAATCACGATGGTGCTGCTCTATTGGGGTTTATAATTGTGCTTGAACAAAGATTTTTCTCTCTCTTTTTTTTAATATTTGTTTTGAAGTTGATTGAATTGTAATTTTGAGCTAAATATTACATACTAATGTTAGAAATATATTTTGGATTATTCAAAGATTTGATTTTTGTTGTAATTTTGTGATATTATTCATTCCCAAGACCTGGTTTTTATTTATTTATTTATTTCATTTTATTTCATGTTGATTTCATGGTTTTTGATTTGGTTTAATATGTTGCTATTGTTCCAGTTTGAAGAAAGAAGAGATTTTATTATCTTCACGCCGTAAAAGAAGTAACCCAGATCCATAACCACCAATATTCTGTCCTTTATTGCCATCGGAAAAGGAGCTGTGGTTTGGTGCTGTTGTTGACATGCCGCCGTCACTGTTGGGTGCTCAGAGCTTGAGTTCAATTGCGCCACAACAATTGAGTAACCACAACTATATGTTCCGAATAAAAAATGAAATTTGAATGCTGGGATAGAGTGACTACATAATCACTAAATTAACAAGTCTTACTATAGAGTCCTCCAACTTATATCTCATCTCACTAGTGTCCAAAAGACAAACTTCACCTCGCCCAAACAATTCCATATGTCACGCATTCATTTAATACTCCTCACATTTTTACGGGGTGGATTTTTTTAAATTTGCACCAGCGAAGGTACTTTCATCAATACTTCATAGTTCATACTTTCATTTGCTTTGTTCAGCTGGAGAGGAGCCGCTGCCCGCTAGCTTCGACCTTCAATAATCCATAAAAATAAAATAATAATGAATTGATAATTAAAGAAGAGAAATATATAAACCGTTTCCCTCATTTTCCTTCTCCGCTTTTTTTTTTTCCGAGGTGTGGGGGTATAGGAGGGAAAAAGATGGGAACTCGAACAAATTTCTACAAGAACCCATCCATCTCTTACAACAAACACTTCAGCCTCTCTTCCGTTCTTCAGAACCTCCAAGGTTTCTCGTTTTCCTTCCTTTCCTTTTTCTTTCATTTCATCCTTTATCGAACACTATCTCTAACTATTAATTACATATAATTAAGCAATTAATCAATTTTCAAACGTTCAGCTTACAACGTCGCCACCGGCAATGTTCCTCCCGCTGATCAACCGCCGCCCGTTTCCGCCACCGCCTCCGACGACAAAACTCGCTCCCTCAAACGGCCCCGGGATCCCAAGCCACCGAAATCCCAACACGATTACGATGAACCTTGCTCCATGTCACACCGCGATTACATCCAAAAGAGAAAGCAATTCTCAATTCTCAATTCTCAATTTTCTTTGTTCAATCATACTTTCATCAACTAGGCAGCTGCTGCCACCATTGCTTCTTACTTCGTCATTTTTCTACTCTCTTTGCTCTGTAAATTCGTGAATCATATTAACTTTTTTCGTGATCAGGGAAGAAGTTGATTCGTCTTGGAATTGCGAACGCGTTGAATTGACTGAAGATGTCTTGGTAATTTCAGTTACTGAAAGTTCGATTGATATCTTAACTTTGAAGATTGCTCTTCCATAATTCATTTTTCGCTCGCATTTTGCTTTCTTCTGTGCCAGCACTGCCAGGGAAACCCTAATTCTGCTGTAGCCTTGGTGGATTATGCAAGTGAGCTTCATCAAAACTTTTGTATAACTGTTAACACACTTTGTTGCCACTGTTTTTTGTTTTTTTATGTTTTATTTCATTTTAGAATGCGAAATTTTACCAATTAAACAAACGGATCACGTGATGTTGTTTTAATGATCATTGCATACCGAAGTTTGGATAAACTGGATATTTGTTAGTGTATAATCTAATAGTTGGCATTATTCTATAAAGCTACTGATACTCTTGATCTTTTAAATTAATGATTGTTGTTCACTGATTTTTATTCCAACCTTGTCTTTTTGCCGTCAATGCATCTTTTCTAAGAAATTTTTTTATTGAAAATATGCTATTATCTTGCAGTCTGTCTATGCTTCTAATAATTTTCAATTATATTAATGGATATTTAGGTGATGATGAAGGTACTCCTTCAGAATGTCAAGAAACACATACTCCCTCGGATCCTGGTTTGTTTCTCAATCCACAAGTTTAAGCTTCTGCTTTTGCACCTTTTGAAGTTTTTTCTTATTTACATTTTAGCATTAAGCAATGCTTATTTGTCTTATTTGCTTTGGCTGCTTTCATAAGACCAAACAAAAGAATTTGATGGAATCAAAAGCAGAAATGAGCAGCGTTTTCCTGTCTCTGGAGAACCTGTGTGTCTTATATGTGGCAGATATGGAGAATACATATGCAATGAGGTGAGTTATGTGCTATATATTATTCACACCGATTTGTACTTCACAGGTTTTTCTTATTGCAATGACAGTGTATATAATATTTGCTTGCTTTCTTAGACAGATGATGATGTCTGTAGCATGGAGTGCAAAAAGGAACTTTTGGAAATTCTTAAATTGAATGAGGTAGTGTGTGTGTGTGTGTATATATATATATATATATATATATATATATTTATTTATTTTTTTTCCGTCTAAAAGTTCTAACCATTATACCTCTTAAGTATTCTCTCTTCATTCATAATTTTTAGGGTTCATCCCACAACCAAGTCAGAGATTTCTCCTTATCTGGATCTAGTGATGCCTTACCGTTAGCAGTTCCTGTGTTTAATGATGATAGCTGGGATTATAATCGGCATCGCTGGACAAAAAAGAGATCTAGTCTTTCAACATATGAATGGTATATTTCTTCATCAGACATCCAGTACTTTTAGAATTTAATTGGGTATCTGTAATTTATCAATTGGCTTGACTTCAAGAGAAACAAAATGGATTAATATGTTATTTTCTGCTAATTAACTCATACAGCTATAAAATACAATACTGATGCATATAGTCAGATGCCGATAGTTTTGGTTATATGCTTGAGGAACTTCAAATATGAATATCCTCATCCTTAATGATGGAAATGCATGTATATTTCACACCCATGCACTTGCATAACTATAAATGTTTTCATCCTTTTCTGATTTGGTCTATGTTGATGATTTTGTTTTATTGTAGTTGGAAATGTCAAAGGCCTGGGCACCTAGCTGAAGATTGTCTAGTAAAGAATTGCAGTCAGGTTTGGCATCAATCCTCTTCATACACAAAGTTCACCCCCCCCCCCCTTTTTTTTAAAATAATGAATTGTTCTGTTTTTTTATATCCAGCTCACAGAGGCAAGTAATAGATCTAGTTCCATTCCCAAGGATCTTCTTGGACTGTATAGAAGGTTTGGAAACATCTGTTTTCTTCTTGGCTGTTTTGGCTAATTCTATGTTCCCATACTTGTTCTATTTTTCATTTAATCAGTTCCTAGCTTGATACTAGGACCAATACTAAAGCCATCAAGGATACTTTCAAGTTTCTTGCTTCAGTATTATTGACGTATTCTTTTTTCCATCTAGTCCTTCTTCATTTTCAATTGATATTCTGAAGTGCATATGTCTTGTAACTCTTGTTGGGTTTTATGGAATGCAAATGACAAATACAAGTTCTTAGTGAAAAATTCCATGTTTAATGTTGGAATTGTGCATGTACCTAGGGAAAGCATATATATATATATATATATTGTTTTTTCTCCCTGAATGCTTCTATCCTATCCCTTTGGCTTCATCACACCTAATGGCAAATGACTTGGATGTTGTTGAATGCTTTTATCCCCAGGCCAAAGGAAGGAGAGGTGTTGCTGGTTGTAACTTGGATATTTGATAATTGAATTTTATTTTTTATAGTGACAATGAAATTGTAGAAATTTAGTTGTCTAGACTACTATCAGATGAGTACTTCTATAGTGCTTCTCATTTTCTTTTGTATGTTCTCTAATGTTTTGTTATTAAACGATTGTACTTAATTGGGCAACACTTATCTACTCTGCTGTGGAGATTGTCATGGAAATGAAACAAATTCAGCACATTTTTGGTTGACTTTTATGTGCAGATGCCATCAGATTGGTAAAGACTTGTTGGCTGCAAACTGTAATGTGTGCCGCAGCTCATCAAATTTGGCAACATGCCTTGATTGTAGTGTTGTCCTTTGTGATGGGTAAGCTGAAAATTTGCACTCTTGCTATATCTTGTCTTAGAATTATTACAAATGACAAGGTTTAGAAATGTAAGAATTGCTGTTTTTCTCTCTCTCCTCATTTTTCAAGTATATTGACTTCAAGGATTCTGCTGTGAAAACTACTAACCTTTGATGGTAGTTATTAGTTAAGCATATGTTTCCATCTTCATAAGAATGCTGGTAGTTGATGCTATGCTACAATAAATGATGGAATATTTTTAATGTTTCATGTTTTACCTTTTAATTTTACCTCCATTATGAGACAGTATTGCTCTTTTGAGTGGTATAATAAGTACCTTTTGTTGTCATATGGTTTATGCAATCGTAGTTGGTGTTAAGTTGTACTGTGGTATATGCTCTTTTACAATTAAATGAACTTGTGCTGAAATTTTTGTAGTTTATGCTACTTTCATGATGAGCATTGTCACTAATGAATAGATAGGATACAAAGACTATTGATGACATGGTAGGAAACTAGGAATGCAGATTTTAGTAGTTACTGCTCTTATATATTGTAACTACAGAACATGAAGTAGAGAAAGAAAACAATCATTTTAAGCAATGATGAAACATGGAAATACATCACACATGAGAAAAGGACGCTTAACTGAGAGATGAAGGTTACAGCACTGGAATTCCTATGTGTTGCTCCATTATCTTTCTGAACTCGCAGGGGTGATATTTTCACAGTGTTTCTGCATTCCAGTTAATTCTAAGTTTCCTATTTTCCAGGGCAGGCCACTTGGATGAGCATATAAGAACGCACCCATCTCATCAAAAGTATTACTCACACAAGCTTAAACGTCTGGTGAGTTTTCTCCTTTTGTTTGACCATGCTTTGATTGAATAAGGGATAAAGTATCACTTTATATGTACAAATGAATGGACTTTTTAACACGCATAGCAAATTATATTCATAGTTAAACATTAGATTAATCTTGACCATGTAATCTTTTATCTGCCATGTTAACTCTTTTTCACTCTCTGAAACTAATGAAAGACCTGGTATTATTAATTTGATTCATACATTTTTCCCCATATAGATACTCATTTCCAGCTATCAGTTATCAGCATTTTCTGTGTCTTTTTTAGCAAGTCTTTCATGACACAGTCTTGTCCACATATTTATTTAAGTCTTAATAAATATGTTATAATGGTATATTTGACAAAAATTAGCTGTTTCTGCTGTATCTTGGGAAGAACAGCAGAGAGAGAGAGAGAGAGAGAGAGAGTTTAAGCTTGAATGAAACTTCTTTTTATCACAAATAACATCTGGAGCATTCCTTCATTTCATTGTAAATCTTTACATAGCTGGTCTTAAGCTTTGATAAAAAAGAAGAGTTGTGTTAGGCAGTCAATTACAAATGTAAAATTTTGTCGACTCTTTATGACATGAACTGAAGACATTTATGAAATGACAGGGAAAAAAAAAATCAAGGGATTATTTGTTATAACTGGTATCAAAGCAGTAACAGGAAGCAGAATGTAATACAAAAATGTACCTTAGACTGAGATTTCAGTGGGAAATCTAGCCTAGGACTTGATTGAATTCACTATGAACAAAAGGAAATACAAGAAAACAGAAAATATCCTGGGCATAGAGGAGCCCTTCAGCCTCTCAATTTCTCTCTCAAAATATCTGAATGAATCCCTCCCTTCTGTCCCTAACTGAATATATCATTCCCCCCCACTACCATAATTCCTCATGATGCCTTTTCTCTCTCCACAGCTCAGCAAAACCACCCTCAAATTTGTCCTTATCCTCCTATTAAGCCTGAGTAAGCCCACTCACTCTATTCCTTCTCCTAGTATAGAACTTGCCAAATTTGGGGTCCATAACATTATTACTCCACATGGTGTGACCCAAGTGATGCTACCATCAATCATGTCTTATGCTCATGCATGAACATAATGTCTTCCATGTGACAGATCTTTTAATGACAGTCTTGTTTCATCCAACATGCTTATGTCAATCTGTGTTGAATATAGGTAAAATGCTGCAAATCAACATGCAAGGTCACTGACATCAAGGATCTCTTGGTTTGCCACTACTGCTTTGATAAAGCCTTTGAAAAGTTCTATGACATGTATACTGCAACATGGTAAGCATCTTTAAGTTCTTCATGTCATCACGCTCTTTCTTCATCTTCTACTTTTGAACAACGTGATTATATAATCATATTTCTGGATTGAATCAGAATGCACCGTCATGCATTGCAGTTTTCGAATAGTATTGTCTTCTTTCCTGTTACTGTCTTTCCTTCTTGAAGGGTAGTAAGATGAAGAGCATATATGGTAGATAATTTACTTTTGGACAATGAATAGCAATTAAGACTAACAATGGGTTTAATAGGCATCAGAATAGCAGTTGCTCATATTTAACATGTTAATGTCCCACATATATGTACGGAATATAGATATGTTAATCTTCTGTTTAATGTTTTTTATGTAATGTCAACATCTGTGCTTCTTTCTTCTTTTCTTATTATGTCTTGTTGCTTGTGTCATATGCAGGAAAGGAGCTGGGCTTTCAATTATATGGGGTTCTATATGCTGTGAAGACCACTTTACCTGGTAATTATTGCCACTACTCCTAAGTAGGAGGTGTTTGGTACATGCACATCCAAGATGTCTTCGAAATTGGAACTTTGGATGCACAAGATGCTTGGATATTTACAGTGACCATGTTTGGTAGATCTCCTACATTTAGGGATTTGTGATGTCTTTATTATACTTAGCAGTCTTAGATGATTTACTTTGAATTTCTATAATACCATTTGCCAATTTTATACATAAAAAATAATAAATAAATAACATCAATTATCAAATGTTATTATACTATAAAATTTATGATTTGATAACATAATAACGGTTTTTATCAAATTAGAACTTTTCATTTCAATTTGAAATTTTTTTGCTATGGACTAAGTGCTTCTTTTGACTTTGATATTAAAGAACTCGAGACCGAAGAGGAAACATTGCATCTTCAAACATTTATTGTTTTGATGTTATTTAAAATCCATAAATTTTTAAAAACGTTGATATAAGTTTTGTTCCTAAAAACTTTTTGTGATATAAAGTTTACAATATAGTAAAATTAGAAATTCATAAAAATTGTTCCGAGTCTTGTATCTTTGCCTCAGTTCTATGCCTTTGAATTCATCCCAACAACGTAGTGGGGAAAAATTGTTTCTGAAATCTGAAGACATATGCCCGCGCATAAAATGGGCATCTGGGCTGAAGAAGGCATCTGACATTTTGTAATTTCATGCCCGAGCAATTTCATGCACAAGCACTAAACTATAAAACATCTTGGTCTGACATCCAATATGCATAGCCTGGACATATTTGAGACCTAAGTGAAGATACCTGTGTCAAACGCCTCCTTGTTGTTTCATTTTCTATGTTGTTCCGGTCAACTAACATTATTTGTATCATGGATCAGGCACAGGATGAATTGTTTGAATGCAGATGTGGAAGATAGTGCATATATTTTGAAAAATGACAGCCATAGAGGCAGACGTGGCCAACTTAGTGACTTCATCTTTTGATGATTGAAACACTTTCTCAGTTTGTCCTGAAATTTGAACTGCATTTTGTAATTGCTCTTCAAATATGATCGACGGATGGTGGGATGAATATCTTGCTTAATTCATCATTCTTATTTGATGCTGATTGGTGAAAATTTTAAGAAAATAAAGTCGCTGTTAAACTGTTACATGCTGATGGGTAGAGAAAAAAACCATAAAATTATAAAAACAAGTTGAAAGTGCATATCCTCTTTCTATTTTCTTCTCATATAAGTTGGAAAACGGTAGTATGTTCACAATTTGTTAGCTGAACTGTTGAGGTTGAGCTTCCCCACTTTAGTCAAAAAATATATACCCTTTACCAACAAGAAGTAAGAACTATAAGTTAAAATTACTGCAATTCTGTAGTTCTCTCCGGTGCCTGGACTTCTCTCTCTCTCTCTCTCTCTCTCTCTCTCTCTCTCTCTCTCTCTCTCTCTCTCTCTCTCTCTCTCTCTCTCTCTCTCTCTCTCTTAATAATCTTTTTCCGGTCTGGGAAGGGAACGGAAGAAAAGGAAGTGGAGGGTGCAGGCAGGGAATATGAATCCTGCAGCTTCAACACAAGGTGTAAATTAAACACAGACTTGTGGAGGTGTTCACAACTCAACCCAATCCAATAACGTATTGTGGCCCGAAAAAATTGGGCTGGTTTTAGGTTGTGAGATTTTGACAATGTTTATGTATATTTTAGGGTTAGATTTGGGATGTATTTGAATTTGATGGTTCATCTAAAGTTTTCGACCAAAAAAAGATAATCTAAAGTTACATAATTTTTTTGAACTTATATATTGTTAAAAGGATAAATTATAAGATTTTTATATTTTAATTAATATATTTTACATAGCATGAAATATTCATCAATTTAAAGACTAAATTGATATCTAAGTATATATTAAAGAATTAAATTAATGTCTATTTTAAACATTAAGTGTTCAAATTGATATTTAAAGTTTCTAGCAAACTAACTTAATATCGCATATATTTTTGGAGGATTAATTTAGGTGTTTATTTGTTTAAAATATGTTTGAATACTATTATTATTTAATGAATAGTAATAAGATTTACATTAATGTAAAAGATTTACTCTTTTACTGGGGAAAAATCTTAGTCACCTCCAAGGCCAATTCGTTGTATTGTATTTCAAATGAGGGAAATAATCAGTTTAGTTTAATTTCCTCTCATCAGAAAAATGGTACAAAAATATAATTAGTCCACTTCAGCAATAGGATAAGAATGAACGCTTCACCCTAATGGGATAATCGATCGGAACACATAATGGAAGTAATTTTGTTGTATTACTCAGCTTTGAAAAAAAAATTTGAAATGAGCTGGAAGATCACTAGCATCCTAAATTATGGCAATAATGTTATTTGTATGTTTATTTGAGATGCATTTTTGACACATTACCAATCTTTTTTTTTCAGTTACTAATTTTTTGAATTAAAGTTATTTGTATGTTACCAACTTTTTTGATTGAGTTACAAATTAATTGTAACGTACAAATACTAATTTTTTTTCTCAGTTATCAATTTTTTAAATTAATATTATCAACTTATTTGATTGAGTTATCAACTAGTTAAATACAAAATATCTTATAATATCATGCTGCAATTGATTAATAATTTAGTCGAATAAATTGGTAATTTTAGTTTAAAAAATTGGTAACACAAAAAAAAGGTTGATAATATATTGAATGCATCTTTTTTTATGCATTTAAATAACACAACTCAAATTATGGAAACTATTATTCATAATTAATTATTAGGATCTTGAAACTGTATAAGCTGCTCATAAATAATCGAAGAGTTTAATTATGTTTTTGGTCCCCTAAAATATCATTTTTTTTATTTAGTCCCCTCTTTTAAACAATTTTTTGTTTAGTCTCTCAAAAAATATTTTCATTTTTGTGTTGGTTCCTATGTTAATATTCTATTATCTCGTGTTGTTACATGCTAATGCGACAGATAATGTGGATGTTGACATAGATTAAAAATTAAATGAGACACTAATTGGAAGAGTTGAGATATTGTGCTCTTGCCTGAAGAATCAAGTTGATGCAGGTTGGCCTCCATGCGTTGGACACATTGCCAATGGGGACCTATGAAAGCTCTCTGATATCAGATCAGAGAGGATTATAATATGGTAATTAGGGTAAATTAATGAACTTATCATATATGGAGTTGAGGAGCCCTTTTATATTGTGAGATAAGACATTATTGATAAGGATCCAATTATTTGAGGTTGTTGGGAATCCTTGATCCTTTCCTTTATTATAGTGATTTGAATGAGTGTGGTTAGGGTGATTCTCGGATTTGTTTCCATAATTATGGGATCAATCATTAATGATGAGATCTTGGTGAGATTTTCCTCTTATTATAAGATCTTAGATTTATTTATTTATTATTATTATTATTATTATTATTTTGGTCATACACACGCCTAAGGGGAGGGTTTCGATTCTAGGAATTGAACCCATGGTGTAGCTCTTTTGAGGCCAACATATCCACCAATGCCTCAAGGCCTCAACTGCAGATCTTATATTTATTTGTAAGTAGGTTCAATCAATTGATGCTAGGATTCTTCTTGATTCATGGCGATTAGGCTTAGTAGGGTGTAGCTAAGTTCTCCCATGCCGGCCGAGCATATAATCATCAAGCCAAACTATAGAGCTCGTGAGAATAGTCGAGTCTAAAGGAATTATAAGGAAAAAAATTTTAGAAGACTAATAATATAATTAAGTTAAAAAATATTAATTATTTCTCATTATTTTTTATTTTTACACACTTAATTATGCAACTTTTTATTCACCTCTAATTTATTAGTATATATAACTATTTGTTCAAAAAATAGGATTCACTAATTAATTATGCATGTAAAAAAATTAATTGATTAATTATTTGTTAAATATATTTAATAAATAAATAAATAAATATATATATATATATATATATATATATATATATAATTGTAATTTATAATTAATTTTTAATAATTAAATTATTTTAATAACTAAATTAAATGTATATTAGTTAAAAACTTTATCTATGCTTTTAGTGTTGAAAGGGATGCCACAAAAGTATATTCATAAAGACGGTGCGTTCTACTGTAATTTTCATTGGTCAAGGAATATGGTGTATTTTATAATTTAATAATAGAATTATGAGATATATCAATATATTAATCAACTATAAAGTCTTATAATAATATCTAATTTTAAAAAAATTTAAAAATATAATTAAATATATTTTAAAAATTAATATAATTAAATATAATTAATTTTTATATATTAATATAAAATTATATTAGTAGAATAAAATTATATTGATAAAATTATTTTAATTATATTGATAATATAAAATTATTTTATATTATTAATATAATTTGATATTATTAATATATAACAATTAATTTTTAAAATATATTTAATTATATTTTTAAATTAATATATTACTATAACATATTATAAATAATTGATATATGAATACGCTTCTAAACACCTTGTTATGAGTAATTGATATATGAATACGCTTCACATATCTTTTACTATACTACATTCACAAAGTGCTTTGAGCACCTTGCAGCACGAAGCGCATAGCAGAAACTAGTATTGAGGATATTTTAATGCGACGACGAGTTTAAGGTGAGTGTTAACTTAGTCCTCACTAGTATTGGAGTTACTTAGTCCCTTGTTAAAAAAATATAAAATAACTAACAAACTAATTGCAAAAGAGGTGTCTTGGTCCTCTATTTGCAGAGATAGACTTCCCCCCTTCAACATTCTAGCTGGACCAAATTTTTTTTCGATGCCATAGACTTTGTATCCATCCTCTTTCTTGTGTAACTCCTTGACCCATAGCAGATCTGCTTGGCGACTGGAGTACAGACAACGTTCGTGTGAGCCACCGTTGCTGGGATTGCATTGTTTCTACTTGGGAAGACAATTTGTGCAACAAAATGAATTGAAAATGTTCAATTTTCTCTCTTTTAAAATCAATTAGGGATTTTGATTGAGACATAGAAAGGGAGAGGGGCTTGGCTGGAACCGTTGGATGGTGGCCATGGAGTTGCGACCGGAGGAGAGCAGAGCCTTGATGGTGTGCGGTGGTTGTTTCAATGAATGGGGCGAACCTTCAAGGGTTAGAGGTGGTTGCAGTGCCTTGATCAGGGACCTTGAGTGGTCCTCGCGGTGTGGCTTAGGGATGACGCGGTGGTTAGGAGGAAGAGTTCATAGTAGCAAGGCTATGGAGGTGTGGCGCTGCACTTGGTGGAGCTCCAACCAGGCAGGGATTTGAGATGGGCGGTGACATGATTGTCGGCGGCGAACAGCGACACCTGTAGTCGCGGAGGGTGAGGGAGCGGAGCGGTACAAATTTGGAAGAATATTGCAAAGCAAAAAAATATGACACCCATTTAGTAATATTAGCTTGGAATGTTTTTAAAGGAACTAAGTTACTCCCAAAATTAAATGGGAATAATATAACACGCACCGGAGTTTAAACATGGGATAACAGCCAAACAACGGATCACGTCAAAAAATAAAATAGAATAGAAAAAGGAGCAAAAAAGGGATCGTCTTGTTCCTAATCCTCCGTCGTGTTAGGGTTTGCAGAGTATCCCCGATCATACTCACCACCGATTAATCAATTCACAGCAAAGCATCCCCAACTCGTCCCCGATTTCCGTTCCGCTAACTGCGAACTCCAAAGACACCGACGTAACCACCTCCACAATCCGTCTCAAATTCAACCCCGCCGAACCCGGAAAACCCTCCATTTCTCACACCGAGGAGTTGAACCTTCAAGCAGCCGAGAATGGGAGGCCACGGCGGCCTGAACATCCTGCCGCAGAAGCGGTGGAACGTGTACAACTACGAGAACAGGGAGAAGGTGCGCCGCGACGAGGAGCAAGCCGCCAGGGAAGAGCAGCTCAAGCGCGAGCAGGCCAGGAAGCGCGACGCCGAGTTCCGCCTCGACCGCCTCCGCGCCGCCAAAGGATTAGCTCCGCTCGTTAAAGCCAAGGAGGCGGAGGCGGAGGCGGCGGAGGAGGAGGCTCGTGAGCCGGAACCGAAGAATTCCGGAGATCCGGGTCACATCAACCTGTTTGAGGGGATTAAGATTTTCGACCCGGTACGAGGACCCGAGAAGAAGCAGGGAGCGGGGGAAAAGGAAGGGTGGAGGAAGGAGAAGAGGATGAAGAAGGAGGACGGAGGGTCGTCCGGTGTTGTGGTGGGTCCGGAGGATGAGAAGTATAGGTTGGGTTATGGGGTTGCAGGGAAGGGTGTGAAGTTGCCTTGGTATCTACAGAAGCCTAATAATGATGGTGATGTTGATGAGGATGATAGAGGAGAGAAGGGTGAGGAGAAGAAGAAGAAGAAGAGTGGGAGGAAGACGTTGGAGGAGTTGAGGGAGGAGAGGCTGATGAGAGAGAGGCGTGAGAAGGAGAGGGAGAGGTCGTTGATAGGGGAGAAGCGCCAGAGTGACAGAGATGCTTATGGGAGCAGGAGGTTCTCCAGGTGAACACATCTTGGCCATGTTTTCATGTTTTATTTTTGGGATTTTCTTTTTATTTTTTTGAACTTATTTTGATTGATGTGCATCTGGTATATCTTTGATAGTAAGTTTAGGTTTGATGTAGTCTAGAATTTCAAAGGGGCATATAAGATGTAAAATGTTGATTCAGTAGTCTTGAATCATAGCGGACCACATCTAGTGTAGTAGTCTTGTATCAGAAAAGGTTAATGTAATGAATCAAAAGTGGCTTGGTTATCTTTCATTCTGTTATTTCTTGATTTTTATCTATAGCTGAGTTGAGTTGCATTGGTTTTGGTTCTCTTTTCTTTGGGGGTTTTTGAGTTCTTTCTTTGCATATGTCTAGACTGGAACTTGGTTTATTGTTAGTAGGTAGTACTGGTATCTGGGAATTTCTGAACTGACTTGTACTAATGAAATTAGTAATTTCATTTCAAATGTTTCAACACCACCCAGCTTTGAGCCTTCTGTTGATAAGTGATTTGAATTATAACTTTTGTAGTTGCACAGCTTCTTCTCATACTCTAATTACTAAATATGCAGTCCATGCCCCCTTTATACCAGTTTAAATGTTTGTTTTATGGTGTGGATCAAATATCATTTTTCATGTTAATGCCACAGCACCACTGAATATTAAAACCATGATTTGCTAATAATGCAAGGTATCCTCTATTTTTTTTTGGGAATTATTTTGTTACTAGTTACTAGGAAGTATTTTCTATCTGAAACATTTTTGACACCATTTGTTATATGCAAGAATTATTGAAAAGTGGTGCTAGTAAATTAAATTGCCTTGCCACTTTCGTGTATTTGAAAGATGGAGCAATGACAAACTAAGATTTTTCTGTTTTCATTTCTTGTTTTCCCTTTTTAAGGATTTTCTGAAGGAAACAGTGAAAATAGGAAATGAAAACAAGAGACAAAATTTTCATATTTTCACTATTTTCTTCACAAAATTCTGAAAACAGGAAAACAGAAAATAAAAATAGAAATCAAACAAACCCTAAGCAATCGTTTGCACAGCAGAGTAACATGAGGATGAATTGGTCTCTTGCTTGTTCAAGTGCACAAGGCTCTCTCAAGTCTCACCATTGTAAAACATAACGTAAACATAACATTTTAATTTTCTTCTTTCAGAAAGTAATTCAGAATAAGCCCGATATTCTTCTGCCATTAGTTGTGGTATTTGTTTTGATGGGTTGCTGCCTTACTGGCCACTATTTCACTGATGTCATTTTCTAAGATTGATTTATTGGGACTGCTCCGTAGCTGAATATGATATATGAATTTTAGATACATATTTATTTATAATAAATTTTGATTCTTTGAACTTGACAGTTTGGACTCTTCTCCTTGCCAAAGTATATGATTAGATTTATTAGTAAGAGGAATGCTGCTGAAAGGAAAATTTTGATGAGTGTTGTATGTGCAGGAATGGATTTTTTGTCATAGTTTTTTATATTAAGTCAGGTGATATGTTATAGTGTTTTACTGGCAGAGTGTCGATGTAAAACTACTCTGGATGCATATGCCCTACTATACTTGAATTAGAGGACAAAGGGTAGCAAATTGGTGAACGTTACCAATAAAAACATATTGATAGACTAAGCAATTATAGCCTGCTCACATTTGGATCAATGCAAAGCTGGTTTCTAACTGCACTAACAGGAATTATGAGAGGTTGATGAAATTATAAGATGTTGGTACGGCACTGGACAGATGATATCCAAAAAGTGCATGCTGTACCTGAGTCTTTGAAGTAACAGTTGGAATGATTACTCTGTTTTCATTATTTTGTTTAATGAAACCCATATCATATTGTTTTGCAGGCGATGATTGAGATAAGTGGTCTGGATTTCTTAACGATGTGTTCGCCATATCTTGTTGCTGTGCTGATTATTGGATCGATGGATCATGCTGTCTCCATTCTAGAGAAATTTATGGCAAATTCACAAGCAGTATCTCCCGACCCACCTCCACCCTCCCTTTTTCAAGGGGAGACCTTGTGAAATACGCACTTTGAGTGCTGGACAAATCCGCCCAAGCTTGTAACTGTAATTAGTTTCAAGTCCTTCATGTCCAACCGAATCAAATTGCTTGACCCGAGGAGAAAAAAAAAAAAGCAGAATTAGTTTCTTTTATAATATTTGTTTTTGGTTCGAAGTTTCGTATGCTTATACCTGAGCTTTGATGATTGCCTTGTTTATGAAGAAATGATCTTGAAATGGCTCAGATGTAGAAAAGGAAGGAAATTAAAAGTTATTTTGTTTTATAATATTTGTTTTGGGGTTTGGAGTTTCTTAAGTTTGTGCCTGAGCGGAGATTTTATCATTGTCTTCTATATGAAGAAATGATACTTGATTAGAATAATGCAGTTGTTGTGTTTGAGATGAACCTCCGAATCTGCATACTTTTTGTGATTAACAACGTAAAAACTTCCCATATCATCCTCGTAAGAGAAATTAATGGTGAGAATGGATAAATTTGCTTGTGATTTGTGAAGCACAGGTTTAAGGCCTAGTTTTGGAGTATTTTCTGAGGAAATGTTCTTGTTTGTAAAAAATGTAAGTCAATTGTTTTTATATGGTGAACTAAAATGATTAATATAATTTTCTTTTATTTGCTTATAAAAAGTCTAGTTTGATAGCATTTTTTTTTTATTTGGCAAGTTAATTTTTGCTCCTCAGATTTAAAAGATACAGGTGTTCTTGAAAGTTATCGTAGGGTATTTTTTAGATTTGGTTTGAACTTTTTGAAATTTAAAATATTAATATAATTTTAATGCTTTAAATAAGAGTGAAAGTATAAAGTATTTTTTTTAATATTTATATTTATTATAATTATTTTAAATTTTAAAAATAATTTTATTAAATATTGATTTTATATTTTTTATTTATTAAAAATTATTTTTATATTGTTTTATAAAATAATAATATTATAATTTTTTAAGACCAATTTTTAGATAACTAAACAATTCTAAAAAAAAAGTTACAGCAATATCAACCAAGTTCACGGGGAAGAGCAGGCTACTCTAGAAGTATCAACTAAAGTCTGCATCTAAATTACCACTTGCGAGATGTCGTTTTTCTCGTAATTCAACTTTTGCGGTAAACTCACTCTCGTAATTCAAAGCAGAGACTTGACTTTTCAAAAGAAACTAAACATTTTTCTGGGGGCATTGAAAGAAACTAACATAATTCAGACATTAGCGATACAAGCATTTCATGTTTATGGGCTTTCGCTCCTTCTGTGTGTGAATATAAGTAAATATATTTGACGTTATTCTCTCCTCCCTTTTCAACTTAGTCATTGCGTACACTTGCAGCCTAGCAGGTCCGTCTAATTCTACAGTTTACGCCTTTGATTTGTTAATACTTACTTATATGTGTTAGTGGATTTGCCTCTGATGGCGCCTCCATGAAAAAATATCGAGCTTATCGTTTGCAAGCTGTTACAAGGTCTATTTTGATTTCCACATTGTTTTTTTGAAGTACAAGATTCAATGTATTTATAATTGCTTTGAATCACATCTGTACATAAAATATAAGTTTTGCCAGGTTAGTCTTCCAATGGTTCCTCTCGTATAACCAATATTTTATGTAGTTCATTAGTATTCTTTATTTTAAATCTATCTCCATTCAGAATCATCATAAAGCACATTTATTTGCTAGGAGACTGAAGCCAAAAAGTCAGCAAGATTAGTTTGGTTGCTGGAGCGTTCCAAACAAACGAAGCCAATATCTTTGGCTCAGCTCATGTTAAATGCTTGACAAAGGGGTTTGGTAGCTCTTGCGTATGGAATTAGTTGTGATGAATTATTCAAACTAAATCAATTTCGAAATTGTTGATATATATATATATATATATATATATATATATATATATATATATATATATATATATATATATATATATATATATATATATATCCCAGCGCAGAAAAGAGGAGATGATGAACAAAGTTGTTGGTTGATAAGAGAATGGAAGAGGTTGCTTCCTCTGTGTGTTGTAGACGTAAAATCATACCAAGGAGAGAAGCAGAACTTGCTGATGATAATCATGTGGCCATCACAGAAACAGAGAACAGCTTGAAGGACACTACCATTGATAACCGTTCCCTTTTATACATGGAGAACTTGACGCTCCCCTCGGTAGGTGCCGTATTATCTTGAGTCATTCTCAGTATTTTTAAGCGAAATCTTAATATATCTCTCTCTCCTGTCATTTGATTATTTCTTCCAGTACTTGAATGATTGTTGTCATAGATTAATATTCCAACCTTTACCCGATACTTTTCCATTTTTTTTTTCTCTTTAAATTCTTCTCGCCTTCTGTCCTTCCTCCCCTTCCTTCTTACGTTACAGCCAGGGAAACTAAATGTAAGTTTTTCAGAAAACATACAATATAGACAGACAATTGCTGCATTTCTTCCAATGAGTTATTGCAATATCACAATTGTTGTGACAAAAATTAGATTATGGTAGACACGTCAAGTTCAATGTCTTATTTTGTAATGCTTCGAAACCAGTTTCAGGTTGTAGTGATCACAGCAAATATGGAGTGCAGTGGTTGTAGGGCAAGAGTTTCCAGAGTTGTCTCAAAAATGACTGGTGAGTTTCTGAGCTCTGGTTTTTCATTATTTGTTGAGATATGTAAAATAGTCATTTTACTTGAATCAGATTTCATTCCAAGCAATAACCAATTCAAAGTCAAACATATTACGTAGATTCCTTTAGTGTCCTTAATAATTGTAAGGGTATTACCTCCTTTTTAATGAATTGCTAATATTTGACCTTGAATTTATTGATTTAAAATATTTTAATATTTTTTTATCTGTATTTTTTATATATCTTTTAAAAATCAAACATATAATTTCGTATTAACTATTTTTTAATCTTATAAATTATTCACATAATTTTGAGTTAAAAATGGTAATTACATTCAACATTACCTATTATCGATATCCTTATAAATAATTTTTTTATAACACGACAACTCGACAAGATGTCACAATAATATAAGAGGCTAGTCTTTTTTTTCCCATTTAGATCTTTTTAATTTAGTAGGTAATTATCTTCATGTTGCCAAACTATAATATGCAGGGTTGATGGAGTACACAGTGGATGTGCGCAAGAAAGAAGTAACTGTTAAGGGAGATTTCATAGCACAATGCAAGTTCCAGGATGAAAACCTTAGAAGCAGCACCATGAAGAGTGCCAATAATCCATCCAAGTCCCTGTTAACTGGTTTTACTCACTCTGACTAACACTTAATCTAACAAAAGGTAGGAGAAGTTAGATCCTAGCTACAAATTCTGCATTATACGAGTTTCTTTCTCTCTCGTACTATATGACTACACCAAACTGCATAGGATGTGAATAGGCCACCCAAGCATTGAAATTTGTGCTAACAGGATGAAATTCATTTACGGTAATACTACACAGCGAGAATAGAGTGTGCTAGAACAATGTGTTAAAATTCTAAAATAAAAACGTAAAATTTAAAAAATTTAGAGTAAAAATAAATAAATAAATAAAAAGATGTATTCACCTTGTTAATATGTTCCGCCAATAGAAGTCGGGCAGAATTGTTCTAGCCACAAAGCATTTTTCATTCATTTATTCATCAATTTACCCATTTGTTATAATACGGGAAGAAATTGCCTTCATTCTTTTTCTTTACGTTAGTAGATGTTGTAGTAATAATAATAATAATAGTAATTTAGGGAGGACGTGTCGAATTACACTAGAAAATAAGAAATGCTCCTTGTTCAGTTGCTTTGTTACAAAAAAAAATTATAAGAGGAACCATGACAAAATCGAGGCCATAAAATTATGAAATTGTGCCCCCCTCCCCTTCTTCTCTTCCCCGTTTTCTTTTTTCTAACTTAAACTTTTTCCCATGAATTGCTCAATCAGTTGCTCGAATTTTAAAAGTAAATTTCTTGTATTAATTGATTGTTTTTTTTTTCTTGACTCGGTGAATTATGGTTAAACTTGTAACTAGATAATGTTTTCTTCTTTGATTGTGCCCTCGAATTTTTTTTAACTTCCTTGTCCAAAAAAAAAAAGGTTTTCTTCATATGTTGAGCTAAAAATTAATTGAGATACCAAAAATAAAATAATGTTAGTTTAAACTCAATTTATTTAACAAGTAAAGCAAAATTCTCAGAAAAGTGATTTTTTCTTCTTTGGACAAGAGATAAATGAGTTGTTAACAAATCAGTATTCTCAGTTAAGGATGCCTATGGTTTTGGAGGACATTACATTTATTTTTCACCGTGAGAAGTCAACTGAGATGACCGACATAGCTTGATATGACATAAGTAGTTACCTCATCGATATACACTAAATTATCGAACAGATTGGTGGGATAAAATGATTATGTATTTTCCTCCTATTAAAAAAATCCTGTGTTCACAACTAATCACCATATCCTACATTCTTAACCTGAGGGATTCAAAACATATTGTACACATTTAACAAACAATAATAGAATAATTAGGGGTCATTGAGAAAATTATAGTTATCTCTCGTGACTTGTGCTTATTACATTAAAAGTATTCTTGTTTGGTGAACACTCATTTCTCTTGCCTTGTTACTTTTAAAAGCCCTTGTATGGAATCCTCGTACAAGATAAAAGAAATGTGTAATTTATTAAACTATCAAGATTTGAAGACAATCCGTGAAGTAAAGAATGTATATAATTTTTCAAACAAGTGTCAAATTGATAAATCCTAACTTCAAACGTGGTAAATGTAATTATTCCTATCTTTTATTATCTTAATATCTTTTAATGCACAAATATAGCCAATAACTATCTTTATGGGTTGTAGGGTTTTGTTTTTTTACAAGATACCCCATTTTAGTTTTTGGTGAAAACTTTGAGGACAAATTAAACCCTTCAAAATTTAAAAGTTCTTAAATAATCCCTCATTATTCTGTGTTTTCATACAGATCTACACCATTAAAAAATTTGACTAAAGCATCCTCTATTTTGAATGGTAAAAAACCATCTAAAACTTTTAAATCTTGAAATACTAATTTAACTCAGCCAAATTTTTGTTAAAAATCTAAAATGGATATTTATTTATTTATTTATTTTCGGATACATTTATGAATCGAGTTATTCAGCCTTCTTTTTCTCTTTCTTTTTTTTTGTTCCAATTCCAGTCAACTAGTTATTCGTTTCAAAATGACCTTATTAGGCTATCAGTTGTGAAGATAATACTTTGGGAGACTGAAAATTTGAACCAAAAACATCACCACTCACTGGCAGAATAATCAGAATAGGTGCTGTCAAGTATAAACTTCCACCACTCCATAATATCCCAATATAATGCCGAATTACCGGCACCCAGAAACAAATGCTGAAATACCCTACAATAAAAACTACAGTAACGCAATACACATCTAAATCTGATGAGTCATGAAAGGATGTGAGCTTTTATACACCCTTCGGGAGTACCTGTAACCTTTCCGTAATAAAGAATTTGCAGCTTGTCTAGTAAGAAAGAAACCATAATGACACGGCATACTGAAAAACGCAGCCGTTAACTTATTAACTAACGGCCATTCTTGACATGAAAAGATAAGAGACGAAGTCCCTGTAGACTTTTAAGTTATTAGTGATCACTGCTGACAGGTGACAACTTTGACCTTACCCGAGAGCCACTAGATGAACCACACAAGAAGAAACACCAAAGTTCCCCTATGAAGTTACAAAAAGAATGCATGTCGCCGAAAGTATGAGCCAGGTCACAATTAAGAGCAGTCTCAGACCCACGACTTTCCCCACTGTTTTCTACTTCCAGAATGTTATCCACCCGAAAAAAAAAAAGGAAAAAATAATAGGAAAAACCAACTCCTGCTGAGTTAATCTATTTAAACTTTCTCATCATTTTACTTGAGTTGGTAACAATAAGGAAACTGAAGATCAAGACAAGTATGATGAAAGATCAAATAGCCGAATTGATTAGGTCTTCTTCAAGAGATACCCCATAATTATGCCAAGTAAGCCAATTAATACCACGATGACAAACGAGACTCCACCACGATTTTTGTTGCCTTCACGCTTCAGCAGCTCCTACAAGTAGTAAAATCACCAAAATAAATGTTTATCCCCATTACAAAGCTAAGGTTGAAAGAATCAATTGATTTATGTGGCAGAAATTAAAGTGCATGGTTGTCCAGCTACCAAACCCTAAAATTACCCCTCACCCAAAAGAAACAAATGGCAGATTTTGGGTATTCATATTTCCCCTCCATAGTCCACACAATAGTAGCAGCACATAAAAGGCACTTGCTTTAATACAAAATGAGATCACAAATTGCTTATTAAGTCATCATACACTTTCTAATGAAAAAAAATCTCTTCATCAACTTCATACTGAAATATGGAAGACTATGTTGTTTCAACATGAACTGATGGGCAAGCAACTGACACGAAGAGTTAAATTCCTAAAAGATCGTTGAATTCAATCTAAGGCTAAATATGTAAGACATGGAATCAATATGAAACCAAATGAAGCACAAATATCACCCATGTCCTGCACAAATGTCCCTGCAACTAAAACTCAAATGCTGGAGCATGAAAATCTATGTTCATCATTTTCCTAGCACCAAATAATTGAAACTCTCAAACACTACACAAACGCATGAAACTAACAATGCTGAATGAACACCTTAATTTAAAATATATTTAGAACAAAAACATAAAAGAGCAAAAATTCTATTTTAGTAAGCCCCTCAAAAATCATTACGTTAACAGGAGCTGTCACTTTTTACCACATCCATCACAGAACTTATGTTTTTCAGTTATAGATAGTTAGAAAGAACATCTGACAATATTTTAGAGACTTATAAAATCTAATGTATATACTGCTGCAACAACAGAAACAGAACCATTCTAATTGCCAAAAAGAAATGAATATAGACTATACAGATGGGCAGATAAAAGTTATCCATAACACATTTGTAAATCCTCACCAGTTCTTGACGGAGCTTGCTATTTTGTTGAATTGCATTATTCTTTTCTTCAGTCAGCCTTGAGATAAGAGCTCTTGCCTACAAGAAAGCAACTATAATCAAAATAAAGTTGCCACACAGTACCAACTCTAAAAGTTACAGAATTGACAAAAAAAAAAAAATTACACCAAGTGATATATATATATATATATATATATATATATTAATATATATATTAAACTCAATTATTATCCCTTTTGTCTTTTCCTACTGACCCAAGATAGACTAGTCATACAACAACTTAACAACCATTGTTGACACATGAAGACATGAACTTATCCGCCAGCTTTGATCTTACTGGGAAACATGAAATCACCAGACCACTCGCTAAGTCCGGTAAAATTTAATTTACCAGCCCAGTGAGAGCACTTTTCAAAATCATGGACAGAAAGCACTGTAGGCATCTAGGGGTTATCTTATATAACAAACCTTTTCTAGATTAAAATAAAAATATAACATCCATACAAAATATTTTAAAATTGAAACAAGTATCCTATTCCTCATGCTTATGCATATGTATACAATAAGTAATATAAACTAAAATTGTAGAGTTGTGTAAGGAAGGTCAAAGTGTCATGGTTTCGCAACACAGAAAAGCTGCATAACTCAAACTATATGGATTGACAACTTTTTGGGTAGATGCTATATGGATTGACTTACTAAAAACATCACTTTAAGTCCAAAAAGAATTATTTCTTAAATCCACTTCTTTACACAGGTAATTCGCATCAACATAAGTATGTATATGTGTTCCTTCAGATTATATGATTTGCTTGGAGAGTTCTCAAACAATAAAAGTCATGAATAACTTCAGATTACAACCAAAAAAAAAAAAAAAGAGAAGTACCATAGTTGTCAAACACGGATAGCAGCCAGCCCCAAAAACGCTATAGCAGGATAGCGTTCCGGCCACTATTTGATAAAAAATATATAATTATCATACAATTTATATAACATATATAAATGTTCAAAAATAAGAAATCATCCACAATTAAACTCATTCACATCAATGATAAAAATTCATAATCCATTCCATACTCTAAACATGCAATCACCATCAATCCAATACATAAACATCAAGTCCTAAGGGCAGTAAAACAAAAAAAATAGCACCATCAAGTAGCATAAGGGCAGCAAAATATAAAAGACAACACCAAATCCTACTTAAACCTAAGTCTCTACTCTCTAAAACTAACAAAACATTCCAATAAATCAATCATCATCATCATCATTGCTAAAACAGAACAACAAAACAAAACATGCCATTGCTAAAACAAGGGGAAAAAAAAAGGAAAGAGAGGGGGGAAAACAGTGAACAGAAGGAAAAAAAAAAAAGGAAAAAAGAGGGTAGAAGAAGATAGAAGAGGAGAAATAAAGGGACCCAACCGAGGAAGATAGAAGAAAACAGAACAAAGAGAGCGCAGGAAAGACAAACCGCTGCCATTGGAAACTCAGACCGCCGCCACCGCAGGTCTTGCAGCCACCAATCTTGCCGGCACCAGAGGTTGGAGGATCGCCAGAGCAAGAGGGGTGAGGGGGGGAGGGACAGATGGATTAGAGAAAAGGAGAATAGAGAAAATAACCCTCAACCAACATTCAAATCGAAGAAAAGACGGGGAAGGTTCGAAATGACCTTGCTGCCCCCCTCAGAATGCACAAAACAGTCTAGAGACAGGGTTAGAATCGGTGTTTGTCCATCGACATCAAACAGCGGCCATGATGGCCGCGATAGCTGCCGTGACGGCCCGCGATTTGCCGCAACCAAGAAACGCAACCCTCCGGCAGCTCTGTCACGTCAACCGTCCGCTCCTCTACACCACTATCGCGCGCAATTGACAACTATGAGGAGGACAATTTGGAATTCTATCAAAGCATCCATTTACTAGCAAGGAATCAATGAAAGAGCAGGAAACATGATTTTCTTTTAGTCTTTTTGGGGTCAGGTCTTGTGTTAGGAAGTCCAGGAGTAGTATTATTTACCACTACATACTACTACTAGGAAAATCTCCAATTTGCAAAAACAGTTACCACAAACACTTAAAACCTGAGCATTGGAATTTTCTTCCGATCAATATGCTCCAAGCAAGAGCATGAGGTTGTTTCTAAATAGCTCAATTGTCTATATCTAAATCACCAACTTAGCAAATAATACATGATAAAGATCAGAAATCCTACTCCAGAAAGGTAACAGACAAGCAAAACAATATGATCAAGTGTAACTACTAACTAACTAAGCCTCCAAGGACATAAAGGAAATTGACACCCAGTCAAACAACCTGCAAATCAATGCATATTACCAAGTGATAATATCTTTAAAAATCGAACAAGAAAACACAATTACATTTTATATTCTTTACAGAAAAAATCCATGTGTACATTCCATATTAGCAATAAACAGCAGTCAAGCAAGAAATCAGCTATCCAGAAATCAAAATACATTTTAGTACAGCTACACCGTGCAATTTTTTCTCATTACCTCTGCAGATTTGTCTTGAGCCTCAGATCTTTCAGTAAATCCTCTTGCTGCCTGCAATATCCAATAAGAAAAGGCATCCCAGTTGACATCCTTGGATTTTTACTAGGAAAAAGGTAAGGTTCACCAAAATCAAGACAAGTTAAGAACCCACTTGTGTGAAGTCAGTACCACTGACATTCCCATTTTCTGAAACAGAACCTCTAGGCGATGAACCTTCCTCAGAACCTTCTGGTACTGGAGATGGCGGCTGAGGTGGAGAAACATACACCACTCTCAATTTGCACTCCTCAACCACATGCCCTGCCTCCTTGTTGAACTAGACAAGCCAGCACAAGTCTTGTAATTTCACACAAAGAAAAAGAAATTAAACGAAAATACAAATGCAATTATTATGATGTATTATACCATTTCGGCAGTGATATCCTTTGTGGTAGCACCATCGTTAGTTTTTACACTTTGAAGAAGAAATTTATCCTTGCATTGCATATCAGGTGGAGCTTCTTTTTGCGCTTGCATGGTAACTTATTAACCAAAAAAGAAAACAAAAATAAAAACAAATGTTACCAATCCACTGATTGACGATAAATCATAACTAAGGTATTACCAAAAAAAAAAAAGGATAGTAATATGCATTCAGAATAATTCGTATTGGTACCCATAACATCGCATGTAGATCGTGGCAAGACAATTCCAGTGTTTGGACGAACACAATACTTCTTCGGATTAGTCGTTTTCACCTGAGCAAAATCAAAACAAAAAAATAAGCATGCAAATAGCATTTTAAAAAAAAAACTGCAAACAGTGACGAAAATAGTTTGTTTCTATCCCACATTGCGCAAAAACTAACAAAGGAAGACACGTTAACTTGGTCAACACTTAACGTTACGGTGAGTTCATCAGATCTTACAATAGAAGCAAAACCATAATTCACAATCAAATCGTACTCCAAATTAAACGAAAAAACAAAAAATAAAAAATAAAAAATAAAAGCATGATTTTTTTAAAAAAAAAAGGGAAGCAAAATCTAAAACAAAATTGTCGTTACCTTGAAAACTACATAGCTATCGGTCTTATTTGACAATTGAAGAGAACACGAGATCTGCTTCTTCAGCTCAACTAAAACAAAAGAAAAAAAAAATCAAACACATGCAATCGAAACCCTAGAAGAAGACAAAACAGATCCAAGGAAGAGATAAACGGAAACTCACAGGGGAACTTGAGCTCGAGAGGTTCGATGCTGAGGAGCTCCCCGGTGCTCATCTCGGACCAATTGAGGCAGAGAGAGAAAACCACGAAGGATTCGGAGGAGGCGATCGAGGCTGCGGAAGGTTCGAGAAGGTGTGAACGGAGAGATCGAGATCGAGAGGGGAAATGGAAGAGAAAAAGGTGTCGCGGGGGAAATTGGATTTTGGAAATTGGGGAATTGGGGAATGCGGTGGTGATGACAGAGGAAATCGGTTTTCTTTTTCGTTTTTCTAATTTTCTCTGTGGTGGAGAGAGTGGCCGAATGAACGTGCGTTTAAACTGACAAAGAATATATCAGAGTGAGTGAGAGAGAGAGAGTGAGCTTTTGGAAATAAATAAACACTCAGCCAGCCCAAGCAAACACACCAAAAAAGAACAAAAAAGGGCAAGAATTATACACCAGCTTAGGAATATAATTTAAACAAATGGCCAAAAAATAGAATGTAATTAAATAGTTTCTGATTTTTTAGGAAATTTGCGTTTTCGTTTTTTTTTTCTTACTTCTCGATCACTTTCAGAATAAAAAAGGAAAAAAAGATTTGTACCTAAAAAAAAAAAAAGGGAAATCAAGAAAGATTCAGTGTGCTCGATTTTGTAAGGCAGCGTGTCTTCTTACATCATTTTTCTTTTTCGGTCACTTTTTTTTTTATTGATATCATTCTATACTTTTCACAAACGTTTCTCTCATTACGTCAAGATCTTAATTATAAACACGAGAATTCAATTACTTTTATTAAAATTGTTTTAAAATAATATACTTCTTCTCTTTTGAAATAATTATCTCTTAAAATTTTATTTTTTTACGAATAATTATCCTTTTAAAAAATCTAAATAATATTAATTATATTTTTCTAGTTATACCCTATTAAATGGATAAGAGAGAAAAAATAAAAAAAATACTTAAAGAAAAAAAAATTAAATAAGGATAATTTTATAAAATAAATATAATTTTTTTTAATATTGAGATTTTTTTCCTAATCATTTTCTTAACTATGTGCATATTTAAGATTGGATAATTATTTCCAAACAAAATTAGTATTAATTTATAATCAAATCCTAGATTAAAAAAGATTATAATCAAACCATTCCATAAAATTTTTTGGTGTTTGGATTAAAATACCTGTGTTTTGTATTATTGTAAAATTAATTCTTCGCTATCATAATAAAGAAAATCCCGAAGGGATGGCCTATTGGCACTTTCATTTAACTATCCACATTCCTCACTAACAATTTATAATTATAATTCTCTAAAGTGTCTTCACTTTATTCGAATTAAGGTTTAATTATATTAATATCAATTTATCCATTTGCATTTTCAATAAAATGTTAGTAATTTCCTATTTTTATGGATTAAAACTCTTCACTCTTCTATTCTTTTTCTAGTTTTTTCTTTATCATCTTTTCATTTTTTTATTACAAAAATAAATGACCAATTATAAATTGTTACAAACTAAACTTTAATAAGATTTCTTGTTCAAATAGTAAAAATTGCTTGTTAGAGTTGAGCTTTTACTTTAATATGCTTCATTATTTTCTCATGTTATGCTCTAATTTTATTTTATTTGTTGATAACGATGAAAGGCTAGACCTCCAAAAACAAAGGCAGCACTTATGATACAAAATTCAACAAAATGATACAGAATCCAGAAACACACTCCTGGTATACACCATTCATTTGTCCATAGTTGCCACCTACACCATAATAATGCCAGACATTTATCAATAGGAAAGGCTTCCTTCTGAAAAATTATTTTATTCCTAGCTTCCCACGCTGATCAAATCACACTAAAAAAGCATGCACACCACTTCTTTTTTTGACTCTTCCTTAAATTCATCTCAATCCAAGATTCAAAAGCAGACCTTGGCTCAACAGGCATTATCCACTTTACCTTCCATTTATTAAGGCAAGAACACCATAGTTTCGAAGAGTAATCACATGAGAAAAACAAATGTTCAATACTCTCCTCGTGCCTATTCCATAAAATGCAATTGACATCGCCAACAGGAATTATATTCATCCTTACCAGCCAGTCTTTGGTATTTAGTTTTCCTAAAACCAAAAACCAAACTAGTAGTTCCACCTTTGGGGGAGCTATTTTACACCAAACTTTTGCAACATATTTAAGTGTCTCATTATCATCAGCCTGCAGCATCAAAACAAATTCGATCAAAGATTTGTTGAGAACTCGCCAGAATCATGGAAGCTCCAAATGCTCTTATCATGTTGTTCCCTCTGTAATTGTGAATGGTGTAATAAATTCTATAATTCAACCACCAATTCCTTCTCCCAATCAAAAAGCTTCCTTCTCCATGGTAAATTCCAACACCATGTCAATCCATCCCAAAGACCATAATCATTGATCTTCATATGTTTTTCTATTGATAAGGAGTATAGCCTAGGGAACTTACATTTTAAGGTCTCATTGCCAATCCATAGATCCTCCCACACAAGTGTTGCTTCTCCATTGCCAACAACAATTATGATGCCATTCCTGCATATCTATTCAACCTCTTTATTTAGTTTCCAAATTTTGCAAATTGCCCTCCATGGCCCAGCACCTCTTGGGTTTAGTTGATGACCTATGGATCTTCCTAACACCAAATTATTACACGAGTAAACCACCTTTCTCCAGAGTGAGTTGTTTTTCTCCGAGAATCTCCACCACCACTTAAACAACATTACTATCGCATTTTTTATGACCATATCTGCCACATCCAGACCTCCTTGTTTTCTTTAACATTTGAATGATTTTCCATTTTACCAAGGGGTGGAACTTGTCCCCCTCTCTCTTTCCCTAGAAGAACCTCCATTGTATGAAGATTATTTCCTTAGCTACAGCTTTGGGAATCCTAAACAATCCCAAGTAATACATGGGGAGATTGTTTAGTACCAATTTAATTAACACCACACGACCTGCTTTCGATAAGAAATTAATCTTCCAAGCACTTAATCTCTTCCTCATGTTATCTAACACAGGTTGCCATATTTCTATCTGATTTGGGTTTGCCCCCAAGGGAATTCCCGAATACTGAATAGTTAAAGAAACCTCCAAACAACCCAAAATTCTCTTACCTTGATTCACCCAACTATTGTCACAACATATCAGAACCATAGCAAATTTATCATAATTGATTCTAAGCTCAGACATCACACCAAAACAATCCAGAATGCATCTATAACTTACAAGAGTGTCATACCTGGCTAGGCATAGTAAAATTATGTCGTCAATGAATTGTAAATGAGGCATACTAACTGCATCTCAACCAATCTACAACTTTTTAATCATGTTCTTCTCCTCAACTCTTGAGATTAACCGGTTCAGAACTTTAGTAACCAAAACAAATAGAAAAGGGGCAATGAATCTCCTTGTCTGAGAACCCACTCCATACAAAATGCTTTGGTTGGGGATCCGTTAGCCATAATTGACATCTCTGCACTCGACAAGCAAACACAAATCCACTCCCTCCAAACAATCCCAAAGCCCATCTGCTGTAACACATGGTCAATGAAAATCTATTTGATTGAGTCATATGCTTTCTAGAAATGTAGCTTTAATAGAACAACACTTTTCATCTTTTTTTTTTAGCCATTGAATTGCTTCATAAGCAATGAGTGTGCCATAAAAAATCTGCCTCCCCTGCACGAATGCTATTTGTGTCTTACTAATCAAGCCTCCCATAACTTTCCTTAGCTTGTTTGCTAGGACTTTTGCAATCACCTTATAAACGCCCTAACCATGCTGATAGGTCTATAATCTTTGATCTCCATAGCCCCTTCAAACTTCAGAATTAGTGTCACCCATGTCATATTAAGCTTCTTTGGAAATGAACTTAAAATAAAAAAAAAATTAAAACACAAGTAATAAAAAATCCCCCCAAGTATTTCCCAACATTTCCTCATGAAATTCAGGTTAAAGCCATTAGCTCTTGGAGCTTTGGAAAGGTCACAAGACTACACATCATCCCTAATTTCCTACTCTAAAGGCATCACTTCAAGCAATCATGCATCCTCAGCAGAAATTTTATTAACAAGATCATCCTCAAATTCAATGAAAGGAGTCTCATTCTGGCTATATAAATTCTTGAAATATCTCCTTACTACCCCTTTAAGTGCTTCTAGGGTCTCTAAGCATTCTTTCGCCTTTCTTAATTTCAACCATGACTTTCTTTCTTCTTTTAATCAATGTCATCATTTGAAAATACTTAGTATTCCTGTCAGTATCCTTTAGAGCATGGTCTATGGACATTTGTTTCCATTAACACTCCTTGTAGTTGTACCATATATTCAATTGACTCCTTAACATATTTAATCTTGCTTTGGGCACTACATCTAGCCCATTTTCACCCATGTTTGCCTTAACCACAGTAATCTCACGTTCTAGAGTATTTATCCTATGGTTAATATTTCCAAATACCTCCTTATTCCAATTTTTGATAGGTGCTGTGATTTTTGTAAGTTTGTCCACCAAGCCCACATTACCCAAGTTCCTCTATTCTTCTGCCACCATTTTTGAAAATCCCGGATAAGAGAACCTTATATCTATACTTCAAAAAGGTCTTGGACGCCAATCCTTCACTTCAAATTCTACCAATAAAGGCACATGATCTGACACAGAACATTTCAAGCTCCATAGCTTTAGTGCTTGGAATTTTACCAATCATATCGGGCTCATAAGAACTCTGTCAATACTACTAAAAGAGTGTATATTGCACGCTGACAAAGGCAAATCAAAGAGCCCTATCTCATCAATCCATTGTACAAATTGAGACATCAATCTAGATATTGATACGCATCCCAATCTATCCTCACGACAAATAATCTCATTGAAGTCCCTTATTACAATGAAGGGAATATCCAAACTAATCTTTAATTCAAAAGATCCTTTCAAAAAGTTCTTTTTTCCTTAGCAACATGAGGGCCGTATACAAGGATTACGACAATACTACGTGCTATGTCCCACTTGAAACCTCTTATTTTTCTTTAATTTTCTTATTTTATTCATGTTTTATGTTGTTTTATAATGTAATGTTATTGAATTTACATTTGATATTGTAATTTTCTAAAGATTTTACAACTAACAATATAAATATTTTTGTGAGTAAATTAATTTTTTAAATATATTAGAGAAGTATTTTATTGTGATACAAAAATATATTAATGTTAGCATAGATAATTAAAAGCAATACAAAATTAGATAAATTGAAAAAATTAAAAGATATTTATGAAGCATTCTTTTATTTTATAAAATATAATCTTATATAATAATTATGCTTATAAAAGATGATTCAAAGATTAATATGATATGTTTTCATATTTTAAGAAAAATGGAAATGTTAATTTAATGTATTATTATAATAATTGAAGTTTATTATTTAAGACATTTTATGGAAAAATAATTTTTTATCAAAATAAATGTATAAAAAATTTAAGAGCAATAGATAACTTTTTTGAATGAAAAATAAAACTCAAAAAGAGTTTTTTAGCATTTTTTTTCATAAGTTAAAAAGGTTAACTTTAAAAAAAACTCTACAAAAAGTTACATCATAAAATTATTTTTTTTCCAAACTTTAACAAATATATCTTTAATAGATATATTGTTATAGTTTATGTTGATCAAAAGGTGTAATGAAAGAAATTAATAAATAATAAATAATTTATATAAGTATAATAATTTGAATTATCCTTAACGCATTGGCTGCCCCCCTACCCTGTGCAGCACGAGCCATTTTAATTAATAACCTTTAAACTACTTTGAATATTGTAACAATAGCAACATTTATAAGTAGATAATTTTTTTTAATAGACACTATTTATTATAGTACTTCTTAAGCATTTTATTTGATAATTATATACAAAAGTAAATTTAGATGTTAAAACATTTTTAGTATAGGTTTAGAAACTTGATACATGTTTAGCATTGAACGAATTTCCTATAATAAACACCGGCTAATAAAAAATAATTGTGTGGACTAACTTCTTTATATCCAATGAATCATTGTGGAGTTTTCTTACTAATTCATTATTAATTCAAGTGGTTTAGCATTGTTTTTCTTTAAATAATTTCTTGGATTTAAATATTGTGAATGAAAAAAAAATTAACATTGAGAGAATTTTATCCCTTCATATTGGACCAACTTAAATTAAACTATATTGTTTTAGTTTTAATCAACTTGCATAATTTAATTAGGTTACGCACTTTGTTTTTGCTGCATCTTTGAGCTAACTTTTCCCATAAATCAAAATGAAGTTTCGTGTCGTAATTATTCTTTTAGAATGTTCCGTTTAGATTGATAAGTGCATTTAGATTCACAAGTGCATTTGAGGTTAGCTCAAATAATTTAACATTTATTTTATTTGAGCAAAATTTTAGATTTAAGTATTATGAATAAAAAATTAATATTAAGAGAATCTTATTTCTATAATAGACTCATCTAACTCAAATCATATAATTATATAGGCCACACCACCGCAATAAAATTACTGTAGTTCTAATCGACTTGCACAATTTAATTAGGATATGTATTTTATTTTTGTTGCATCTTTGAGCTAACTTTACCGTAAATTAGAAGTAAGTTTTGTGTCCTAACGATTTTAGGTGTCACGTTTACATATTTGTGTGCTTTTGAAGAAATTAATTAATTCCCATATCTAATGAGTTCAAATTTTGGAGCCAAATAATCCAAGATTAAACCCCTTTATAATTGTACCAACCTCTTCGAGTTACGTTAGGCATTTTTCAGGCATGCAATATGTTTAATCCACTGGGTAGTTACTATCTAACAAACGAATCTTTTTATTTCGGTCATAGCAGTTTTCTTCTTTTTTTTTTTTCCTAGTCAAAGGCCATAAATGAAAAAGTGGCTTTTGGTGGAGAAGAAGAAGAGACGTCCTAAAGATGTTTTGATTTAAATTCAACAATGGGGTTAGACGTATTAACCAATCATAGTGGTTGATAGGATATGTGATCTTCCTTTTATAATTATTTTATTTTGTGCCTTCATGGCAGGTCGGTGGTCGGTGAGCTTCAAAACCTAACCTCTCTACGAACCAAAAACCAAAAATAAAGATCTAAATTCTCAAGTTATCTCAACCACCCTTCACTTGCATATTTGTTAGAGTTGATTAAAATAAAATATCTTGAAAGAAATTCTATATTGTTTAGATCACAAAGGAGGGAGAGTCTAAATCTCACATTGCCAGAGAATTACAAGAGAAGAGAGAGGCCAATGTTATATATATGGACCTAAGTTATTTGTTTCATCACAACACTTTAAACAAATATTTGATCTATATCTCATAACACTTAAGCAAATATTTGATTTATATCTCATAATATTCTAAGACAAGTCATTTGTTTCAATCAAAAATACTTTAAGCTTGAAACAAAGGATTTGGGTTCATATATATACAATTGGCCTCTCTCTCCCCTTACAATCCTTGGCAATGTGGGACTTGGACTCTCCCTCTTTTGTGATTTAAGTAATATGAAACTTTTTGCAAGATGTTATATTTCAATCAACTTCAACAATTTCCACCTTGATTGAAATAAAATATCTTGGAACAAATTTCATATTAACTAGACCATAAAAAAAGGAGAGTGCAAGTCCCATTTCGCTTAGGATTGCAAGAGGAGAGGGATGTCAAGGCTATATATATGGACCCAAGTCTTTTATTTTAATTTGCACCAATTAAAAATACTTTAAGCAAATATCTTATCTACATTTTACAATATTCTAAGACAAAAGTACAACAAAAATAAGAAAGTCTAACACAAGAGTACAAAAGAAATAAAAAAGTCAAATATAAGTTTAAAGTATTTTTCATTGGTGCAAATTGAACCAAAGGACTTAAGTCTATATATATAGCCTTAGCACCCCTCTCCCTTTGCAATCCTAGGCAAAGTGGGATTTGGACTCTCCCTCCTTTGTGATTTAAGGGTGTGTTTGGATGGGTGGCAATGAAGAGAGTGGCATAGAGTGGATGGCTAAATTTAAATAAACTATGCTTGGGAGTAATCTTAAGGGAGAGGGTGGAATGACTAAGGAGGGACAAAGTATCTCTTCCTTGCCATCTAAGATCCCAATTTTTTTTACCCTCCAAATTGGGGGATCAAGAGAGGAATCACTCACTTTTCTCTTTCTTTCCCTCATTAAAATTGTTAAACATCCAAACAAGAGAGCGGCTTATTCTATTTCATTCTATTCCTTGTCTTTCTCTTCCATTCCATTATTAGCCATTCCCTTCCATCATTCATAAAACTCTCAAATATAGCCTAAGCAATATGGGACTTATACTAAGATATTTTATTTAAGATATTTTATTTCAATCAACTTCAACAATATTAACTGGGTTTGGATCCATCTTTCAAGTGTCGGCAAGACTAGAGTAGTAGATGAATCCAACTCTCCATGTGCATATATGCTCTCTTCCCAAATGTTCCAGCATTAAAGTTTTAAGTTTTGATGAACATGCATTTGACAATTTCCTGCCGTGAAAAGATAAATTTGTATCTTCATTCGTTGTCCTTTTAGACCACAGTAAGGGATGAAAAGGAAATTACCTTTGTCTAAGATTTATGAACTCTTAATAAAAATAGGGGGCTATGTACAACTTTTTTTTTAATTTTTTGGATTTGCAATAATGGATTTGTCCAACAACATTGCTGTTTCGCAAGATAACGAGTAGTTTCTAAGAATTAAGTGGCCCAATAAGAATTTTAAGAAAATAATGGGCTCAAACATCCCATAGTACGCACGCATTCATCGATAATATGGTTAATAAAATGCAACCGCATAACAGATACAGATTTTTCTTGTGCGTGTTGTTGTATCACGAATTGAGTTTTATATGAACTGTGAAACAACATTTTCCTTTGACCAATAAAGAATATTGAATAATTGGCTGAAAAACATGAGAATTCAAATATAATGATATCATAAAATATACTCGTTCACAAGATCATCGATTGATTCTGCCAAAACAAAATATTGAAATGACAGAAAGTGGGATTGGCAATTGCGGATTATGCCTCATAAAAATTTCAAGAAACCGTTTAATCACTTCTATGCATTTGGCAAGTGCGTGATGTGCAATGGACGATTGGCCAAAGGCCATACCATCCGACAATCAAGCATTCTTTAAGCATTATATGAAAATGACTCTTCAACATTATAAAATGTGCCCGTTTAAACATATGAATTATGGTCAATTCTGTAACAAATTAGTAAAAATGCTGCTAATCATGCGCAGAAAACCACTTTTATATACTCTCTTTCTCCTTTTTTTCTAAGTCTTACAGAAAATGATTTTATTTTTCTTTATGAACAACCACTATAATAGAGTATTGATGTAGCAGGGACTACTGAACAGCAGAAGCAGGAAAAAGAATAAATTGACTCATTGCAATTGCAGCAAGTCACCAATTTCACATATTTGGCTGTTCTATGTGCTGTGCAAGTTCTTTCAATATCTGCAAGAGAGAAAAAGAAATGAAAAGAAAAAACCGTTATTTCACATTGCTAGACGCAAGATTCAATAATATTGTTGAGCTCACCGTCTTGGTGTCCTCAATTGCCTCTTCCAGTGTCGTGATTTTCTGCTATATTCAGAAATTATCAGCACAAACCGACTTAGTATTTAGGATTGCTTTGTTTTAATAGGAATCATTATTTGAAAAATTAACTCACATCCTTGGTGTCTCCAAGAGCAGCTTCCAGCCCATTAATTTTTTGTAGCGCCAACTTACAAGCAAAGTCTGCTTCCGCACATGCTGTCTCCTCATGTCCCAAACTCATACCAAAGTCATCTTCATTTTGGATTTCCAACTGCATTTCAGCACAAGAAGAGTTCATAGCCTATATAATGAGTAGAATCGTGGTTTTAAATTACAATTGCGGCTGTAGCGCTTGCGATTGTCGCGATTGCGTGAAGTCGGGAATTGTAGCCGTGGCAATTCGCATTGTGGCTATTGCAACGTGAAATTTTTGTGTGTTTGTGTCTTGAGACGAAGCCTGTTATGGCCCATATTATGTGATTAAGAGTCACACTTTAATTGCGATCCGCAACATTGCGACTATATCACGAGATGCGCTCCGTAGTTTAAAACATTGAGTAGGACAAGGGCTGTACATAGCCTCCAAAAATGAAAAATGCCATACATTTTTAGGCTTCACGGAATCTTCTGAAGCCACATCACAATTTTCACCTTCACCATTGATATCATCCATTGAGGAAATAGCCTGCCAGATTAAATAAAACATCTCTCAACCATTTCTACGTGACAAATGGAAATATAGAAACTAATTGCATCGAAAAGTTGCTTATGCCATTCATAGCTCTGCCAAAGTTGACCTGAATCATTTGTAACACTTCTGGATTATTCCAGGGCCCTCTATCACTCATCAGGCAACCTCCACAATCAGAACATGTGCAGTTACCACCAAGAAAACTCGGCAAATTACTGCAAAATCAGACAATCAAATAAAGTGGTTTCACTATATGCAGAACCGTTTTCAAAATTCACTTGTAAGTTGTTAGCAACTTCAATCAAGTTGTCATTAAGTCATATCTCGTGTGAGCCAAGGAAGGTATGTTACCTTGCATCTATAGCCTCAAGCAGCACGCTGAGATAACTAGAACCCAACACCTGAAACAGCAATCTTACGTTTAATATAGATAAATACAGGCCTATATATATTGAATGTGAATTCTTCCTACCTTAGAATGAAAGGCTCTTTCCATCCACTTATAATTGTCTTTTTAGCCTTAGAATGAAATGCTCTTTCCGTCCACTTATAATTGTCTTTTTAGCAAAAAATTATTTTCACAATTATTTGTCATTTGAGAGTTTTAAAGTAATATTAATTAACTTTTTTTAATTTCATCTCTTAATCTTAATTGTTCACCTACATATAATAATATTTTACAATTTTTAAAAAAGGGATAATTTTTTCAAAATTATCTAAATTTTTTTTATATTTATGCAATTTTAATAATTTCTTAATATATATACCAAAATATTAAAAAATAATTATAAATAGGCAGAGGGAGGGAGTAACATGGAACTGAATGATCCATACTTGAATTTTTGTAACTGTGCGTACATCTAGGAAGGGCTTCACTGCTTTCCACACCATCCTAAACCCAGATCCAGCATTAATAATAAAGATTTTATTTAGAGTCTGCAACAACATCAAAGAACACTAATTAACTGAAATACAAATGCTCATAAACCGACATTTTAAGCAGCTCGTCCAGCTTGCAATCATTGGTCTATACTATCAATCTCTTTTTTAAATATTTATTTGCCTTTTCTGGTTTAATAAGCGCTTGTAATTTGGAAGACGCGTTTTCTTTTAATGAATCTAATATAATATTGTGAACTTGAATACTTGATAACTAATCTAATTTTACGGCACAAAAATCATTACGTATCTGGTTGACATATATATTCACAATCATATCCAGAATATCTGCATATGAGCTTCGATTATTAAAAAAAAAATTAAAACAAGAGACCTCGGGATAGAAATTGCTATCGATCCTCTGAATTTCCATGAAGAGCCTGCGTGCAGACTTTGAGAAATTAGACATTCCCTGGAAGAATACAACAATCAAATTATTTTTTGGTGGTTATCAAATAATTGTATTAGCATTTAGAAAATCCAAAGATATATAGACAACTAGAAAAGGATATTTTTTTCCTACAGTATGGAGGAAGAATTTTCTTCTTTCATGAAGCTTCTCAACCATATATTTAATTTTTTTTATTATTCTTCTCTTTTTTACTTATAATATATTGTGGTAAGGATTCAAATAGAGGAAGAAAAAGCTCTTCCTCCATGTGTACACAGGTATCTTTCACTAGAAAGTGAAGCAACTACAAGATGGGCCTAAACAAGCTTCCATTGGAAATATAAGGAAAATGACGTTACATTATTTTTCAAACAGTAAAATTACGCTTCACTCAATAATTGTGATTTTACCTCACAACGAATTTGGATTTAGGATGTCCTAGAGATTAATAATCAAGAGATTTTCTTTACATTGTTAATAAATTTGGTGAAAAGAATTTCAGATTTTTTAGTCGTTATTTTAATATAATCAAAAAGGTAATTAAAATCCCTAGCTACTCACATATAATTCTCTATAGATACTCTAAATTTAAATTTATTTGTAAGAGAACTAAAATTTTCCTTAGTAGACCACGATTACAAACGTATCACAATAGGATATAAAATTTTGATTTGCAAATATATCCAAGTTGTTGAACGTTATTTGCTTGAAAAGGGAAAAATAAATAAATAAATAAATAAATAAAGGCACTTTCCTCTTTTCCTGCATTGTGAATTTGTGATTACCATCCACCAACCCCCATTGGAAGATGGAAGGCAAAAGTTCTAATAGAAAGGAAAAATCTGCTTACCACTCCGTTTACGTCTAAGATACTCGTTGTGGATGCTATGCGCCTCCTTGTTGCCAGTGAACATGCAGGGTATCTTATATTCAATGTTTTCTCCTGTTCTGACACATGATACTTAACAAGCCTTTCAATTGTGGTTACTTGCAACAGTTTGTTAAGGTCTACCATTCCAAGTCTCTCTATATACATAGGCCTGCCATGTCGATCAACTCCATGGTATCCATGGGGATAGCATTTCATTACTTCTTTGTACTCCGTGAATTTGAATTCCTAATTGTGTACCAAACAATGAATCAAATTCGACAGCAGTTATTAGCATGATTTCTTAACTGGACTTACGCTTGAACTAGTTAAACAGAAGGTTAAAGAACTTAAATTGTTTTAAAGAAAAATTACGTCAATAACTAGAGGTGGAGCACTTCTAAATTCGGTACTCTAGTTAGATGGGAGCAAAAATTAAAGAAACTCTTAAGTTCATATTGTTGAGGCCAATTTGTGCTTTGTGTGCTGTGGCATGTGATAAAGATTCAATATATTGTAACTTAGACGTGTGTGATGAAATATTCTTATCTAAGAGGGAGAAGCAAGCGTGAAAATATGTCAATTCATATACACATATTTTGTAACTTGATGTGTTGCAGCTAATTTTCATTTGCCTCCCTCATTCCTCATTCCTCATTCCTCATTTTCAATTAGATTCCACAACCTCTGACATTTTACAAAAATAATGTATCTTTCCTTAAGAGAAATCCTAGAGTAAATTTTTTCTTGCTATTTACCATTTATTATTTAACACCTCAATTATTGCATCAAAAACTATAGTTAAAATGAGAGATATGAATGTTGAATAATGAATAGTATAAAGCAGTAATACCATTTTATGCAGGAGGATGCATCCCAAGATTTCATATGTAAAAAATGAAAAGAAATGTTTTTTTTACATAGTGTATAAACACCTAAATCTATATATGGTAAACTGCAGTCCAAATAATTGTAAACTTCAATTGTGTAAGTATAATGTGAGGTTAACTAAAAATAGATCTTTATTATTAATAAAGGTAATGTGTCAATTTTATACTTAAATGACTAAAATCCATACTTGTTTAAACTATAATCATTATATATTGATTTGAGTGTCTAAATATCTAATTACAAATAATGAACCTGAAAAACGAAAGGAAAAAAAAAAATGGAGGAACATACTTTGGAGTTTGAGATTCACCTTAGGAAGCATATCTACTCGAAATTCCTCGCGCCATTTCAGATAATTCAGAAACATTTCTTTGGATTTTGGCATATCAAAATCCCGCATGCGCAGAAACCTTACATCATATATAAGATTATATAAGATTACACACATAAAACCAACTATACATATATATATGCAAACTAGCTTGCCTTAGAAGAGCAAGATACATGAGCATGCATCTGTCTATCTAAATACATACCTTAGAAGAGTGTGATAATCATTGTGTTTGGCTGGTAATAGACCATCAAGAACAAGCTTTTCTCGAAAAGACTTGACTTGATGTTCATCTTTTGGCTCATGAGGTCCTTCTAAAACCATTTGCAGGCTTTTAAAGGAGTCCCGAAACTTGAACGGCAAAGAAAACCTTGACTTTATGGGGGACGAATTAGAAGCCTTTTCCTCTTCTGATGAAGGGAGGTGCCAACACGTTTCAATCGGTAACTCATCTTCATCACCAACACCTCCTCCACCTGCTATAACTATATCATTCTCCTTCTCCTTGGGATTATAATTATTCATTTGTGAGGAGTTGATGCTGTCCTTGAAGAGTTAGACTAGTACTGAAAATATGAATTGATGCAAACATGTTGAATATTTGAGTAGGGAAAATAGTATATTAGCATGCATAGATGAAGTTAAAATGGAAAATAAATATGTCAAACTTCGAAAATGTATACTAGGTATGAAATGGCAACAAGGAATTAAAGAAACAGAAGCATAGGGTACACTACATACATGAACGTTATGTACGGACAAGGGAGAAGTAGAATGACAGGTTGGGCGTTTTAGGAAAGATTAAGCAAAATGAGTAAAGCACATGTTGGGAATAGAATGTATTCATATGATGCCAGTATATATACCAATATACCATGCTTTTTTCTTTCGAATGAATGGCATGCGTTCCAAGAAAACCGCGAAAACAAGAAAGCCGCCGATTCCATTTTGTGTTTCATACAGGGTCACTATGATTTCTCCCTGGCCCAACTTTGTGTTATTGGATGGGCTAATATCCAACCATGGATCACGAAGAATTGGTTTGTTTTCACGTGCTCATGGCCCAATTAGCTGATAACTGATGAGTAACTGAAATTCCAAATATGAGTTCAAAATTTTACTGATGAAATTTTTTAGCATAATCATTTAGGGGAAATACTAAATGTTAAGAAACTACTTTCGTAAAAGTACAAAAAACATATGAAAGAGTAATTGATTTGCGTTTTGTAGGGTAACAATTTCTCTTCCCTTTATTTTTGTAACCCCGATGTAGGGTTGTAGATCTCTTCGTAACAATTTGATGAAAGTGCTTTCGTACCTTCAAGCACTGCTTATCATTTTAATTATGTATTAAATGTTACATTATTAAAAGTATTAATTAAATCTTTATAATAAGTATATCAAAAGTCACACATACAATAAACTGTGATTGACTAATAATATAAAGTATTGATAATGTATCAAAATTTTTTTTTTTTTTATTACGTACGTCGTGTTTTTCCTCCCTACCAGTCCAAACACATGAGCATTATTGGCCTAGTACTAATTAACCTCCTGTTTGAAATACATCTTCTTTTGTTATATACAGAGAGGGTATTATATTTCAGTATAATACTTAGTCAGTTCCTACACACGTTAGTTCAAGGTTTAAGTAAATGACTTTTATATAATTGAAAATATTCAATTGAAATATATAGTTTGCAAATCATATCATTATCCTCAAATATAATTCACAAAATGATTTATAAATGAATTGAACTTAAATCAATATCATTCAAAACAAGTTTTATACACAAATTCATATGCAACTAAACTAAATTATATTATTTTTTTAGATTTCAAATACACAAAAAGGAAAAATATACGAATACATGGCACTCTGACTATAAAAACACTGAATACTAGCACTTGACAAACGGATAGTACAAAATCAAATATATACAAACGTTTTTGTCCTTTTCAAATGCACAATGTAGACAAACATTGATGATAATGCACGGGCCAAAGATACGGACAAAGATGATATCTTCAATTTGTTCATAGAATATATTGTCTAGAGTATCTAGGTGCTTAACACGCCCTTTAGCATTCAGGCGACCGTGCCTTGTTCTCATCCTCTGAATTAAAGATGACGGTGTAATAATTAAGAAATTGCCTGGCTTACTAGCTCAGATGCCAAGTTTACATAAATACGTAACAACCTGGAATTTGCCATTTCTTGGGGAAGAAAAACAAATCTAAAAGCCCCTCCTTACGGTGGGGGTTAGGTGAGACTAATGAGGCCTAAGCGTTGGCTACGAATCTTTGAATAACCTAACAATTTTAGTGATTCTAAACGTTATTGGAGTACTTAGCTTGGACTATATTCTAAAAAATTGCGCAGACGTTGGGGGTATAATGATTGTGCATAATCATGATTTAAATTACAGAACCAGTTGTTTATGACTGAAGCAATAAGTTGTATAATAGAAGTTATATGGGTGTAATGAATAATTTCCACATAAACAAACAAACTAAATAAATATATAGACGTAAGAGGAACTCATGTTCTTTTTTACGGCTTAGGTTCCACTATGCGAAACTGAGAGATGATCCTAGTTAGTTCACATTGTAAATATTATCCATATTTCAATCATATTTTGTTATAGAGGGGTCTCATCAAAAGCTTGCAGTGCTGGCAACGATAAGAAGGCGATTGAGGGGTGTGAACGCAATGATCACAAACCATAAAGTGAACTCCAAAATTGGCTGATGAAAATTGGTGGAGCAAAGGAGACCATCAAGATACAAATAGTTGAGGACAAACAAGTGTTTTGAAATTCAAAAAGGGTATCTAACGTTTCCACTATGAGGGGGAGGAATTTGGACAAGTGTTTGTCGGGACTTATGGGACATGAAAGTGGTTCTCTTCGCAGTACCACCAAGACACACTGAAATCAGATTCAAACCTATTGCAGACGCAAATGCACCATGAAGTACAAGCAGCGAACCGAAAGTTAGGCCTTATGGTCTTTTTCCTAGGAAAATTAAGCACAACATGTTCATCTCACATTTGATTAAGTAGTAACAATTAAAGAAATTTAGACACAAACACAAGATGATAGTATTAATGTGATGAATTTGTATCATAATCAACTTCTTCTTTATTCAACTTATGTCTGCCACGAGTATGGACCACTGTGGACCCCACAAGGCGAAGTATCAAGAAGCACACGTGTGGGAGAGTGACGACAGCAAAGCCAGCTGTATCCAGACTTTCGGGCGGTTTCTGGGGACTTGTAAGTGTTTAAATCCCTCCCTCACTGTTGACTCACGGAGCCAGTCAGATCCTAAGGCTATGTTTGGGAGGATAAAAACAGAGTGAGTGGGAATGAATGACGGTGACACTTTTAGAAAATATGTGTTTGGATGTTATTTTTCAACTCTTGTATTCAGTGAATTTGCAGACCCCCAAATTGGGGGATGGAAGAGGGACAGTTGTTTCAAGGATAATGTTATATTGTTGCACTCTTTTAAAGTTTTAGATATATCAAAATTAAAGTAAAAGGGTAAAAGTAAAAAATAAGATTTATATATTTATTTATTTATTTATATTATAAACTTTTAAATAATAGAGTGTCATATAATTATTCATTTTATTTTTTATTTTTTATTTTCTTTTTATTTTATTAATGATAATTTCCTTTTATCATCTACAAAACTCCCAAATATATCCGAAAGTTAGAAAATAAATCTTGCAAGTTCTAAATTTAATAATCCAAATTTTTTGAGATATATTTTTATGGTTGCTTTTTTTTTAATATGGATTTTTGAGTGTCACATTAGGGGGATATGGTATTTTTGGAAAAATTAGAGGTATGTGGGAATATTTAAGGATCCACTAACATATGTAGAGGATAGCCTTAAATTATTTTTTTTTAAAAAAAATTAAGGATCCCCAATCTTTTGGGGCAGATAGCTTCAAAGAAAAAAAAAAAAAAGAGATTTGGCTCTTTAACAACCGGGTTATATTAAAAAAAAAATCCAGCATATAAAAAATTGAATTTTTTTTTTTTAGCATGGGAACAAGTATCCTCTTGATTCTTTTTGATAGCATCGACTAACTTCTTACAAAATATATTTCTAGTATTCAACTTCGCCCTAGCCTCTGTACCTCTTTGCATAAAATACTCTACCATCTTTTTGTATGTGCACTTAAAATGCAGTTATTGGCAGATTTCTATCACTTTTTAAGACTTTATTCACAGCCTTCGATAAGTTTGTTGTCATGTGTCTGTATCTACGTCCGCTTATGTCATATGCCTGACATCATTTCTCTTTTGGTATATTATCAATCCATATTTGAATTTCAGGACTAGTTTGACGAAAATTTTCCAAATTCTTATCAAATCGGTGCATGCAAGTCGTATACCCTACATTATCACAAATTAAATATTAACTTTGAAAAGAAACAAAATTCATATATATAATATTAAAATTATGAAATTATACTTCTTGCCAAGTTTCAATAGGTCTTGCTTCAATTTCATATTCTTGAACTTGCAGTTGAAATTGCTGGCAATGTGACAAATACAGTACACATGATATGCAAATTGAGGTTGCCAACCAATGTTTTTCATTTGCTACAGCTCCTTTTATACTCACATGCCTATCAAAGATAAGACACAGACCTTGCTTTCTTATCATATATTGCCAGATATTTCCCAAGAATCATGACCAAGCGTCAAAAGTTTCTCTTTAGACAATAGCAAAAGCAATTGATAAAATGCAACTATTGTCATTCTATGTAGTGGTAATTAAAAGTGTACCATGATATTTTCCATACAGAAATGTGCCATCAACTTGGACAATGGATTTGCAAAAATGAAAGCATGACAACATTGCTTGAATGTCCAAAATATTCGATGAAATGTGTGAAACCAAGTATCTACTTGATTATTGACGATAAATTCGGTTGTCTCTATTTTGTCAACAGAATCTGATACAAATATCTGCATATATGCAAGCCATCCGAGAAGCATTACAAATGATTCATCTCATTCACCAAACACCTTTGTTATTGCCTTTTGCTTAGCCTTCCAAGCCTTCCGATATGACACTTGAAATCCATATTGACTATTAATTCTTTCTCTGATTAAGGAAATTGGAATTGTTGGTTCCAATTTAACTAACCCTATCATAAATTAAGCAATCTAATTATTATTAATAAATAAAGTTAATAATCGTAAAATACATAATTCATACATAGCTCAGTGACGTACCTAGTATATTTGCATATAAAATTTGAATCTAATTTGCAATGATCTTGAGATAGCATATGATTAAGACAAATGTGACGACCACCTAATTTAGTGATTTGCCACTTGTTTGTCTTCTTTCCTAAAATTACCTTCATTCACCAAGGATAAGCTTCTCTATATCTTATACACTTTGTGTAGAAAATTGTCATTGTTGATTCGATCACAATATATGTTTGATGGACCTTCATAGAGTAATGTCTAACAGCCATCTGTGCAGCTTCTTTGCTATCAAATCATGAACCAATGTATAGCTCATCTCCAACATGCCATGGACCAGGCATATCAAACCTAAGAAATTCATTCGCCTCTTGATCAGAGTGGTCCCAATTGATATAATTATAATGTGGAGACACATTCCAGAGTGGAGATTCCGTCAAATATGTTACACTTATAAAAATATCATCAAATCATGAAAGGGTTCTATTAAAATCATAATATATATAAATACTCATTCGAAAACTAAGGGTGTGTTTGGTTTTTGAAAATATATTCTATTTTTGTTTTCTATTTTCATTTCTTAAAAACCATTTTCATTTTCATTTTTTCAAATTTTGCAAACATGTTTGATTTGCTATTTTTATTTCCAAGTTTTTTGTATTTCACGTGATCTACCCTCTCAACCCAGTTCTTTCCCCTTAAAGTGACCTACCTATCTAAATGGCCAAAATGTAGACAATGAACTACTGCACTTACATTGGTTAATGAAATCTCAATACCCATTCTCTACACAAAAGAGGCTAAAAAAGAAAACAAAAACAATAAAGAAAAAATGCCCTCAATGCCCAATTGAATGATGTTTTGAGAATTGAAGGAGGGGGGCAATGCGACACAGAATTAGAACGTAATAGCAACCATGGTTAAAGAGGGAAAGGGAAGCACAATGGTGGCCGCATGACACGTTTGCGGTGGCGCAACAACGAGCTTGCAGGGCAGCGTCGTGTAGCAGTGGCGGTGGCTCGATTTGCAGTGGAGGAAGGTGATTGTAGTGGGGGTTGGTTCGAGGTTGGGGTGGTGGTTTAATGGTGGTTTGCGACAGAACTTTTGAGGTTTAAGTCGCGGTGATGGTGGTTGACAATGGTCAAGGTTGATGACTAGTTGTGTGTGGTGGTTGGTTGCAGTCCATGGCTTGCAGTGGTGGAACTAGTTTGAGTGCCGTGGTGAAGGATGATAGTAGTGAAATCTAGTGGTGATGGGAAAGAATAAAAGAAAGTGGTAAAAATTTCAAAAATGCCATCGCACTAAAACTGAAAAATGTTGAAAACGAAGAAAAGTTGTTTTCAAAATTTTTAGAAAATTTGAAAATATTTCTTAGAATTGAAAATGAAAATGATGAACCAAACTTATTTTCTATGGCATTTTCCATTTTTTATGAAAATAAAAATAGAAAAGGGAGAAACCAAACACACTCTAATCATCTTGTTGTGAAAATTGCTCTTTAATATGCAATGAGGACGCAATAGGAGAAAATGCAATAGCTGGAGAATCCAATTCAGCCTCAAACTCAGAAGAATCGCCATAAGGAATTTTGCCTTCATCATCTTCATTTTCATTTGACGATAGATCTTTGATGTAATCTTCATCTAATAAGTCTATATCAGCACTATAACGATCGTCAAATGCAATAACAAAGTGATTAAAATGGGCAATAGGCATGAATGAATTGCCTATAACATCAAGTTCAGAATATAGTTCAAGCACCATTAAAGGACACCGTTGCTCCAAGGTGCTACTCATGCAGTCAACATCATCATCATCATCATCATCAACTATCTCAAGAGCAGTATATGTACTACAATCTCGAGCAATTGGAAATCTATAAGTGAGACTTGAAAGTATTTGATGGGATTGAAGCTTCAATTTGGTGACAATCTTCCTCTTTAGTGCATTATAACTGACACCTTTCTCTATTTTAATTAATCTTTTATCACCTTCAAAAGTACATCCTTGTGGCCCATCAAATTTTCTACATTTCAATATACAAATATATATTGAAAGTACTCATTTTTTTCAGTAAATTAAAAAGAAAAGAATAGTGTAAAATAATTTGACAAAAAAATAGAAGCTAAAAAAATTCAAAGACTACAAGAGTAATACAAACTAAAAATTGAGAAATAAAAAAAAAATCAAACACTGCAAAGTAAAATAAAAAGAATTTAAAGAAACTAAAAATTGAGGAATTTAAAGACTACAAAGAGAAATTAAGTGTATCGAAACTGAAAAATTGAAAAATTTCAAGCAGAAATTTTGTGGAGGAGCTAAAAAATGGAGAGACTGTAGAGAGCAAAATCAAGTGTATAGAAAATTGAAAAACTGAGAATGAGAAGAGTTTGAATGTAAATTAAAAATGGTGTGCATGAATTAGCCAGGGAATGGATGGCGCAACTCCATTCTATGCCACCTATTTGCCCTTGTTCCCCCATGATTAATCCTATTCGGCTATATTGGGTGGCGCAACCTAAACCAGCACCATCCCTATCATGTCGCTCTGACAGAATCTCTACAACCAAGATAGGTGGCGCTTCCCCAGGGTGGCCCGACCTGAAGCAGCGGCATCCAATGACCCGTGATGGAGCTATCATGTCATTGTGAGGTAGGGTGTATTGGTGGTGCAAGATCAACCTACGCCATGGTAAAAAACAAATTCCATCGTGACAGAAACAACCACAGACAAAAAAATTGGTTCAAAATGTAGTACATTGGTATTTAGTTTGTAAAAGTGCAATAGTTGGGTCAAAAAGCCTCAAAATTTTTAAGTCTTGAGATCAACTTGTTCATATCATACATTGTGGGATGTCCGTGAATTTGGCCACCTTCTTTCCATGGGTTGGTCCTATATCGAATGAGAGAAATGTAAAGACAAAAAAGTAAGATATCAACTGAGTGCCCATTTGGTTACACTTCTGGGAGGGCCAGAAGGCTTTTTATTGAAATGAGAATGAAAATGCACAGTAACTAATGTGTTTGGTATGTAAATATCTTTTTTTAGAAGGCCTTTTGGGAAAAGTATCCTTGAGGTTACTTTTCATTCTAGAAAAAGACCTTTTGAAAAGAAATCATACTATTACTCTCACATTAATAATTAAAAGTAATTTTACTTTATCCTATCAAAACAAAACTCATTTTCCTAAACTTACTTTTGACATATTCAAACCAAACAAAAATCATTCTCTTATCAAAAGTAATTCCTCTAAAAGGCCTTCTTTTAAAATATTTTTTTTAAAAGACTTTTTCCCAAAAGTTAAACCAAACGGACCCTTATTAGTATTACAATAGTGATTACATAGGCTAGGTCGATTTGGTCGACATCGTGAAATGACACATGGATCTTTCAGAATAAGAATATATATGTTTGAATTTCAAACTAATAACTTCCACGTAAGAATAACAGAACTCTATACAAAAAAAAAAGAGAGGGAATTACATAACTTTTATATGCTTACGATTAAATAAAAATTAATTTTGCAAATAGTTTAAATAAATTAAATTTATAAAAATGTTTTACGATTTTAAAAGGGTGTCTATATCACTTTACTTTTTAAATATATTATTTATTCTATTGAAATTAATATCATTAATATAATAATGAAGAAACAACAAAAACTTAGTGTCGTATTATTTTAGGAAAAAAAAGAAAGTCCATGACTTTAGCTAGAACTAGCATATGGCTCACTAAACTTATGTCTTTGGCATACAACAAGATCATCAGGCCAAGATTAATTACTTGATTTGTAATAGCTCTGCTTTTGAGTATTGTTTGCGTTTTTAAGTACAAATTTGAATTAGGGATGTGCACAGGTCAGGTTGAGTTGGGTTGAGGGGGAAATGATACCCAACCCAATCAATTGAGATCGGGTTGAAAAAGGTCGATTTTCTGAAATTTTGGCCCTCAACCCGAACTAACCCAACTCGATAAAAATCGGGTTGGTTCGGGTCAGGTACATAGGTTACCACTTCTTTCTTTTAAAAAAAAAAAATCATTTTGTCATCTAGAAACTACCAAATTAGCACTCCAACAACAATATTCCTCAAATCTGATCAATTTTCATCACTTTTGTACAATTTTCTTTAGAAAAAAAGAAAAAAATGCAACAGCTTCAAGTAACAAACAAAATAACAATTAACAATTTCAATATCATCCAACCCAAACAAAGAAAGATGCTTCAGATCTTAGCAAAAGAAGCAACCAAAAGAGAAGGATTGAAGGAGCACTTCATCAACAACCGAAAGCTCACCTTTGTGGCCTAGATCTTGTTGATGTTCATGACGAAAGAAGGTAGCTTAGATCTTGTACTTATGGTCTCGTAGCTACCTATCTTGGTGGCATGCATGGCGGAAGAAGGCACTACGATGGCTAGCCAGCAGCTGGCTTCTTTGTAGTGGCAAAGTTGGAAAGGGAGGAAGGACCTTGCGAGTTGGGATTGGGAAGGAGAAGGCAACAACCATTGATCGAGAAGGATAGATGAGCGGCATTGCAACATGGAAGAGAAGCATCAATTGGCGACACGACGGCGGAGGGATGAGAGTTGAAGAAGAAGAGTGGCTATGAGAGGTTTGGGATATGGGTTTCATTTCTTCAAAATCAGACTATCAGAAGGAGACTGATTTGGGGGAGGGGGTGTTCGAGCAATATATGGAGGTTCAGGTCATCGGGTTGGATAATAGGTATAATATTTGTACCTGTTACCCGACTTAAGGAGAGAACGGGTTAAACAAATGTTATCTGATCAGACCCATTTATCCGACCCAATCCGGATTTTTGTGTTTGGATCGAGTCGGGTTGATCTGGTTCACGGGTCTACTCGGACCCATGAACACCCCTTATTTGAATCCATAAACTAATTATGAGTTGAGACTTGAGATTCCCTAAATAACTCTTCCACTTTTTTCTTATCAAATAGAGTATACCAACTCTAAAGCAAAAAAGGACAAAGTGTTTACAGTATTTGTACTTTAGACGGTAAAGGATAAATAAGTAAACAAAATTATTCTGGATTTTTTTTTAATTATAGATTGTATTTTGACTTCCTACATCAAATTTTTTTGGTGACACATTGAACATCAATTTTGTTTTGTTGTAGAAGTTATTGTTATGCAATAACAATCGATATCATTACAATAGGGGACTAGAATTTCTCATGCACGTCTATGGGCTACTTGCTCAAAAAGACGCCGATCATATGCAGATAGATGATGAAAGTATGAAACAAGATAACGTGCCTAACTGCCTATCATAGATGACATTGAAGGAGCTTCAAGCCTCCAACAGATAACTAATTAACTAGCTGGCCTGTACTTTAGCTTTTATATTATGTTTAATGGGAGTTAAATTGAAGAGGTAGAAAATAAGTTAGTTAATTAACAACGTATACGTACAAAAATCACTCGATCGTTATATGTTTATTCCTCTCTTTTTCCACTTTGTGACTAATTATAGAAAGTGCGTATTGAATATTAAAAGAAGTAATAACACGAACCAGGGAACGGTGGCTTCGTTCTTTGTAATAATCAAGTTGTTCGATGTCTATTAAAATATAGCTTTTTCGTTTACTACAAAAATTAAAACAACGTGCGCAGAATTATGCATCGCAGGCCATTTTTGAAGGCATAGCCTGCCCACAGCGCAGTGCGGAAGATGAGGCAAAAAACCAGAATACAGAATACTTCCAAAACAACCGTGAAGCTGTGAAGAGGTGGAAATTGTCGTCACTTCAAAAAAGCTTATGCATTTTCATATTTCTCTGGCATAAAAAGGCCCATTTGTTCGTTACGTGGCCCATGGAGAACGCTTCATCCAAATGCCATTACAATTAGCTTTAGAATCTTTAAAGTAAAAATAATTATAAAATAAAAAAAAGGAGTTATTTATTATTAAATTATTTTAATAAAATTTATATCTAACAAAAATTATTAATTTAAAAATAATAATTCATCACTTTCCCACTCTATAATCCCCTCGTATACTTCTTTTCCATTACAAATCACCCCTCTGCTCAAAATAGCTGCTGCTCCCTTCCACTTCCTGTATCGTACGGAGAACACAAGCATGACATCAAGAAGAATCTTTCGCATTGTCCTGCCCAAATTCATAATAGTAATGGTCCCAACTCTTGAGACCATAGCCCAAACAGAGTAAAAGGAAAATTAACTCACCATTTTCCAAACTCCATTCCTCATGTTCGATTGTCTCGTGGGCGCGTTATACTTTGCATTTCGTTGGTCAAGAACTATGGTGCATCTTGTAATCTAATAATGAGATTGTGAGATGTATCATTATATTAATCACTTATAATATATTATAGTAATATTTAATTTTAAGAAAATTTAAAAATATAATTAAATATATTTTAAAAATCAATTATTATATTTTAATAATATAAAATTATATTGACAATATAAAAAAATTTTATATTATCAATATAATCAAAAAAATTTATTAATATAATTTTACTCTATCAATATAATTTTATACTAATAATATAAAATTATTTTATATTATCAATATAATTTTACACTATTAATATATAAAAATTAATTTTTAAAAATTATAAAAATTTTATCAGTATAATTTTATTTTATTAATATAATTTTTCATTATCTATTAGTATAATATTATATTGATAATATAAAATTATTTTATATTATTAATATATTTTTATATTATCAATATATAAATATTAATTTTTAAAATATATTTAATTATATTTTTTAATTTTTTTAAAATTAATATTTACTATAATATATTATAAATAATTAATATATTCATATACCGCATAAATTTCCATCATATAATTTGTTACAGTCCGTGCGAAGCGCATAGAAGTCATAGTCTTGTCTATATGGCTCATTCCCCCGATCTAATTTTTGGGCATTCCCTTATCCCATAACACAATTTTACATTTAAATGCAAAACGTAAACCACTTCAAACTCAAAAAATTATTACACTCAAGTCTCAATTATTGATGCATACTTACAATTTTTACATTGAAATTTGAGCTATCCGAACATGAATAAATGAACCGAAAAAAAATAAGTGCAAAGATTTTTAACCTTTCCTATTAAGTACGTACATACTCCTTACACTACCCATAAACAAAAGGGTCTATAGACCTAAATCCCGCCTTACTAAACCCGACCCGTGACTAAACCCAGGGAAGTAATCCAGTGCGTGCAAGCCTACGCTAGTTCTTCTCCCGGCTGATCCTCTCCCAAAGCGACGCGCACTGCCTCCTGGCGAACCCCACGCGCTTCTTCTCCAGATCATACTCAACTTCAAACCCTTGCTGCTGGTAATTCCCGAGCGTGGCCCCGGGCCCACCACTTAACTCCACATCATCTCCACCGTTCATCAGCATCAAACACCCCACCCTCCTCTTCTTTGCCCCGGCCCCACCATCACCACCGTCCAGAAACTCGTAAAAATAATTCTTCCCAGGCAGCGCCACACTGGAATAATTCCCGCCCACAAAATGCAACGTCAGCGCCGGAACTCCCCTCGCCACCGCTTCCCCGTCGAAATAATAACACGGCCCGAGCCCCGTTTTCCTCTCGACTCGACCCGCCCGTTCCCTAACTCGCCCGACTCGGCGATTGAACTCGGCCACCACCGAGGCATAGAACCCCGCCGGCAGCATCGTGAACGTGGTGCCGGAATCCACCACGACGCCACCGTTACCCTTTCCGTCCACCCTCCGCAGCATCTCCGGTGCCGGAATCACCCTCTTCCCCACAGAAATCCCAACAAGCCCCACGCAGTAGAAATACGGATGCTTCGGGTTCTCAAGCATCGGCGTGTACACAAACTCATCCACTTCACCACCACCAGGAAGAAGCTTCTTATTCTCTTTGTCGTCGTAACGGCCGAGAATGAGTGGACTCGGTCGCCGAACTCGCTCCGAGTCGAATGAGTGAGAGACCAAGCAATACGAGAATCGGTTTCCGAGGTTGGGAGCGAAGGTGGCAACCTGAGCGGGGAGGGAAAGCATGCCGCGGCCGAACCCGGCGACGCCGAGGGGCTCGTTGAGGGCACTGTGGGCGCAGCCGAAGGTGAAGTTTTTGAGAATAAGAGAAGAGAGAGAGATAGTGTGTTTGTATAGGGTGGCGACGAGGCTTCCGTCGCCGTAGGCGTAGTAGAATGGGGGGCACTTAAAGGAGTTGCAATCGGAGGTTTCGATGCGGTCCAACGGGCACCGAGAGATGGCGCAGAGGTCGGAGGAAGAGAGGGTGGCGTGGGCTGCGGAGCACGAAGGGGAGTGGCAGAGGACGGCGTCGTTTTGGGGGATGGTGGGGAAGGGGGAGGAGGGTGGTGGGGTGGGGTTGTCGAGGTCGCAGAGGATGCAGTTGAAGGGGGAGCAGGGGAACCAGACGAGGTCGCTGCCGGTGTCCATGTAGAGTGTGATGGGGTGGGAGGGGTTGGAGGTGAGGGTGAAGGAGAGGGTGTAGTCGCTACCTGGGGAGAGCGGGAGGGAGAGTTGAGGGTGGTGGTGGCGGCGGCGGTGGAAGCGGGTGAAGGAGCGGGTGGAGGTGGATTTGAGGAGGTGGGTTGTGGTGGTGGTGGTGGTGTTGAGTTGGGATTGGGAGAGGGAGTGGGTGAGAGGGAGGAGTAGCATTTGTGATTGTGAGTGGGGAATGAAGAGGGTGATGAGCAACGGGAGCAGTAGCAGCAGGGGAGAAGAAGCAGAGGCCATTTGGTTTGGAAGCGTAGTAAGGGTGGCCGAAAACTGAGTAATGGGCTTGAACTCTGAAGTTAGAAGCAGAAAAGAGGTTGAATTTAAAAATTCATTTTGTTGAGGGAGTGATGATGGATCGAGAAAAAGGCCGAAAGACAAAAAGTATATAAACGAGGGGAGTGGGAGTGAGGGAAAGGTAAAGGTTACGAAATTTCTGGTGGGCGATTTGGGAGCAATGGCGATGGTGGGTGCGTCTGAGGACAATGCTATCTTCTTTAATTTAATTTGATTAATGGTATCTAGCCCGCTAAAGCTGTGCTATTGGGATAATCACTTACTCAGTTGAGTAATCGTGCTTGTTCTCATCAAAGACAAAATAGAGTAAATGATACTACTTTACTACTTGTATTAAATTTAGATTCACAACTATACTAACATACTCTATTTATATAGGCAGCGTCTAATATGCACCTCGGGAGTCAAGGTGCATAACGCACCGTGGTGCAGATGTTATAGTGTATGGATATCCTAAACACTTCAAATTCACTCTAAAATTATCACGGATTCTATTCCCGCACCACGTCCTATTTCACATCTCCTTCCCCAGCAGTCCCCCTCGCCAATCTCCCTGACGGTGCCAAGATCCCCACTGTGCTCACTAGCTAGTCCCTCATTGCTGGCTCGCCCTCCGATCATATTACCTAGTAGCTCCAAAACTCTTCATAAACCCAACAACATATCAAAAAGACAAAAAAAATTTCTTCAATAAAAAATTTCAAAAAAACAAAATACAAAAGGGTTAATTTCATTAAGAATAGCAGCTTTGGTATCCAGTATTTATTGCTCTATCATAGGCTCAATTGACATAGGGAAGGGGTTGCAATTTTGTGTTATTTGTTTTTGGTTTTTTGGGGGCGAGGGGCAGGGGTGGGTGCTGAGTTCTCAAGTTTGAACACCCAATCCATAACTAGAACTAGTTTGTGTCATTGTTCAAGTTGAGGATTTCATTATGGAAAAGTACGATGCTCTGAAGGATTTGCAACCCACATATACCAAGTATTTGTTGTTCCATTGAAGGCTCAATTGATGTGAGGGAGGGATAACAATTGGGGGGGTTGCATTAGAGTGGGGGGAGAATGAGCCAGGCCTCACGCACGAGCATGAGCACGTCCTCGGCGAAAGCGAGTTGTTGCACACCAACGACTTAAACTGTTGCTGCGCGATGTCGCAGTTGCCGACGTCAACATGGTAGAGATGCAGGACGGATAGATAGTCGAGGTGGCATCTTCCGACGTTGGTCTCGATGGCGCTCAGAACATTGGCGACGACGGGGATCTTAAATTCAAAGCAAAATAAGAGAGAGAGAGAGAGAGAGAGAGGGAGGGAGCACTATTACTGTGTATTGCAAATGGGGAAGTATCGATACTCATCTACATTTGCTCTGTTGGATTAAAGTGGTGTGTGGTGCACCTTTGACCACAAGGTGCACCATAGCATTTGTCATTTATATAAATGAGACAACTATACACAATTACACTCATCTTATTTTTTGTTGATTTTACTTAATTATTATTATTATTTTTTCTCACATATTGGAAGTAATCCTTTTTAAATATTTGATATTACATAGAGGGTATGATTCACCAACTACAAATTATTTTATGCCCAAAATTTAAATCTAAAACCATTAGTTAAATGAAAGGAGTATATACACTCCAACCCTTTTTTGTGTTATAAACCCATATTTTCCTTTTTGATGATAAAAAACCCATTTTGTTTTTACCAACATTTTTTAAAATAAAAAATACACTTTATTCTTATTTTATGCACAATTCTTACATTATTTTTATTGTAAATAACATAAAACTGATAATTATAATTTCTCAAAGAAAAAGAAAGATTAAATATAATTAGTATTTAGTACTACGATAAATCAAAATTAATGGAATTACACTTATTTAGATTATTGATTAATACTAGTATGGGATGACAACATAGAAGTGAGATGCATATTCTTTCTTAAAGATATGATATGTACTTGATTATATATATATATATATATATATATATATATATAAGTTTATGTAAAAAATATTTTTTAAGTGAGTGTTTGCTTTAGTATAATTTTTTAAAAATTAAAAACTGTTGATAAAAGTTTAATTATAAATTATTTTGTATATTAAATTACCGAGTACCTTAAATAACATACAAATTCATTAAATTAAAACTATAATAATATTTTTGAATTAATTTAATCATTCAAATTAATCTTAAAATAAAGATGTATTTTTTTTTTATTCAGCTAAATTACAAAACACAAGGAAACTACCACAAAAGCCCACCCCATCATATCAGTCCAAAGGAGAGCGCCAATATCCCAAGGCTATACCTAGGGTTGTTAAAATGGGTCAAATTAATCAAACCAATCTAGTTGCCTACCAAAAATAGATGGATTGAGTTTAAAAAATAATAACATATTTAAACTAGACTATTTACAATCCAACTTGTTTAAACCAAAGTTTAAACGAGACAACCTGCATGGGTTAGCGGGTTGGGCCTTTACCCACATTTTTTTTCAGGAAATGAGCAATGTTGTGAAGGAAGAAACAAAGTAAATCATTGAGATTTGAGGGATTTATGTTATGAGCTTGAAGAACATTTGATTAAAGAAGAACATAATTTTTGGTTACATAAGAACATGACTTAGGTAATCAAGTTTAGAACATTCTCACTTTTTTAGTAAGGAATAATAATTTTTTTTTTCCTTTTGCAAAATCAATATGTATAAATTTGGATTATATAGTATAATCAGATTTCTGGAGGCCCAAAAAGCAAAAAAGGAAAAAAGATTAGCCCGTTTAAGATTGCAAATTGATCTTAAATGGGCCAAGATGCTATAATATGGTCCTGGCCCATTTAACCTATTAATTTCATGGCTTAACACAGGTTGGGCTTAAACAAACTGACCCGACTGTATTTGATTACCCTAGCTAACCCAAAATAAAGATATGTTTAATTTATCTTATATATAAATTTTAAATAAAAAATTTGAAACAAATTCTACATGAGTACATAATATCCCATGCATGGCACAAATTAAAATTAATAATTTTAAATATAATGTAAGCTAATTGACAAACATACTGTTTAATCCTATGCTTATATTTATCCATATCACAACAAAAAAAAATATCTATCTATGTTATTTTAATTCTATTTTAATAATTAATTAAATCATCTTTGAAACATTAACGAACCTTCTCATCTTATTTTATTATTATAAAATGAATCTAAAGGTAAAAGCAATGTATAAGTAATCTTTGGGTTAAATTTGATAATGACTTTGACTTTATCATACTTGATTCTTAAGCAACCTCTCATATACATAAATAAGCATATATTATTCTTTTAATCTTGTAATTATCTTTTCACCTCTCAAAAAAAAAATAAAAATCTTGCAGTTTTCTTTGTTGATCCGCTTTGCTTTTTCAACTCTAGTACTTTGTTTTCCTTGCCATTATAGCGACAAGAAAGTTCTAAAAAGATTTATGGATAAAGATTTCTGATGAAAAGCCGCTTGAGACGACGTCTTGCAAACCTACTAGGCTTCTCCATTTGAATGTGGATCTCTAGTTAGTTGCACTGCAAGGTTAAGATTTTCTAAAAGTCTATCTAGGTGGAAAGGTCAGGCTAAAAGCTTTCATAATAACCTATATAACTAAATAATACATAATATATTATTATATTATAATTTTTTAATTTATATGTACTATAATTTTATTTAACTTGAAAAATTGAAGAATCCTATTCCTATTAAACAGTTATGATTAAAAATAAGATTTTGTTAATATGTGTTCTAAAAACACGTGTTAAAGAATAAACTTATTAGTTATTTTAATTATTCTATAAAAAGGAAGACAATAAATATTTTGTTTATATTAAAGTTTGATTTGTTAACCTATGCCTTAAAAGTTGTTAAGTGTGTTGCTACATCTATAATCTAAGAGTAAAAATCTACTTGAATATTCTCTGGTGCCTTCATTCAATTAAATACAAAAGGGGAATAGTATCCGCTTTTGGAGGAACGGAAAAAAGTGAAAGGAATATTCTAACTAACTAATCATACAACTAATCATTGGCACCCACTCACATGGGTGATTTAGCCCTATCACTAACAATCTCATGCATGCACGGAATCTTCCCACCCAAGGGTCTTCTGATGGTTCTTTTGGGCCTTTCAAACTCCTTCTCACTAGGCTCATCCTCACCGAGGCCCATATGCTCTTCACTGTTTTCTGTTGGGCCCTCAAGCTCACTATCATCTCCTTCGCTGTTGACAAACACCTTGTCCTTAAGGTGAATGTGTGGAAATTCGTGAAGTAACTCTTCGAGGCCTTCCCATGTTGAGTCTTCTGGTGCAAGTCTTGTCCATTGAACTAGCACCCTGGGTTTCTCTTCTGAAGTTGCATCCACATCCAAGATCACTAAGGGCCGAATGCGAGGTTCATGTGTTCCTGGGGTTGAGGAAGGTAACTTGGGTGGCTGCATGGGAGGATCGCCATGGTGCTGTTTGAGTAAGGAATAGTGAAACACTGGGTGAATACATGACTCTTTGGGAAGAGCTAAGCGATATGCAACAACTCCGATTTTCTTGAGTACTTGGAAGGGTCCAAAGAAACGTTTAGCAAGCTTTGGCCTAGAAGTGTGTGATACAGAGGTTTGCCTGTAAGGTCGAAGCTTCACATAAACCCAGGAACCAAGTTCGAATTCTACTTCACGCCTCTTTTTAATCGCAATTTCTTTCATTTGTCGTTGCACCTTCATAAGCTTAGATCGTAGTTTGAGCAATAAGGCGTCATGCTCTAGGTGCTTTGCACTGCCTCCACTTGAGATGAACCAGCCACATAATGGCGAATTGAAGGAGGTTTGCGACCATAAATAACTTCGAATAGGGAGAGCCCTGTGGCTGAGTGTATCACAGTGTTGTAACTCCATTCTGCCCAATGGAGAAGGCAACCCCAACTACTGCGTTTGTGATGGACAAATGATCATAAGTATTGATGTAGTATTCGGTTCACTACTTCTGTTTGGCCGCCAGACTGCGGATGATAGGCCGTGCTCATACAGAGCTTAGTGCCACTTAGGCGAAAAAGATCCTTCCAGAATTTGCTTAAGAATATCGAATCCCGGTCCAAGATGATGCTCTTGGGCATCCCATGAAGCTTGCAAATGTTTTGAGCAAAGACCTCAACAACGTGAGTTGCTATGTAGAATCTTGGTAGCATGCAAAAGTGGGCTACCTTGGAAAGTCGATCCACCACTACCAAGATGGAGTTATGCCCCTTACATAATGGTAAATTTACTACAAAATCCATGGAAAGATCTTCCCACACTCTTTGGGGTGGAGGGATAGGTTGGAGGAGCCCAGTAGGAGGTTTGGTTTCATACTTCATTTGCTGGCACACCACACAATTCTCCACAAAATGCTTGACGTCTTTGAGCATGCTTGGCCAAGAGAAATTCGACATAATGCGGCTCAAGGTCTTAACTACCCCTCTATGTCCTCCTTGGGGAGGGGAATGGCACTCATGCATCACTGCAGTCTTGAGAAGGGAGTCATTGCTCAGAATGATCCTACCATCGCAGAGGATGAGTCTGCCTTATAAGGAATGCTTGGAATGAGAGGCTGGGTCTTGCGAAATTGTGCGAGCTAAATTCACCAGATTAGACAAAGTTGAAGTTTCCCTCTTGATAGCTTCAAGAATGTCGAAATAAGGCATAGAAAGCACTAAACATGAGGCCTTTGAAACAACACGAGACAGGGCATCAGCAATGGAGTTTTGGCCTCCTGGTTTGTATTTAATGGTGTAATCATACCCCATTAACTTGGACAAGTAGAATTGTTGTTTTGGGGTTTGAATTATCTGCGTCATTAGTTCTTTGATGCTCCTCTGATTAGTATAGATGTCAAAGGATCTCCCCAGTACATAATGCCTCCACTTCTTTACTGCCGCTGCTATGGCATGTAGTTCCTGGACATATGTAGAGGCTTGCTGCATCTTCGGATGAAATTTCTTGCTAAAAAAGGCAATAGGGTGGTCGTGCTGCAATAGAACCGCACCCATGGCGTAACCCGAAGCATCTGCATGCAGTTGGAAGCGTTCTTCAAAATTGGGTAGGGCCAGGACCGGGGCACTTAACATGGCCTCTTTAAGTTGAGTGAAGGTCACCTGTGCATTTGGTGACCAATGGAATCCCTCTTTTTTTAAGAGATCGGTCAAGGGACTGGCAATGGTAGCATAGGCCTTGATGAATTTGCGATAGAACCCCGTAAGTCCTAAGAACCCGCGGAGTTCTTTAGCAGAGGTTGGGGTTGGCTAGTCTATCATCACTTGAATTTTGGACTTGTCAGGAGCAACTCCATCAGGGGTGATTACATGACCCAAGTATTCAACAGATTGTTGAGTAAAGACGCATTTCTGCTGTTTTAAGTAGAATTGAGCCGTTGATAGTAACTGGAACACAATTGCAAGGTGACGTAAGTGTTCTGTTATGGAATTACTATATATTAATATGTCATAAAAAAAGATAAGAACAAATTGTCATAGATAGGGGCGGAACAACCCGTTCATAGTGGCTTGGAAGGTGGCCGGAGCATTGCACAATCCGAATGGCATGAACTGAAACTCGTAATGGCCTTCATGCGTGCGGAATGCGGCACATTGTTGGATGAAACTCGAATTTGGTGGTACCCGGAGCGGAGGTCCAGCTTGGAGAATCACTTTGCGTGCACTAACTCATCGAGAAGTTTGTCAGTGGTTGGGATTGGGAAGCAGTCCTTGACCGTGATTGCGTTCAGTGCCTTATAATCGACACAAAATTGCCATGACCCATCTTTCTTGCATTCTAGCAGTACTGGAGATGAAAATGCGCTATTGCTAGGTCTGATTATGCCTTGTGCAACATTTGGCTGACTTGAGCTTCAATTTCTTGCTTCTGAAAATGGGGATATTGGTACGGTTTGACATTGATGAGGGAAGCTTGCGGGTTAAGAGGAATTTGATGGTCTGTTGGTCTTGATAGGGGCAAGTTCTTGGGCTCCTCAAACAAGTGGTGGAATCTAGAAAGCAACCCCGTTAGAGCTGGAAGCGTGTTGTGTGGCAGTCGCTGTGCTGGGGTGCACAAGTTGATACTCAAATGAAAGAACGCCGCTGCTGCATCAGTGGTAGCCACCCTCTTAAGTTGGGTGAGGGATAATTCTGTCGCTAGTGGAGAGTTATTTGCACTTAGCTCGATTAACTTGCCTTGCCAAACGAACTTCATAACCCTGCTTCCATAATCAGTGAGAATAGGACCCAATTGTTTAAGCCACTGAATGCCCAAAACTACATCTGCCCCACTCAGAGGTATGACGTAGAGATCAACATCGAATATATGGGATTGCAGGGTAAAGGAAACCTTCGAACACATAGCAGCACATGGAATCTCCTCCCCGTTACCCACCAACAGACGTAATTCATTAGTAGGAATTAGGGGAAGTCCTAGAAACCGAGCAATGCGATCTTGAATGAAGTTGTGGGTGCTGCCCCTATCAATGAGCACTTGCACCGGTGTAGATGGCAGTCGTTTGCAAACACGCAGCAGTTTGGGTGCAAAATGGCCTTCCAATGCCTGTAAACTAATCTGGGGTAGGCCCTCCTTACTAGGTTAGGAGTGTTGTTCCTTCTCTGAAGGAGTAGGAAGTCGTGGCAAGACGTTTGACTTCGGGCTGGGTGGTTCATCGACTAGCAGCAAGAAAAACTTGGGCTTACAACGATGAACCGGGTGGAACTGTTCATCGCAGTTATAGCACAGACCTTTCTCTCGGCAAGCTTGCATTTGTGCCGTGGTGAGTCGTTTAATAGGTAATGGACCTGCGGTTTTGGGTGGTCCTTCAGTAGGCGGAATAGGGCTAAAGCGTGAAGGTTGGAATGGGTGTTGGAGGGCCTTTGTGAGATCCCATAACTTGTCTTCTTGAAGCTTTGCCAAGGCAATCGCCTGAGGTAGGGAGGTGGGCACCATAGTTTGAACTTCACGGCAGATTTCTGGCTTTAGTCCGAAGACAAAACATGAAAGGAAAAAATGGGGGGAAGCCCTACTATCTTGTTGGCGAGGGACTCAAATTGAGTTTGAAAGTCACGAACAGAGCCCGTTTGGCGGAGCTTGAACAAAGCGCCTGTGGGGTCTTCATAAGGTGAAGGAGCAAAACGTTGTTGCAGGGCATGGGCGAATGCTTGCCATGACGTGAATTGGTGGTTGGCGTACATCCATTGGTACCATGAGAGTGCTTCACCATCAATGTAAAGGGAGGCAATGGAGATGCGGTGGTCCATTGGAATGTTATGAAAGTCAAAGAAAAGGGACACCTTGAAGAGCCACCCGATGGGGTCGGACCCATCAAAACGTGGTACATCCATGCGAAATGGAAGGTTAAGTTGGTAAGGTTGGGATGGGTGAGGCATGGTGGGAGTTTGGTATAGAGGTTGTTGGAATGGGTTCGAGTTAAGGGTGATTTTCGGAGGTGGAAGAGCGTTGCTCCACCGCTTGAAGGTGATGAAGAACATCATTAAGGGTATTAGCAAGAAGGGTCAAGTCGGGTTGGGGAAGGAGGGAGGCGCCCTCAGCCATGAGAACGAGAACGAGAGCACCAAGTTGTTAGGTGTATTGCTACGTCTATAATCTAAGAGTGAAAATCTACTTGAATATTCTCTAGTGCCTTTATTCAATGAAAAGAGAATTTTAAATACAAAAGGGGGACAGTGTCCGCATTTGGAAAAGTGAAAGGAATATTCTAACTAACTAATCATACGGATAATCATTGGCACCCACTCACATGGCTAACTCAGCCCTATCACCAACAATCTCATGCATGTATGTAATCTTTCCACCCAAAGGGTCTTCTGATGGTTCTTTTGGGCCTTTCAAACTCCTTCTTGCTAGACTCATCCTCTCCGAGGCCCATATGCTCTTCACTATTTTCTGTTGGGCCCTCAAGCTCGCTATCAAAAGATTAATTCATAATTATCAAAAACTTGAACGAAAATGCTCTTTAAAGCCACCGGGGAAAGAAGTCACCTTTGCACAGTTGACACTAAATATTATGGCTTGCTAAAATTGCTGGTTGTGGCCCGCGGCCTACTCAAGTCACTTGCAGTCCGTTTGGTGAGGGATAGCTAATTGGGTATTGCAAGTTGCATGCTAAACATTGGGAATTCATTAAAAAGATAATCGATTTTCCATGCTAAAATTGCTCATGCCTGGTTCCACGAAAGTTTAGGTAAAAATAATATGCATGCTTTTTCTTTATAGTTTTAGAGAAAAAAAAAAAAACACTTATTATCATTGTTATTTATTACATTAGTATGGTCAACAACGTACACGATAATTTGCTTTCGGCAAAACAAAATGAAACGGAACATATTGTCCGTATCGAGTCGCTGTCCAATGGATGGTACACAAATCCTACAAAGTAGCATGTAGTGTCTGGTTCTGTATACAGGTGTTACATTATAGTGCTTCCATGAGTCATAGGCGATGACCAGAGAGAACATAAAAACAAAATTGGCCACGCAGATAATATTGACAATTCAGAAGCTCTTATGAACCAATTATTGTGTAAACCAATCCCGGAAAATCCAATTCATCCTCTCATTTGGAAGTTCTTTAAGTCTACATACATTAAATTCTGTGGGGTGTGGACCAAATCCATTTTGTGTTGCTGGCTTCATTCTCTTGTCTTCATATAAAAATCATTAAACCAGATATATGATGTCTTAACTACTAAATTTCAGATTATGGATCTTCCATGTTCATGATTCTTACTTCTCAACCGTGGAATTTGACATCTTTGGTCCTTTTTACTGTTAACATTTCCCCACTACATTTTCTATTTTATACATAGATGCATATGGCCATTAGTTTGGAATCCATGATCATAAAATGGTTATTGATGCTCTCTTTCTTGTGAATCCAAAAGCTGTCATACTCTTCCTACTTAAAATCTTTCATGTGGATTGTGGGGATGATCATGAGATTTTGGTGCAAAAGGTTTGGCTGATATGCAACAGCAAAATATCTTCGTACATGTTCTGGCAAAAGCATTGAATAGGGGACCCGAATTCAATCCCTCGAACACTATCTATGAAGGAGTCCTTACTTCAAGTCCGAAATTGATTCATTATCCGTAGGATGAACGCTTCAAGTTGGCTAGTTGACCTTACGAGTGTGTTTGGATTAACTAAATTTTAGAATTGATTTGATTTAAATTGAATTGATTTGAATTGATTTGATTTATAAATTAAATTTTATATTTGAAATGATTGTATAAAAATAGAATTTAAATTGATTTAAAAATCATTCTTCTATTTATAATATATTAGATTGTATTTGAAATGATTAAGAATGGAATTGATTTAATTTAATTTGTACTTAAATTTTAAAATCAAATCAATTCTTCTCAAATCTTTTCAAATTTGATAGAATTTCAAATAAAAAATAATTAAATTCTATGAGAATTAGAAATCATATTATTTCTTATTTTTAAAACATCCAAACATAATATTTGATTTCTAAATCAAATTATTTTCATTTTTTTAAGATTCCAAACACACTATGGTTTGCTTTCACAAAATCTCAGCACTGAAAAGAGAAAAATTGAACCCAGATTTGTTGCGAAAAAAAAAATAGTCTAGCCACACACGCACACACACAAAAAGGGAGTAAAAAAAGGAAAGATGCAAGAACTTTCATGACCTTTCTTTTTCATGCGTGCAAGTCTTTCATAAACAAATTCACATGTGCATTCAAGTTAAACAGCTTTGTGCATTAATGAGAGTTTGTTGGTCCTTTGTTTCTCAAATATTTGCTTAATAAAAGTCTTATATAGTTGATTTGACATATTGTTTTGTAAACAATGGTAAATGAAGAGAATTGTAAGTTTAGCATCTATATGGTTCTTGTTGAAAAAACTCTTTACAAAAGCATTTGCTTTTTAATCTCAATACAGCTCCAAAATCACTCAAGAATTTCCCCGCTAAAATCAATTAAAGAAGAAAATAGTATTTCAAGATCCGTGTTCTGTTGTCACAGCCATACATATTCCATTGATTTAGTCCACAGTCCCACACATCAACATCCGCTGCTAAGATATCCTATTCTTTTGTTCATTGTCCTTTTCCCAAGTGCCAAAGATTTCATTCACTAAACTGTCTCATAGTATGTCTATGTAGTTTTCTTTTCCGGGGAAATATGTCTATGTAGCTTTCCTACCAGCTAGAAATATGCTATGCAAAATAATTTTGAACTCAATCATTGTATTCTTTCCCAGAAGTGGAATTATCATGTCAAACAATGAGGGCCAAGAAATAACAATTTAACATCATTGTAGCCAAGGCAATAATGGTAATGGTAACTGTACTGGACATCACATATTTTCTAACTCCATTAATCTGAATACTAATCAAGCAATTTTGACTTTCAGACCAACTCACCGTCCACAAGTCTTCAACACAACTAGCATCCAGAAGTTGTAGGAGATACTTAAGGATGCAGTAACCAGAAATATGAAGAGTGTAGTGGCTGATGAAAGCCAAATCTGTCAGAATTAGACATGTGGTAACAGAGAGAACCAGATGGTCATACTTTTAAGTGCAACAATAACCTCTGCTTGAATCAACCTGTTGATTTTTGCCCAGTATGCTATTGTTGTCCAAGTTGAAACAGTTTTATTTGTTTGTTACTTGTTAGTAATCGAGGTTTCACTGGCTTATGCAACTGTGAGAATCTGATAAACAAATCTGGATGTAATTGGTCCATAAAGGTAAGTCAATCTATCCCTATAAATTATAAACTACTATTTTTATGCACCATTAAAAATTGAATACTAATACATCTAGATTTCTTTACCATGTTTTATGCACAATGATAATTACAGTCAACATTGTAGCATAATGAAGTGCCTCCATGTAGATGGTGCCCAAGTGGATTTGACAGATACAAAACATTTCTGCTTCATAACATCTATTGAGTACAGGTTGTGGAAAAAAATGGGGGAAAAAAAAGTAGTTGTCAATGCGAATGCACAGTCGAGTTACAGGTACGGAACCAGTAATGACTAACTTTGCTGAGTTCACAAGTCAAGCACAGGCTTGGGACAAGTCAACTTAGTGGCAACAAAACCAGTGAAAGCAGCACTCGTAAAACAATTTATGGGTTAATTCTTTTCGGATTTGGCTGCCCTAGTCCTTTTGGATATAAATTGTATAATCTATGCCTTTTCTACTTTCGATGAGAAAATCAATTGCATAAATTGCTACACTTGCATAATATATTATACTAATGTTTAGATTCTTTTTTTTTTTTTTTAATTTGACGGGATGTTTAGATTTTTTTTTTTTTTTGACGGTATGTTTAGATTCTTGTACAATCTTAAACTAACACCCTATTAATCAATTAGCTAGATTTATTTTTAGAAATAAAACAAAAAGTTTTAGACTTTTCTATTAAGGACAATGTTGAATAAATTAATCTCAAGCAAATGAAATACTCTTGTCAAATGATAGACTCTCAATGATAGATCTTATGTGTTTTGCTTTATTTTTCCTGTTCTCTCTGAAATTATTTTTATTTTTTTTATAGATATTTCTATCTTGATAATTTTTAAAATGATAAAAATGTTTAAATTTATTTTAAAATAAAATATAATATTTTTTTGTCAAATTACGATACTTTTCCAATTAATTTTCGATACAAGTATTATTTAGACATTAATAATATTTAGATAAATAATAGAGCCACATTTTTTATTTTTTTGATCTCAATAAAATTATTAATATTATAATTTTATTATTAGAAATTTGATTAATCGGAGCAGACGAACAAATGTTCTCGGACGGGTAGAAGTCTCCCATGTACCTTTAATTAATATGGAGTGTATAATTTTAAATTTGTTTATTTTTCAAGCTTATTTGTAAATGAAGCTTTTTTTTATTGCTCGTAAAAAAAGCCTAGTCAAAGTACAAGAACGCTCTTCCCACCTTGACTCATCGGACAACATAGGTAAATATCACGTTGCCGTTATTAGCCCATTGGGCATTGTCCCAGAAGAGTGGTAACGCCGTTAGTGAGTAGCGTGGCCTTCCTCCACCATGTCCTTCAACCTCTTTCTTCCTTCTCTTCCATGGCTTCTCTATTCCCCAAAACCCTAACCGCCACTCGCTTCCTTCACCGAACCCATCCCTCACCCTTTGGTTCCCCCGCTTCTCAACTAACCTTCACCCGACCCATGAGCACCCAGCGCGTCTTCCAGCTCAAGCTCGACCCTTTAACCGGCAACTCCGAGTGGGTTGTCATCCAAGAAGACGACCAAAACGACGACGTACCAAGCTTCAGCAACCAACCCCTTCTCGCTACGACGTCGTATTTGGACATGCTCAACGACACCCCCAGAAACACAGCATTCCGACAAGCCATTGAAAAAACCGTCACAAAACCTTGCCACGTTCTCGATATCGGGTACCCTCATCATAATAATCAGGAAAAAAAATTGAGTTTTGAATAAAAATTGAATATTTGAGTTGAAGAAGTTTTGGTGTGAATTGTAATGTGATAATGGTTGTGCAGTGCTGGAACTGGGTTGCTATCTATGATGGCTGCACGAGCTATGAATGGTGAAGGGGTGGTGACGGCGTGCGAGTCATACCTTCCGATGGTGAAGTTGATGAAGAAGGTTCTGCGTGTTAACGGAATGGAAGGAAGAATCAGAGTCATCAACAAGCGTTCCGACGAACTCCAAGTTGGTGTTGATGTGGCTTCACGTGCAGATGTACTTGTAAGTGGCATTGCATCAGCTTCAAGATTGAATTTTTTTTATTAACCATTGTTTGTTCTCATTACAAAATTATGTTCAATTTGATGATGGAGTTGTGTGCTTGCTAGTGATCAAGTGAAATTTGCTTACTCATGATCACATGGTAATTGTTAAATATGCTAATGAATTAGTGAGTAGGATAGACAAGGACAGAGCTAATTGATGGGATTTCATAAGACGTTTCCCTTTTGAGCACAAGCTGGGGGTTTTATTCCTCCTTCAAACAGAAGAAAAAGTGAAAATTATTGTTTGCAGGTGAGTGAGATACTGGACTCGGAATTGCTGGGTGAGGGGCTTATACCGACCCTGCAACATGCGCATGACAATTTGTTGGTGGAAAAACCTCTGACTGTGCCATATCGAGCAACTACATATGGACAGGTATTTCAGGGGACTTAATACATTCTTCTGTGTCATGAATTGTTTTTTGGTTTTTAACGTATGATACCAAAAGATATTTCGTATGCTTTGTCATTAAAATAAGTATACTTTTCAATACAATTTTTTCTGTTCCTTTTGAATCTCACACTAGTTTGTGCCTGTTACCACATATCCTGTCTTCAGCTGGTTGAAAGCACATTCTTATGGCAGCTGCATGATTTGCATAACAATGAGGCTAGTGCATCTGATGGCATTCATCTTACCTCTTCAGGACTTGATAGTGTTTTAGGTGTCAAACGTCAGCAATATGCCATGCATTGTGATGCGATAGGAAAAGAAATAAAGCTGGTAAGTTTAATAAGAATTCTGTAACTCTCTTCATTAAAAATTTATTAGTAGTTTCTTTCCTACTCAAATTAAGATCCATCCAGCTTTCAGAACCCTTCAAAATATTTGAATTTGATTTTTGGAAACGGCCAGAGAGTTGTGGAGAAACTGAGCTGTGCATAAAGGCAACTACTGATGGTAGAGTTCATGCTGTGGTCTCATGGTAATCATATATTACTTCAGTTGTATTATCATAGCATTTTATATCTTTTTAGTTTTAATACTGCTCTAGTTCTATATGTGCTACAGGTGGGTACTTCAACTTGATCGTGAAGGAACAGTATTCTATTCCACTGCTTCTAGGTGGACAAGCTCACCAACCATTACAAGTGAGAGTTTGTCATGATTTAATTTGTTATTTAGGGTGTGTTGAGTTCAGTGCAGTACATTCCATTACTATGATTGTGCTTTCATAGTTTGGAAGTTGTGCTACATGAATATGAATTATGTGAAAAATAATCATAGCATGTTTTATGAACATTTGTAATTGGTAATATTTTAGAATCTTCATTAATGATTCTGCATTGATGCTTACCAGGTCCTGTTGATTGGTGTGACCACTGGAAACAGTGTGTTTGGTTTGTTCCAGGCAGTGGTATTACCATATTCAAAGGGGAAGAAATTCATTTACATGCTACACATACTGACACTAGTATCTCATATAGTTTAGATACTAAAGTGCCAACAACCAAGGTTTTGCATCATGGGCTGAAGGCTGGAGATTTGCAGCTTGTACTGTCACCAGAAAGGGCTGCAATCTATGGAGACAAAGTATGGAGGCTTTCAATGCTGAAATCTGTAGAAAATGTGGTAAGCTATTCCTCCCTCCATCTCATGGCTCATGGCATATGATATGACCTTTCACTTCTATAAGGAACAAAATTATAAACAGAAATGCCTTGCCCTTCATTCAAGTTAACCTATCCTGTTTCTTCACAATAACTGGTAATTTTACAGTTGCAGGGAAAAAGTCGTCAATTATGCTTGGTTACGGATGATAGTGTTTTTTTACCTCTCCTTGTGGCACATCTTTCTGAAGCATCACATGTAATTTCATTACTTCCGGGGCTGAAGGAAAGAGGCCTCCAATATTTGCAAGCTGTTGTTCATGCAAATCATTTATCACCTAATCGCATAGAAGTTATTGAAAAAAGGGTGAAAGAGTTAACCATAAATGATACACATGAGAAAAAGGTTGAATTTTCCTGATTCCACTTGCTTGGTGTGGCTTTACTTTGCATGTATATGAATTTCAATTTCTGTTGGAAACCTATAGCGTAGATCATTTTGCAAAAGCAAAATGTGAATGAATTTGCACATGAATGGAGGCCTGGAAGTTATAGAATCAAAAAGTTTAATTCAGAAAATGAAGTTTTACTGTTACTGATAATTTTTTATGGAATTTATTACTTATCTTGAACTTGGAAAGACTTATTGACCTTTCTAATATAATAATATATGCATTAATTTTATTTGCAAATGTTTTATCTGATTTCTGTATACAAATTGATTGCATTTCTTCTTCACAATCCAATTTTTTCTTTTATTTGTACTTAAACTGTTTTCAATGCATTTTATGATGTATCATGCTTAACAGTATGTGGATGCAGTAGTAAATTACATCTAACATGTATATGCACCATTAGCTCCTTTTTCTTGGATGTTCAACGTATTTTTCCCTCTTTGAATTGCTTTGAATATCAATGCTTATGTGTTTTATTGTAGGTTGATCTGTTAATAGCAGAACCTTTCTATCTTGGACTTGATGGAATGCTTCCATGGCAGAACCTGCGGTTTTGGTATACTTCTCAATAGTTGCTATTGCAATGATCAACTTAATCTGCATTATCAAATCTATAGTGATTTAATATGTATGAAGTATCTATGATATGTAGTTTTTTTTTTTTTTTTTTGGCACTTTACATTCTCTTATGAGTAGCTCTTTTGCTCAATTGTGTTATTAGGAAAGAGCGGACTATGCTTGATTCTATCCTCTCTGAAGATGCTCTGGTTATTCCTAGCAAAGGAATATTGAAGGCTTGTGCCATCTCTCTTCCTGTAAGTCAAACTCGTAACATAAACTGTGGATTAAAAAAAGCCTTGCATATTTTTTGTTTTTTGGAAAGGTACTTATTTTTGTTTAGGTAAGGGATGTTGGGGCTGTATATGTAGATTAATGGGACAACAATTTGCAGGATCTTTGGAAAAGTCGTTGTTGCTTGAGTAAGATGGAAGATTTTGACCATTCGGTGGTAAATGCCACATTGGGGGCTTGCGGTCATCTACCTGAATCGGAAGAGGGTCCTTGTCTGCCTTACTTCATCTGGCAGTGTGGAGAATATGATGTAATTAATCTGCTACTAATTCATTTTTTGCAATAAGCTGGTTCCTTAAGTGAAGTAGAAAAGAAATTTCTATTTATTTTGTAACAATCTTGCTCTAGTACCAATGAAGGGTTTATTGTGTGCAATTTTTCAGGTGCTCAGTGAGACATTTGATGTGATGGAGTTTGATTTCTCAAAACAAATATGTCAATGTCAAGGAAGATCCCAGGTATTATGATATATCATCATGAAAGTTTTGTATGCACTTGCATGATCAGCAGATATGCTGCATAGTGTAGTCACGGACTGTGATGTCAAACAATTATATTGCATAACAGGTTGTTTCTGGTGTAGCCTACTATCTGAAGCTCATAGAAAGCGGCATCACATGGAAAAAACTTAACCTCACTATTAAACATTTATAAAGAGTTGCTTAAGCAGTTGTCTTTCATTATATCTGCCTTTATATCTTACAGAACATTAATTTGCAAAATGCAATTCTCTTCATAATGCCATATTACATGAGTATTCTACTGTACATAATGAATATTGAAAATTGTTTGTTGCAGGTTAAATTCACCAAAACTGGGGTATGCCATGGGTTTGTACTTTGGATTGACTGGGTGATGGATCCTCAAAATTCTATTGTGATATCAACTGGTCCAGGTCACACTCAATTCCCTGTTGAATATTAACTAATCCTCAGAAGCCCAACTCTCCCTCTCCCCACTGCATGTTACACCCCACCACATAATAGATGAAAGATTAATTCAAGATTAAACCTATAAAGCATCTATAACTGTACTACGAGCTATTGCTTATTCTTTCCATTTTAAGATTGCAGATAAGAGATATTGGAAGCAGGGAGTGAAGCTTCTTGGAACGCCTAGAACAGTAGGACCCCAAGGATCCAAAAATGTTCAAGCATGTTGTTCTGCAGTTCTTGAAGCATCTTTTAATCCATCAAATGGGGACCTCAAAATTTTACTTGATTTCTCATGATGTTATTTATGTCTTATCTTGAAAGACCATTTTGCAATCAATGGTAGACAAGAGAGATGGTCAGCTAACATTGGTTGAGGGTTTCTTATTGGTTAATGATTTGCAAGTGGTAATTTCTGTTCTTTTCAGGGGACTAATTTCTCCGACTACTGTATCATGTAGTAATGCCGACACACTGCAAACTTTTGCCGCAAAGCTAAGGTCTGGTGGGATTTTATGAATTTCACATAGGATTGGTGCTTCTAATTATCTGATAAGCTGGTAGTCTGATGGAGCGCCAGTTGTGATGAAGGTTGGGGAGGCAGGCGGAGCACAACTTGTAGTACAATTTTACCAAGTGATGAACTAACAATATTATTACAAAGTTTTCTACGGAATCGGCTAAAATATTTGCTCGAAAGAAAAATGTTAATAAAATGAAATTAGCATTATTATTTGAATGTTTTGAAATTTGTTTATGTTTGGGGTAAGTCGTTTTTTTTTTTTATTTCGGGTGCGTAAGGAGGGCTAATGCCCCTAAACAACTAAATGAATATTCCCAAAAAAAAGGAATAGTTTCATTATTTGAATTTAGTTATTTAAACATGTTTTTTTAGTTTAATTTAATATGGGGCTTAAGCCCAAGCGAGAGGTTATAACCGACCCAACGGACAATTACAAACATGCAAAGAGTTGGATGAAAAAATCAGTAAAATATAAGCTACTAAACTATCAAAAAAGCTCAAGTCAATAGGGAGACCATAGCCTAACTTTGCTGATTTATCCGTGCACCTATTTGCCTCATGATAAATGAGATAAATCTCAAACATTCCAGTCATTCTTAATAAGGTCCTAAATAGATCGCACGAGAGAGGAGTAGACGTGAATGCTAGAAACTCCATGATGAATAAGACCAAAAACATCAGGAGTCCAATTCCAAAACAATGTTATGAAATCAGGGCCCAAAACACACCCCAGAGCTTAGACAATGTGATTGTGCTGACTCCCAAATGAACACTCCAAGCTGCTAAAAAGTGTCCTGGTGTCCATTATAATTTCTAACAATGTCTCTACAAGCTGCTGATGTTGATCCATCCAGACGAGCCATCAGTGTTAATTTTGATCCAATGCTGAGAAGGGAAAGACCAAGCCACTTGCTTGATAACAATGGCGGGAATGCTGCATGTTGCAGGTACAGCATTGAGATGCTGATGGGAATTACCATCCAGTTTAAGTACCTTACAATCAATAAAAGCTTGGGCATCATTCATATCTTCAAAAAATTGTAAGGTTCCTACAATACCAAACAAAATAGCATCCTGCCATAAAAACTGAGGGCCATTCAGTCCCTTTCACTATACGAGTTTTATTGATTAAATTGTTTTCCAACCATAAAGCCAAAGGTTGTTGAAAAAACGAGTCATTAATGAAGCTATTACCAAAGCTTTTCCACACCTCTTTTGCTTTTGAGCAATCACGAAGAGCATGGAGCATTGTCTCAGCAGAAACACCACGTAGAACACAAGAATCATCTACAGGTTGTTTCCTTCTCATTCAAACAAAATTTGTAAGTAAAACATCATTTGCTATAAGCCACATTAAAGCTTTTAGTCTATGGGGAGCCTTGGATTTCCAAATCTGTTTGTATAGACTATTTCTATTCCCTAAACTACCTTCAAACCACCTTGAGTAAGCTATTTTTAAAGAAAACTTACCATTTAGATTTGGGAACCAAGCAACAGAGTCCTCATCATCATTTCTGTTAGGGACATTGATAGGCATTAAAATTCCATTATAGTCCTTAGGAAGAATTATATCTAATTCTGCCCAATTCTAATTTCGATTATCTATGACATATTTACTCACTATTTCGTTCAATAAATCACCACTTAGCTCTATACTAGCTAAGTCTCCCAATTTATGAATACCTGGTAGCCAACAGTCTATCCGTATTTTAATTAATTGCCCATTACCAATCCTCCAAACCAAGTTATTTTTAAAGCAAGGCCAAACTTTATCACTGTTGTTAAATGGTGGCTATGGCGGCGCCATCCCACCATGGCATGGCTGATTTTTGCTTGAGTGCCATGGTGTATCGTTTTCCCTGGCAGTTTTGCGTGGCGGCCAATGGCGGCCGATATGTTCATGATGCCATGGTGTTTCATGGCAGCCATGGAGAAAATATCGGCTGTGTCCCCTTTTTTTTTTAAAAGCATAGAGGATAGTATGGGAATTTTGGGTTGAAAAGAAAACCCTATTGCCTCATAATGCAGACCCTTCTTTCACTTTTCTTTCTCATCTTATTTGCTCTTCACTCTGCTCTCTCTTATCTTGTTCGTTGCTTCCCCCATTCCGGCGGCGACCTCATTCGGACGACAACACTACTAGCTGTGGCGGCCCCATTCCGGCGACAACACCACCAGCTGTGGCGGCTTCACCACACCACTGAAGTCAAGTTGTCAAGGTTACTATTTCTGCTTCTTCTGTTCTTCTTCTTCTTCTGATATGTCTTCTTCCTTTTGCTTCTTCTATTTCTTCTTCTTTTAACTTGTTTTGATCTCTTCCTGCCCAACATGTTGGTTATGTTTCAACTTTTTTCTTCCCCCATTTTTCTATTTTGTTCTAGCTCCCTTTCTGTCTCTTTCTCTTCTTTTTTTGTTCTTTATTCTGTTTCAGCTCTTTTTCTACTCTGTTTTAAGCTCTTTAATCCAAACCTGTTACTCTTTTTTTTTTTTTTAAATTCTATTTCAGCTCTTTCTACTCTGTTCCGGCTCTTTTTCTACTTTGTTTTAAGCTACAATGTCAGCCCAACCTTCACAAAGCTCAAGGGCTAATAGTATATCAGACCCAGGTTGGAAGTATGTCCACCCTCTTGCAAAAATAACACAAATGATATTGTGTGCAATTTCTATAGTGAAGTTATGAAAGGAGGAATTACAAGAGCCAAAGAACACTTGAGGGGACAATCTGGTAATGTTTCCAAATGTCTCAAGTGTCCAAAAGAAGTTAGAGAAGAGTTGTTGGCGTTACATAACCAAAAAAAGAAGCAAGGGAGTGACAGTAACGAAGTTCAAAATGTAATGGATCTTGATCTTGAGAACTTGGGGTTTGGATTATCTGAAGATGATGCTGAAGGGATTGATGAAATCCCTAACCCTAAGCCTAAAGAGAGAAAGGGTGCTTTGAAAGGCCTAATGGATTTATTTGTTAGAAAACCCGAAACTGCAATTGCTAAGAGGAACAAGGAGAGGTTGAGGCAACAAAATATTAGAGAAGCATGTGACAAGAAAACAATTGCTAGGGTTCATCAATACATTGCTTGGTGGTGGTATCAAGCTGGAATTCTATTCAATTGTATCAAATTGAAGAGTTTTGATGATATGTTGGCAACCATTGGAAGCTATGGTCCCAATTTGCCTACTCTGTCTTCTCAACAAGGAGTTGGAGTATACTAAAAATATGATGAACGATTATAAGGAGCAATGGAGCAAACAGGGTTGCTCCATCATGTCAAATGCTTGGACTAATAGGAAGCAGAGGTGTATTATTAATTTCTTGGTGAACTCTCCTAATGGGACAATGTTTGTGAAGTCTGTAGATGGATCTAAATTTGTGAAGACTGATGAGAAGTTACTTGAGCTTCTTGATTCTTTTGTGGAGGAAATTGAGAGAAGAATGTTGTTCAGGTTGTAACTGACAATGGGAGCAACTATATTTTGGTGGGTAAGATGTTGGAAGATAAAAGACCGCATCTCTATTGGATTCCTTGTGCAGCCCATTGCTTGGATTTGATGCTAGAAGATATTGGAAATCTTCCGTTGATAAAGAAGACAATCAAAAGAGCAATTTCTCTTGTTGGCTTCATTTATAGCCACTGTAGTACCTTGAGTTTGTTAAGACACTTCACAAACAAGAGGGAATTGGTAAGGCATGGGATCACAAGATTTGCCACTTCCTTTCTATCATTGGAAAGGCTTCATCAAGAGAAAGCAAATCTTAGAAAAATGTTTACCTCCGATGAGTGGATGAGAAACAAGTTATCTAAAGAGGCAAAGGGAAAGGAAGCAACAAAGACTACAATTATGCCTTCCTTTTGGAATCATGTAAGATACACCCTTAAAGTTATGGCTCCTCTTGTTTGAGTGCTTTGACTTGTTGATGGTGAGAGGAAACCAGCTATGGGTTATACCTATGAGGCAATAGACAAGGCAAAAGAAGCCATTATGAAGTCATTCAAGAATGATGAAAGCAAATACAAAGATGTGTTTGCAATAATTGATAATAGATGGAATTGTCAGCTCCATCGCGCATTACATGCAGCTGGTCATTTTTTGAACCCAGAGTACTATTATGGCAACCCTGCATTCGAGTTTGATTTGGAAGTTACAAATGGGTTGTATGAATGTAGAGGTTGGTGCCTAGTCGGGAGGTGCAACAAAAAATATTGCTTGAGCTGCCAATTTATAAGAGTGCTAATAGTCTTTTTGGAACTGATTTTGCAAAGTCACAAACAAAAACTCTTGCACCTGGTGAGAAGAATACAACTTTTAGTTCCCAAATTTCTTTTGATTTTAAGCTTTGAGTGATTTGCTTATATAGCTTTCTTTGGATTTGTAGCTCAATGGTGGAGAATATATGGGCATTCAGCTCCAAACTTGCAATAGTTGGCTATCAAGATTTTGAGCTTGACATGTAGTGCTTCGGGATGTGATGTAACTGGAGTGTTTTTGAACATGTAATTAACACTTCTTTATTAGTTAGGTACTTTGTTAATACTTATAATAGTAGTCATTAACACTTAGATTATATTGATATTGCATATCCATTCTAAGAGGAGAAATGGGCTTGAGCATAAAAGGTTGCACAATTTGGTTTATGTGAAATATAACCAAGCGCTCAAGCGGAGATACAATCTTAGAGATGAGATTGACCCTATCTCACTCAATGATATTGATGAGTCCAATGAGTGGTTGGTTAGAGAGCTGGATGAAGGTGATGATGATGCTGGAGATGAGTTGATTTTTGGGGGTGATGACACTTTGAATTGGGAAACTATGTATGTGGCATCTGGGATTGGGGACCCTTGAACATATACTAGGAGGCAAAATAGAAAAAGAAAGGAGCCTTCAAGTGGTGCAGCAGCTAGTAGAGCTTCCAAGAAAGGAAAACTTATAGTGGTGATTGATGAAGAACCAAAATTTGAATAACAAGAGGATTCTTCAGAAGAGGAGGAAGAAATTCAATTTGATGCCTCAGAATCGAAAGGAGAAGAAGTGGAGGGATATACCTCACTAGAAAATAATGACAATGATGATTATATTGGATATGATGATGAGGACTAGTCCCTAGCTTAGTTGATTTTAGTTTCCTTTGGTCTTAATGTTATGACTTTGAAGCTTTGATTATGCTATATTTCTATGTTTGTATCTGACTGTGAGTATATTATATTATGTTGTGACTTTGGCTTTGATTTTGTGATGCATTTGCTGAATTTATTAATCAAAATATGTAATATGTTTCTAATTTTATTGTTCTTGATCTTGTCATCTTGATATATGTTGTTAGTTTTGATTATTTATTATGTTTAGCAGTTTTTTTTTTTTGGATATTTTTTGTATATTTATTTGTATATTTTCAGTCCACCATGGCTTCCATTATAACCCACCATGCCATCCACCATAACTTTATGGTGGATTTTTGGCTTACCGTCATGAGCTGCCATCCGATATTGCCAACTCTGAACTTTATTTATATCTCTCCATACATTAGAGGCTTTAGCTCTCTTTTTAATATCTGGGAAGTATCATTTCCATACTTATACTTATTTCTTAACACCTTCACCCAAAGCCCTTTTGGTTCTTTAAAAACATTCCAGGCCAGCTTCATCATATAAGCAAGGTTAACCTCTCTAGCTTTATGAAAATCTAGCTCCCCTTCCTCTTTAGGAGTACAAATTTTTTCCAAACTAACTAGATGGATTTTCCAATGAGAATCTAAGGAACCCAAAATAAATTGCCTACAAATACGGTTAATTTTTGAACAAATATTGATAAGCTTAACTGTTAACATGACTTAAGATGAGATAGTTGCCAAAGCAGCTTTGGCAAGAGTAACCCTCCCCACAAGAGATAAAAACTTACTCTTCCAACCATTTAATCGGTGGTTCATTCAATCAATAATATATCGAAAGTCTGAATTTTGAATCTATCATGAATTAGAGGAATATCTAAATACTTCCCAAGGTTGTTTGTCAAATGAAAACCAAATAAGTCACTTAACCTCCTATGCCTAGAAAGACTAACATTCTTAGAAAAGAAAATGTTGGACTTATTTTTTGACCCGAACTCTTACAAAACAAGTCTAGGATACCTTTAATCAATTTCACTTGATCTTTGGTAGCCTTAGCAAAGAGCACAATATCATCGGCAAAAAAATAGGTGAGAGAGCCAAGGACCAGTCCTTGCCACTTTGATAGGTTGCCAAAGCTTTTGATCAACCGCTAAATTTGTTAACTGAGAAAGGCGTTCAATGCACATTACAAAAAGGTAAGGTGAAATTGGATCACCTTGATGAACACCCCTAGTTGGACAAAAAGAACTAGTGCAACCCCCATTCCAAAGTAAATTCATAGAAGCAGAAGATATACATTCAAGAATTCCAACATCTAATAAAGTTTCCTTTATAAAAAGTCAATTAAGTCTATCATACGCTTTTTTTTAAGTCTAACTTAATGGCCATATACCCGATCCCACCTTTTTCACTTCTCATTGAATGAATAACCTCTTGAGCAATTAAAATATTCTCAGAGGTTTGCCTATCTAAGATAAAAACTACTTTGATTTTGACTAATTAGCTTAGGCATGACTTCTTTTAACCTTAGAGCTAAAATTTTTGTGACCAACTTATAAGACACATTACACAACCCTATTGGTCTAAACTAAGTAAAATTTTCAGGTTTGTTAACCTTGGGAATAAGTGACGGGAATGTGTTGTTCACCAACTGAATAAGATTAAGATTCCTAAAAATATTCTTAACTTACTTACAAAAAGAATCCTTAATATAATCCCAGTTTGCTTGGAAGAAAATGGCCAGTAAACTATCAAGCCTAGGGGCTTTCCAACTCCCCTTGGAAAATAGAGTAATTTCAGTTTCAGTTATATTCTTTTTTAATTGATCCTTTTCCTTATCTCATAATGGAGGGAAGCGCCTTTAACTACATACTGATCATAAGCCAAATCATCCGTATACAAATCCTTAAAATAATCAACTCCTATCTCCTTCAACACACTTTGATCCTCAATCCAAATACCTTTCCTATTTTTTAGCATGAGAATTCTGTTTCTTCTTGTATTTGTGGCAACATTGTGAAAATACTTAGTGTTGATATCACCAAAATTTATTCGTTTGCATCTAGATTGTTGTCTCCAGTATGCTTCCTCTTAGATAATTATGGTTTCATACTCCTTCGAAAGTTTGATGTGTAAATCTTCTAAGAAAATATTTTCTTGAAAAGAAAGCTTCCTAGAAATCCCTTCAAGCCTAGCTAGAATACATATTTTTTTTTCATGATATTACCAAAGACTTCCCTATTCCACTTTTTGGCATGTTCTCTAGACGATTCAACATTCATAAGAAAGTCACCATTTTTATCCTACACTTCTTGTAAAAGTTGTTTAAAACCATCATGAATTAACCAAGGTGCCAAGAACCTAAAAGGTTTAGCATTACTTTCTACTAAATTGATTACATTAAAATCTAAAAGAACAGGAATATGGTTAGATTTTAGTTTGGGAAGATGTCTAATCACAACCTCCTTATACATAGAGGACCAAGCACCATTTGCCACCACCTTATCTAATCTCCTTCTCAAATTGCTTTTTTTCCAAGTATAAGCCTACCCACAAAAGTCCAAATCAACAAGACTAGTGTCCAACAAATAGTGGTTAAAGGTTTGTGCATCATAAGCCCCGGGGGACGTCATTCAATGACAGGACAGTCAGCCCCAACATACCAAGCTCCATTGGATAAACTAACTAAATCATAAAGACCCTCCTAAAGTTCTTTTTTTAAACTCGAATAAGGAGAGCCATATATGGCAGTAAAGTATCAATGCTTAGAATTATTCCAAGCAACACTCATATGAACAAATTGCTTATGTTTCTTAATAACATTGAACTGCCACTCATTCTTTTTCCAAAGACACTAGATACTACCAGAAAACGCATCCCCATCCATGATAAAAAAACCCATCAAAACCTAAACTTTTTATAACCTTTTGAGCATTGGGACCAGGATTATGAGTTTCAAACAGAATAAAGAAATTTACATTATATCTTAACCTAAGACCCCTTAACAAGGTTCTAAACCCCTTGTTACCTACACCTCTAAGGCTCCATAGAATAATATTCATAATCCAACAAGTGAAAAATAAAGAAAGAAACTTAAACCTCAAAATTTTTACCAGATGAAACATCATCTATCGCTATACCATGCGGAACTAAATTGGAAGAGTTAAGGATATTACCATTTGATCTTTGAGTACCAATCTGATCGCCTGGGTTTGTTGGGTTTTGAGTAGATGCACTTGAATGAGCCGCATCTCATTGGGCAACATCCAGCTTTATCTCATCAAGAGCTAGAAGAAAATTTGATGCAGCTCCAAAAATCTCAACCGAATCACCTTTATTGAAAGTCTTCCATTGTCGGTGATTCAATCTTCTAAAAATTTCCCAATAATCCTTGTGCTTGTTTTTGAAAGTTTTAGGTTTCTCTGCCTCATAAGCATCACTGCTGTTGTTGTTTAGCTTTGGGTCACATTTGCTAGACAACTCTAAAGTCTCCTCGTTCGAGTTAGTATCACTTTGATGTTTGAAATTGTAAATGTGTTTTATTTTAGTTCCTGAAATTTGAAAATTAATTCTTTAATCCGTAAAGTTGTATTTTGTCAATTATATTCGTCTCTGACTAGTCAACCATTAGTTAATTATTACTATTTTACTGATGTATCATGTTAAGTGACACATCAACATGCCACATGACACAAATCTCTGATGTGGCATGCCACATGGTGGGACTTCTAATATCTCATGCCACATGGTATGCTGATGTGACCTTAATTTTAAATTAGTTCATAAAATTTTTTAAATGTGTTAAAAAGTCCATGAAATTTTTTTAAATATGTCAAAAAAATCTAAAATTCCTGAATTTTTCTTCTTCTCCTTTACAAATTCCAAATCTTTAATCTTTTTTAAATTCACTAATTTCTGTCATATTTTCACATTCTACCTAAACTAGATCCTCCCTATATAGAATTATAGGAAGAGAATATATAGAATAAATAATGAACTATAGTAAACAATTTTAACGTAACTTATCCTAGTTTAAGATCCAAGAACATCTTTAAACTTAACGAGTATTTATAGGCGTACTATGAATAACCCATCATCAAAGAAATCTAAAGGTCAAACTTAATTGAAAGTCCAACTGGGTGAATTAACCCCGTATATTTGTTAAGACACAGTGTCATTTCTAATAAATGGAACTTGCTCATATTTATTTATGCATTAGCTATAATTTCGAAAGTTAGGTTGCACACAAGTGGTAATTCACAACATCTCAATAGCTAATAAAGATGAAAGGTTGTGAATTATCGCTTGTGTGCAACCTAACTTTTGAAACTATAGCTAGTGTATAAATAAAGATGAGCAAGTTCCATTTATTAGGAATGAAACTGTGTCTTAACAAACATACGAGGGTTAGTTCACCTAGTTGGTCTTTCGATTAAGTTTGACCTTTAGATTTTTTTTATGATGGGTTATTCATAAGTATGTCTATAAGTACTCGTTAAGTATAGAGACATTCCTGGATCTTTGAATTAGGATGAGCTACATTAAAATTGCTTATTGTATTTTATTATTTTATTTGTATATATTCCATTCCTATTATTCTATGTGGGGAGAATTTAGTCTAAGTAGGGTGTGAAAATGGGAGAGAAATTAGTATGTTTAAGGAAAATTAAAGATTTCGAGTTTGTGAAAGAGAAGACATATTTAAAAATTTCAAGGACTAATTTGAACCAATTTAAAATTGATATCACATTAGAGGTCGTGATGTGATATGTTGATGGGTCACTTAATGTGACACATCAACAAAACAGTAATAGTTGACTAACGGTTGATTGGTCAGGAACTAAAGTGACTAACGGAATACAATTTGGGGAACTAAAAAGTTAATTTCCAAATTTTAGGGACAAAAGTGAAGCATGCTTATAATTTCAAGAACCAAAGTAATACTTAACTCCTCCTTATTCTTTGATGAAATTTGCTTCCTCCCAATTTGGGCCTGAGTGGCCGATATGGAGCCTCTTATTCAAACATTCAAATTGATATATAGTAATCACAGTTCAAATAAATATAGATTTCAATTATATAGATGTTGAATTGATATATTACTTTCACTAAGAGTATCAATTCATTTTTTGTTAATGTTGTGTTAAACACTAATATGACTGAAATGTAGACTTTTTTTTTAGATGTGAAATGTAAACTTATTTAAATTACAATTATCACATTATCAATTTAAATGTCTATATATTATTTTTTTTCAAAAAAAAAACCTTGAGTAAATATCCTTTTTGATTTTAATATTTTAAAATTGATATTAATTTAATTCTAAAATAATTTTTGGCATTAATTTAGTTTTAATATTTTAAATTTTGACATCAATTTAGTTTTTTACTGATGATTTAATGAAAGATTTGATTCTACAAAAAAAAATTTATTAAAATTAAATTGATATCAAAATTTAAAGTACTAGAATTAAATTGATATTAGGACTAAATTATCATAAATTTTTTTTTAAAACTACACTTATGTCAATTTTAAAATATGTCAAAAAGAATATTTATTCAAAAAAACTTTTATCGAAAAAGACACACTAGCTACGCCATCCAACAAGGCCAACCACAACTAGGGGAGGGAAGATCTAACACATGCAGACCAATGTTGTACGTGTACTTTGCCAGCCAATATTTCTTTCTTGTACGTGTGTGTCGCCCGCACTATCCAGTCATAATTAAGAAGCCTCTAATGGTAGAAATCATGTCATGTGAGAGTAACGATGGCCCACCGGACAACCTTGACATTTACACGAAAATATTAGCCCCGCATATGCCACAAATATTTGTCATCACCGTTCGTTATTTTCTCTACCTCAGTCATGTTCATGAAAATCAACGATGTACACCCTTGCTAGGTTCTCCCCCCAAGTTTTGTTGACGAAAATCAACATTAATGCCACACCCTCTCAACGTGTCTCTCATTGTCCATTCCTCGTCAAATTAAAACCAATGGCCCATGTGCAGCTAACATTACATTTACGCAAAAGGATAGTTCGAATATACTACAGCATATATGACCAAACATTATCTATACAACTAATAAACAAAACTCAAAATATAAAAATTTATACTATATGTCAGCTTTATATCAATTCTAATCTCACCATTTTTTTATATTTATTATTAAAGAAAATATTTTAAATTTCTATTTATTAAAATAATTAAAAGAAAAAATTTAATTTCAAAATTTAACTTACAATTTCTTGATTTTCTCTTCCATTAACTTTCCTTAAATGATCCACTATTCAAATCTCTATTTAGTTTTATTTCAATTACAAAAATTTAATTAAATTAATTTAAAATAAAAATTTCAAATTTAATAAATATTAATGCAACCGTTACTAACTCCACTACTACCATTTCACTACTCAACCAATTATTTCATATTTTAAAAAATAATGTAAAATTCAATTTGAAAATTAATGTTAATAATTGTTAGTATTATTTTATGCAATAAATTTCACTACTCATCCTTTTGTCATCACAAGCCAATTTTTAATTTCTCTAAAAATCAATTACTGTTATTACTAGGGATGTTCACTATCGAAACAAACCGAAATTTACTACAAAACCAAACCGCAAAAATCGAAAACCGATTTAAAACCAAAAATTTTGGTTTTTTTTTTTCAAAAAAAATCGATCGGTTCGATTCAATTTTCGGTTCTAGAAATTGAAAATCAGCGGATGTATCATAAATATACCATATATTTTTATATTTACCCCTACTTATACAATATGTTCTAAAAAATACCCTCACTATTACTCTCTCACAAGTCACACGGTTTCACCCTCACTCACACTCTCACTCACAAGTCTCAAACCCTCACCCTCTCTCTTATCTCTCAACTACTCTCACTCTCAGCCATTCTCCAACCCTAAAACTGAAGATTCACTTCATCCATCCCACATTCCCTCTCATTGACTCACTCTTAATCTATCATTGTTGTCCATCCACAAGCATCGCACACGCTGCCCTCCCCCTCAGCGTCACCACCACCAACCCCAACAAGAAGATCTCCTGCTCGGCTTCTCCTACAACCCCACCTATGTCTCTATCCTCTCCGGTGACAGCACCGTCCTTCCTCTCAAGCACGGTGAGAAGAACATTACGTTGTTGAAAGCCTTGATCTCAAGCATCACCCAAGTGCTACAGACTGACGCCGTGATGTAGTTGCAAGGGAGCATGAAGAGCAAGAGCAGAGTGCCCTCCCTGGCTAAAAGAAGTCAACGATGGTGTCCTCATTGTAGATCTGGTAATAGTAGTTGTTAATCTGTAACTATATTCTATTTTTCACATATTGGCAGATGTTAAGTGCAAGTTCTCAGGCTGTTATTCAAGATCTAATAGAAACTTTGTTCTATTTTATTTTAATTTTTTTCTACTTTATTTCTTGCCTTTTTTGTTTTTAATGTTTAGCATCTTTCAACTCTGATTTTTATTTTGGTATACTTTTCCGAATTTGTTTATACTAATAATAATTGCTTAAATGCCTGTAAATGGGAAGAAATATTGATGGGGATTGAGGGTTACAATTGTTCCCGTGTTGTGTACTTCCTTTTTTTTTTTCTTGCAAGAAGGTTTTGTATTTTTCTAATTTTATTTGTCTGCAATTATTCTGTTCAGCTAGTTGTGTTATAGTATAACGTTAAATTGACTCTCTTCTATGGTTTTGTTCAACTTTTGTTTTTTTAAGTGAAAACCGAAAACCAATCAAACCAAACCGAGTTTGGTTCAGTTGGTCTAAGAAAATAGAACTGATTGGATGGTATTGTGTATCAACCAATTGGTTCGGTTCAGTTGATTTTTCGTCCAAAACAGAACCAAAACTGACTGTGAACACCCCTAGTTATTACTATTCTTCTTTGAATACTTTATTACATAATTAATCAACAAGTCCAATTTCTCTCCCACTTTTTTTTATATATTTATTTATTATTTAAGAATTACTCAACTATTTTGTTTCATTTTTCATTTTTCCAAAATTAGAGTATCGTCCATCTATGGAATAATATTTTGTTGTCTTTTATTTTTGTAAAGTGATTTTTATTATTGACATGGGAACTCACATATGCATGTCTTTGGAAAATATCACATATTTTTTATTTTTCAAATATTATGGCCAATGATAATTTATTGTGATACATCATTGGAAATTAAAAAGTAGTAGAAATATTATTAATTTTATCTTTAAGCTTTCATATTTCTTATGTATTTGTCCTTTAATATATATATATACCGAAACCTGATAATCTCCTTCTTTCTACAATGACTACTTCACATTTTTTATTTTATATTAGATGTTATCATCAAAGCTATTCCTGCATAGCTAATAGATAGAATATCAGGAGCTCTTGTGATTAATAGTAAGGAAATAAAGATTTGTTCCACTATTTTTTCCTATATGTATGACTACAACCATGTAAACTAGGTTTGTATCACAGTTTTTGTTCGTATAATTGAATCTATGTTTTTATTTATATGGTTTCATGTCGTTTTAGGCTTTAGGAATTTGAGTTTGGGAATTATTGGTTTTTACTTTAAAAAAGATTTGTACACGATGGATGCTAGTTTGATGTTGTGAAGGAGATTTTTCATTGCGTTTTGCTACTCAATTGTGGACTGCTCTCCAAGCTTCTGAACTCTCTTATTATTGTCTTTGTTCTATTTTCCTTTCTTTCGAATAAAAAAAAATGCAAAGTATATTTTTTTGCATATCACGATAAGAAATTTTGAATATTTTTTCTATTTACTTTTCTTATAAATAAAGGAAGAGGATCAAGTGAGAGAAGTGGTTAATTGTGAGATTAATAAGAGCAAATCTTGACCATTGGATCTTACGTAAATGGTCAAGATTAAAACATAAAGTCATGTGACTTTTTTAAGTGATTATGTGACCTTTAAATAACTTTAAATCTTAACCATCTATATATGGTTATACGGCCTAGATTTGCTCCTCTCATTCTCATAATAAATCACTCATCTCATGTGATATGCTTCATATATATATATGTATGTATGTAATGAAATAATATTTGTATTTATTTATTCTTTATCTTCAATTTTTTCTAAAAGAATGTTTTTTGCTTCAAAAAAATGCTTTTCTTTATTTTCTATCAAATAGTAACAGAATGATATATGTGTTTGTTTATTCTCTCTTTTCAGTTTGAAGTAAATTTTATACGAATTTTATTTTCACATCAAGCATTTTTTTGTGTTCTGAAAATCAAGTTTTGAAAAGAAGATTCTTATAATATATATTCTTCAAATAATTCCTTCATTTAGTTTTTGTATAGCTAATTTTTCAAGAATTAATTACTATCAATATGGGGTTTATTCAAATTCCAAACATAAATGAATATACTAAGCTATAGTAAATATATAACTCAACCTTTTCTATTTGTAATAAAGTACGCAAAAAACTATATAATTTATAAATTTAATAATTGATTTTAAGTATTTTCAATCATCTCTTAAAAATTAGAAATATATATTTTTATAAAATAAATTATAATTTATATTAACTAATTGTTTGTTTTATTTGAATAATTAATTGTTATATAGAATACTTGTATATAATTTATCTCTAAAATTAATTTATTGGAATGTTGAAAAATAGGGAAAAAATGAATTTTTTTTTAGTTATTTGATAAAAATTGAAAGTAGATAATTTTATTTATTATTATTTAATAATTTGTTATTATATAATTTGTAATTTTTATATTTATATCAATTTAGTGTCTTACAAAAAAAATTGAATTTTTAACAGAATATCAAATATAAGAATTTATTTTACTATTTTATTACTTTTAATTTTTATTATTTTTCATATTAGATTTTATTTTTTCAAGTTATTAAAGTTATAATGAAATCATATACTAAATTTTATATTTATCAATTATTTTGTTAGTTTCAAATCAAATTATGTAATTTTTATATATAGTCTATTTATTATAAAGCTTTTAGATTTGCCAAAAATTTTATAAAAGTCTTTTAACATTTGTCAAAAGCTTTTTATCGCATATGTTGCACATGTCCAAAAAGTCTAGTGTATATATATATATATATATATATATATATGACACACATGTGACTCCACTATTGATAACTCCCCACTAAAATAGTCTACTTATCGTCCAAAACCAGAAACAAACTGAATAACAATTAATCCCAAAATAATCAACCAAATTGTAAGTTTTGTCCTATATACAAAATATGGGGAAAAAACCATGGCCGTTAAAATATGATACAAAGTCATGTAATTATAGTGCACAAAAAATTTAGACATCTTTAATAAAGGTAAAATTTTAAATATTTTTCACAAAAATACTCTGTCCATTGGAATAAGAAAAAGAATTTGGAACAGAAAGCCTGCTATTAAATATCATGAGCTTTTTTTTGTGGGACAAGGGAAGGGAATTTGGGTTAGGGGGAGAGGGAAGGGAATGTGATGGGATATGGATCGAACTTGCCCCAATTTTCATGAGGCATGCAATATGCGTTGGCCTTGTCCACATAGACTTGCATTCTCTAAAGTGAGAGTGATTGTAAAATAAGAAAATGAGTGGTTATTTATCCTTGGATTATTTTGGTGAGATTCAAATATAATGAAAGTTATTGATTCAAGGGTGAATAATCATTTACTTTCTCACTTTATATCTATTCTAACTTTAGATAATCCTAAAAAAATTAGTAGCCAATTGAATAGTTGCATTTCACCCCTGAAAGGATTTATTGAGCAAATTTCTTATTTTTTTGGTCTAATTGCTTAGCAAATTTATGCAAGTTAAATGACCTATGGGCTGAAGCCCAATTTTGACACATGTACTATTTCATTTTCTATCTATACTTGATCCCAAGAAGAACCCTAGTGCCACAAAGCAGTGGGTTGCTCTGCAGTGCTCCCCAACCCCCATTCTCTTGTGTTCTTCTCCTTCTCACCTAATATAGCTCTCACCTCTTCCATTTTTTGAAGGAGGAGCCAGTCCCATGGAGGTGGCTCATTCTTTCCATTGCATGATGGTGGGTTTGATTATTGTGTCTAGCAAATTTTTTTTTTTTTTTTATGGCAAGATGTTTGAACCATGAGTACGCTTTTGAGGTCCTTGCAAAACAATCTTAATAAATGAAAGAAGGGGGGATCTTTCACCTAGTATTGAAGCATTTGAACTAACATTTCCAGATGGATAGGATAGGGTATTCATACATCTGAAACAAAACTTAAATATGTAAATTTATCCTCGAAAAGGGAAAAATGGAATGAATTGATCACAAATTTTGAAAACATTTTATGATTTTTGCCTTCTCTAAAGAAGAACTTAATTGTCGATAAAATGGAATTCCCACGACGACAGCAAAACCCTTTGATATTATTTGAGAATACAAATTCTTGTTATACTGCCAAAATGGATTTTTATTACAATTATTAGCAAAAAAGATCAAATGATTCTATTAATACATTCAAGTAATTCAACGTTTTGCAATTAGTAAACTAAATTTCTTATCATAATCCACATTTTCCACCAAATGGACCGATTTATATTTAAATCATCACCATAGGTGAGTCCATAAATATGCTTCTGAAAAATAAGTGGGTATACGAAGCTCTGTTAGCGAGATTTATCTAGTTCTAAATATATTTGAAATTGTTTCATTTTTTAAATTCGATTATGTCAAAGAATCAAAGATTGATTGAATTATCAAATGATACATAGTGTGATCTAGTCAAAATAGGGTATTTATTCTATTATATATTCGAATTAGAACGAATATAAATAGATGCCTAGAAAAGAAAATAAAACCCATTAGTGGACTCTCTCCACTCGCTTTTTCCATCTAATTGTTCTAGGATAACAAGCTAGTTAGAAATCCTTTATTTATCAGCCAGATTGCTCTTTTGATTTTGAAAAAGAAAACAAAATCTTAATCAATATACTCTTTCCTCTACACATTTCTCGCCACCCCATAATGGAGAATAGCCAATAGTTATGACTCATAACAAAAATAAATAATCCATTCATGGGAAAAGGTTTTCTCGCATCAAGCACTAATCTATTTTAATGTACAATTAGATGGGGTAATCATTCAAATGAAAAAATGAAAGTTGCTTGCTTTTTGTTTCCATATAATTGGAGTTGCCAAGCTTTATCCCTCTATTAATTAAACCCAACTGAATCTTTTTTTGCTCCGAGCCAAGAATTCAAACAAAAATTATGGTCGAATCCAATAAGAATGAAATATTTTTCGAATTCGCCATTGATACGACATGCTACATTTCCATTCATTCCTCTCTAGATCAATCGTGATCTTACAAACCCTATCGAGGGTATGGACAAAATAATTGCTTCATAAAAATGTGTAAAAAATGGAGTCATACTTAAAAGTCGAGTACTCTATCATTGAGTTAGCAAGCCCCCTCCCCAAAACAAATCAGATGTGTAGATACAATAAAGAAAAATGGACCACCCATTTGTCTAAAGTGGTATAAATTATTTTTGTAATTTATTCTTTTTATTTATATTTACCTTTGAATCAAAAAGTTCATGTTTGTATCATGAAAAATCTAATCAACTCACCATTTGCTGAAGTAAAAAAAAAAAAAAAAGCCTCTAAAACGTGAATAAATCAATCGATTTATTCATCACTCAAATTATATTTGTTTGATAGACTGTTGTCAATATTAGTATTGAAAAAAGAGTAGAATCAAGAAAACAAAAGAATTCAAATTTCAAAATGAAATATTATTATTATATTTTTTTTAGCAATCTTTTATAGAAATATATTCCATTTGAAATTATTTAATATTCTTAAAATATTTTTTAATTATATTATAGAATTATTAATTCTATTATTTCTTTTGATTTAATTACTCCATATATATACAATAAGTGTCTTTGTATTGTATTCGGCTTAGTCCTTTTATTTTAGTAAAAGAAGATTGAGCCGAGTTTAATTGCAAATAATGGAACGAACAATAATCACTGGATTACAAAGTATCCATTGTTGGGAATTCAAATTTGATCTCCTTCCATACTTCATAAGCAGTAGCAATTTTAGGACCTCATTTGCTAGCCTCATGAATGATTTCATTACCCTCATGAGCATCATCACGACCCTCATTTCGAGCTTGTACACATGCTTCAAGAGCTACTCGATTAGCTACGACACCAAGTACATTTCGCCAAGGATGCCCTAAAGTTCTCCCACCGAATTGGAGTATAGAATCATCTCCAAAGATCTCGATCAGAGCATAAATATGCCAAATATGAATACCCCTCGAAGCAATGGGCATAACACCAGGTAGAGAAACCCAACCTTGAGTGAAATAAATACCATAGCTTTAATCTTTTTCAATAAAATCATCATGTAGTAAATCAACGAAACCTAAAGTAATCTCTCTTTCCCTTTCAAGTTTACCTACTATGATACTGGTGTGAATATGATCTCCACTGGATAAATGTAACGCTTTAGCTAGTACACGAAAGTGCATACCATGATTCTTTTGTCTATAGATAACTGCGTGCATTGCATAATGGATATGAAGAAGAAGCCCATTATCCCAGCAATAATGAGCAAAGCTAGTATTTGCAGTGAATTCCCCTATTAAATAATCATGCATTATGATAGGAGCACCCAATTCTCTAGCAAATACAACTCTTTTTTTATCATTTCTTTGCATGTACATGTAGTAGCATTCAAGTAATGCCCTTTGATTTCACCTGTTTCGATATGTGCTTTATATAAAATGCTTCGGCAAAAAATAAGAAACAGTCCCTCCCACACATAAGTGGTTGGGAATTCACATTTTCATCATCTTTGGTAAAATCAAGTCCACCATGAAGACATTCATAACTGCTCTATTGTAATTCTTAGCGAATAACCCCTATTTAGGTTTAATAGTACGTCCCAAGAAGGGACGACCATAATTGTTTAATTTATCTCTTTCAACTTGGATGCCATGGGGCGGACCTTGGAAAGTTTTAATATAAGAAGTAGGGATTCGCAAATCTTCCAAACGTAAGGCGTGCAAGGCATCGAACCTAAATACATTACCTACAATGAAAGTAAACATGTTAGTAACAGAACCTTCTTCAAAAAGGTCTAAGGGATAAGCTACATAAGCAATATATTGATTTTCTTCTCTAGTAACGAGCTCAATGTTGTAGCATCGTCCTTTATAATGATCAAGACTAATAAGGTCACTGGTCCAAACAGTTATCCATGTACTAGTAGAAGATTCAGTAGCTACCGTAGCACCTGCTTTTTCAAGAGGAACTCCAGGTTGAGAAGTTACTCGGAATGCTGCCAAGATATCAGTATCTTTCATTTCATAGTCAAGAGTGTAATAAGTCAATTTATAATCTTTAACACGAGGTTTGAACCCAACACTTGCTTTTGTCTTTGTTTTTGGTGACATAATTCCCTCCGTACAACTCATGAATTAAGAATTATTGCAACAACAAGATCTACTCGACACTACTTAATAGCAAATGAAAACTTTCACTTCATAGGAATCTTTCAAAAAATGATTAACTAATATTATCAATAAATCAAAATGGTTTGTTAGTAAACCATGGTAATTGATTTACCAAATACATCATTATTGTATACTCTTTCATATGTATGGTGCAACCCAATCTTTTTTTTTTTTTTTAATTTCTAATCTCTTATTCTTTTTTTCAATTGAAATAGCTAATCTAAATAATAAGAAATTCACACTTGACCTTGACAGTGATATATGTTGTATATGTTAGTTGCATATACATCTTGAATTAGAAGACTAGGCTTGTGTCTAATGATAGATTGGCAACCTCTACAAGTAGAGGTGGTAATGGGGCGAGTTTAAGTTCAACTCGAACCCACTTTGTACCCTATTGAGCAACTCTCAACCTGTCCCTTCTTTACCTACAGGTTTTGACATTTAGAACCCGAACTCTACTTGCAAGCAACCCACCTCAACCCATTTCTTACCTGCTACTTCTTTTAAATATCTAAAAAATTATTTTAAAATTTAATTCATACTTAGGGTGCGTTCGGTATGAGAGTAAAAATGGAGTAAAAATTTTCATAGATTAAATTCATATGAAAATTACACGTTAAACTAATTCATGAAAAATTTTTTCTCTATTTTTACTCCCATATCAAACATACTCTTAGAGTGATAGAAATATTAAAAAAATCTTATATATATACATTGGGTGCGGGGTGGGTTTGTCTCAAACTCAAACCCGATCCTACCCCCACCTACCCACCGCATTGTGAGACGGATTCAAAACTCAACTCGATCGGGTTGGGGTGGGGTGAATACCTGTGAATCGGGTTGTCATTGCCACCCCTATCTACAAGTGGATGATAGTTGGGTCTTTCTTCTAAGGCAGGAGGCCTCTTTCTACAATAGTAGGTTGTATTATAAGGTTTTGGTAATTTGATATATATGGCAGAGTTGGTTACTAGTATGCTGATGTGTATCACAAAGCAAGCCTGGAAACCATAACCTTGTGTTTAGAAATTAAGATGCCATCGTGTTTAGTGCTTTGGTTTCTTAGAATATAGATAGTTGGGTCTATCTATACAACATGTTTAATGTGGTTTTAAAAGTTCCTTTAGAACTATATTAGATATATGACAAACTCACTTTCATTGTTATGTGTATCTGTGGGGTAATGTAGAATCATCTATATGTTTTGATATGATATCTGAAGATGTTTATTTTTATTGATTATAGTCTTAAATTTAGGCTTTGTTTATGTTAATTAGATTTTATTAAACCAAATTCTCTATTGTAAATAGATTTTGCCTTAATTTATTAATCAATGAAAATTTGTTGGCATAAAAAGAAGACATTGATAATGACCCCCAATAAAATGACATTGTGACATTAACCACGAAAAAAAATCCGTTTCTCCGGAACATGACAGGAATCAAACGCGGATAGCATTTTCTCCTTTTAGAAACTATACTCATTTGATTTTTCGCAAAGAGAGAGAGATAGGACGATAATTAAATACACATTTCTTACAAAGTGGTCCTTTTCCGGCAACAGAAAACAACTAAAATAATTGTTGGTTTGATCCGAGCCGAACTCGTAGCACTTCAAGAGTTCCCTGACTCTGCAAGAGTTCCACCATGTTCTCTCAACAGTTGCTCTCTATCGGAGCACCGCACCACTAAAATCATCTTTATTATAAGAAACCCTCTTGATTTTATTTTTCTTATATGGATAAGCCCTCTTCACCCTCCCCTTGAATTCCGCTTTGGTTTCAACATTTTTCTTCGCTTGATTCTATATCCTTCAAATTGGTCCGAATGGGTTTTCATGTGGTGGCCTTGGCTAAGCTCCACTGGCAACTCACAAGCCACGGTTTAAGGCCTGCAGTGGCTGGGATCGTGTGCCCTCTGGTGCTCAAGTTTTTGATGGGGTTCAGGCTGGTCCGTGATGAGGCACTTTACCAATCAAGGTTGTTCCTGTTCAGGCTGGGTCACATAGCCTTCAATAGGGATACCCCACTTTCCAACGCTGCAAGATTGGAACGTGCTCTTAGATTAATCGGTGGAACACTATCTTCCAACACCGCATCATCATCATCATCAGAGGGTTCGGAATTTGGACATGACGCCTACCATGCCCTTTCAATGTACGCACTTTAATCATTGATAATCACTCACTTACTTCATCTTTGTATAATTGTATCTCTCATGTTATGTGTTGGAATGTCTGAAATCGAAGTCTACTTTAGTTTTATCCTATGAATTTCGATGATGTTGGTGACATATTAGACTATTAGTGAGGATTGGCAGCAGGATTATTTATGTATTATCCGTCTAATTATCTATGCATCTTCCCTATTCAACTGGATTTCTGTGATGAGAAACTTCGTCAGATAAAATGAAGTTATGGAGATCATTAACGATGAATTGGTCTGAGCCGCTATCTCTCTCTCTCTCTCTCTCTTCTTTTTTTTTTTTTTTTTCCCATTTCGATGCTGGTGGTTTTGTTAATTTTCCTTTTGGGGATGCTGATTGTTGATGTAATAATTGTAAACTTACGCGATCATCCTCTATATATATAATCCCATTGTGGGACATGGATTTTTATCTCAATTTTGAATAAAAGAATTAAAAGAAATAGAAAAAAAAATTCACTTAAAATACTCTTTTTTTTTTATAACTTTTATAGCTTCTATAGATACACAATTTAATATAGTTTAGCTTTTGAACTAAAAAGTCACATCTCTCCATTTTTTTGCATCCCACTCCATTAGTAGATTCTTCTCTTCGGCCATAGTCTCATCTACATGATCCTATATTCCACACAAGCTCTTTGTAGCAACAAATGAGTTGCATTGCTAAACATCTACACCCAACTATAACAAATGAGTTGCATTGTTGGGTTCTTTATATCCTTGACCACCCATCTTCACGAATTTGCACATTGTCTCCCACCTGCCACCAAAACTCATCAAACCTTGCCGCCATCGCCATCCCACTTGCCACCAACATTCCGTGTCACTTTCTAAAGCCCATCATCACTGATCTCGCCATTATTGTCGAGCAACGTACAATTTGGCCCTTCTGTCAAGTTCTCCATCCGTACTCTTCATTAGTGATGGCGAAGCACATGAAGTTTAAGCCGTTTGATCGCTAGCTTCGTGTCGCCTTTAGGGATCTCCGCCTTTCGAGTTCGACGAAAGTGATTGCTTTTCACTCGGTGATTTGATTCTTTGTTTGGGATCTCTGTTACGTAGCTATGCCTTCCAAGTTCGATAGAGCTCGACAATTACAATACCAACTTTGTGTCTTTCGTGGAGCTCCACCTTCCGTGTTAGACGAAGCTCGACAAGGACAACATCGACTTCGTGTCCTTCACGGAGCTCCTCCTTCCGAGTTAAATGGACCATGAATAATAATGAAAGGGGAGTGAACCATGAATAATAGTGAAGGAGTTACAAGTTATCTTAGGGGATCCGGATCCAATTGTCATTGTTCATGTAGCGACCTCATAGTTCATCACATGGGTAGAAGAGAAAGCTAAATTACCATCTAGACATCTTGATGCTAGTTATAGCTTCATTTCACCTTTTCATCCATTCATGCATGATAAAGCTACTATCTTTTGGCATGAACTAATGTACTAAGGTGCCATTTGTTATGCTTCCTATTATCTATGGTGTATTATACATTGGGTGATGTGGTAGTGAAATCTTCGTTGAAGTATATATACACCAAACAGTACCAATGCACCATAGAATCTGACCTCCGAGTTGGAACCGGAGTTCCAATCTTATGCAATCGACAAATTACATTGATCTTGCTGGCAGACCCGACATCTCAGTTGGAACCCGAGTTCCAATCTGATGTGACTGATGAAAGACATTAATCTTGCTAACCAGACCTTCGAATTAGAACCCTAGTTTCAATTTGATGCGACCGATGAAGGATAGCCAAAAAGGGTCTTACTATGGTGTATAACAACAAATTGGAATACCTATCCACCCTCAATCTTCCCTATTGGATCACCTAGGTGCGTGGTGCAGCATTCTTGAGGCGGTGCGTAGCATAACGCACCATGTACTAAATCGTAACCAAAGATGAAGCCTTTTTGTTGCAGCTTCACATTATGCCTTCCTTTAGTATTCTTAGAACAGCAAATTTTTAATATATTTTTAACGTAGCTTTACATTATGCCTTCGTTAACCTCTATCCTCTATATCTTATATATATATAATCCCAATAAGTTTTTAGCTGACATGGAATTTTCCCATAATTTTGATTTTAAAAAATAAACACCGGCTTCGTCTTCGTCGTGTAACTCTTCCTTCCGAGTTTGATGAAGCTCAACAAGTACAATACCAACTTCGTGTCATTTGTAGGGCTTTGCCTTCCATGTTAGATGGAGCTCGACAAGGACACCACCAACTTCATGTCCTTCACGAAGCTCCTCTTTCCAAGTTAGATGGAGAACTTGATAGAAGGGCTAAAGTGTACGTTTGATAAAAAGGGAGTGAACCGTGAATAATAATGAAGGATTTACAAGCTATCTTAGGGGATCCGAGTCCAACTGTCATTATTCATGTAGCGACCTCATAGTTCATCATATGGCTAGAAGGGAAAGCTAAATTGCCATTTCTTCATCTTGATGTTGGTTATAGCTTCATTTCACCTTCCGAGTTAGATGGGGTTTGACAAGGACAACACCGATTTCATTTCCATCACGTAGCTCTGCCTTCCGAGTTAGACGAAGCTTGACAATGACAACATCGGCTTTGTCTCCATCACATATCTTCGCCTTCCGAGTTCGACAAAACTCGGCAAGGAAAACAACGACTTCATCCTTGTATGTAGCTCCGCCTTCCTAGTTCGACATAGCTTGACAACGACAACATCAACTTCATCTCCGTTGTGGGGCTCTGCCTTCCTAATATGATACACTTATCAAATGTTGGATTTTTCATTAGCTGCATAGGCATCCTTTTGGTTTTCTTGTTCTCTAAATATTCTAATGTCTTTATATATATATATATATATATATATAATCTGATGTTAAAATATGAATTTAATGTTGGTACTGATTTCAATTTTTCATGTTCACAATAACTGTATATTCGGTGATATTCATTGAAAAATTTATATCTACATGAGTTCTTTGACTTCAGTGCTTTTTGTTAGCAGTTTGAACATTTTAATATACCGCATTTGACATTACAACCTAAACTTAACCTTGGTCATTGATTTGATTTTGGAATGCCTCTTATAAAGAACTTTATTATTCTAAATTTAACTTTGGTCAATGATGGTATATTTATTTAGACTTATTCAGAACCTCTACCTTATGTCATCATGGTTCTTTTAGCTTGAATTAATTGCTTATGTGATTATAGGAGCTGAACTTGACCTTAGTTTCTGTCTCATTTTTTCTCCCCTCACATATCAACATTATTATTATTATTTTACGGTAGTTATATTATGTTTGTTGTCTTAGTTTAGTTTTGTTTAATATTATGGTAGTTATATTAAGTGTATTTAGTTATCAATTTCTGCTGATTATTCCTTTGTCAATTTTTTACCTTTGTTAGTTTTATATATATATATATATATATATGGAAACTATTAATGCACATAAAATGAGAGACTAAAAGTGCGTTTATTTCGACTTAATAAAAAAATTATGAAACTTAAATTTTATATATAATAAAAAAAATTAAAAATTAATTTTTTTTAAAATTTTTTTTAATTTTTATATAAAAATTAAAAATATTTTTTTAAAAATTTTGATTATTTTTAAAAAATTATCTAAATCTATAAAAAATATTTTTTTAATAAAAAAAAGTGATTTATATTACTCAAATAATCACAAACAAACACATCCTATAACTCAAGTCACATTTGAAAGGCAGCTTTTTTTATTGGTGTCATGTTTAATTAAAGACCGCAATTAAAGCATGCATAGCAAGAGGTTCATGCTAGTACAAATAACAACAGAGAAGAGTCTCCTAACCACATGTCCTTTCCATAATTTTTTGAAAAAAAATAAAAAGAAAACCACAAAAACACTAAAGCCTATTCTCTTTGATTGTCCAAAGCCTGTAATATAAGAATAATATTTGATTAACGTATTTTTTGTGACACATACCAAAAAAATAAGAAAAATAATAAAAATATTTGGATGATGATAAATTTTATATAATTATTATTAATTTTATTCAATTTTTTTTATTTAGAAATTTACTAGCACTTGCACTGTTTGCTCTAGTGAGTTTTTTTTTTACAAAACTTATCGGCACAAATAATGTAAGTGCCGGTAAGTCTCTGAACAAAAAAAATTTGAATAAAAGTAACAATAATTATATGAGATCTATTATCTAAATATTTTTATCATTTTTCTCATTTTTTAGTATGCGTCACACTATTTGTGCATCTCGTTATTACTACTCATAATATAATTTGTACATGAAGCCTATAGTGCTTGAGTAGAGATAGATGAATACTATAGAGTTTTGTCTTTAATTTATATTGATTGTTAAGAGTTTAAATCTTCTTTTATTATAAACAAATAATATTGTTGCTATTTGACCACTCTTTTTAGATGAATAATAATATTGGTGTACAATAATTGTTATAATAATGTCGCAAGGTTATATATATTAATTTTGTAGTCATACTTTACTATTAGAACGTCATCTTTTTTGTGTGTTAGGTTTTTGTTTCAGTTTACATTTAAATGATTAATTTTTATATAATTGTATATAAAAAAATTTTAGGGTCTATTATGAGTGACAAGATATTCAAATAGCAAAATAAAATTAAGTTTGATATTTCCCTTTTTTAAAAAAAAAATACTTTTTTTTTTATTTTTAGCATATTGCAAATTTGATTAGTCATATATAAGATACTTAAGCAATTGAATAAAAATTAAAACTGAAAAATTATTTTTTGTCATTACTTATTGTTTTCCTTTTATCAACTATCGAAACATTTATGAGCATTAGTGTCATAAAATATATTTTCTATCATCTTTTGCCTTTTGTCTTTTTAACCTTTTTTAATAAAAAATTAATAAATTCGGTCATCATTATTCATTAGTTTTTTATATATAGTTTTATGAATATAATAATAATTGTATTTCTCAACAATTTGTTTAGAAGCCTATTTTACTAACAAAAACTTCTTTTCATCAAAGTTAATTTTTTTACAGTTTCTTTTTCATTTTTTTGAAGGTTTTTTTATAGTTTTATAAGGTTTTTTTTTAATGTAGAAACTATATTTCCAAGCTATGTTAATTATTTATTTTTTTAAGTGTAATTAATCATATTTACAACTATGCTTTTGTTTCAATTTTTTTCCCAAAATTTATATGATTATATGTTAATTTTATCTTTGTTAATTGTTCATTCCAATTTAATGATTTATTCATTGTTCTAAAATATGTCTTAATGATTTATGTTGATGTTTTTCCCATGTTAATTCATCTTCTTCTTCTTCTTTTGTTAAATGGATATAAATTTAGTTATCGTTATCAGTTAATTTTTCATGTTTATTTTATTCCCATATATTCCAACCAGCAATAATTATCTCATAACTATTTAACAAATAATAACTTTGAATCTAATGTCATATTAATAAATCATTTGTTAATCAATCTTTTCCTGAAATTATAAACATATTTGTTATAAAAATTTTAATTATTTTTATTACTTATAATTTAAACTCTTCATATACACTACCAAATAATAATAATATATTGTTGAGTTAGACAATAAGTTTGTCGTTCCATATAATTCTTTGCTTTTAATGAAATACTAGATGCATATTAAACTTGAATTTTGTAAGAAGTTTTACTTGATTAAATATTCATTTGACTATGTGAACAAGGGTTTAGATCAAGTTACTATTACAGTTAGAAATGTAAATTGTGGTAGCAATAAAAGTGATAAATTGGACGAAATTAAGCAATGTTATGATTCTTGATATTTATCTTTATGAGTTTATATGGAGCTTATTTACATTTGACTCATAAATGGCCTCCAGTTCAAACATTAACTTTTTATTTACATTGACAACAAATGTAATCTTAAATGATGTAGACAATATTGATGAGGTATAAAATACAAATAAAAGTAAAAGATAATATTCATGACATGGAGAGATACAAACAAAAAATATGTTGAGGGTCTATAATCGACATATGGTGAATATCTTATGCATTTTGTATTTTTGGTTGATAAGAAATGATAAAAACCAATAGGGGTGTACAAGCGACCCATTGAGACGGGTTAGACCGAACCCGACTCGATTTTGAGACCGGATCATTTTATTAGATCAAAACCTGACTCAATAATAACCCAATTAATAACCAGATTAAATTGGGTCAACTCGGTATTTATATAACATATAAATATTTAGATATTATATATAGTAAAATTATAAAATTTTAGAAGTAAAAAAGAATTTTAAGAAATATTTTACAATACATATTTCAAAATAAATTATATCAAGATAAAAATAATATCATATTATATAAAATTTATTGATTAAAATATAAAAATATTATAATTTATTACTAATTTTTTAAAAAATAAAACTTTTAAAGAACTATATAACTTTAGGTCGCGTTGGGCCAGTCCGAAGTATGACCTAAACCCAACTCGAAAAATGCACTCGGTCAAATTTCATAACCTAAACCGGGCCCAATAAGTTTTGAGGTGAGATGGGTTAGCGGGCCGGGTTGGGTCATAAACTCCCCTATAAACCAAGACAAAAAGATATGTTTGTTGGTAGGCTCAATTTTGTTTCTCATGGCAGCGGTGAGTTACTTTACTTGTGGCAACTCTTAAATGTACAAAAAGATTACACTAGCTCTGAGAATAGTAGAATCATTGTCAATGTTATTTATGGCTTACCTTTCCAAGGGTGGCGGATACAATGGTTCAGTCATGTTTGGAATCATTAGATGATCCATTTTTCTGCATCGTTAGATTCAGTTTATGAAAATAAAATGGCCAAATGTATGTTTGTATAGATGGATCCTAAATCACATATAGCATTGTATCTACCTCCAGGAAGAAAAATCCTCCTAAATCCTTTCCGCACTCTCCCTCTTCATCTTCCATTCCGAGCTGTCACCAAAGATGCCGCCAAGAATAATCCTCAGCAGTCAAACCTTCAACTCTACTTCGCTTTTAAACCCTGCCATGAAGCTCATTCAAACTGGAAAAACACAGGACACTGGACTTCAAATTAAACCATAAAGAATAATAAAATAATAAATAATAAATAATAAATAAATTAAAAAAAAAAAAACTGAAATGCAATACAATATAATTCACTACAAGGCAGCAATATATTGTTACAATAGTTTAATATGAACAATGATTCAAGCTAGAACACATATAAAGAGAAAAGCATAATTAACTTGAAACTAAACCCAAAAAAAATGAAATTGAAAAACTTGAAATGCATAACCTTCAAAGGTGCTGCCCAAGTCGAACTCGTCCAAATTGGTCTTGCCAACAATAATGGCGCCTAGCTCCTTCACCCTCTTCACGGTGGTGGCGTCGAAAGGCGGCCGGTACCGTACCGGATGTGGGACCTGCCTGTGGACGGCATGTCGACGGTGCATATGTTGTCCTTCATGGCCAGCCAGACTCTGGTGAAGGGTCTGACGGCGATGCGGTGGTCGAGGCGAGCGACTTAGGCGAGAAGGTCGGAAGGATCCGGGGAGGTGGATGAAGGGGATCCTTCTTGGCGGCGGCTTGGATTGGAAGACGAAGAAGGAGAGTGCGGAGAGGGAGGATTCCTCCTCCTGGTGTAGGTGCAATGCTCCATATGATTTAGGGTCCATTTATGCACCAATTTAAATTTGGGCCATTCGATTATCACTAAATTGAATCCAATGATCCACAAAAATGGATCATCTAATGCTCCTAAATATGACCAGACCATTATATCAGCTACCTTTTCCAAGAAGCAAGCTACGCAATGGGGTTATTAACTAAGGATAAAGAGTTTATTGTAATTATCAAGAAAGTTGCCATTGTTTCACCTGGGCTTCAATTAAGAAAATCTTTTGTTACATTGCTAATATCCAACACAATGAGTAATCCATTAGATGTATGGAATTAAACTTGATCTATTAGCATATGATATTATTTATCAAAAGAGAAAAGATTTGACCGAAATAGAGATTACCCTTTATTCACAGATAAATGAAAACACATATATAAAAATATTGTCAATTGCATATCAAGTGAAATTATTGCTTTTTTTTTCTTTGTGAGTGGCTTTGGTGGTATACAGAAAACTTTCGTATGGAAAGGATTGCCATGTTGATTACGTTTTAGAAAGAAAGTTCTATTAAATGTAGCCTCAAGTGAAATTGTATCTCCTTTGTTACTTGGTAGAGAAATTGCACATTTTATTTTTACAAGATCACATTGTTTTTGTTTGGAGTATTTATTGGCTCTCTTGTATTTTTTGTTTTTAATATGTACTCTCCACTAAAGTTAACCATATTCGAAATATGATTGGGTACTAAAAATAAACACATCTTTCGACCGGATTTGAGTTGTGGGTCATCATATGTGGGAAACTAGCTGCTATACTAGACTCAAGATGTGTTTGTTTGTAAATTTTTTGACAAAAAAATTAGTTTTTATATATTTAGATAATTTTTTAAAAATAATTAGAATCTTAAAAAAATTATTTTCAATTTTTTGGTAAAAATTGAAAAGAATAACTTTTAAAAAAAATTAATTTTTAATTTTTTAAGTTATATATAAAATTTAAATTTTATAATTACTTTTTTTAAAAGTTGAAATAAATGTACCCTCAATCTCTATTGGTGGCCTTTCTCTATTTTTGAACTATATTAAAATTGGCTATTTAATATTTATGTATTATTTATGTATCTTTATAACAATACACATTAATAATTTATAACTCTATTATGAAACAATGTTAGCCGTATACTACTAGTTTTAGCTACATTCAAAATTAGGTGATGATTTCTTTTTATTCTTTTTTTCTTGTCCCACACATTAGGCTGATATTCTTTTTTTTTTTTCTTTTAAAAAATTCATTTACGTATATGATCCTAAACTCTAATTTATTAGCAAACTTTACTTATCAGAGGTTGTTAAGCAGTCATTACCCCCAAAAATAAAAAAGAGTTCGTAGGCAGTAGTTTTTCTTTCATTGCAGATGTAAAAAATAAATAAAAAAAATCAAAGGTTATAATATTAAAATCATCGCTTTAGGAAGAATTTTGTTTAATCGCCACTTCAAGTTCGAAAATGCATAAATAATTCTTAAAATTGTCCTTTCAAGGACATCCTGTAAAATTAGAACATTACCCTAGTCTGACTATTGATGACATGCAAATTTCTTGCATATTAATAAATGCAGATGTTCTTGTTTAAGTATTAAAAATATATTTTCACTATATATTTATTTATAATTTTTAAAAAATATTATTTTTAGTTTTTAAAAATATAAATTATTTTATTTTATTTTTTATTTATATAGTTATTTAAAATTTTGATGCATACTTTTTAATTAACCAATTTTTTTCTTAAAATAAATTAAAAGACAGTGTTTCATATTCAAGATAGTGTTTCATAACATAAGTCTTAAACTTAATTTTTTATTTAAAAGTGATTCATTGAAACACCCAAAAAAAAAAAAGTGATTCATTGCAACCTCAACCAAATTTTAATTGTAATGTTTAGTGTTCTAATTAATCTTGAAATTTTCATCCCCATTAATATTAAAAAAATTGAAATTATCATCATTTTATAAAGGATTTTATTTAATCAGTATTTTAACTCAAAATTGAGTGAATATATGGAGATAGTGCTGCACGAAATGGATATTAAACAATCCTGATTTTGCACTACAGAAATCTCTCTTTCGGAATGTCCATGAGATTATCAAGTTGACTTTAACAATTTATAAATGATAGTATTTGTTTCGCATAAAAATTGTTTAGCTAGTCGAATGGGTTGAGAGTCAAGGCGTGCCAGGAAACTATTTTAAGATGACCAAAATGGTTGGTTAGTGCAAAACATAACCGATTCCCACGATCAGGTGATTAGTACTAAGAGAGGGACTCTGTCTCTCAGCAAATGGGTTCCCAAACTACTCCGGAGAGCGCTTGGCAAGCAGATTAGCAAATTAGGTCACCAAAAGGATATTGGCGAACAATTGAAGGCTAATGAAATGAATTGAAACTTAAACAGGTTGAAAGTAAATGAAATGCTGTAAATGAAGTACGGTAAAGAAATGTTGTAAAGTACTGGATGGTAAAGGCAATGAATGTAAAGTGTAGAAAATGTAAAGATAAATGTAACCGGAACTTGTGTTTGATCCATTTGATTGGGGGATGGGTTTACAGATTGTATTCAAGGTTATTTATACACGTACAAAAGTTAACAGTTATCCTAAGGCAACTATTAACCATGTTCTCACACAAACATGGTCAGCAAACTTCGTCCTGGTAACTGCCTCATAACTGTCTTCTATGTCTTCCTTGAGTACACTCTTCTTAGCGTAATGGTAATTGCTTAAACCGTTCTTTGCTTTTCATTTATCTCCCCATTTTCTGAACTAGAAATCACCTTCCTCAGTTGCTCCTACTTTCTAGGGAGTGGTCACGAACTTGGTCAAACTCCTACTCTCAGTTATTGAAACGCGTTCTTTCTCCAACCAAAGACCAGAATTGATATGGATTACCAGCTGTCAGAAAAACCCAAAGCCTAACAAGAAATTTGTGCCCTTAGCTACGGCTAGTGTTAGCCGATGGCTAAATCGACCGTTGACTATCGGTTGGAACTCATATCAGCTGTCAAGCCTCAAAATATGTGAATAAGAGTTCCTATAGACGGCTACACCTGGTTAGAATCCTAATCACAAAAGGCAAGGCAAATCAACTGAGGCAAAATAGAAAAATAGCCGAAACAATATCGAAACGGCCTTTTCAGGCCCAAAACGGCCTCAATCGGGCTAGCCCTAGTTGCCACGTCAACGCTCTCATCTTGGCATTTTCATATATATGCAATAATGGTTATTCTGACACCCGGATCTCAGCCAACGGTCAATTGAAGTTTGGCCGAGCATTTTAGCCTATTTCAATCAATTTAAGTCGAGCAACATGTTTCGTGCCGCCCATCAGTCATTTGCCTATTTTTCGGCTAACTATTATCGGCTATTAGCTAAACCTGACTAAATACTGCCTTATCCAACTATTTCTCCTTAGCTGATATCCATCCTCGAGCTGCAATTTTCTAGTGCCAATAGTATTATACACTTCAAGGCCGCCTTACTGCGATCACAGCTGTTGGGATACTGTTGGATAGTTTGGTGATTCATATGATTGAGGAATTAAATTAAATTATAAAAACAACTTTATTAATACATAAAAACATATTTAATTACTTTCATCATTTTTCTCTAACATTTTAAGGCCGTATCTGGATACTTTATAGTAAATAGAATATAAACGACTAAAATTATAATAGTGAATAGAGTTCTCATGTTAATTTTGAACTTTATCCCTTAGTTTTTTTTTTAATATCATTTAATATGCGTTTCATTTTGCATAAATTAATAAGAATGTATTTAAATATAAGAGTATGTTTCCTTTGTTTATTTTTATTTTCTGTTTTCAAATTTAATTATAGAAAATGCCATCTTATTTTCAATTTCTTTTCTATTTTTAAGATTTTGTAGGAAAAATATTGAAAACAAAATTTTGATATTTGTCATTGTTTCCTCACAAAATATTGAAAATAGAAAATAAAGTGATATTTTTATAATTAATTTTTTAAAATTAAAAAAGCATAATTTTTATGCATTGATATTGTAAGATAACTTTATACTATTAACCAAAATAAACTCAAAAAATTGCCAAATCATAATAAATAGTTATGGCAATAGATAATTACTCATCATAATTTGACAATTTCTTAAGTTTCTATTGACTAATAGAGTAAAGTTGTTTTACACTATGAATGCAAAAATGTTCTCAAATTTACGACAAAAAATATTAATTTAATTTTAATACAATTTCAGTATAAAATTTTTTTATATAAATATTCAATCATATATTGCCATATAAGTAAAAGTATTTGACTTAATCTCCTATTATCTTAAAAATCTTATAAAGATAAGTATATAATTGAATGATAATATAAAATTTTTTTACATTAATAATATATTAAAATTAATCTCAAAAATATTTTCTAAAACCAAACATACGTTAAATATTTTTATGGGTCGTTACATCCAAAACAAAAATATCACTAGTCGGAAACCAGCTCACCACATGAGCCCAGCCCAACAATATCTTGATCAATAAACCAATGGAAACAAAAACCCATGTCCGTCTGACCAAAAAAATAAAACCCAAGTCCGTGAGTGTTAGCCCATAAACTCTCTCATATCATCACAAATTTATTCATTCTCCCTCTCTCTCTCTCTCTCTCTCTCTCCATCATCATCTTCTGGTTGTGAAACCCTTTCTCGTGGTTACACTGCAAAACCAAATTCGTGTATCAGAACCAACCAACCAACATCAACAACTTCAAAAACTCCGTCGAAGGAAGCTCTTTGATCCGAAAAGGTAGCAGCGATGACGACAGCGGCTCGACCCACATGGGCTCCTGCTAAGGGCGGCAACGAACAAGGCGGTACCCGAATTTTCGGTCCCTCACAGAAATACTCTTCCAGGGACATCGCATCCCACACCACTCTCAAGCCCAGGTACGCACGCTTTTCTCCCTCATCTATTTTTTCCCCCAAGTTTTTTATTGTCAACTCGGAAATCGTTTGATCTGTTCGTAATCGTGGATTGAAAGAGGGGCTAGGGTTTCGTTACGCGTAGTTGAAATTTTTGATCGAACCTGCCTTTGGTGGTTTCTGTGAAGATGTTAATTGAGAAGTTGCAAGTTGTTGCTTAGTGTAAGCCTATCACGTTGAATACGTAGCCATTGGTGCTTGTGCTTGGGCATGCTAGTTTAGGTTCAAGGTTAACCTGGTTGTTATTATTTTCATGCGTATCACGATCATTGGCTTTGTCTTGATTATGTTGAGTACATGGTCATGGGTCATAAGGCACGGTTAGGTTAAATTCTTTTGTAATTTGAGATTTGTGTTCAAGTGGTGATATTGGTTATTTACTTATCTATTTCCATTGAGAGAATTTAGTTTGTCTTTTTCATTCCGGCAATCAAACGAAATTGCAAAATTCAAATTTTCAATACATTGAATCCTGTTGAAATATATCGCGTTAATGATGGGAAACAGTGTTGCCTAGTATTACCCTCTTAATTACCAGTGAAACTTTTCTGCTGTTATGAGTTTCAGTGGAGCATTACATAAAGAATCATGCTTAGTTTTTCTGGGAAAACTCTCCATTGTAACGCTGGTTTATTAGTTGTTTACTGGACCAATAATATTGATTGGCGATATGTAGTCGTATAGGATAGATTTCTCAATTGGTTCGTGAAGTTATTTTTTTATTGTAATGAAATAGCTTTGTCATATTGAAAACCTGTACTTAGTGGTTGGGTACAAAATGTTGTAAATTTTTTTTTCCCTCCCTCCATTGGAGAGGGCAATGGATTGCTTACATGTATAGTTCATCAGTTGGTATCTTTATAAGGTGTTTCTTTCATTTTTCTCGTTTTCTTAATTATGTATGCATCCTGATTGATTTTTAAATGTTTACGTTTTTCTGTTTTTTCTTGTATGCAGTTTGCTGATGCAATTGATGTATTTTTTCCTCACTAATAAATGTAATTTCTACTTGCCAGGAAAGAAGGGCAGGACACAGACGAGGAATTGAAGAGAAGGAACCTACGTGATGAGCTGGAAGAGCGTGAACGGAGGCATTTCTCATCGAAAAATAAATCTTATAATGGTAAAAATATCAACATCTAGTGTTTTTTAAAATTTCTATTTATGGCAAGGCAACCATTCCTGTCAAATAAACCTTTGTTTTTCTTTAATTGCAATTTGCCAACTTGCAATTGTTTAATCGTATTCTATGTTCTGACAGATGACAGGGATCGTGGAAAGAGTAGCCATCTTTTATTGGAAGGTATTCTATTTGCTAATTATTACTAATTAGTATAAATTTACTGATATAAATACTTTGAGCATGGTATTCCTTCCCAAAAAAGGAGGGGAAAAAACATAGGGCCTGTTTAATTAAGATTTTGGGATAAGTACTTATTCAAAAATAGAATCAAATGTAGAAGCAAAAGTAAAAGTAGAAAATTGTTTTGTGTTTGGATTTAATTGTAGAAGTATTTTTTATTAGAATTAGAAGTTGTTAAATTGTTTGGATATGATAAATATAAAAGCATTTTTCAGTATAAAATTACAATTTAGTAGATATGGAGTGGTGTTTTCAAGGAAAAAGTTGAGGATAGAATGGTAAAATAGTATGAAAAAGTATTGGGTTCAAAATTCGAAATCATTTTCTCTCTCTTTTACTACTTTTGCTTTTAGGAGAAGCAGCTCTTTGTTTGTTTATCAAAAAAGTAAAAAAACTAATTATTTTCTGCTTTTTCTTTTTCGGAGAAGCACAAACAAACAACACTAGAAGTATTTTTTTTTTTTAATTTTTGAAAAAAAAAAAATACTTCTGTCCCTTATAGAAGCACATCCAAATGCACCCATAAAGATAGAAGGCATAATGGTATTTGTTATTCAGCCTTCTAATTTGGTGGATCTTAATCTTCACAGGAGCAAAGAGAGAAATTGAAGATCGCATTGTTGCACGTAGTATTGATGCAGATGATTCTGATGTTGAAGTCAAAAGTGATGACGAGAGGTTGATAATCTGCATACACTTTATGTTAACAGTATTGAATGTTTATTTATTGTGTTTTCAGTGTATATACATGCCATTGATTTGAATTGAAACCAATTTTAATAATATCAATGTGCAAGTGCACAAGTATATATAACCATACAAAAACTTACAAGCATACAGCCATCTGGGAATAATTCAAGTTGTCATGTATACATATTTATCATTTAGGGGTTGCAGGTTTTCAATACAATAAATAATTGCTATTTTATTTATTCAATTTAAAGTGTAGGGTCTTTTCAGAATGCATACATTAACACGTGCATTAAAATTTATATTATTTTTTAATGTTATACTAATTGAGCAATCAAATTAGTCCCCCCCCCCCCCCCTCTTTAAAGTTAAATTTGAGTTTGATTTAAAGTTTTGAACAAATCCAAATAAGCTCAGACTAATCAAGTGAATATGATAGGAACCTGGTCATTATAGAGCAAAGAGAAGTAGAAATTCTGATATATTAATGGAGCCCAAGCTGATATCAGTGTGATACCAGTATGAGTGTAGAAATATGAACAAGAAAGTAAAAGATACACTGAGTATTTGAGAGACCCAGCACTCTCCCAAAGCCAATGGCTTTCCAATCCAATTTCTACCTCCCTTTCCTCACCTCTTCCCCTCTTATATATAACCCCTTCTAACTGAATCACACATAATCTCCATTCACTATTCACTCTCTGCCAGCATACCATTCTGTTATGCACTATAGGACCCCACTCTCATTTTTATTTTCCTCATTTAGTAACTAATAAGACTTTTACACATAAGCCACCCGTTAACAGAATACTTTTTTTAAGACTGGCTTGGTTTGCATCCTGAGAATGTGTGCGTGTTTGTCTTTCTTTTTTTAGGGTGGGGTGACATGCTTTCAATATATGGTATACACACACACACACTCTCTTTATGGCAATGTCTTTTACTTCATATACTTATTTCTTAGCTCTTTTTGTCAGCTAATATGCTGTTTCTTTTCTTTTTTCCTTCTTTATTTATGCTGATATTTTGGATCACATTATTCCTTGCTCCAGTCTTTGGCTGCATTTGAAATTATCATTTTCTTGGTATTTGATGTCAAACTTCTAAGGTCAACATGTGGTATGAGACAAGTGTCTTGACTTGTTAGTGTAATTGAAGTGTCACTGACATGATAATTGAAGTGTCATTAACCTTGTGTCAGTGATGATGAGGATGATGATGACGATGATGATGAGGATGACACTGAAGCTTTGCTGGCTGAGCTTGAACAAATAAAGAAGGAAAGAGCAGAGGAAAAGCTACGCAAGGTAAAGTTATACCTCTCTTTTTCTGCCTGTCAGATTTTATCATGTCATGCCACTGAAGCTCTCTAGATGGGGATCTTGAACTGCTCTTTACATTTTCTCTCTTTCTAATATTATTGTCACTTCACTCTCGGTTTGGAAGAAGGGTTGCTGGAGGAGGGAGGGTGGTGGATGTATTGACCTTTTTTTCACTCTTATGTAATTCATTTGGATATTGATACTTTTGATAGTTGTGGGGCCTGAAAGGGGTTGCCAATTGGCTCTGATTATGCTAACTGGAAGTTGTAAACAAATGTGAATTGTCCTTATGCTCCCAAAATAAGTTGAATTTTCCTTGTGCAGGAACGGCAGCAACAAGAGGAAGAGCTTAAAGTAAAGGAGGCAGAGCTTCTGCGAGGAAACCCATTGCTAAATAATCCAACATCGTTCAATGTGAAAAGAAGGTTTGAATCTAGAGATTTATCTCACTGCCTGTGAAACCAAAATGGCAGTTTTTATTGTTAACCGTTTTGGTTTGTTTTCATGGTCTAATCTTTTTTGGTTTTACATGTGGTTTAGGTGGGATGATGATGTGGTGTTTAAGAACCAAGCCCGTGGTGAAACCAAGGTAGCTAAGCGATTCATCAATGACACCATCAGGAATGATTTCCATAGGAAATTCCTGCAAAAATACATGAAGTAAGTCCTTGCGTCAGTATTCCGAGTTGTTTGGAGAAGAAACTTATTAATCTGCAGCTTCTGTTTTTGTACCTAAGTGTATAATTCACTCTTGATGGATTTATTGATATTTTCTTATATAATGTATTTTTACATGCTACTCATAGTTGTATCTTCTGTGCTCGTTTAAGAACATTGCTCACTTCATTGTCTTATCGTGCCTCTCCTCTCCTTTGGCATTGAAACCCTGTACTGTTTTAAAGCCACAAAATGAAAATCACTTTGATCCACTCTCACCCTGTGTGATTCATTTTTTCTATTCACTCTTTTGATGCCATTGGTCTAGTAATTGCACGTGCTCGTTTAAGAACATTGTTCACTTTATTGTCTTATTGTGCCTCTCCTCTCCTTTGTCATTGAAACCCTGTACTGTTTTAAAACCACAAAATGAAAATCACTTTGATGCACTCCCACCCTGTGTGATTCATTTTTCTAGTCACTCTTTTGATTGGATCAACAACGCCGTTGGTCTAGTAATTGGGTGCAATTGATGCATATCAATTATCAACATTGCAAAAAATAATAATAATAATAATAATAATTGTAGCCACCCTTTATCTGGTGGTCGTAATTTTAACGTTTCGCAGTCTGAATCTTTGTTTGTACGATGTGACTCATTGTGCAAAAACTTGGAGCGAACGTTATTTCATAATAACCTCTAAAGTTTCGGGAAATATGTAAAGCCGCAAACCCGTTTCTACCCTATTCACATTCCATATATATATATATATAAAAGATTATTTTTTTAAATATATCACTCTAAGGTTATGTTTGATTATGAATAAAGATAGATATAAAAAAATTTTAATGTGTAATTTTTCATATGAAATTAAATATGAAAATTCATTTTATTTTTAATCTCTATATCAAATATACCTTAAATGCAAATTAAATTTTAAAACAATTTTTATCTCAAAAAATTTAAAATAATTTTTTAAATATTTAAAAGGAGCAGTTAGTAGGGATGGGTGGGGTACAGATTATGATGGTTGTTTGTGGATAGGATTCAGGTTTTGAATATCAAAATCCACAAGTTGAGTAGAGATGAGTTGAGACTTGTTTAATAAAATATGGGACAAGTTCGGATTGAGTTAAAACCCACCACAATCCACCCCATTGCCACCCCTAGGGAAGGGAGACATTGCAGTATAACAAATTAAAGCATCCTATGATCTAAAAAATTTTAACTTTTTTTTAAGTTTTTATTTTCCATAGGTGCACAACAGTTGAACAGAATCCAGATTCCAACCATGTTAGGGATAGAGATCATCTAGGGTTAGAAAAGAAACTGCATATGTCAATAATTTATTATGTCAAAAGACACTCGAATCCTGAAGGGTATTCGAGATTCGATAGTACAAATGCTTTTGTGCCGTGCTCTTCCAAGTTCAATAATCAAAGTTTCACGTGTTAACTTATTTTAGAGATGCTGCGAGTGTTATATAAGAACATAATCTGTCCAAATCAAACCATTTATTTCCCCTTCTATCATTTAGTCATCCGAAGTAAAAAAGTTACACAACATTACCATCAGAATCAAACATCACTAGCACAAAGATATATTTAAGTTATTAAATTTACTAGATTGCGCAAATTGTAAGCAACGATTTGGAATAAGAAGCGGCTTCAGTAACGTTCAGCTTGGAATCATTGATAAGTTACTTAAACATCCTTGTTTAACTTTTTCCACGATTCTGAGCTAGTTTGAATGCATCGCTTTGAGTAAGAATATGATTTTTTTTGATAAAATATGTAATTTTATGTTTGTAAGTATGTTTGGATGAACCTTTTTTTCAAGAAAGCAAAAGTATTAGAAAGAGCACATATATATTGCGCGCTTTTTAGAAGTTGCATTTAAAAAGGTTTTTTTTTTTTTTTGCTTTCTAATATATATTGCATCCACATGTAAATTGGATTCTACTCTTTTTAAATGACCTTTTAACCAAAGATAATATAAATAAAGATATTTTTTTGGTCTAACTTACTGGTATCTAGATTCCATGCCTTTAATTAATATTGTTCAATTAATATTGTTCAAGTTCGGTTAGTCCAATATAATTTTTTTCTATCCACAAGACTAACCTAATTGGGAGCGGATCCTTTCCATTTGATTCAAAACATGATAGGGTCGTGTTGGACCGTTCATGAAAAATAAAATAGATTAATGATTTAGAAATAAAAAGAAAATTTTATCCTTTCCAAAAGCATTTCCCATTTCCCACAACATCCTTTATCCCTTCGAAAGACATTTTCTGGCATCCCTCACCATTCTTCTTCTCCCTCCTGCTTCCCTCTCCCTTCCATTGATGAAACTTGTCCTCGATCACCTAGTGCGGAGCGCCAACATCGTGTCGCTCTAGGAGGCGCACGAGGACGGCAACGCTGTGCACCTCGTCATGGAGCTTCGCGAGGAGATGAGCTTTTCAAACAAACTGTCACCACTCGTCAGGAGGAGGTACATGGCAATCGTCAAGGTCGTGCGACTTTGCCATAAGCACGGGTTGATTCACAGGGCTATTGATTTGCCACTCAAGGCTATTGATTTTGGGCTCTCTATACTCTTCAAGCCAGGTATGGGGTTGGTTTTTTTTGGGAGTTTTGTGATTTGTAAGAAGCATGAGTTTTTTGGTGTGGGAAGGTGGGGAAGATGAAATATTCTTTGCTCTAATGCTTCTGCTATAAGAAAGTGGAGGTGGCTTTGCCAATCTTTATAAAATACTCTTTATGTAGTGGCTAATATTTGCTGTTTGAATTTGTGCTTGGAAGGTGCTCATGTAATTGACTTGATGTTGTCTTTCGATGAGAGTCTTAGACCTGACTTTGTTTTTCATTGTGTGTTTCCTCTTCTATTACATATTAGTAGATGGTCGACTTTCATATTAGATAGCTGTATGAGGTGTTTGTTTGCTTCCCTCAATGGTTTGAGCTTAGTTTCATCTATTGAAAAAAAGGGAAGATGAAATGTGAATGGTTTGATATATAAATGACTTTGATTTTGTTATTTGTTAAGAAAAGGTATTATGCCACAGGACTCATACAGTACAATAGTAACTTTCTTGCATTTGTTACAACCCACTTGGAGGTAATAGAAAACACTTTAATTATTCTATTGTGTTTGCATTTTGTGCATTTGTTAATTAAATTAGGCCCGCTATATATTTAAAGTCAATAATTATATAATGTCTTGGTTTAAAAAATTTGAGTTTAAAATTCATAGTATGACCTTTTTTTGTGGTTAATTATAGAGAATACATTGGTTGAAAATGCTTTGTAGGTTCATAGCTCTATTCTAAACGTTTTGAATGTTCATGTGCACTATTAAAATGTCTTTGTGTTCATTCCTTTCTAGTTCCTCTACTACATTTTCTGTTGTGTCTCCTTTCTTCTATATGTTCCATTCTTCTTAAATACAAAATTATCCTCTATTTCTGGATAAGAGCTCTTTTCTCTTCCTGGAAGATTTAGGTGCTGTTTGGTTTACACATTTTCATTTTCATTTTCAATAAAAATGAAAAATATCTATGAAAATATGCTTGGTTACATTGTAAGAAAATGTTTCTTCTAAAAATATTTTTAGAAAGACACATAAGATTGAAAACAACAATTTCATGTTTTCAGTGTTTTCTTTGTTGGTGGTTGAAAACATTTTCAAAAGAAAACGCGGTGGCAATCACGTAAATATTGGAAATGTGGAAACAACTTCCGCATTCGATCCTGAGAGAGAAACAAATCTGTTTTTTTCATTTTTAACACCCCCAAGTGGAGTTTCTCCAAGGCCGTTCGTGCTGGTTTGCACCTCTCTCGATGTCAGCCCTCACATCCCTAGGCCCTAGCATCAACTGCTCGCTATGCCGCCAGCACGCCTCATCAAACAACTCTGCCAGTGTCGTCATTGCAAAGAACCCACTGATGACGAAACTTAAGACCAATAACAATTTGAAAAGGGTTGTGAAGTATGGTGCAGAGAAGCCACACAAGGTACATCACGAAACACTAGTAGACCTAATGGCACCAAGACATACTCCATGTGCTCTTCTGCATCAGCTGCATCACCATGGCACCGCTACTTTTCATTCCAGCAATTACTTAGCTATGCCCAATGTTTTGTACAACAGATCTGGGAAGTGAAGCAAAAAGCAAGGATTCATTCTAAGTATATCTAGTTCTAATCCAAATCCAATTAAATACATCAATTTATCCAAGTCATTTTCATTTTTGCAAAGATAAGGGTGAAGTGAAAAGGGGTTGTGAAACACCTATTTCTCAAAACCTATCAATGATATTTCAGTAAATGTGAAGCAAAGGCCACACATATGACCGTGTTGCCGGTGGCACTAGTTGATAAGCCGACAATGGCATTCACCAATAAAGAAAATATTGATAGGTGAAAAATTAAAAATTAATTAGAAATACTTTATTTTATAAAATTATTTAATAAAATTTTTGTGAATAAATCAAATTTATAAATCAAATATATATAATTTTTGTTGTTTAAGAATAGATATAATAAATATAATTTTATTATTTTAAATTTAATTTTAAAAATTACATTTTAAAAATGGACAAACCAAATATATTTTTATTATTTTCTTTGTATGGAAACAAAACCTACATGTATAAACCAAATGCATTTTCTAAAGTTGAAAAATCTGAAAATAGAAATCATTTTTAGAAAACAAATAGTACTAGTTATTTCATTTAATTATGTCCTTTTTTTTAGTATGACTATAATTTACTCACAAATCAAATATATTCTAAACATATTTTGTCATTCCAAGCAATTTATAATTGATATTGATAATAAAATTCGTTAAAAGTGAGTAATTTATTTTATTCTTAATCTTAAAATTTTATAGAGTAATTTTATTTTAATAAATATTTTAAGTTTAACTCAAATTTGCAAATAATAAAGTTCATCTAAATGTGCAAAAAAAATATAACATTTTTTATTATTCAATAATAAATATAATTTTATTATTTCAAATTTGATTTTGAAAATATATTTTGAAAACAGATAAACCAAACATATTTTCATTATTTTCTTTTTTTGAAAACAGACAAACCAAATGCATTTTCTAAATTCAGAAAATCTGAATTGAAAATCCTTTTCAGAAAATAAAAATATAAAATAAAAACAGGAAATATTTTCACAAATCAAACACCACCTTAGTTATTGTTGATCTCTTTTAAATGTGTATAGAGTGGCACTGGTGAAGATATTTATGTAAAAATGAATTGTGACTTTCTGGAATTTAAGATATTAGCTAGAGTTTTAGGGATGGTAAGCTCCTTCTTATCTTAGACTCTTAAGTGATGGTTTTGGTGGCTATTTATTGATGAGAAAAGAACACTTCCATATTTGTATATCAACCTGAGTTGCCAATTTGCTAACTAGTCCTATATGCAGTTTTAGAATCAACTTAGCTAATTATAATAGAGGAATGATCATAACATGGGAATTTCAATTATGAAAACAATGCTCAAAAATTATAAACTCATATATGTTTATTTGTATTGCAGGCAATCTCTTTATTCTTTTTGGGTTCATATTACATTTTCTTGGATGATGTAGTAGAACCTCTCCTCAATGTTTTCAAATTAAACTTGATGTTGTGACAAGCCATGTGCCCATAGAGAGCTTTTAATGATGGGAAGCCTTCTCTACATTCTTTACCGAACCTCTCCTCCTTTGCCAAAGTGGTGTCATCAATATGCACATATAAACAAGCAAAAACTACTGCAGCATGATCTTGAAAGTCATTGTGGAGGAATATGCATGGAAACTTGCAATTGGAAAATAAAGAATTGGTTGTAGTGTTGCAAGATTGAATGATTGGTTTATTGTATAATATATTTTTTGGCAAAATATGTATGTCATTTTTATTGGTTAGTATAGGATGTTTATCAATGTAAAATGTACATGAGACAAATTTCTAACAAAATACAATGTCCCAAATCTCTTTTCTTGTTTTGGGAAAAGAACGTTGTACTGTATAAAAATCCTCTTTGGTAATGGATATAAATTAATTGTCTGATACTCATTGTATATGGCTCCTTTTATCTCTTCCTAATCTGTATGACTTTTGTTTTAGATTACTTCAAAAATTGCTTAACTTTTGCCACAAAAATGGCAAATTTGACAAATCTTAGTCTTTTTACAATTTTAGTTCACTTTTTGTGCTAAGGAGATAACACAGTGTAAACTAGTTGAGATAATGACTTATTTAACATCAAATCTACTAGTTCATGTGTATTTCAACTCAATAAGTTTGAGACATCATGTAACAATAAAAATAAAGATAAAATAATATCAAAAAGGACTTTCAACTACAATTTTTTTGCTATTTTCTTTTCTTAGTATCTTCAAAATCAATAGCCATCCCAGTATGAAATCCAACATGAAACAAATCTTGGTAGCTAGCTTGGCATATTTTATAAGTGAAGTATGAGACTTTGGCTTCCAGTGTCCAAACAAAATTTTGTACAAAACCTGAAAAAAAAAAGAATAAAATTAGACTATGATAGAGAATATAGAAGCAAAAAAATATTGTTGTGACTTCTAAAACCAAAAGGAAATATCGCAAGTATATTAATAGTATATTTAAAACCTTGTGCTGGCTGTATCATTTCAGGTAGAGATATGAAAAGTTTGGAAACAAGAAGCACTAGCCACTCACAAAATTGCAAAAGCTGAAAATTGACAATAAACTATGAATCAAAATATATAGGAGATAGTTAACTTGCTCTAAGTTATAGATGACAAAAGCAATAACATGTGAATAAAAATAGCATAGATTGAAAAATTACCTAAAAATTTAGAAACCAGTCTAGTTGATCATTAAGTTTGACACATCAGTCAAAGGAATAGAAGCTTGACTACTTAGTGCATAATGGTTGGAAAAATGTATCATTGAGTGGCTCCTATTTTATATAAATAGTCATGCAAGTAGTTAAATAAATAAAAAAGTTCACCATACTAAATAAAAAATATGATTAGAACTATATATAATTATTAACCTTTAAGTGCATCAAAAGGCTTATCATTAAAAGTCTGTTAAAACCATGATCATTTTCCTAAACTGTCAAACTACGCTGCCTGATGTCCTATAACATGAATAATAACAAGCAACTTATTGAAACATTGTTTTTAAATGCAAAAGCATCAAAACCAATTCTAGAGAAGAAAATATTAAATTTGGCAAGTTAAAAAATTTAAACATACATTATTCAATAAATTTATGTTGCAAATGAAATTACCTTGAATCCCTTATGTTGTGAAGTTTTGACAATTTAATCCCTCTTTTTCTTCTTGGATTGGTTCTCAACCCAACTCTTTGGACGCTTTTTACAATTCTTCATACCATTTCTTCTTTTCAAGCCTTTGATTTGAAAGAATTGAAGGTTTGAATTCGGGACAAAGGAAGAAGAATTGAGATTATTATTTTCTAATCCCAAATTTTTCTTACAAATATTATCAATTTGCTTACTTAATTCCTTTGCAGCCTTTTCCATAAAAATACGTGCTTCCTTACAATCAGAGGCTTGTGTAGCTGTTCTTACTAGTTTAGGACAAATTCCTCTATACCATTGTGTGCTATCAAGGCTAGTATCTTCCTGAACATTTCTCACATGTATATCTTTTACTAATCCATTCTTTGCTTCTCTTGTCCACCTTTTCAAAATATACTGATTGGGTATGGCTTTAATATCCTTCACGTCAAGAACCTTGATTGCATGACAACACAAAATGCCAAAAGTCTCATATTTCCTGCAACTACATGAAATTGTGCTAATGGAAGGATTAAATGAGACCTTAAACTCTCCATCCTTGTTGCATAAAACAACCAAGTACTCATGATTTGATTCACCTTCATTTCCTTGTTTTATATATGCTACAGAGTATTTATCATACTCTTTTTGAAAAAGATCAAAAAGAGGTAAAGTATATAATTTTGAAACTTGTTGCAATAAAGGTGAATTTTCCATCTTCAACCTTGGTAATTTTTGCCTAGATTCATATTCACATTGCAACTCATTATACCTCTTATCACTAACCACCCTATCAAAGTGATTGAAAAATTGGAATATGTTCAAGTTTGGTTTCAAACAAGTTTTCAAATCTGCATTCAAGCTTTCACTGAGTTGTGTACTTTGCATGCCAATGGTAAAAGCATTTTTCATATAACATTTTGCCTACTTCTCCTTTATTTTGTACAAACTCATTAACCACTTGTTTTCTTTAACATTATAATCATCCAATAATTTATCCCATGCTCCTTGAAAATCAACTTCCTCAAAGTATTTGTACATGCATGCATTAAAGTCTCTCAAAAAATTAGTACCATTCTTCATCAAATTACCAAGATGCTTTATGCCATTTTGTATCAAATGCCAAGAACATAAACCATGATATGTTTCAGGCATCACCTCAACTAAAGCTTTAGTCATTGCATGATCTTGATATGTGAAAATGGTTTGAGGCTTCTTGCTTTTATGTGCCTTCAAAAATTCTCTAAACAGCCACCCAAATGAATCTGCAGTCTTATCATAAAGAAGCGCGGCTCCAAAAATTACCACCCCTCCAAAGTGATTAAATCCTGCAAACACAGCTAGAGGTCTATATGCATTATTGGTACTATATGTAGTGTCAAGAGTGACAATATCACCAAAGTATTCATAATCCATTATCATTCTTGCATCAGCCCAAAAAATATTTGTTATCTGTTCTTCAACATCTAATTGGATTGCATGATAGAATGAAGGGTTTTCTATTAATTCTTGTTGAAAGTACTATAATAAGTTGCCTGCCTCCCCGTATGCCATATTTCTTAATCTTTTACTATGAAGATAATTCTTTTGATCCAAACGTGTATAACCAAGGTTTGCTCTTCCACCAACTTGCCTACTCATTAGTTCAAATGAGGCTCGTTGCCCAATGCCTGAATCATCTGCTAATTTAATTTCACCAGCTTGAACTTGAGATACTTTTTGCTGAGATGTAAGCATGTGAGTTGTCTGTGGAAGATGCAAAATATGATTATGCTTATCAACAAAATCATGAATTTGATACTTCCCACTCTCTTCAATGTATTTGAGTCCAAGTCTGACAGGATAATTAGTTCTCGTTTCAAGTTGAGGATTAACAGTTAAATAATCTCTTTTGTCAACTCTACGGACACCTTCTTTGCTACAAACATATCTAATGCTCAAAATCTTTCCATCCTTATTTTTGTTAAAATACTACTTTCGAATATTAAATCCAATTTTTCCACCATAATCACTCCAAAATTTCCATGCCTCTTCTATAGTATTGAATGTCTTGCCTATTCTAGGTTGCCAATCAAGTTCTATATCCATACATGGAACATTTGGTGTAGCAATAGAGTCATCTACCATCCTAAAATGAAAAAAATTGAGATAAAAAGTTAATTAAAAAATCAACTTTAGATTAATTAATTTTAAAATGTATTATAGTTAAAAATTATAAAACTATGAGTGACTTTGTGTTTTCTTTTCATGATTAAAGTAAACATAGAAAACCAAGTTTTTCTTGTGCATATTCTCAAAAACCTTGTGGGAACTATCCACAAGTTTTCATTTCGTATATAACAATCAGTGCATCTTCCAAAAAATGTAAAGGAAAGAAGTAAACTTTGAGGGGACTATCCACAAGTTTTCACTTCCTATATATAACAATCAATGTATCTACCAAAAATGCACTAAAGGAAAGACATAATTTGAATGATTTGCAAAACTACCAAAGTCTCAAATTTTTAACCAAGCTATTGATTTTAGTGTTATTGATAACTCATACAAAATGCATAAACACAATGAGTAAAATAGAAAGGAGAGATGCAAAACCTCAATGGCAATGTTACAAGTGCATTGGTGTCAAGTGGTGGTGGCGGCGTCTCGTGGGTGTCACATGGTGGCATGGGTAACATCAAAGGCAGTGGTATATTGATGGGTTGATCATCCATGATGAAAAGAAGAAAAGAGCAGGAATAGACTGGTGAAGAAGAAAGAAGAGGAGAGCACTGCAGGACGTGGAAGCAAGATGCAGAAGAAGGATTATATGTTCCTCTGAAGTAGTGGTAATGATAGCATCATGGTGGTGCGATGATGGGTTTCATCAATGGAAAGGGAGAGGTGAGCAAGAAGGAGAAGAAGGATGTTGTGGGAAACGGGAAATGCTTTTGGAGGGGATAAAATTTCCTTTTCATTTCTAAACCGTTGATCCAGATTGGACACATGACCTTGTCATGTTTTGAACCAAATGAAGAGGATCCGCTCCCAACCTAATTAAAGAGAACAAGTGTCATATCACTTAAATCATGTGTTGATTAAAAAAAAAAAAAAGGAGTGAATATGCAATTTAGTCTCTGAAAGATTCGTATGACATTAATTTAGATCCTGAAAGATTTTTGACATCAAATAGGTCCTTGAAAGTTGTTGACATCGAATAAATCTCTAAAAGTTAAAACATGACATCACTTTGGTCCTTAAAAGAGATATGTGATATTCAATAGATCCTTGAAAAGCTTCTTTTAAAAGAATTAAAATGATGTCATATTTTAACTTCTAGAGATCTATTTGATGTAAAAAAAATTGAAGGACTAATATGATGTCTCATTTGATCTTTAAAGGACTAAATTGATGTCATATAAATCTTTCAAAGACTAAATTGTATATTCATTAAAATAAAATCTATTTGAACAACTCTATGTGAATGAGCCCTTTAATATACCTCCACAAGAGAGTTGATTTGGTTCGAATAGTTTGATTAAGGTGATTGGGATTTTTTTTTTTAAATGCTGTTAACTTCTTTTTATATAACGATTTGTTTTCAAATTTTAAAATAAATTAATTTTAATACACTATTAGTGTATAAGTATATTACACTATCAATCAATCACATCTCTATGTATTTTATTTTTGAAGTAATTATTATAAAACTCCAATACTTATAATGATGCTGTAATATATAATTGGATAGTCATGTAGAAAACTTTTATACTAATAATTCATCAAAAGCAAATCTATTTCAAGAAGTGGACGTACTATATAATCATAACTTTTCTTGTGAGTCTAGGGTTAGACAAAAACTTCATTTGAGATTTGATGAAATATGCTTTTGTGTTTCTTTCTGTATGGTTTTATCTCTTATTTTTTTTTTTTTGAGAAAAAACATTTAAGCTCGTAGGTGTAATGTTTTGTATAAGAAAAAATAAAGCATAAATATAAAAGGATGCACTATATAATTGCTGATTTGAAAACCGGACCGAACTAGTCGATCCGACCGGTTGAACTAGAAATCGGTCAAGCACCCTATTAAATCAAGTTCGAAAAATCAGCACTAAACTAGCCAAATTGTCAAGAATTGACAAACTGACCCAACCGATAAACCAACCAAAAATTGAGAAACTGACCCAACCAAACTGGTTTTACAGGTTGGCTGGTTTGGTTTTTTTTTAAAAAATAAAACATAAAAATGGTTACTTATTCATTAATATTGAAGTTAACAACTTCATTATAATGAAAGATGGCCATAAATATAACTTGGTTAGCCAAATTAAGGACTACTAAAACCTCCTACTCTTTTAAAAAGAGTATAGAGGTGATAAGTATATAAAGTAATGTGTTATACGGGTATTTATAAAAGTCTTGAGAGTGAAATTCTCTTAATCTAAGCAATAGGAAACTTCTTGAGTGCTTTATAATAGTTTTAAGAATAAAAAGTTCAAAGTCTAAGTAATATGAGACTTATTGCTCTATTTGTATTGGTTATATTAATGACTTAGAATAGTATTTTTGCTTTTTAAAACTATTGTTCGTATTAAAATTTTATTTTACTCTTTATTTTTATTACTTAATAATTTTTATTTATTTCATAGCATGTATTTTATCATATATATATATATACCCTGATTGAACCCTGGTTAAATTGGTTGAACTAATAAACCTTTGAACCAGTGTTTTATCCAATTCAATATCCGGTCCAGTTTTCAAAACCTTAATAATTCAACATTTTCTTGTGAATCTAGAGTTATACAAAAACTTCCTCTAAAAATAAAGAGGATGCAGTGATATTTTTATATAATAATTCATTTTTTTAAATAGACTTAATTTCTATGCACTGATAGTATAAAATAATTTTATACGCTAGTCAATAGAAATTCAAGAAAATGGCAAATCATGGTGGGTAATTATTAAGATATAAAACTATTTATGTTTCTTTATTCAATAGTTTAAGTTTTTGGAAAAGATGGTTCTGACAGTAATTACCTATTATAATAACTATCACTATGATTTGTTATTTTTTGAAATTTTTATTGATTAACAATATAAAATTATTTTATATTATCAATATATAAAAATTATTCTCTTTTTAATTTTTAAATAATGGGTGTACCATATAATTGGACATTCTATTATGAAGAGTCCTGTTATTTATACGAGAAGTGTTATTTATACCACTTTTTAATATGGACATCTAGACATTCACTCACAATCTTGAAAAAAATAATTGTGAAAGAAAAAGAAAAAAATGAAAAAGCAAGTGGGGAGAGAAAAGAGATAGAGGGAACATGTGTAAAAATATCAAAAGATAGTATGTACAAAAATCATTTCTCTATTTATACGCACACCTTTGACATATTCATCAACCCCAAAAGAGAAAGAAGAAAAAATTTTAAAAAGAAAAAAAAAATAAAAAAATACATAAAAAAGGAGGAATACAACGAGTGTCGAAAATACATAGAATACATCACTACTTTTCATATACATATAATATTTCTCTACGTTGAATCTAGAGTTATACGAAAACTTTCTTTGAGCATTGATGAAATATACTTTCATATTTTTTGTGTGGTTTTATCTTTCATTTTCTCATTAAAAAAAAAAGTAGTGGTTGACAAATTAATTTTGTTTGGGAAAAAATTGAAAATAGAATATAATCAAAAGTTGATAATTTTAAACAAAAAAATAACTTACAAGTATAAGTAACTTTTTAAAGTTCATAATTATAAGTAGAAGCTAATTATTTTAAAATTATTGTATTTTTATCAAATTGACCCTATATATGAAATATTATATAATATAAATAATTATTTCATACCATTTTTAGTAATTTTATTATACAAAAGTAATTTTTTTATATAATCTAAATAAAATTAATTATCTTAAAATAACTTTTCAACTAAAATATATAAACATAATTTGATTCTTATATAATCAATTATATTAAAAAAATGATTATACAAATAAGTAATTATTAAAATAATTTTAGAGTGTACAAAAAAATTATTTTTTTCACTAAAAAAAATCAATTTTTCATATATTTAAATAATTGTTTAAAAATAATTGAAATATTAAAAAAATCTATTTTTTACTTTTTTTGTAGAAACTAAGTACTTGTTTGGGAACATGCTTTTAACAGCTCTTTTTAGAAAAAAAAAAAAAAGATGTTTCTAAATAATTGATCTTATTTGGTAAAAAATTAAAAATAGATTATAATCATAAGATAATAATTTTAAGCTGAAAAATAGGTTATAATTATAAGTAATATTTTAGAACTTATGATTATAAGTAGAAATTAATTTAGAATTGTTATTTTTTACTATATTAACCTTAAGTAACAAATATTATATAATATAAATAATTATTTCATATCTTTTTTAGTAATTTTATCACATCAAAATAATTTTTTTCATACAACCCAAATAAAATAAATTATCTTAAAATAATTTTTCAATTAAAGTATCCAAATATAAATTGATTCTCATATAAGTAATTATATAAAAAAGTGATTATACAAATAAATAATTATCAAAATAATTTTAATCTTTCAACTTCCTCAAATATATACTAAAAAAATAGCTTCTGAAAAAATTAATTTTTAATTTTTTTAATTATATATAAAATTTAAATTTTATAATTACTTTTTTAAAAAATTAAAATAAACACGTCCTAAAGTCACAACTTTTCCGAAAACACACCAAGTGCTCATGGCATTTGGCATCTTCGCTGCGTATATCTTTTCTTCTTTCCAAAGTGCGAGGATGTGACAATTGAAATATTTGGCAAATAACAACTCCACACAGACTTTAACATTCATTACTTCAGATCACTTTCGGTCATTAAATACAAAAGCTCATGCTTTTATCGAAATACAGTGCTCGTTTAATAGTCGATTATTTATTTGTTACTAATTATATTGAATTATTTATACTCAATTACATTTCCTGTTATAATAATAAATTCAATCTTTAATCAGCTAATAAATGATAATGATTTAAAGTGTGTCTAGCAAGTAGCAAAGAAGAAATTTATCTTGTAACAAAAAGAAAGATTTACACAAATAAATAGAAAATATATAAAAAGTTATAATACATTTTATACGATTTAAGTTAATTTATTAACAGAGTGAAACAATTAATTTTTGGTAAATTGTAGTATTGCTTATTTTAAAAATATTAATAGAAATATAATTATAATTTTAATAATGCATATATTTACATTTCTATAAAAAAAATTATAAATGTCGATACTTTATTATTTATTCCTTCGTAAATTCCGCAGCTTTGCGCGGATAAGATTATAGTATCTAATTGCGTGTTTATGATAAGTTGGTGAGATCACAAGTGCTAAGAATATGCTCAAAGGACTATCAGGTTTCTTTCTTGCTTCAACCTTTCTCACTCTTTCTGTGAATCTGCGGCATCCTTTCCTTATTTTAGTGCAAAGTAAAGTACGTACTAGATCATACTTTTGATTTGTCTTTATATAAAATAAAATACGCAACAAGCGTGACAAATGACAAGCAAAGCGAAAGTGCCGGATATACAACTAAGACAAAAGGATGGAGTTTCTTCTTTTTTTTTCCCCTTTTTATAATCGGGCCTTCCATGAGATCCTGTTTTGTCGCATCTATCCGAAGTTACCTATTTTTTTAAGTAATATTTATCCAATATATATAGAAGATGACTTATCTTGATTAAGTTCAGTTTGTTTATACGGCTCGATCCGCCACGGCCAAGATAATGTGAATTTTATCATTTAATTGTATTTAGGTTCATCTAAACTTTTAAATACTTATATTCTAATTTTGAAGCGCTAATGAGAAAGATGTAACGCCTGATGCATACCAGGCACCTTTTGTTGCTTCAACTTGAGCAGCTTAGAATTAAAGGATACTTAAGAGTTATGTTGATCTTGTGTCTCCATCTCACATCTAAATAAACAAATACATATAATGAAGCTTATTAAATCAAAAACCAACAAGTATACCAAGATTCAATAAGTATTTAATTTATATGTACGATAGTATAAAAAAATTTTATATAGACATCTAATCATATATTTTCATATTAATAAAAGTATTTGATTTAATCACCCACTACTTAAATAGTTATGCAAATGAAAGATTTTAAATAAATGACAATATAAAAAACTTTTATACCACCAGTATATCAAAATTAAACTCTTCACAAATGACAATACTAATTTTACCTAAAAAAAAAAAGAATGAATGTAAAATTTTTTTATACCATCAGTATACTGAAATTAAACACTTCAAGAATAGCAATACTAATTTTACCGGAAAAAGGGAAGAATGATAATACTAATTAAGGTCTACGTGAGGTGAAGTGAGGTGATGAGAGTAAGGAAGCTCTAATCAAGCATGCAAAGATGAGACTAATAAAAGCATAAATATATAAGAGAAATGGGCTTGCCATTACGTCAATCTGGTGCGATGCTGATCGAACCATACATAGTGGTCTTAGTTTAATGTGGAGCAACATATATACACATATTTATCCTTTCGTATCGGCTTAATTTTTTGATAGAAAAAGTTTAGATAGGGTAAGCACCAGTACTACATATGGCACCATGTCATTTCATCGGTTAGCAGAATCAACTGTGTCCATCCTTATTAGCATATCAGCTTAATTTGATGTATTTAGAAACTCTACACAATGAGAACATTGTTACAAATTTTGATAAAAAAGGATGATAATTTAATAAAATAATGCAGTATAACTCATTTATCTATATAAAGATTAATAAGTATATCATATCATTATGATAAACACAATCTAACCCAAAAAAAGAAAAAACCTAACTTTCTATTTTTTTAATTTTATTTTAAATTTTTTAATATGAGTAATGGGTATAAAAAGTATATGTGATTCTTTTATTATTCTGGCAATTTCGTCAAGTCATTGGTAATGTTTGAAATGATTAAAATTAGAATTTGATTTAATTTGATTTGATTTATAAATTAAATCTTATATTAGAAATAATGGTACAAAATAAATTTAAATTAATTTAGAAATCAATTCTTATATTTAAAATACATTAGACAATATTTCAAATGATTAAAAATGAAATTGATTTAATTTGATTTATACTTAAACTTTAGAATCAAATCAACTCCTATCAAATTGTTTTAATTTTGATAAAATTTCAAATACAAAATAACTAAATCCATCAGATTTGACAAATTAATGAAATTATTCTTTATTTTTAAAACATTCAAACACAAAATTCGATTTACAAATCAAATTAATTCCTAATTTTTTATCATTTCAAACACACTCATTAATAAGTTCTTTAGTACAAATATACCAACTCTCTTAATGAGTTGAGTTAAATGGTTGATTTTTTTTCTTTTTTTGTTTAACGGTATATAATTATCAAAATTTCATCTTCCAAACTAATTTGTACTTGAAAAACAGATGAAGCAGAGGCAAACAGAGGTAAACAATCAAGGATATTTCTATCAGTTATAATAATAAAAACTAATACTAAGGGCTTTTCCAACGAAACGAAATTTGGATTTTGGAAGTCAACGCTTGTGTTTTTGAAAGGCTTGAATATATAAATTATACATATGAAAAAAGTCTTGACATATAGCTGGAACTGTCCCTAGTTAACTACTTAATCCTATGTGTCCGCAATCTTCTTCTTACCAAACATAACGACTCCATTCTTTTTAGTTTTAGACACCCACGACGACTCCATTCTTAGTCATCAGGAAAATAAAAGAAAGAAAAAACATCGTCGACTTTTTCAATGAGACTAAAGTTGTGCAAAGGGAGAAATTATTGTTTGCATAATAAGTCTGTATGCGTGCAAGAAATTTTTACCTCTTTCTTAGATGTTAAGGAAAAACAAAGATAATATTATTTACACAAATCTTTAAAAACATTTTATAAAGTCACTTTAAAATTTTATTGGAACTTATTATTTCTCTTGTTTACATATATAACCTAACAACTTTATATACGACTTATATTTTCTTGTCATTTTAAAAGTTATGTCCGTTTTTCCTTTCTTATATCTAAACTCATGATTTTTGGTCCGTTGTATTCAGATTAGTAAGTCTTTTTAAACAAAATCTAATGTGTATAAACATATATAAATTTGCGTTAAAAACTAGTGTAACTTTGCAACAGTAAATATAATGATATATATACAAAAAGAGTGCGTAGATTTTTGTTTTCATGTTTTAATTTAGATCATTATTTGAAAATGGTAGTGGGAAAAAATATTTATATACTAATATTGACTAATTAATTAAGCTTTAAATAGTTGTATTAATATGCCATCGTACACGAATATACAATTATTAAGTAATATTCCTATTTACATGACATGCTTCGCGTTGTGAAATACGTGAACCAAAATGCAAGTCAATGCTACCACTTATATGCAAGGGTGAATTCAGAAATTATTATTAGTGCAATCCAAAAATATATGCACTGATATTGACTGAATAAGTTTTAAATAGTTGAAAATATTTGGTTTAAGTGTCATCATACAATATGAAGAATGTTTTAGGGTACTAGTTAACGAAACCTATGAAGAAACTATTAAAAGTTACACTTTTATATTTGATAAAATTATATATTTTCACTCACTACCAAGCATTTAGCAGTTCATCCTATACGAATCTTTGAGATAATAAATATTAATACCATTGCCACCCATGGTCATAATCTATTGTTCTCCTAAAATTAGCAGATCCTTCACTAGTAAATACATCAACCCCCGACCTCTGTCGATCATCTGATGACAACATAACAAATAATAACATACTTTTTGTACTTCATTAATCCAAGAGACTAATCAATATTGAATCTATTTGAAAACACATACTCTCTTACATGACAAGGACTTTCTTACAAATAAACTCATCAAACTCTATTTTAGGTATTTAATTGCTAGTTTACAATTTTTGGACGTAAACAAAGGTATATACGCATGAAACTTTTCTCACATCACAATTTAAAATTTGCTTTTAGATGAATCAGACAACAAAAAAAAAAAACTCATTCACTCTTAATATATCAAGCTTTTGGCCCCTATTATTTTCACAAATTTGCGAGGTAAGTGTTGAACTGAAGACAGCATATTAAAAATGAGAAGATCATGCAGTGTATATTATTGAATAACTGAAACATACATATCAATATGGTATTAGTTCAAGTGGAATATGCTTGAATTCTTTAAACATGTTGTCTGAGATTAGATTACGAGATTCATATATATTAAAAAGATATTATTAAAAAGAATCTTTATTTATATATTTGATCATATTTTAAAATATTAATTTTTTATTTATCAAATAAGGAGATACTCTAAAAAAAAAAAAAAAACTGAAAAACATACATAAGTAAATTCGTATATATATGGGGCGTGGCTTTTAATTAGGGCACTCGCAAAATATAATGGATTGATAATTGTCAATTTCGAGGAACAGTGTAACTGCCGACCAGCAGTTTTCGTATCAACGCGTGTTCAGCCTTTCTTTTGGCACGTTACATTTTCGTTTTGTTTTGTTTAATTTATATTATCATGCAAATATAAGATTAAAAATATCGTTTTTTCCTTGCGAAGATTATATTAATGATATTTAACAATCTTTTGCGGAGCAGAGATTATCTTTGGAGGAAGGGGCGACTGGTGGAGGACTAGGTAAGGAAATCATATTCCACATTCTAAGTCAAACACCTTTGCTTCTTGCATTGTTTTCGTGCTCTTCTAGTTCTTGCCCTATCCGATGCGGGTGTTATCATGTTTACTCATTTTAATATACTGTACACGAAAAATCAAACAGAAAAAAAATGAAAATGATGGTAATAATAGGAAGAAGTTTCTGTTTTATTCCAATTTTATAATGCAACTGGATGGGAAAACAGGCAAATAACGTATTATAGATATCGACGATTATTGTAACATTGTATTTACTTCATAAAGAATAGGGCCTTGGGTACAATGGTTATGACATAGTACACAGGCTGGCTTTTAGGCGAGAGTCTCTAAAACCAAGTGAAACAGGAGTTAGAAAATTACTTTTTGCAAATAATGTGAATAACCCTTTTTTTTTGGACGAGAATTATGTCAATAACCAATTTGGTCCTTGGTTACGAACATGAAAATAATAGTCGTACATTATAGTATTTTATGTATTTAAGCTTTACGTTAATTTAAATCTATATACAAATTATTCCAATTTTTATATATATGACTTACTAGGGGGGTGGATAATTTTTATATAATTTTGTTAGAATATTCCTGTATGCATTATTATGAGAATAGCTTTTTAATTATTGTTGCAAATAAATGACATTTTTAATACTAACTTTTTTATAATTTAAACTTTGCATATCTTCCTAGAAACATATTGTTTATTACCATATAATTCTTGTTAGTTTATGTGTGTCTGGATCATGCAAGAACCAATCTCTATACAAAGAAAAACAATATAAAAATGTGCCAGTATACAATAATATCTATTAGCTATGGCTGATGACATTTCCACAAACATGATGTGAACAAATTCTAAATAAATATGATGAGGTGTGCCGTTGATGAGAAAGGAAAATAAATAAATAAATAAACAAACAATGGTAGTGAGAGTTTTTGTGAAAACCGTAGTTTTTTTAAGGGATAAAAACATCAAGCCCCTTAAACTTTTAGTCAGCTTTAAATACCTAAAATACAACAATTATCAAAATTTGTCGTTGTAGGCTAAATTTATGTGTACCACGTGTCAAAATTTTTGTCATTCTTTTGTTAAAAATGTCTTTTATTATCTTTTTTAATATTACTAAAAATGCATATTAATATATTAAAAAAATTTAAAAATATGCTATGATACAAATGAAATGAAAAAAAAAAAAAAATAAACCCTCTAATTTTTCTATGTTCCAACCCCTTGTGTATATTCAATCTGTCCATTGTTCACCTCTAGCTAAACAACACATTCTTTGATTTCTCAAAGGAAAATAATAAAGAGGAACATAATTAGAATTTCTCACAACATAGAAACAAATAATTCAACATAATAAGTGAAACCTCATAGTCAAGTGTTTAGCCTTCTTCCACTGTTCGATGGTGCATGTGGGGAGTTCGGGATTATAGAACCAACCTCCATCTCGTTGAGAAAAGATGAGTTCTTTTGTGCTGTCTGTTTGAGTGGTAACCAAAGTGGGAATTGCTTTTACCATAATATGTTCTTAATTTTTAATATATTAATATATATTTTTAGTAATATTATAAGATAATAAAATAAAAAAATTTAAAAAAAGACAAAGATTTACAGACATGTCGTGCTTATAAATTTCGTCATGTTAGTGAGCTTAGGTAAATTAAATAGAAGGATTAATTTAACAATTATTGTAGTTTAGGATTTTAATTGGAAGATGTGAAAGTTTAGGAGACTATTTGCAACTTGCTGAAAGTTAAGGGATCTAGGTTTTCTTTACCCTTTTTTTTAAATATTATTATTGATTAACTAGATGTTCACAGTATTCCATTACTTGAACATAGTGACTTAAAACCCTTAAAATGACATGTGATGATTATTGTTTAGATAAATGTAAATTTTAATTATGTAAATATCAAATCGATATATTGCTTTTACTAATCATGTAAATTTATTCTTAATTAATATTGCATTCAACATTTATATAATTGAATTTCACACTTATTTAAATTGCAATAATTATATGTCAATTTGGATATCTATATACTATATATGAAATATTTATCATATTCACTCTTTTTAATGTTTAGTTTACATCTCAATAGATCATATCATGTTGCACATGTGAGATATTGTTACTCCTATCACCCTCTACATAATGGTAGAAATATTTTTACAAATAAAAAATAAGTAATGTTAAAGTTTAACTTCCCAATTATTGGTTGACACTTTAGTTAATCAATTTTAATTTTAATTTCTTGAATTAATGTTAATCAACTACAAATACAAAATATAAATATAATTAGGATTTTATTTGTGTTACTGTTAGAGTAAAAAAATTTTACACAAATATCCAATCATATGTTGCTACATCAATAAAAATTTGACTCAACTACCCATTACTTTAAAAGTCTTACAAACATAAGCATTTGATTAGATGATAATATAAAATTTTTTTACACTATCAATGCATAACAATTAAACTCATATAGTTAACTATGACTTGAATTAATAATTAAAATTACTTAATTGATGATGAATTAATAATTTAATATTTATTTATCATCTTTCTAGTGTAACTAAAGACGTAATAATTTACTCGGCAAATAGAGTTACAGTGAAACGAGTTTTCTAGGTGAAGTTAGTATTTGTATCTCACTAAAGAAATATTGTGGAAACAGAACATTTTCAGTATTTTAAATGAAGATGAAATTTCATACATATAGAGCGTGTATGAAAATATATTGTACGAATAAAAAAAATAAAATATGACTCTTCAATAAAAATTATAAAAAAAAAAAACTAACAGCAGCTTGCATTCCAAAAATTAGACGAAGTTCTTTGAATTTTGCTGAAAAATAGTGGCATATTTTATTTAAAAGAAATATTTTAAACTGTGATTTAACAATATAACCATTTTTAAGTTAGCCACGATATGAAGATTTTATTCAGGGCTATAAAGTCAATGGATGGCAAAAAAATAATAACAAGAATTCTTAGCTGTAAACAGAATTAAAAATTTCAAGTACTCAACATCGATTAAACATTTTTCAATCAGAGTTGTCATTGTTAAACTTGGGCAAACAGGCAAGTTGTAAATTTCATTTGACGGGGCCTACCAAAGGAATACTACGTTTCCGGACAGCCGTATAGACGGTTCAATTGAACAAGTATGAGGACCGGAAAGATTCTTTTGAAAAAAATATATAAAATTTAATTCTAGTACAAATCTAATGTAATTTATTATTATTATTATTTAACTGTATACAAATATGCTATTCAAAATATTTAAATTTTATATAATTATTTTTAAAACTACATATATAATAGTACATAATTAATTAATAATATAAAATATTTTATATCAAAAACCTACCAATTTCATTTCATAATATCAATTTATTTATGCTTTTTTCATATTTCAATTTTTTTTATTTTAATTGTTAAGAGCTTATTAATAATTTTACTATTTTATATTTATTACGCTTATTAATATAGTGAGTAAAAAATTTAAATAAAATAATAAATTTAATGTGAATATTTATTTTTTACTATTATTAAAATAATTTATTAGTTTTTATACATCAAAATAATGGGAGAATTAAAATTAAATTTTAACAATAAATAGACGGTACGTTCAATTATAATACAATTTTTTTTTTTTTTTTGGGTTTACCATTGAACTGCAATCATTACTCTGCGTAAGAAAAAACACAATCAACTGTACCGTCGACCATTTCTTTATATATAGTATAAAGTTACAATATATGCAGTATATATATATATATATATATATATATATATATATGTAATTTTTCAAAGCATAGATTTTGTAAAATGGGTATTTAAAGGTAAAATCTGTGCGTAGATTCCTTCTGCTCTATCGTCTTTCGGAGTATGGGCCTAGTTACCCTTTTATCTTCATCTTCCTTCCTTCTCTCTTTCTCTCTTTGTCCTCATTGTGATTGATTGATAAAAAATAATATAAAGCACTTGCTTTCTTTCTTTCTCCCTTGTCCTTGCCCTTTCTCACAATCTCCCTCATTTTTCACACCCAAAAAGAAAGCCCACAATCTCGCTCCCATCTACCACCTTTTTTTTGAAACTTCATGCTCCACACATGCCAAAGAGAATGGAAGGTACACGGTAAGAAGAAGAAAGTACCCCAATATTGTGTAACACAAACACGAGGAGAAAACCACATAGGGAATATTATTTAGCATATATAATAAGCTTATTCCCACCCCCTTCCCCACCACCAACACAATCACTTATAAGACCCACTTCTAGCTTATTTTCTTCCTCCGATTTTTGGGGTATGGCGTGGGCAAAGGCAAAGCACCAAAGAGACCAAAATAATGCAGGTTTTGTGAGATGGTTGGTGGTGGTGTTATTTGGGGTGTGGTGTGTTTCCACCGTGCCTTGTGTCAAGGCTAAGAATGCATACGCCACCATGATGTACGTGGGCACTCCAAGGGACTACGAGTTCTACATAGCCGTGCGTGTCCTTCTTAGATCACTTGCTAGGCTTAAAGTGGAAGCTGATCTTGTTGTCATTGCTTCCGTTGATGTCCCCGTGCGATGGATTCGAGCTTTGTAAGTCTCACACTCACAACTTCAATTCTTTCATTATCGTCATTACGTACACCGTTTGTTACCTTTTAAATATTTTTTTGTGAGGCTGAAATTAGGTTGCCTTTTTCTCTCGATTTGTTTGTTCCTCTGTTTGTTTACAATTCATTTCCTCTTTTTTTTGTTTGTGTGTTTTTTTGGGGTCAGGAGAAAGAAGTTAATAACTCAAAAAAAGAAGAGAGAAATTAATTGGAAAATGAAAACAGCTGGTTCATAATGAATGGTGATGAGGTTCGGGAACTGGGACCGATGAGATCGGTTTGATTGTGTAGTCACAGCGCATCATGCACGTGTATGCATATGTTTGGGCTCAGCTTTTGAAATCCCACGAATTTTGACTGGGTTCACTCACTTTCTTCATTAGGCTGAAAATTGCAGTATTAGTTTATTACTATTATTTTTTATTTTTTAATATTGGTTTATACCAAGTTATAATTAGTTCAAAAGTTTATTAATATTGGTATAAATTTTTTAATATTATTTACATAACATTAATCAAGAAATATAATATAATATAATATTACTAAAATAAATAAATTAAATATTAAAAATTATACAAAGACGTTTTAATAAATATATTTTATAATTAAATCTTCATTTTAGAATCTTATAATTCTTAAGCATATAATTAAAATAACATATAATGAGGCCTCATATCCAGTGTTCGTGAACAAAAAAAATTAGTATTGAGAATGTTCAGATAGTAGTTATCCAGACAAAAAAAAAATGTTATTAACATACATAGCATTTTTTTATTATGTCCTTTTCTAGCTTGAAGTTTTACCAGCTTTTGTTAGTGGGGGAGGTGAGGGAGGGTCTTTGTGAGTGCGCGTGAAATACGAGAGTGTTCAACGATGGTTTCAATCAACCTCATCCTTGAGAAATGGGATGGTCCTTCTGGTTCCTTCGCGTCTTGTTCCTATCTTTTTAGTCAGCAAAACACTGATTAGTGAATAGTTGATACTCCCTTAACTTTCAGCCGTTACTTTTTGATGATGGTAACAATGATGTAGTAGTAAATTATACCAAAAAATAATGATATAGCTAAATTTAAAACCTGGTTTTGTTCCAATTTTATTGGATGTGCCCGAAGGGACCCTGTTTTTGTATATGTTGCCTTATGGTAAATAATATGGTATCGGTATCAACAAAATATTGGTATGAGCGGAAGGGGTTTGCATCCTTTAAATATAAGGCACTCAGTTCAATTCTGGGATTTATGTGTACAGAAAAAGCATTATTGAGAGGAATCTCTGCCCAATCGCTTGTCCATATTATGAAAGATTAATCTCTTACTAATCGGTTGAGGAGATAGAAATCAAAATAATATGGTCCTGGCAATATTGCTTTGGGAGGAATTCTTTGCACAAGTTGAAGCATTGACTTTGTTGAGGCGCATATTCTCTATTTCTCAGCACTATAATAATCTGCCACTTCGTATCAATGATGCAATCATATGTTACTTAAGTGTTACTAATATAAATTTGTTGAAGTATTTTTTAAATACATATAGATAACTTGTTAATGAAAGTTTATGATCAGTATCAGTCGGCTGAGTTCAAAACTTTTTTATTCAATCTCATTAGTCAAAACAATTATTTTTAGTATTTAATGTAAATTAAAAATATACGTTCGAACAGATATGTTGATATAAATTTGTTTTGTTCTATCATATTAAATTAGCGTATATTAACTTATTATATAAATTTGATGGGGAATATCAATAAAATTAACAAATTAATAATGAAATTTATTAAGATAATTTTCTTAAAATACGTGTTTGATAATAGTATATACTATTTCATTAAAAAAATAGCATATACTATACTCCTCTGTCTATTTTTAAGTATTCATTTAACAGAGATATTTTGTCCCAATTATATGCATGTACTAATAAAGCTTCATTTGGGAGTGGGGACAGGCGCTAGAAAATTAATGAGCGGGGTTTTAGACGGTGCAGTGTAGTGGTCCATCATACGACCGTACCATACTAAGATAGGCGGTGAAAATTTGTGGTTTTTTCTGCATACTTTTAGCATGAGACTAATTTTCATTGTACAAGCCCTGTAACAGCTCAGTTCAAGTTTCGTTACTACTTTAGCCATTTATTATTTATTTACTGTGAGTTTTGTGGATATACATATTGTGCCATTTACTGGATTTGATAATTTTAGAAGTTTCAATCATATTAAATATTAAATTGATTCATTTATTTTTATTACTCCAAAGCATGGAGGAATCATGCGGATGAGCAGGTTGCTCAACGGTCACCGGCTATTTGTCTTATTTGAATTTTTGCAACCTTCAAAGAGTAGTTGGGGAATGGCTAACCATATTTTGACCCTTTGTCCCTTCACTGGCCTACTTATCAGTTATCATATTACTAGTTAGAGCAATTTAATTATAAGTTAATAATTGAAGCCATTTGGTTTTTTTTTTTTTTTTTGAGATTTATTTTGATATATTATCAGTTTAAATCATATGATTCTATTAGTAATTTGTCAAACTTTTAAGGTAGCGGAGTAGTTGAGTCAAATACTTTTATTGATATGGCAATATATGTATTTGTAAAACTTTTTTACAGTGATACTAGATCAAAATTAAATTCTTTGTCTTTTTAGAAAGGTTTCATATCAAATGATCTAATTGGTCAAATAAACAATAAGATAAAAAAGATACCAATATTTAATCCTTACATTCCAGAAGATAAACCAATGTGATGGTATAGACCTGACCATATATAACTTCAATTATTGTTACCTTTTATTTGTGTTGTGCAAGTTCACTTGAGTGTATGTATGCATAAAATTGATAATTAAGTTACCATTGTTGTTTTCCTGGTTTGTCCAGTGAACGGGAAGATGGTGCGAAAGTAGTAAGAGTGGAAAACTTCGACAATCCGTACAGGCATCAAGATAATTTTGACAAGAGGTTCAAGTTATCATTGAACAAACTCTACGCGTGGAGCTTGGTGGAGTATGAAAGGGTTGTCATGCTGGATGCTGACAACCTCTTCCTTCAGAAAACGGACGAGTTGTTTCAATGTGGACAATTTTGTGCGGTCTTTATCAATCCTTGCGTGTTCCACACAGGCCTCTTCGTATTGCAGGTAAATTAGTCCGCGAGTGCTACAGAATAAATATCTACGGAAGTGCATTATGACTCAAAACTCCACATAATTATTGACACCTTTACATCCTTTAATTTGTAGAATAATGCTACATAGCCTGAAAAATATAGACAGAATCTTTAATATAAATTATGGTGATTAGATGAAATAAAGTAGTATGACTCACTTATTCACCTAAGAGTAAGAGTGAAAAATCAAACCACATCAATTTGACAATTATATTCTGGCCAAGTTTCTCACTCTGTAGCATTTTTTTTTTTCCCCTAATTTTTAAGATTGTTTCCTGTTCTAAATTTCTAGTATCAATGGTATGTGTAAAGCTGATTAACAGTATCTAACTGAGGTGATCCTTTTATGAGGGAGGAAATATAATGACAAACTTTAGGATGGGTAAAACCATATATTTTTTATTTTACTGTGCACCACTACTCCAAACGATTTTTCTAAATAATAATTAATAATCATAACAAAAAACGTCTCATGATGCAGAGTGTGAAAACAAAATGAATTTATCTTAAAAGCGACTATCTTAGATTATCTCTATCATATGGGTTCTAATTATTTGATATTTGCAGCCATCAACGGCTGTGTTCAAGGACATGGTTCATGAATTACAGAATGGGAGAGAAAATCCAGATGGTGCAGACCAGGGTTTCATAGCTAGCTACTTCCCAGAGTTACTTGATAAGCCAATGTTTCATCCTACTCCAAATGGCACCAAGCTTGATGGAACATATAGACTTCCTTTAGGTTATCAGATGGATGCTTCATACTACTGTAAGTATATGGCAATAAAGAAAAGAAATGTTCCTATTTTAGCTTTTGAAACTGCACTTCTTATTTAATAGCTTAGTGCAATCTAAGTTAATGGTTAATATTGATCCCGAATTCAGATCTTAAACTTCGCTGGAGCATACCCTGTGGACCAAATAGTGTGATCACATTCCCGGGGGCACCATGGTTGAAGCCATGGTATTGGTGGTCGTGGCCTGTCCTTCCATTAGGCCTCCAGTGGCATGAACAACGTCGTCAAACTTTGGGGTAAGGTCCAAAACCGCTGTATTCACACTTTTGTGTCCATGAATTTTACTTGATCCTGATGGCAAATAATGAAGCTCGTCTTTTGTGATTGACATTAACATTTTAAACTTTGAAAAACACTATTATTCCCTCTGTTTCAATTTATCTGTCAATTTGGACAACTTACATTGATTTAAGAATGAACCAAATTGTCCCAAATTGACAGATAAATTGTAAAGGAGGGAGTATGTTGCTAGTAGCACTTTGATTTCCGTCACACCATTTGATTTTGATCTGCTTTGTGACCGTATATAACGTCTCTTTCAAGGTCATTTTCTCTCAGTATGCAAGTTAGTGCAAAAATCGACCTACAACATTAACATGATTTATAATAGCAAGCTATGGCATCATTTGATCTATGTAGCTGATAATCTCATTTTTGGGACAAGGCTTAACTGTTGTTGATGCAAGTTATTGCAAAAATTGACTTATTATTATTAGTGCAGGTATGCTGCAGAAATGGCTGTGATAGTTATCCAATCTGCATTATATGCGGGAATAATAGCAATGACACGTTTGGGAAGGCCAAGCCTCTCAAAGCTGTGCTATCGGCGCGCCGATAAGAGTATCAGCATCGTGCAGAATTGCCTCAAATTAGTGGCTTTGTGGACAATCCTTGCTGCATACACAACACCATTCTTTATCATTCCTCACACGGTTCACCCTCTACTAGGCTGGGCCCTATATTTGTTTGGTGTGTTTGCACTATGCTCAATTGCAGTTAATGCCTTTCTGCTGCCAATGTTGCCAGTTTTGGTACCCTGGCTTGCGATTATCGGGGCCTTGTTGGTCATGGCATTTCCTTGGTACCAAGATGGGGTAGTGAGGGCTTTGTGTATCTTTGGTTATGCATTTTGTGCTGCACCATTTGCGTGGACATCTATGGTGAGGATAATGGCTGGTCTTCAGTTAACTCTAGAAAGGGAAGCTTTTCTGCCAAGATTGGGAGAATCTTCACCCCCTTCTTGGTTTAACAAGTTATACTGAGCAGTTCAATTTGGCATGATACAATGGATTGGGACAACTTGTAGAGGTACAATACCCCCCACATATTGTGCACAGAACTGATTAGGTATATATTTTTTTTGGTTATTTCACTTTACTTGTTTGTGGGGGAGGAAATGCCATGGATTTTGCGCCATCAAAGGAATGTTTGGTTTTGATTATTTTACACTCAAAATAAGCTAATCCAAACACACACGACTAAGTATTCATGGTTGAAATTGTTCATTCTTTTGGAGCAAGAGAGGACACAGCCATGTTGCCCAAAAGGAGGAGGACCGGGGAGTTAGTGTGTACAGACATAAGAATATACGATTGTTTTGCTATTCTTCACTTATCTGTATCGTTTATCTGATTGATTCCTGTATTAAATTAAATTTTGTAAACTTATTTAGCAGTGAGATAAGATGAGAGTGTGGGGTTCGGCATCATTAGAACTTTGCACAACACCGTATCTCTTTGCTTTTCTCTTTGTATTCCTAAAGCTTTAAGAACCCCACCAATCCCGGTAGTTTATCACCAGTGCAACAACATATATTTTGAAATTACTTGCCTGAATGGGAGTGTGAAGGGAAGACTTTAATCATATTCATTTACACAAAGAGCAAAGTTTTTTTTTTTTTTTTTTGGTACATTGTTTAAAATTATATCACAAAAATTAGAATATAAATAGACAAAAAAAAAAAGAGCTAGAATTACCTTTAATCAAAATATATAAATCAGAATATGACGGTTGATCTTGTTATTGCAATTGCAATTGCAAGATTCGGACAATATATGAGTAGATATGTGTAAAAAATTTATAGTAAAATTAAATTCAATGACGAAATTATTTGTGTAAACACGTATCTAGCATTATTTATACATGAAGTAATGATTCCAGCCATATTACTTGTACGGGAGATGCTCACTTCCCCACACACTGCTGTTCAGCAGCTCAGGTTTACAATCATTTTGTCGTTCTGTGCTAGACAAATAGCCGAAAAGATGGAAAACGTGCCAATTGCCATTAGCCGAGTGAGCCCAAAAACGCAAGCAATTAGGCCTTTTTCAGAAGATCCACAACATATTGGCCTAGTTCATTTTTCTTTTGCAAACATATAGCCCAGTCTGATACTCGAGGAAGTCCAAAAAAGGTTATAATTACTGAAGGTAAAACATAAAATCCAGACCAAAAAAATAAAATAAAATAAAATCAAACCAAAAGCACGCGAGGCAACAGCACGGTAGTGTATGCGTGCTTCTGCAGGAGTGACTTATCCCCTGTATAGTGATTTGCCACCCCCCTTCCCTTTTAGTTTTTAGCTTTTTTGCCTTTTTTTTTTGTTATCCATCCTTCTTTTAGCTGATGGTGTATTTGATCTTTTATGTTCAATGAATTTTCTTAATAGCAGAATGTTTGAATTGATGACTCATGTGTTAGTAGTCTTGCGGTTGCAGCTATCTCTTGGATCGAAAGACTGCGCTTGTGGCAACCATGGACTAACAACTCCTATTGGTGGATGTTGGTTGGGACTTTTTTGAGACAGTAGGCCTCTTTCCATAATATATATTCATCTTTAAAGATTTTAGTGATCTAATATATACCATAGAGTAGGCTATTAATATACAAACTTGACTATTATGTTTGTGAAGCCAGAGATGTTGCTATGTTTAGCACCTTAACTTTAAGAAGTTACAACTATAATATTTTGTTTTTATATAACCTGAGTATATTAGTTTTATGATAGCTTAGATTTAAAATCTGACATGGTCATCTTTGCATTCATTGATATCTATGGTGTAATGCAATTTTGTCCTTATTCTGAGATGTCTACTAAAATTGTATAGTGCTTATTTATTAATTTTCTAGGCTTAGTTTTGTTATGAATAGATTCTGTTGTACCAGTTTCTTTATTGTGGTCAGGCTTTGCATTTGTTTATTAACCAATGAACCTGACAAAAAAAAAAAAGACAAAAAAAAAGGTGAAACATCAAATAGATATCCGATAAAAAAATGAAATAAATACAACCAAAACAAAGAAAGAAAACAAGAAATAAATGAAAGCTTCAAAATAGTGCTGCCCCAAAAAATCAAATATACCGATCAAGCGAAAAAAACAAAAAATCCAATATTAGTCAAAGGGCTATAATTCGATTGCGTGTGTGTTAACGAATTTGGTGCTAGTTGCTACCAGCCAAGCTGGTTGCATTTCTAGAACCGGAAAGCACCTTTGGGACTGGGTAGCCGTGGCCCCCTCCTATGAAACTCCAATCATTTATTGATTTTTTATTGCCATAATCACCATCGATGACTTTTAAATTTGCTGCCTCATTATGCCTTTTAATGAGGCAAACACACAATGCGCAATGGGCATCCATTTTCGCCATGGGGGGCTATACCTATACTTAATATTTTAGTTTGTGTAGATTTTGTCTCATTGCTCAAAAGTGATGAGGTGAAGACAGTGGTTCGGGTTCCAACGTTCGAAAAATTGTTAGCGGTTGCATAAAAACATTTCAGGGATGGGGGCCAACTTGTTTGTGTCCGTGCCCAGAAAGATGAAAAGGTTTGTTCCCCTGATTTGGCATGATACAAAATACTATCCATTCATGCCGGGACCATCATGGCATCAAGTGTCATGCATACAGCACTCCCAAGTGACCGTTTGAAGCAAAACGCATGAGGTTTACGACAATCGCAAAATCAGTGGGCGTCGATGGGATGGGGAAGATTATATACCTCAAACGAAGAAAATTAAGATAGCAACGGATGAATGAATCCTATGACTGGCCCCCCTATATATAGTATTAAATACTAAGATGCTTGAAACATCAAACTTTTTGCCGGGAGTTGGATCGGGAAATTTGCATTTAATAATTCTCACTTTTTTTTTTCAAATACTGCCTCCATTTATTTCTAATTCTTTTTTAGAGTTTATAAATTAAATGAATTAAGAAGATAATTAAACAACTTTAGATATGGGAAAATATGGATTAAGTTGGCTAAAATTGTCCTTTCCTTCTTTTCATTAATTATAGTTATTAGATTTAGTTGAGAAAATAAAAAAGAATTAAGAATAATATCAGAAAAATTAATTAATATCGCATTGATATTATCAAATAACAGATCATTTAAGATAATTTTTTCTAAAATGATTTATAAGTGAATGAGGAAGTACATGATATTTTTAGAGTAATTAATGATATACAACATAAAAAATTACTAGACTTCTTAATAAAAAAGAATAGTTATTAAATAAAATAAAATATTATGATTTACTTACCCATTTAAAGATTAATAGCATATAACATTATTTCGATAAATATTTTGATTATTTAGCATTTTATTTTTTATGCTATTTTTCCCACATAAGACTTAGTTTTGTGTACACTTTAATAACCATATTCTGAACGATGTTAACCTTGACACTATGCTAGTTTCTTAAAGTAATTAACTTATTGTGAACAATTCTAACCTTCACCAACAATGATAACCACAAAGTATTTTTCCATTATATAGAGTCGACTATATGCCATCACATCCTATCACTTTGTTTGAGCTTAACTCCTCCCAAAATTCTAACTCAAGGAGGACATGATTGTTCAAACCATTATAATGGTTATCTTAATTGCATGTCTAGTCGATATAAGAATTAATACATCCCTTCATGTCCAAGACTAGATTTATGGAGTGTGAAACTTGAAGTATAGAATATCCGTAAGTGATCCAATATCAAATTCAATTCCAAAAGTTAACTCCAAGGGAAAGAATGCCCAATTTATTATAAAAGAATATACTTTGGCCCTATGCGTAACAATAAGAGACTTAAAACCATCATATATACTACATCTATAGAAAAGCCATTAAAATTTAAGATATCTTTACCGAGACTTTTAAAAATCTTCTTATCACATAATCAAACCACCTAATTCGTAAAATGAAAATAAATAATTTTATAATCTTGAGTAAGACAATTCGGCTCATAGATGTGTGCGTCCAGTTTCATAAATGATAGTGAAAATGGGAGCTCAATTCGCTTTAAGCATCTCAGGGGCTTTTGTACATTATTAATGCAGTGTAATTGTGTAAAGGTTAATAATATACACTAAAGCAGCTAAGATCTACCCATTTAAATTCTAAAGTAACAACATAAAAAAAGTGCATACATATTGGTACTACCTTAAAAAAAAAAAAATTCTAACCCTTATAACTAAAGCAAAACACATCTACCAATTTAAATTCTAAAGTAATAACATAAAAAAAAAAAAGCACATACATTATACCTTTAAAAAAAGGGGGGTTTTAGGGCATTGGTTAGCAAGCCAAGAGTAAAAATTTTTTTAACTTTCTAATACATTAAAAACCCTTGTTTATTTTTTATTTTTATTTTCTATTTTCATTTCTTGCTTTCCTATTTTTAAGATTTTATAAAGAAAATAGTGAAAATAGGAAATAAAAACATGAAATAGAATTTTATTTTGTTTTCACTATTTCTTTCATAAAATCCTAAAAATAAAAAGTATATTAAAAATAAACCCGATTTTCAAGTTTCCAATACAGAAAAACAAGAAATGAAAGCAAAATCCAAACAGACCCTACTTGATTTTTGTTTACATTTCTTGTACTTTTAATTTTCAGAATATTTTGAAGTAGTTAGTGAAAATAACAAATGAAAACAGGAAACAGAATTTTATTATTTTTATTGTTTCTTTTCAAAATTCTGAAAATGAGAAATACAAGAAAAGAAAACAGAAAATAAAAATAAAAACATTTATGTCTATCTGAATTCTTTCGAAAAACCGTAAAAAAGATATACTAAAACATTTTTTAAAATCATAGTTTATAATAAAAATGTTTTAATAGTGATATCAAAGGATATAACATTATAGCATGGACTGTCTCATTGTCCAATTCTTTAAAAATTTTGTCTTGCCATACAAATTTTCAACTTAATAATACTGTAACAAATATTCTTAACATTATAATTTTATCTCAAACTTTAACTTTTGAAAAATATTGCATCATATTGACTTTTTGAAAAGTAGAAACGGAAATTATGGGAAAAAAAAAGAATAATTGGTGCAAGAAAAAAGAAGGAATGTTAATTTAATTATAGCACAGGAATGAGATAGACGAAAGTCCACCAGGCCACCATCGATACACAGATTTGTGAGTGAAATAGGCATTATTTATCATAGTCACGGGATTGAATTGAGCGTTTGAGACAATATAGTACGGTTGTGTCTAACTCGGAGGATTGGAGATGCCAAAGGGATCGATAATCACCCCCATTTCCTACGGCGCTAGACTCTGTGTGCAATGCCAGCCAATCAACCTTCCCAAAGACCAGCCGTGTAAGCCAAGTGGCAAGCATGTGAAGTCATAGGGCCACATTTGTGTGGGTTATATCATTCGCACATTAATTTCGTGCAATTTATATATGCATTGTCGATGCGAATTAGTTGCGGAGCAGTGCTAGATAGCACGAAAGCTCTATGTGCGAAAATGTTCGAACAGTAAAAACGTGTTTTATCAAATGCTGTGGGGCGAAAATTATTGGGTGAGTAAAAACACAACTACCAATAATAATGTAACATGTGTATTCGTATTTGATTCGTACGATTAGTTTTCGTACTATTGCGCATTTCCCTTAGTTGCGGTAAGCTCTGCTTTAGTAAGAGGGTTAGTGAGTCATAACATAATAAATCTAGTTTGAATTTTAGTTGAGAGAATCATTTATATTTAAATATTCTATAATAATTGAATAAGATTATCTTAAATGAAGAATATTTGGCAAAAACCAAAGAAAAGAGTTAATTGTGCTAAAATAGAGTAATGTTTACTTACTCGAGAATAATGTTAAATCCATGGCATGCATGCTGTCCTCCTCTTGGATTGAGTGTGGCTTCATTTTTCAAGTTCAACTGAGTTTTTCTTTTTACCTTTTTAATTAAAAAGCCTCACATAGTTTCCCTAAAACACGATATACATATTTTTAATCAAGCTACATAACCCTGCATTGTCCCTAAAAAGCCTGATAAAAACTAAAATATCAAAATAAAAGTGACCGTTGGAAAGATCACGATCTCCTCTCTTTTTCTTGAAATAGAAAGATCATAAATCGCCACACTAAAGTGATCATTCATAAGCTACCCAATTAGCTTCTGACTATATATAAATTATAAATGCCTCTCCCTCTTTCTGTTTTGTAGTCCCACACTGTATATTCTTGATACCTCCAAGTTTTTCTTCTGCTCCCAGTCCCGGCCAACACTTTCTTCCACATATCAGAAATTCTCTTTCTTCACTATAGCTCTTCAACACTCTATTTTCTGCACCTTTAATTTGATGCTATTATAGTAATATTATCTAATGGCTTCTCTTTTCATCTCGCTGCAGATGCTTTTGGTTTTCACTTGCGTATTGCATGCAGCAACCGTGACGTGCGCACCCTACCATGACAGTACCCCCAGAATGGTGTTCTCTTCTAGAAACACGTCCAAGCACAATCTCCGTTGGGTTGGACCCATCGGTCGCCGCGTAATCACCGTCGATGCCAACGGCGGTGGCCATTTCCGGTCAATCCAAGCCGCCGTCAATGCCGTACCAGATAACAATAGAATGAACGTCCTTATTCAAATTAGTGCCGGATGCTACATGTACTGTTCTTGGACTTGGTCTTTGCATTTCTTAGTGTTCAAATCGGCTTATTAATTATAAGATAAAATTCTCGTAATGATAATTCTTTTCCATTTACAAGAATTAAATTCAAACGCTTGTTAAAAAAAAAAAAACACAATTGCGAACTACTAATTAAACGAACTAAGCATTTGCAAATCATACTCATAATTTTTTTGGTGCACACCAATATTATATGATAATGTTGCTTTTTATTTATGGCTAATTGCTGGCGGCCTGGCGCTACAATTTCTTTCTCCCGTATTTTTTTTGTTTTTTGTTTTGGTTTTGTTTTGTTTTGTTTTGGTGGTGACAAATTAAAACCGTGGCTGTTTTGGGGTGCGGAATGCAGAGAAAAGGTTGTAGTGCCGGCGACGAAGCCGTACATTACGTTTCAGGGGGCAGGGAGGGATGTGACGGTGATAGAATGGCATGATCGGGCCAGTGACCCTGGTCCCAATGGACAGCAACTGCGTACTTACCGAACTGCTTCTGTTACTGTTTTTGCCAACTATTTCTCTGCTAGGAATATCAGCTTCAAGGTAAATTCAGGGTGCAACATAGGCACAGCTAAAATATAGAGCAAAATTTTTTGAGAAAATCGAAGAATGATTTTTTGAAAGAAATAAATAGATAAAAAAAACTATTTATCTCTCTCAAAAATAAAAAATAAATCGTATTATTTTGATATAAAGTGAGAGAGATAAAATGTTATATATTTGGAGTAAATTTGATTTGGGATAAAAATGAAAAAAATTTCATAAATTAAATTTATCAATAAATTATATTAAAAATTGATTCACGAAATTTTTCACTGTTATTTTTATCCGAAACCATATCAAATTTTAATGTACAGATAAAGGAATTCCTAATTTTTTCTTTCAATGTACACTCTTCTCCTCGGAATACCTTCTTTACTACTTGCGGTAAATATTTTAACTGTTTAAGTGTTAACCAATTAACCCTAATTCCTAAAGCCTGAAGGAGAGAGAGAAGTAATGTATGTATCGTGGCCACCAATATTTATTAATAGTTAGCTAGCGACTTCTTGTTGTGATGAGATTTTCTATCCTCTTTCACAGAAAAAAAAAATCTTTTTCTATTTTATTTTGTAATCACTTATTTAAATTTTTTATTATATCTTTTTTATATATATATACCATTTTGTAGCTCATATTCATATAGAAGAAAAAAAATATATTTCCTTCATAATGTATGTAAGAATTTTCCTGTTGTGATAGCACTGTAGCTAATATAAAATTAATGATAAGTAGTGTAAGGGGTATCGCAATATACAAGGTATTATAAATCCGTTTATTTTACAATGAAAGTTAAATATTTGTAAAAAATAATGGAAGAGAACTACTACTTTTGTCCATTTTCCCCCTTGTTTTTAAACGAGGGTCGGAATGAGAATTTTTTGTTTTTATATGGCAACGGTTGGTATTTACGACTTACAAGCAAAGCTTGCGTTTCATTCACACGGCTGTCAGAAGAGATAAAGTCATAGATGGTTGTTGTTAATAATTATAAGTTGAACTATTACTTCGCATACATGTTGCTTGAACTTTACAGTTAAGCTATGAAATTAATTGTTGAGTGCAATTCCGTTAATTTTGGGCAAAAAGTTTAGAATATTATAAATCAATAATAAGAAGGAAAGGGTAAAAGGTTTACTATATGCGCAGAACACAGCGCCAGCACCAATGCCGGGGATGCAGGGATGGCAAGCGGCGGCGTTTCGCATATCAGGAGACAAAGCATACTTCTCCGGCTGTGGCTTCTACGGTGCTCAAGACACTCTTTGCGACGACGCTGGCCGCCATTATTTCAAGGAATGCTACATCCAGGGCTCCATAGATTTCATTTTTGGGAATGGCAGGTCCCTGTACAAGGTATATACATTAATTTCAGCTTAGTAATTAGTGGTAGCATTAGTTCATTCATTATTGTTACCACTTACCACCTTTAATTTCTGGAGGGGGTGCTTTTCTTTTTCTCATGACTCTGGATAAGAGTAGCGCTATGCAAAGTACTATATTATATTTGGGACTGATAGTTAGTGGTGTACTAGTGCATGACAAAAGGAAACAAGCTTTTTGCCATATTGTACCTCAATTTGTGTCAGCAGCCTCGACACTAAACTACTCATTAGGACTCCAAAAGATTAATGAAAAATTCTTAGTTTATCTGCAGGCCTAAAAAGTGAATGCATGCAATGTGTACTAACTTATTATTTTAAAAAAAGAAAAATACTTTTGTTTGCAACTGTGTTTCTTAAGTATTTTTTAAAACTGTATTTTAAAAACTAAAAGACAATATAGATACAAACAATTTTTTTGAAAAAACTAATATGTGGCATGTTTCTGGGTAGTGGACACATTGGAAGAAGTAAGAATCTATTAAGAGAAGCAACACGAACACAAAGCACGATGGACAGTCCATCCCCAACTCCTTGCGTTCTATTTTGTTTGTCTTCTTGTTTCTTTCACGCGAAAAATTGCAAACTTAAGCCAGTTGAAAGAATATATATATATATATATAATAAAGTTGGGGTGTTTGTATATTGTATAGAATCGCAATCTAACTGAGAATATTTGTATTTACTTGGAGATTGACACCACACCAACCTTCCAAACTAAATGCAATGCAATTGATCTCACCTTTAACTCTTGATTGCTGTTGTTGGGTTCGAAATTTAATAATTTATTTATTTATTTGGTCAACAAAATTTAATAATTTTTTGGGATGACTTGCATTGATTGGTTCAGGATTGCGAGCTGCACTCAATAGCAACAAGGTTCGGGTCAATAGCAGCCCAAGATAGGAAATCCCCATACGAGAAGACAGGCTTCGCATTCGTACGTTGCAAGGTGACGGGTTCAGGCCCAATTTATGTGGGCCGTGCAATGGGCCAATACTCTAGGATTGTCTATGCCTATACATACTTCGACGACATAGTTGCACATGGTGGTTGGGATGATTGGAACAATGCAGACAGCAAGAACAAGTAAGCTCCATTTAGATACTAAAACAGTAAGACTTAGAGCATGAGACATGAAACATTGATAGTAATCATGTTTTCTGGTAGATATTTTCTTCATTTGCCTCTATAGAATGTGCTTATTGATTTAATTTGAAAATGTGTCTCTTGATTTGGGTTAAACTGGGATTGAACTATTTCAGGACTGTGTTCTTTGGGGTGTACAAGTGCTGGGGCCCAGGAGCAGCGGCAATACGTGGGGTCTCATTGGCCCAAGAGCTTGATTTCGAAACTGCCCATCCATTTCTGGTCAAGAGTTTTGTCAACGGGAGACATTGGATCGCGCCCTCTGATGCTTAGCTAATACTAGCTACACCAATTTTGTTAATTTTTGAAAAACAAAAAAAACAAAAGATACTTAGATCCAGCCTAGCTAGAATCATTGCTATCATTATATTCTTTATTCTTTTTGTTTTGCTAACCATAGGAATTTCATTCATTCAATCTTTGAAGAGAGGCCCTTGTTCTGTAACTGTAATGTATTCGTGGCCACTGATTTTTAATTGATTATTATTCTTTGATCTTCTTCAATTGTAATAAATTCACAACTATAATGGTGCACTCCTATTAGTATGATATGAATATAAAAGTCTGATGGTGTTTTTCCTAGAGCTGGATTTAGTGATTTAATAGCATTCTTCGACTTTCGAAGATAAAAAATGGTACCTCAAATCAAACATAGTTGAACGGTCCCATTGACAATGCTTACGCCTTGCAGCCGTCACTTGATGCTTCCCAGTGTCGGAAAAAGCTCATCCATATTCATGATCCACATCATATTCAGGTATCTAAAAATTAAATAGGAAATGATTCTCAAAAGAATCAGAAAGCAAATTTTGTAGGAACTAGCAAGCAACTCGTAACTACCATTGCTGTCAGAAAATGTTTAGACAGGCCCTTGGATCATGTACAACCTTAACCGAGGCTATATAAAAGTGTGGTTCCTCGTAACCTTATAGTGAGTAGGAAAAGGACGGGGGGGTAAAAAGATGGTAATGCATAAAACCATCTTATTCTGACAAGTGAAAAATAAATGTCCCTAAGAATCTGAAAACCAGTAGCCGCCACATAGTAGTAAGAGGGATGAAATAGCTTCACATTATACAACAATTTGTCTGAGAGTCGCGCATTTCCGGAGATCTGCAGGAGAAAATGTTGATATCAGTTGATACCATGCACAAAAATGTAGTTTGACAATTAAAACAACATATAAATAGATACCATGACCAAGTTTCCAGAAAAGAAAAAAGGAAAAAATAACAATGAATGCTGCCAAGTTTTTTTTTTGGGGGGGGGGGAGAGGGTGGGGGGGCTTGCTAACAAGTTTCCTTCGGTACTTCTTAAGGATTCAAAAAGGAAAATATCACATAAAAAGTAGAGCTTTTAAGCTTTTAATATATTATAGAAGAACCTTTACATTTTATGTGATACTTTCTTTTTTACGGATTCTTAGCACTCGCTAGCAAAACCATACATTGAAAGTGCAAGCACCATAGGAGAACGGGATAGTAGGCTAGTGGAGGATCAAATTATGAATATCAAATGTTCAATCCTCCACTAGTGTCTTATAGACTAGGGCCAAGTAAATTATGCATTAAACCATAGCTTTTGTAGGATGATTTAACACAATTTAACTAGTAGTAATTCCAAACAAATTCAATTTCAGAACTCCTACTATATATAATCTGAGATGCAATGCCTGCTACAACCCCACCCACCCCCCCAAAAATTTTTCCTCAAAATAAGGACAGAAGACAGACTTTTAAAAAGTCATAAATAGCCAATTTTGGCTTAGTACTAAGTAACAACCAAAAACCTGAACTGAAAAATTGAACGTCACCATAGAAACTGCTGCTCTACAGTGAACTTCTACCTATTAGTTAAAATTCCACGATAAATCATTCATTTATTTGAGTATATAGGGAGCTAAAAATAAATCAATGCATGCACAAGAAAATAGAGATTATTGCTATAACTACATACTACGATATAAACACCAAAACAAGCACAGGAAGCATTTTCAAGATTGGATAGAAACTTACAGCTGGCCAAGACTGGCTAAATCAAAATCGGGAGCAAGCTCCTGGACAATATCATTTGGTGGTTGTCCACATTCTTGCATTTTATGCATGAGCTCAACAATCTTGGTGAAGTTTTCGGGATCATTTTCATAAGCTTCATTAAGATTTCGTATCAGTTCATACTGATGTGAAAAACGTTCATATTCTTCTTTGCTTAAGCTGGTTTTGTGCTCTTCCAACCATTTTGGATATCTTTCTCCTATTTCCTTCATTGGTTCATGAAGAATCTCCTTGGACAGAAGTTGCCGCATCATGGTCTCCACCATAGATTCCATGTCCTATACAAATTAATGACATTATCATCTTGCATTCCATTGAAACCATGTCAAGATACAGTATTCTCATGATGAGGAATTACAAAAGAGCACAGAAAGTAAGTGTTACATAATATGCAACTAAGAGAAAGAAGAAATATGCCAGTATATACACAATATAGTGCATCCGGGAAGAAATACCATGGCAGATTGGCAGTGGATAGAGTAGTCAAATATAATATCCTGTATGGCCTCAATTGCTTGCTTACATAGTGAAAATTTAAAGCCAAAATTTGCAAATTAACTAGACCTAGTTAGATCCTCTTCTCCCTCATTCCCAAATTTAAAAGAAGATATAGCATAAGTAGCTAAGTTATAAATGAAGGTAGTGTTTCCAGGCTTCAATGGCTGCATTTCTCAGCTATCATCTTTTGCTAGTCACTTTTCCATGTGTATTCTCAGCGAAATGACATCTCCATGGAAGCAACCCTCCTATGCATGGGGTTCAAACTTCCCTTTCAGAAAATACATCGAAGTTCCTACAGTCCATGCTTCTATTAGTGTCTATTCTCCTAATTCAATAGATTCCAACTTGAATTCTTGACAAAAAGTTTTTGGACATATTTAAGCAAAGAAAGATGCTGATAAGTATTGCCAGACAAGAAAACTAAGTTATTAATTGAACATAAGACATTAAGAACCCTCAAATTAAATAATGTGCCTTGCAATCATAAGTAAAGCAAATAAACTACAATTTATTTTGCCACCATAAAGTAAATCTCTTCAACAAGCCATGGCAAACGAAGTAGAAAGCAAAACAAACACATAAAGGAGTAAAATCCAGTGAACATAGACTTCATATAATTTAACAAACCGAATGAGCATATTGGACACTAGAAAGAATTGAAAAGAAAAATAAAGGAAAGTAAAAAGTCATCTGTCATTTTTAAACTTCAACTTGTGCAGTAAATAATAATTTAACAGCTTCTGTTATTGGATCGCTGACAATTGTCAATGTTATAGCTAGAAAATTTCAGTAATCAATACCTCCATCATGAAGTTATCGATCTATTTCAGTTCTTAAGCACTATTTCGAGCAAGGTATTGCAGAAACAGTTAGAGTGATCTATTTTAAGTTCAGAAGCAGGAAATTCATACAAGGTACTTGCAAACAAGTGCATAATATGATGTATTTTATACCAAGGAAAAATAGTACACGTACAATTGAAAAATAATTAGGTTCTTTCACAATATAAGCACTATTTTAGTTTATTCAAATGCCATTCTGAAAGGAATAGAGGAAGCTTAGGTGTTATATAAAATAAAATAAGCTCACTGCATTCCATTAAAGCAAATACTTGACATTATAACCAAGTTTTAGGCATTTTAATGTGCAAACTATATGCCAAAATGTTTGATGAACTGAATTCATATCACATCCAAACTCAGACAACACCAAATGCATTAAGTCATGAACTGTACCAACTTAGATTTCTATAGCATTAGCACTCAAATTTTGTCATTACATGAGAATAAGTAACCCAATTTTCAATTTTATTAACTGAAAAGGATCATAAAGGAATAAAAGCCATTTGTAAATAAGCGTCACCAATCTCTTTAATAATCGTTTCTTGACCACTCCATACCTAAGCACACATGTCCGTCACATACAGGACACACCAACCAAGCACACAACTTAATGATCATCCAACGCAACAGGAAAATTACTAAATGCATAGCAAAAACCTTACACAATTCTCAAATTCCATCTTCTTGGAGTAACGAGTATAATGCCTAAATCCTCCATTCGATACATTTACTAATTCCAAGGTAAGAAGAGGCAAAACACAACTGCCCGCAAAAAGCATGACTCATGACTCATTCACTTCACAACCCTAAACCGCACTACTTCACAACTGCCCACAAAAAAATTCAAGCATTTTCATGAGAGAATAACTCAAATTGTTCACCACAGCACAACAAATCCACTTACATATATAAAGGGGGGGGGGAATGGAGAAACGCTTTTTGTACCCAAGTTGTTAGACATCATTTATACATTTGGAGAATCATGTGTCTATGGCTGGGAATTCCAGTTGGATTACTTGTAGCTATGCCAAAAAGGTAACTGAAATTTCCGATTATTAACACATGATTTCCTGTACTGCTGTGCATTCACTAGCTATGCAATTGAAATCCCTAGTTATTAATACATGATTCCCCGGGTGTCCCAATAATGTCTAGAAAATTTGGATACACATACCATCACTCAAAACATCAAAAAAACCTCCATTGTACATTTCCTAATTCTAGGGTAAGCTTATAGGACCATCTGGGAAGAAGCAAAACACAAGTGCCTGTAAAATCCATGACTCTGACTCATTTCACAACTTCATAACATAATAAAACTCAATCAAAAACCCACTTATACAAAGAAAACCAACTCCTTTTATCACCCAAAAACAAAAGGTTTGAACTTTGAAGCAAATGAATTAATTTACCTGAGAGCCAGCAAGCTCCTCAAACTGCTTGACCCAATCCTCCATCATGGCATCCTTACCCAAATCATCCGCAGAGGGAGACATAAATTCCAGCCCCTTAACAGCGTCTCTGGTCTGCTCCCTGAGCTTGTCAAGGGCCTCCGAGACATGGGCGTCTTTGGAAACCTTCTGTTTCCCCTTTTTCTTACTTCTCAAATCGGGTAACCCACCTCCCATGCCCAATCCTTGAACCCCAGAAGGCAGAGAAGGTGGGTCCTTTTTGTCCGCAGTTGTTTCCGCACTCCTATGAGTTAGAAACGAAAACAACAAAGAGCACAATTCAGTTTTAAAAAGAGGGAAAAAAAAATTTTGAAAAATCGAAGGGAAGGGGTGGTGGTGGGTAAGGAAGGAATAGAAGAGAGACCTTTGAGTGGAGGAATTGAGGTTGAAGCTCTGGAAATCGTCCAAAGCACCTGAAATGATTGAATGCAAGATTTTCAGAAAGAAATTAGTGGGTGTCAGTGTTAGAGAGAGAGAGAGAGAGAGAGAGAGAGAGAGAGAGGGAAAGAGGGTTCGTTACTGTCAAGGAGCTGGTCGAGGTCGTTGGAGGGGGGGTTGTTGTGGCCGGCCATGGTTGCTGGGTTGAGGTTGTCTCAGTGTCAGCGGCTGAAAGCAAAAGCAGAGGAGAGGAGAAGGAGATATTTCGATTGGAATGAATGAAATATCCGGCGGTGCAACCCAAATGGCACGCTAGCTCACTTCTTCTGATCCAGTGATTGTGATTTTCAAAACTAAATACTTTTTATTTCCTTTTTTACCCCCAAAAAAAAAACGTAATATTTTCTTTATCAATTATTATTATTATTTTGAATAATTAGTACTTGATGGTTTCAATTCCGAAAAAGCATGCCGGCATATTTGACCAACTAAAAAAATATGATATTTAGGTACAATAGAACCGAATTTTGGATAAACTCTATTTCTTAATTAATTAGATATTTAAAAATTAGTTTTTATTTAAATTTATTCTATTTTATTTTAAATTTTATTAATTTTATCTTATCTTTTTATTTCTCCTTCTATATTAATTGTGTCTTCTTTTTTTTTTTTTTTCTATCTTCTCCATCTTCTCAATAAATTTTATCTCTTCTTCTTTCACTTTTTATGGATTATCTCCATCACCTATATTTTTTTTGTGAGATTTTTTGTGGTAGAACTCAACCTATATTTTTTTGTTGTTCATTTATTTCTCAAGCCATTATTTATACTATATAACAATAAAAAATTCTATATAGCTGAGAATTATTATGTGGACATCTCACTTAATTGAGATTCGAACCGACATATGAATATCTTTTTTGGTTAAGATTCAAATTGTCATGCGGACATCTCTCCCAATTGAAATTTTATTCATTATATATAATAGACTAACCTTTCTATTAAATCCAATATCCATTAGTTAATTTATATATTTTTATGATTGAACAAAAATTAATTTTATAAATAACTTAGGCAGGTTAAACTTACGAAAATACTTAATAATCTCATACAAACACTTTATTTTTTAATACAAAAATATAAGTACGATAGATGTATGTAGTCATAACGATAAAGATATTATAACTTAACCTAAGAAAAATACAATCGGGTCAAATTTTTATCAATTTTTTTTTATTGATCGTTTATTGACTTTTTCATAAGTAATTTTTACAATCTTATTGTAAATAGTAATTACATTTTTATTTCATTAAAATTCTAGACTTTTTAAAATTGTTTAACAATTTTCATGTAATTAATGAGTAAATAAATAAATTAGTCTTCTAAATATTTACCTAAGATTAAGTTCTCTAAAAATTATAGACATTTTAGCCTCTCATTGTTTAATATAGACATTAGTTTAGTTGTTTTTAATGTATATTTAAACATCAATTTGACCTTTAAACTGATGAATACTTTATAATATAAATGATCAAATTGATTTCAAAAAATTTTAAACAACTATTTCATGTACCAAATATCTTTCCATTACCAATTTTAATATTTAATGTATAATTAATCCTTCCATGTGACAAGGATGCTTTTAGTAAGACTTTGTTTAGTGTTAATATATTAGGATTTAATTTTGATGTATTACCACGTTAGAAATTCATACTTACTATTAAAAAATCTTACATATGATAAGATTTAATTGGATTTTACACTATCAATATATTAATTTTAATATCAATATATTATTAATTTAAAGTTGTTTAATATTATTAATCAATTATACATATTATTCTAGTGATTCTTTTGTTATTCTTAATTATTGTAAAGGTATTCCAAGAATTCATGTGATTGATATGTATGGAAAAAAATACCATTACAAAAGGTTTCTGCTTAGTTGCTTAACCTATCGGATGAAGGAACACTCTAAGAAATCCAAAAAAAAAAAAATTATTGCAAGGATATCGATACTCTTTAACATTTAATCATAAAATTTTTAATTTGAAATATTTTTTTGAAATTTTATTTTAAACAAGTAAAACATGTATCCATATATTGCTATGACTTGAATTTAATTTTTAGATTTTTTTATTGATGGATAATTTGTAAATATCTCCTATGGCCGTCAAAATGAGTCCAACCTATCGGGCCAACTCATTTGTTAATCAAAAATAAATGGCTAGGCTTAAAAAATATCAATACGTTTAAATTAACTCGTTTTTAGCACGACCTATTTAACCCGCGGATTAAATTGGCCAGCCCATTTACTAGCATTTTTTTAATTATTTTTTAAGAGAAAAATATATAAATTTAGAATATCTTTACTTTTTTTTAATAAAAAATATGAATTTTTATCTTTTTTTTAATCAAAACTAATTTTTTAAAACCTAAAAAGTAAAATAAGAAAAAAAAAGTTAAACAAACGGGTTCACTTAAGCCCGTTGACTGGTCTTAAATGAACCGGCTTAAATAAAATATGACTTGTGGATTAAACGAGCTTACCAGTTTAATCGGCTTTATTTTGCTAGTTTAAATGGGTCGGTCCGATTCAACCCATTTGACACCTTTAATATCTCTATAAACATTCAATAAGTTCAAAGATATGCTTTAATAATGGATCGGAACAAACCTTCTTCTTAACCTAATTTTTTAATAATACAAAGAAAAATAACCAATTAAAATCGAATATAATGATAAGTAAGTTATATTTTCAAAGAGATGATCAATATTTAAATTTTAGAGAAAGTAATTATTAAGAGAATTATTTAATTGCAACAGTCTGTCACTTTCAATGACTGATAATATATGAACATTCAATTTATTTATTTATTTTTATGCGATTCAATTTGATTTTTATAAATGAGAAACTTAGCTAGTGTATTTTCCTGAATCAAGAATTAAATTGAACAATAAATAGTCTTTCAAGCGTAATTGATGCCACACAGATACAGATACAGATACATTATGCATGAATATAAAATACAGTATTAAGTCAACAGTAAAAAGCCAAAAAATAAAAAACAGTGGAAGAAAATGAAATTCCGGGAACAGCATCCCTGTTAGATGCTGTGTGACTCAACAACGGATATGTCAGTTGTCCGCAACCGCAACCTAAGTTATAAGTGTGGTGAGCAGAGCAACAGCGCCACCAGGTCCAAGATGGGTGGCGTAGGCGTTGTTGGCGTTGCTGCTGCCATTGCTATGGCACCAAAGACAGCCAGGCACCTCCGTCTCAGTCTCAATCTCAATCTCAATCTCAAGCCTTACGCACCCTTTTCTTTTCTCTCGCTCTATGCTTCCCCAAACCCAAAAACCACCACTCTCCCTACGCCCCTCTCAATCCCTCTCTTCCGCCGCCCCTCTCTCCATTCTCCTCCCTTCTCCTTCTCCTCCTCCTCCTCCTCCCGCCGCTCCTTCTGCGCCGCTACCCTCCACTCCCGCGAGGCCACCGCCGCCCACCAGAAAGTCGGAGAATTTCGCAGGAAGCTCAAGGTTGTTGATGTCAATGGTGGCCCTGATCAAGGCTTGGACAAGCTCGGCCACAGCCTCGTCTTCATGGGTTGGGTTCGAACCCTGAGGGTCCAGAGTAGCGTCACCTTCGTTGAGGTGTCACCCTCATTCCCTTTTCTCTCTCTTTGTTTTCTATTATTTCTTCTTTTAAAATTAAATCAACGGTATTTGGAAGTCTACTGTAACTTAATTAATCTGGTTTCGACCGAGTTGGCTCACTATAAGATAACTAACTTAGTGATAGTTGGTTGAGAGTTCGTTGTTATTTCACATATTTTACAGTGAGGTTACGGTTAGTTGGTTACTGGTGTATATACACTCTCATCTCGGATTCAATGAAACAACTTTCATTCTTGGGGTCTTTGTTTCCTGTTGTATTGGCTGTCTAAAGCTGTCAACTTTCTGAGAAAAGAAGTGGAATTGGAGCTACTTAAGTGAGATATGCTATTGGGCAAATGTTGGATCTTGCATTCTGTGTCTTATCTTGAAGTTTGTTTATCTGCTATGAATTCGGACTTTTATGGCAATGAATTTGTGTATCTAATCGAGTAATGTGTTTGTTGTGTCTAGATTAACGATGGTTCCTGCCTCTCTAACATGCAATGTGTGATGGACTCAGGGGCTGAAGGTTATGATCAGGTATGGTTGTCTTTTCCATCTTGTTATGGTGCAAAGAAATTATGGTCATGGTATATGATGTGCACCAATGTATAAGTTCATCGGTGCCATTTGTAGCTTTTATCTGTCTGTTTTCAAGCTCTGGAGCTTATTATTAGGTAGAATCTGGCTTGATTACAACTGGTGCATCCATATGGGTGCAAGGAGTTTTGGTGGAGAGTCAAGGATCGAAGCAGAAAGTGGAACTGAAGGTCAACAAAATAGTACTGGTTAGTTCTTCCTCATTCTTAACTAAACATGGTCATTATTTGTTCTCTTATAAAATAACAGCACTTTTTGTCTGTTTGCCCCACTGGTATATTTCTGAAGTTTTTCAAGACTCCATCCATTCTAACCTTTTTGCCCCACTGGCAACAACCTCCTAACTGAAGGAATAAGTCGTGGTAGTAGTAGTAGTAGTAGTAGTGCTGTGAGTGATTATACTTGATTCTTCTTTAATTTTATCAAAAAAGAAAAAAATTCAAAATACTTGATTTTATTTTTCTCCATTTATAGTCGTGTCATTAGACTCATTACATCATTCCAACTTGGTTTATGTAAATCTTGAAGTTCAAGTGGGCAATTTCATGCAAATAATTGGTTTTACATGTTCAGGTTGGCAAGAGTGATCCCTCCTTTCCCATCCAAAAGAAAAGAGCAAGCAGAGAATTTCTAAGAACAAAAGCACATCTTCGTGCGAGGACAAATACTTTTGGTGCAGTATGGTTTCCTTTCTAAGCATATTTGTGCTTGCCTGTTTACACCTTTGCTTCATTATGCCAAAAGAAACAATTTATTAACATGCTTTATTGTAAATGTTTTTATCTATCTTCATATTCTTCTCATATTCTTGTTTTTCACCGATCCCATTATGTGATGCTAATTTCAGATGATTGAATATGCAGATGGTTTCTTGTAATTCATAATTAAGAATTTCTTTACTAGCAAAAATGGTGGGGAATACACATCTCCAATTTTGATGTATTCAGTTAGTGGTCGGATGCAACTGCTGTTGATTGCATGCTTCATGTGGAAGCAGAATTCATAAAATCCAAGTCTGACCTAACTGGTCTTAATGTTTTGATTGACATGTTACGTTGAATTACTGTGACAGACTCGGTAAATAAATTTCTTCATGCAGATGAATGAAATTTAAATTTTGTACATATAGCATATTATGGGTAAATAAACTATGTAAAGAATTAGTAAAGACAGGTTTGGTATCAATCTGAAATTACTCCCATGGAGGTTATTTTTTTTCTGCTGCAAGTGTCCCTTGTACTAGTAGCAGTTCTACGTAATGATTAATATGCTTAAAGCTAACCATCCATAAATCTTCAGATACCAGCTTGTCAATTAAATCCAGTGCAGCTACTTTGTTACTTTTCCAATTTATTGGCCTATTGGGCACTCAACCAGTTTGTATCATTTTCATAAGCTGCAGATCTAGTCCTGTTAATATTTATGCATGAAGTATATTCATATAGACATATTTTGGCAATGAACTTTATAGCTGCTTTTGTTAATTTCCTTCATTCTGTATATATATATATATATGTTAAATTGCATGTGGTATTTTGACGTACTTCTATTTGAATAAAATTCGTGTAAGTTTTGTTACTATTTCCTTTTAGACAATAATCTTTTTCTTTTTTTTTTTTTTTTAATTTTTTACCATCATCATTTTCTTTTTCTGGTGAAAAATAATTTCAGGTTGCAAGGGTTAGGAATGCATTGGCATATGCTACACACAAATTCTTCCAAGAAAATGGGTTCGTATGGGTATCAAGTCCTATTATCACTGCTTCGGATTGTGAGGGAGCTGGTGAACAGTTTTGCGTTACTACCCTGGTATTCGCAGTTCCATGAGATAGTTCCTCTTTACATGAATATATATTTTAATTGTCAAATTCTATGTTATTGATGCACTTTGAATACTCAAGGGCACAATTCTCCCACTCCTCTTCCCTGCCCCACAAGAAAAAATCTCATAAGTAGGAAATTTGTCACAAAACTTTGCTCGTGGGGGAAGCAGGCCTGTAGACCAAATTGATATGAAATAGATGAGAAAAAACTCATGTTTTTTACAGCAGAGCTTACAAAAAACATAGAATAGGATGTTACACCACCCTTACTTTACGATGTCAGCAGAAGGTTTGGTCTTATCTTGGATGCTGGAGCAATAAAGGTCAACCGTGGATTCTGCTCTTTGGCTTTTTGAGAAATAGTGATCGATTATTATTATTTTATGATAACAACCAAGTCTTGTTTGACTATGTGGGATTGGCTACATGGATAAATTGATATCAATGAACTCCATCGAAAACAAAATTTTGCAGTAAAACTATTTCAAGCAAGGTCTTTTTTCAATGGTTTTTTCTTATGTTTTCTTTGATGTAGCCACTCTTGTCCAGAAAATATTTTTGATACTTAGATAGAATTCAAGATCAACAAATCTTATCCAGTCAGCATTTAGTTAAATTCTTTACTCGTATATTTTTGGTTGTGTGTGTATTTAAATTCTACATGGTTACTTTATTTACTCACCACTCATAGCATCCCATTGATAAATTTCTTCCCTCAACAAAGGAAGTAAGTTTCCATAATTACAAAACTGTACAAGGAATTATTCCAGTGTTATGAGTCTGTTATAAATATTAACACTTATTTCTTGTCTTGTTGTGCTTATACTTTGATTTTTTTTCTGTTTAATTTACAGATACCAAGTTCTCAAGAAACTGCTGATTCTCCTGTTGATGCCATTCCAAAAGTGAATGACAGATTGATTGACTGGTCACAAGTGAGTCAGATTTATGTGCCTACTCTTATGTATCAATTGTCTTTTGTCAATATTCAATTTGCCTGCAATATGGTTATTGTGTTTTACATATTCTAACTTCGACCATTCATTGCATCAGGACTTTTTTGGAAAACCAGCATTTTTGACTGTTTCAGGCCAACTCAATGCTGAAACTTATGCTACTGCTCTTTCTGATGTACATGCACCACCTTCTCTTTTTTTTATTTTTTAATCTAAAATTTTTGTAGTTAGAGGGTTAACTTTGGTGCAATAGTAAGGTTGCTGCCTTGTGACCATGAGGTCATGGGTTCAAATTTTGAAAATAGCCTCTCTGCTTGCGGGGATAAGGTTGCATACATTTACCATCCCCTTCCCCAGATCTCATCAGATGGGAGCCTCATATGCTAGGTTGCCCTTTAATTTTAAAAATTTTGTTGTTGTATCTGTCTTCTTCAAAATCTACTATTTTAGAATTGGCAATTGAAATACACTTTGAATCTTGTACCCATGCAGGTGTATACATTTGGTCCCACATTCCGAGCAGAAAATTCTAACACTTCTAGGCACTTGGCTGAATTTTGGGTCAGTGATTTCTGTCTTTTTCTGTTCAAGTTGAATAAAATGGAATTCAGAGCATGCATTCCTTTTTTTTTCTAAGCATCTGAATCTTTCTCATTAGTTATCATTATGCATGTTTGATGGAACAAGAATCAAAGGAGATGTATCTTATTTTTTCTTCAGATGATTGAGCCAGAACTTGCATTTGCTGATCTAAATGATGACATGGCTTGTGCTACTGCCTATCTCCAGTCCGTAGTATGTTACCTTCCACAACTACTCTAAAGTTTCCATGGTCTTTGGCTTAGATTATTTTGCAGAGTTCATTTTTGTATTAATTGTTCATATTAAAGCTTTTGTGCTACATGTATTTGTTTCTTGAAGATAAGATATGTTCTCGACAACTGCAAGGAAGACATGGAGTTTTTCAATACATGGATTGATAAGGGAATCATTGATCGCTTGAGTGTATGAGCTCAGTGTAGCCATCATATTTACTGTCCTTTATCTAGTTTTGTTACCTGTACATAGATTGATAAGAGAATCCTTTATCTTATTTTGTTGTCATTATGAAAAGGATGTAGCAGATAAAGATGTTGTGCAAATAACCTACACTGAAGCAATAGATCTGCTGTCACGAGCAAATAAGAAATTTGAATTCCCGGTAACTCAATAATCAGTTATATTATTTTTTCCCCATTTGCAATAAACCTGTTCAGCATGCACATAGTTTGTCATCTTGGTTTTTCCAACCTCATCTTGTTGCAGTTGTATATTGCCTCCAACTTTCTTAACTGCATGAGGATTGTCCGTCCCCCCTAGGTCACAACTCACATGTAATACAGACAGATAGCAGAAGAAGCTTTCCACAAATGATGAATCTGTGTCCGACCAAAACCACTATTTATTTTAACTAGACATTTTATTAATGTGTAGTAATATTATGTTAAGTTAATGTATGTGCATTTAATATTAGGCTTTCAGGTATTCTTGCACATAATAGGGGACGAGCTTTAGCCTTGTGCACCAGAGGACATCTTGTAACTTGTTTTGTCTGCTTTCCAGCACCTTCCACATTCCCCTTCCAGTTCTAGCGTGCATCTGATTCACAATAATCATCTGCCACAATATTTTTAGAGTTTAATTTTGATACATTGTCAATGTAAAAAAGTTTTACATAAATATTTAATTATGTATTGCCACATCAGCAAGAATGTTTTACTCAACTATCCACTATCTTGAAAGTCTTATAAATGGAAGATGTGATTGGATGATAGTGTAAACCTCTTTTACACTAATATTGCATCAAAATTAATCTCTTATTTTTTATATTATTCCCAATGCCATTGATTGATTCATGTAGCCAGTTCCACTTAGTGAGACAAAGCTTGGTTATCATTGTTGTATTACCTCTATAATTTTTATTTGTTCGGTGCCTCCAAGTTGTTGTATTTGACATAATTTTCTATGTCACTCCATAGGTGAAATGGGGTTGTGATCTGCAAAGTGAACATGAGCGTTATATAACTGAAGAGGCATTTGGTGGATGCCCTGTTACAATCAGAGACTATCCAAAGGCATGCTACTTTTTCCCTTCATTTTTGCACATCACTATGCTTAATTCAATTTTGTGACATATGGAAGACAATTGAGGATGGCATTGTAAATATGTTTTTATGTGGATGACACTGTAAAGGAAATAATAAGAACTTCCAACTTGAGAGGCAAGCTGTAAAATCTAAGTTGGAAGGAAATGGCTGAGAAAAATGAGTTATAACTTGTTGCCAAACTATTATTTTCATCCTTGCTTCAAAAAAGAATAAAATTAAAAATAAAAAATAAAAAAGGAATAAAATGAAATTCCCCCTCTGTTTTGTCCTCTTTTTGCATGCTCCTTTATGTTATATATATATATATATATATGGGAGAGGGAGAGAGAGATGAAAACATAAGTACTGAGTTTGTTGAATTTAACATTTTCAGGATATTAAGGCATTCTATATGCGACAGAATGATGATGGAAAGACAGTTGCAGCCATGGACATGTTGGTTCCAAGGGTAATATATAAGATCTTTTCTTTTGTTTTTCCCTTTATTATTGCTATCAAGCAGTGTTTGTGAGTATCAAATTCTCACTTCTCCATAATACCCAAAAGAGTAGTGGTTTAGGACCTTCAGGTTTGGTTAGTAAGCTAGTATGCATGTCTGTTGAGATAAAATGGAGTTCCTTCAAAAATACACAGGTTAATTATCCCAGGCTGATGGGGCCTCATGATTATATATACCAGTAACACATTCTTTGTTTTTGGGACTCATAACTATATACATGTCCTTATGATTTATTATCTTTGACTGTGTTAGATCGGTGAACTTATTGGTGGAAGCCAAAGAGAAGAACGGCTTGAGTATCTAGAAGCTCGTTTGGATGATTTAAAGCTGAATAAGGATGCATACTGGTGGTATCTTGATTTGCGTCGCTATGGTTCAGGTCAGATGTCTTTCTCTGTTCAGTCTTTTTCCTTAAGTTTTTGCATAGTCAAATTATGTAAGGGTTCATATGAAACATTTTAAAAACAATACGTAGCTAAATTCTTCTTTATTTAAACTGTCTCGTTCTATCTTTTGGGTCATTTGCTCTCTTGACCTTTTTTGGGAGGTGGGGGGAGTCTTTCCAAATCCTCTACAATATTGTCATGTGAAGGGCACTCATGAACAGAAAGTGATCACTTGTGTAAGCAATTGTAAAGTAACTTAGGCTTTATTGAAGAACACAGAATGTATGCATATGCTACCTCCCCGCTCAAATAAATTTTGGTGGTTCATTTTATTGGAGGTTTATAAGAAAGTTTTGTTTCAAGGAAAGACGAAACAATACACTGAAAAGGCATCATAAGCCACATGCTCACCCTGGAAAACCTAAGCCAACTTTTGCTGCTTTTATTGGGGTATATACAAGAAAAATGTGCACACTGATGCAGCAGGCAGATTAATGCAAAGTTGGTTTAGCGGCAGGATTGTTGGCCAAATTTTTTGGCCTGTACAAACTGAACAATCAATGGACCAGTGAGGGTGAAAATTGCCAGTTGTGTGCAAATTTACTTTGGGCTCTTTCTTTGTTCTTTCTTCTCATGATAGTGACTTGGGATACTGTGTTGTTGTTGTTGTTGATTGCAGTACCTCATGCAGGCTTTGGTTTAGGCTTTGAAAGACTTGTGCAGTTTGCAACAGGAATGGATAATATAAGGGACGTCATTCCCTTTCCTCGTACACCCGGCTCCGCTGAGTTTTAGTTTTAGACGCTGCACATATATGCAATCCACACTCACTTTCAACGAATTAAACTGTTTATTTTTTCTGTCCAAAAAAATAAAACTCTGTATTTTGGGCAATATACTCACTGTTGTTATTTATAAAATGAAATAAAATTTGTACCTTGCGCCTAAATAAAGTATTCGTACTTGCTAATCTGTGGACAGAATAGAATACTTTTGAGGCGATACGGTGGCGTCTTTAACATTGAGCTTATTCGTCCACTGAAGAGTTCGGTTAGATGTTAAATCGTGAGCGCATTGAATTGCATCGGAAATTCATGAAGTATGCGAAACAGCCTATGACACACTGAGTGAAAGCATTGAACAAACCAAAACAACGGCTATATTGAAACCCCACCGGTAATAAACAGATTAGCCACAAGGAATGGTTTTATTGCGTCTTAGTGACTTCGTTGCTTTTAGTGTGTTTACAATAAAACCCAATGCGTATTAGCATTATTACCCTTTAAAAAAGTTCTAGTGAATTTTTTACTGAAGTTATTTTTGTTTGAAAATAAGGCGAGTTCTAATATTCACTGGACAAATTATAGCGTATGGTGCATCATTTACTTTTGGGTGTTGTCCATCATACACCATCATGAACCTTGCTCATGTTACGGTCACTTCTTCCCCCACCCTTCCACTGCAACTTTTCCCCCAAGAACAACCCCGTTTGCCATTCTTCTCCAAACAATCAGCATACACATTGGAATGCTTATCTACCTAGAGAATTCATAAGCTCAAAAATTATTTTTGGCAAAGAAAGCACCAGGGGTTGGTTTTTCAGTTAAACTCGAAAATTGAAATTAACACACAGGACATATGCTTGGGCTGGTTTTTGTCTTCGTTGCAGCATGAGGTGCAGAACCAAAAGCCTTTGGGGATTGAAGCAAGGATAGGTCTAACCGTCTAAGGCAGAAGAGGTGGTATCCTTCGTCGCATTTGTTGCACAAGAGCAACTCATCAGGGGACTCGCAGGTGACATCATTGTCGGGGCCAAAGGAGGACGAGGTGCAGGTTCGGAAGTGTGGGGGCTTGTGCGGTGGTGCCGATGAGATCGATGGAAGGCAGTGGCTGTGAGGTGCAGGTCATCGAAGCCTAGAGGAGCACTTGCACATGCAGTGCTCCACCAAGATGCATTTAACCACATTATCAAATGCAATTAGCCACACTTGTTGAATGTAAGTAAAAACTGATATGTGATGCAACATAGTTCACCTAGTGCATAGTAGAACACGCCTAAAAATCAAACCAATCTTATGAAATATAATTGGTATTATGAAGGAAGGCATATGCTTAATGCTAGAGTTTAGACTAACTTTGTACACGTTTTTTCATCAGGAATAAATGAAGATTGTATATTTTTTCGGATAATTAAGATTATATTTGCCTTTCAGACTAATGGATAAAGAAATTCTGTAATGAATTAAGTTATCGATCAGTAAGAAAATATGGGTATTGTTTCTTTTATATTAGGTAAGAGTACAGCTATTGAATACAAATAATTTTGGTAGTAAGAGATGCAAAAGGTTAACAACCAATTTAGGATGGGTGAGAAGTAAGATGCTGTTTGGGTAAAAACCCTACGACATCTGTACGTTCATCTTGTATGGACCAAAATCTAACCATCAAAACCTGATGGATGCCTACAATATTTCGTAAAATGAGTTTGGTAACATTTCCATTTGTAACACTAGAGTACGCAGGAGGATCGGATTCTGGATTATTGACTAACATTCCTCCTATACTTGGTTTCTATTACATGGTGGTGATACATCTGTTTTAAGAGCACAACCTGAGAGCCCTATCAGCAACAACAAAGCATCCTCCACCCCACCCACACACTGGCTCCGTAGGTAATAAATGGGTAAATGACCTAGCAGATGATCAAATCTCTAACATCCGCATCGCATTCAAGACTATTAATTGATTTTGCATTTAGGGGAAGAGAGTGCCGAGAGTTGAATCTAATGAGGGTTGAAGCAGAAGGGTTGAGATGAGTTAGTTACGGGGGCAATATGTTCAGGTGAACTAATGTTTCAGCTAAGACGTGAAGTTGTCACATCGCACAAGTCCATCACAGACCAACACTGGTAGCATAATGTGCTAGTAAAATATCAGGACAATTACTTATACATATTAATCCAAATTTAAGAACCATCATCTACAAACTATACTCACTACGCGATGAAGATGAACTTCACCAGAATGACATGCCAACAATACTGGCATGAAGGCATCTAAGTACTTAATTGTTTCCTCTGCAAGATAAACACAAACCATATATGACCTTGTGATCTCCCTGATGGGCCACTCCAAGCAAATTATAAGTTTTGTGGTAATTTAATAAGCAAAGACACAAAACACGGATTGCACAAACTACAACACTGCGCTGGATTTTAATCGATAAACCTGTTTCCACCCGTATTCCTAATGAAGACCACAAAATCTGAAGAATAAATTCTTACACAGTACTAGTAAGCAAGAAATACAAAGTTCGATATCAACTACCAAAAAAACTCGTTCATTGATCCATAATCAGAACTTTCACAGTTTCACTCCAATCAACTCAAAACAAGTAACACATTTCGCAAAATGAAAAAAAAAAAAAAAAAACTAAGAACATCCTTCATGCATCTTCCTTACTTCTCAGACGAGTTTGGTCCTCGCTTCTTTCCGAATCCCACCACTACAATCACAAAAAGCCATAAAAAAAATCATGAGAACACGAAAAATTCACAAGCTCAGCAATTCTAACACAAGAAGATTATTTATTTTTTTTTAAGGAGATTAAAAAAAAAAAACCGAACTTCAACATTGTGGGCATGTGGGTATAGTACCCTAAGGTAAATGCAACACGAAGGGTAACAAAAGGATTTACCGGCGGTGACAAATCGGCGATTGTACTGCATGCGCTTGTAGGCGCGTCCACGTGGCTTCTTCTTCTTGTCTTGCTTTGCCACTTTGGGGGTTTGGCCTCTCACTTTTCCGGCACGAGCTAGGGATCCGTGAACCTTACCTGCAAATTCATTGATTCAACGCACGAATCAATCACATATCATATCATAACTACAACACAAAGAGAACACGGAATCATTTAACACCAAACCCTTGTGAATCAAAAGCAGGTAAACTGACCCATAACGAGTTTGTTTTTTGTGCTTCTCTCTCTGTGCCTCTCCCTTTTCGTTCACTTGCAGCAGCTATGAGCACGGATAAATACCATACGCAGAACGAGAAGGTGCTATTTGTATTGGTAGGCTAGGGTTTTAAGGTTGCGGCTGGGCTCACGTAGGTGGGCCTAACGTCATCTGCCAAACATGCTCAACCCACTTTTTATGGGCTTTCTGGGGAACCGGGCCAGCTCCTTCTGTGAAAAGATGAGATGTTACGGTTTGCTTCATGTTTATTTAAAAAACAAAAAAGGTTTACCAACGACCCAAAAAAAAAAGGTTGACCAATAAAAGGAATATACAAGAAGTATATTAAGGATTTGTTTGATATGTATTTTAGTTGTCATAATTTGAGTTTAAAGTAACTGATGTTAAAAAACTAAAATGGTATGTAAAATTAATTTACAAGAATTGACTTTATTTATATAATGAAGTAGAATGGCTTTTAAAATATAAGTATAAGTAGATTTTTTAAAATTTTATGGATTGCAGAACTAGAACCAATTCTGTTTACCTGAGAAGTAAAATCAATTATGCAACCTAAGAATTTGTGAACTTTTTTAAAAGGGACCAAACACATAAATTACTCTTGGAATCAATTATTTTCACCGCCACCATGCTTTTAGAGTTTTAGGCTTTGGTGACAATCAAACATGCACTTAGTTCGTGTGTTTGGATTAGCCATAAACTTATTCCAATAATCAATTTAAGTATAATTGATTTTTTTTATAACTGATTAATGCAAAATTAATTTTATGTTTAAATATATTGACTTCAAAGTAATTCTAAAGTTATATATTCTATTTGAATTGTATGAAAAGAATTACTTTTGTATAATAAATTACTAAAAAAATATGAAATAATTTATTTATATTGTATAATATTTGCTACCTAAAATTATTTCAATAAAATTTTTATATTTATAAAATAATTAATTTATACTTATAACTAAAATCTTTAAAAATAATACTTTTTGGGAAAAAAAAATTTTTCTAGCATAAATAAAATAAGCCAGAGGTTATAATAAAGTTTGTCTATATTTACCAAATATATCAAATTATATTAAAAATATTTTTTAAAGAAAAACTCTTTCTTTTTATTTATTTATTTATTTTTTTGTGGGGAAAAAGCCAGCAAATTTCCTAAACATACTAATACAAGTCCAACTTTTTAGCACCACCCCCCCCCCCCTCTTTTATTCTTTGAGGATGGGTCTGTAATCCACCGTTTAAAATCAACAGCGAGGGCTCTAAATTGTAAATTAAATTCCATTCATAAATGAAACAATTACAAAAGGCCAAAACTTATATTTCACAATTCCATAGACTATTCTTTTGTCCTTGATCTGATGAGGGCACCTTTTCCTCGTGGGACACATTGTGTTTTCTTGTTTAATAAAATGAACAAATGAGCTATACTAATCGCCTAAGCCGGTGGTCTATCCCTTACTAAAAGCCACCAGTTCCCTAAGCACGAGATGGGTGACCAGTGTCAACTCCCTCGGCGTTTAAAGTAAAACAACACCTATATAAGTATTACAGAACAAAGGGGTGGGGAGAAGAGACCTTGTATCACCATTCTGTATTTCAGAGAAATGCAGAAGCAGGGACATCCCAACTATTCTGATGACCATGAACAAAATTTGATATTTACAGCTGAATTATCTGCTCAAAGTTCAACCTCTTGGAGATCTCCAAAACTGCCACTCTTTATAGGTGTACTCATTGAAGAAAACTCATTAGGCATAAATGTTGATGGTGGCATTCCCAAAGCTTCCCCTAGAGGCCTAATTTCACCCATATTTGCGGGGCTAAATGGATCACTACTCCCACCCCATGAAGCTGTTCGCCGTGAATGGGGGGCACGAGAGTCACTGCCATTCCTCATTGCTACCTGGTTTGGGATGTTACCCATACTTGGAAACCTTTGCTTGGCCAATGGCGACATGGCATTGGGGGATTGGTATGACCAATCATTCCTTGAAGAAGTAGAAGGATTTTCATTAGCTAAGCTATGTTCTGGATTGCTTTCCGCTACATCCGTCATTGTTTGCTCGTTTGATGATGGTACACGAGAAGGAATAAAGAACTTTGCATTGGCAGCAAGAGCAGGTTTGACAGATGGAACTGGCGGTGACTGAAATGAGTTTGCAGAGCTTCCACCACCTTGGTTGAAGGTGTCAACATACCTGGATAATCCATAAAAGTTTTATCAATTCTATCTGCCTTTCAAATGCTGTAAATGATTGAGAGAATGAACTATCGATAAGAAACTCTTCCTCTTGTTTCGGGAAACTGATCTGGCTGCAAAGAAGAGCCAGCACTCATATGCTCTTCCTTTTTCTGGTCTAAACCGCCAATATCTTGAGTCAAACTAATTTGGTTTGAGCCAGTCAGCTCATTATTGGTAAAGCTCTTCCAACACTATTTTTCATTCACAAAACTCGAACCTGACACTTTGCTTAAGGAGAACAAGTGGTGAACCACTTGAACCAATCAAAAGTTGGTTCTCATATACTCTTCCTAATTTCCTTTCTTTTTATATTTGATATTTCTAATATATACATTTAAGTTAGGCCTAGAAAGTAGAAACAAATCCATCCTCCAGTATGTAACTCTACTCATTCCTGATAAATGTAAATTACCGGTTAGGACTCAGCTATCATGCTAGTTCAACCATTTAGGTGCAACAATTCTTACAGTTCTTGAAGGATCTTCAATTTCAAAATTTATAATTTAAGAGAGACGCTAACAGGAGGTCCGCTTTACAATGAAAACTGACAACTATTGCACATAACAAAGGTGAACTCTGCTTCCAGCTATGACATGATCATAAAAAGATTGGAAAAGTATATTACCTTGACCGAACACCCATGCGGCCACGTGCAGAGAATTGATTTGTGGTAGGTGGTATTGGTGGCATCCCTGGAGTAAGTTCAGGACTCGAATTTCTTAAATCAGAGCCCTCATTAAAAGGTGATCCTTCTGTCTTCAATGCAGATTTCAAGTTGTATTCAGTTGAACCATTCTGGAAAACAGCAGTTGTTGGAGGTGGTGGCAGTGCAGTTTCTTCAGCTGGAGGTTCAGCACCTTCCTCTACCCACCTCTTCAGTTTTTCATCATAGTAGAACTTGTTCTTTTCACCCAATTTAGCCTTCATAGAGCGGAATAAGAACCATTTGAATTAGCACAGTCACTGTTGAAAAGAAATAGAAAATAAAACATGGAATATAAAACAACTAATAATACCTGTCGGCCAGGGCGAGGTCTCAAGACTAAGCCCATTGTCTTTTGCAAAAGTTGTGAGCCAAAACCAAAACGAGAAAAGCGAGATGTGCCCCCTGATACTGGTGCTTTTCCTTGTTCATCAGGTGAGGTTGTTTCCTGTGATGAATCAACATTTTTTTCTTTGAAGTTATAATATAATATGCTGGAACTCAACCAAACACATGAAGCAGAAAATGTCCAGAGTACACCTTTCATAGTAATCACACACCTGCCTGGGGCTTCTACCAAAGTCTGGCTCTGAAACACTTCTATTGGGCATTGTCGTTCTATTGCTGTCAGCTGTCCACTCACTTATGGGTTCCATTGAAGCAGATGGAACTAAGGATGACATGGCCATTGTTGATTGGCTATTGGATACCCTGTGTGCCATAAGCTGGTGATGCTGTTCATTTGCATGAACAGTTCCTTGTGATGAAGATGGAGCAGGTGGGGGTAAACCACCGACAACTCGATGTGCAGTACTATCAAAAAAGTTGAGCAATTTGCCCACTAATTTTGCAGGAGCCAAATTTGCAGCATATCCACCCTGAATAGATATTGTTAAACGAGACAATAATTACTAAGACTATCAAAATAATGAAGACTCACTAAAGGACAAGGAAGTACCTGTTGGTGGGTTCTAATCCTTTCCTCAAGAGATAATACCAATTGTTTCCATGTTTCTACTTCAGGTGCTCGGCCAGTTTTTAAGGATTTCAGTACTGCTTGGCAGTACCTGGCATCATATAACAATGATTAGGAAGATTACATAAAGCCTAAAATAAAAAATGATGTACTATGAACTTACTTTAGTGAGTCTGAAACCTTTCCCACTTCAGCAAGCATATAGGCATATATAAGCTTATATGGCTGAAACGGAAGCAAAATAAACTGAGAGTTTCCAAGCACCTTTGAATATTCGTATAACTCAGTCCTCTGTCCAAGTAACCATTAGAGAAGTTAAGTTTTGAATAGTTCCGGAAACACATCTTACAAAACATTAAATCATACTGAACAAAATATTTTTTCAGAGATAGATGTTGAGGTGGCATGAGTATGTCACACACAGAGAGGATATTTCAAAAGCTTACAGATCACAAGGTTTTAATAATCTCACAATCATTTCTTGACAAACCTAGGATTGGAGAATATGGAAGATCCAATTTCAAAACTTGCAAGATCCCCAAAGTGCACTCAGCACTTTACAAGAGCCAAATCCATGAGAACATGCCCATGCAATAGAACAACAGAAATTTCTCAAAAAAGCAACTTAAGAGCTAAAGAGATTTCAATGAACCTGGATAGCTTCTGGACTAGCATAAGTTCGAGGAAATTTCCAGTGATCTGCCCCTATAAGACAGAGCCTTGCACTGTCTGAGTATGACTCAAAGTTTGCTTCAGCAACCAAATAGCAGATGTGTGCAGCAGTGATCTAAAATACAAGTATCAAATCAGAAGAGGAATAGAAATATATTAAAAATATATAAATAAATAAACAGAAGAAAATAGAGATTGAGAACAACTATACCTCACTACTTTCCTTCCACAAGCAATCACCAAGATGAATAATTACAAGTTCGTCATCTTTGGTTCTGTTTGCAGTTATTACAGCTAGATTCTCCTCCCAATCATCAAGCATGCCATTGGATCCAAACTGAAATTGTGAGGCAACAACAAGACTTGAACTTTCCAAGTCAAATAAAAACCAATAACCTTTGCAACTATTGAAACCTGGAAGTAAAAGAACATCTGAATTATGCAGCCCATGCATGGCTTATTATTTTATCCTATTGAGATCACCTGTGCAGACTGCTCAGGCATATTAAAAGCACTAGGATTCCCACTAGTTAAGCAGTCAGAAGAGAAAACTTCAGCTGGCTGCCCAGCAATTAGAAGGCATAATGTGCGCAGAGGTGACCCTGCAACCAGTTGTCGAAGTGCCATTTGCTTTACTGTATCAACATAGAACTGCAGTGCAAACATGTACCAAATTCATTCCCCCAGCAAAGGCAGTTTGAAAAAGGATTGTAGGACACATAAGGGACTGTCTAGCTCAGAAATTTAGGGTCACTAGTTCAGTCCAGTATTCAACAGAGTGAAAACTTGCAGCTGACCTGTTCACCAAGTTGTGAAGCAAGAACAAGTGCAGGTCCCCACAATTGACCTTCTTGTGCACATTGCAAAGCTTCCTTCCTTTTGCCAGAGACAAGAAGATTTTGCACCTCAGAAGCCGTTGCCTAGATCAAAATCAAAATCAGTTAAGGGTGCAAACTGAAGAGGATGGGGGGTCAGTCAGAATTTAATACACACCCGCATTTGTCCTTCAGAAGGCAAATTTTGCAGGCAGTGGCTCAGCACACCATATTGAGTGAACTCCTTGCCACTCATCTTGGCAGATGCAAAAAGTTTTGCAACTGCTGACTCAGGAGTATCATTTTCCTGCATTCAATCCCAATAGGTTACAAATCTGGAAGTTTCCTCGAGAGAACAGTAGTACGGCAGTAATATGACTGAGAATTTAAACTAAAGGGGCATGATAAGTAAAGTAAAGTGAAGTGAATCACAACTTTTACAAATTAACCTACAAAGTTCCAGAAAGTTAGGGTTTTGAAATTCCAGAAAGTTACAGCAGCCAACTAAATCAATTGAAATTCTGCAGTTTGTCTGAATACGTCCAAGGCCATATTTTGCACCCCTTAAAGCGATAAAAGTCGCCCTTCTCATGCTAACTAAGGTAGAGTGGATACCACATCCACCAAAATCTGTTTCCTTGCTAACCTAAAGCTCTATGAATGAGAATTTAACTTGCCATAATTGCTCACAAGTATGAACTTTTGAACCAAGGAAAGAGAATAGGGAATAGTAGCATCTTGGGGAGCAATTATAATTTTATAGACCACTTCAAAAATAGGTGATTAAAGGACGCAGGAAAACAAAGGTACATTTCATCTGCATCAACAGTATAGCAACTCCGGAGGGCAGCAAACCTATAAGGTAGAGAACTAGCCATCCAAGACATGCATTTAACATTAAAAATTAACACTTTTCCAATTATTCCAATGCACAAAGCAGTTCGTAACAGAATTTCAATCTTAAAAGTATGGAAAATTGAATGAACAATGACAAAGAAAGTAAACAATAAAGGATTTAAAGGACTATAGATTTAACTTACTTTTAGTATGGTGTCCGTACCAAAAGGAGAACGCAGTTTCCCATAATGTTGACAGGCTATTTTAAGCAAGGAGACAAGGAGTCTCAACCTTTCACCTTTCTTATAATCCATGTCAGGTGATCCACAGCGTGCAATCCTCTCATCTATCCATTTGTACAACTCTTTACTTCCAACACTTCCACCAACTAATGGACCTGGGAAGGATTGCTGAGTCAGAGCACGAAAATAATCACCAGTGCTGTTTTCAATGCCGGAAGAATCCATGCTTCCCGTGACAACTTCCATCAAGTTCAAGACAGAAACAGACCCTTGTACAGCATCCTTCAGATAAAAATGAAGACAGAGTTAATCATTGTAGAAACTAAATGAAGCATAGATCAAAACTTTAAAGAGAAAATCAAGAATTAACCTGGCTACCATATGATGAGCTCAAGAGACTAGAATCCTTCATTACGACGAGTTTTCCACCAAATCCAAAGGTTACCAAGGCATGAGGAGGACGTCCAGCTGATGATCTTCCTGCATGAGGGGCATAAGAATACTGATGCCCGCCCTGAAAGGACTGCTGGGAGTGACTAAAGGACTTCTGACTTTCAGCATAATCATTTGAGAAACTTGTGTGCTCATCAAACTTTGTATTTGAATAATTAAAATGTTGAGCAATGTTTGCACTAGGGGCAAAGCTTTGCGCTTCAGCATTACCATTAGCCAAATGATGATTGTGGTTTACTTTATCGTTCAAAGGAACTGATCGAAAGGAACTAGAAGTATTTTGTTGATCTTTGTTGACAGAAATACTTGAGCCATAAGAATGATCAAATTGCTTGTTTCCAACAGAAGATACACTTCTATTAGCAGTCTCAGTCATGTACGTGTCCAAACCCTGCTGATGGTTAATATCATATGAACTACTCCAGCTGCTATCTACAGCCGGGCTATTATCGTCCTGTGAGCCATAACTGCCAGCTTGGCCACACTGTGTATACAAACTATTATCGGTATGCCAAAAAGTACCAGCAGAAGCATGCCCATTCTCAAGTCCCTGAGCCGCAGATTGGATAGATGAATTGTAAGTCTCTAATGAGCGCCATTCTTGGGCAATTGTGTCATAATACCAACCAGGATATTGAGGATCGAAAATCATGTGTTCTGGATACCCATTATGCCCTTGTGAAACCTGATTCCAGCTAGATACACTTTCATTGGTACCAGTTTCAGCTGAAGTTCTGACAACAGACTGAGCAGTTTGCTGCACATAGGAGACCTCTGCTTTGGCATCAGAATCAATGGCCCAACCCACAGCCGTATTGGCACCGGAGCTTCCCTGAGCAATGGCTGTTGCATTATAGTCATCTACTTGATACCATTGCCCAGTGTTGTGGTCATACTTCCAGCCGGGATAAAGATTCTCCCAATAATGGCTGCTACCCAGATCTTGCCCATTTGTGCTGTTTTCAAGAGATGCATCATAACCTTGACCTTCTTGGTATTGTGCATAATTAACCGAACTGTTTAATCCATCACTTTGAATTCCATTATCAGGTTTCACCTCACGATTAGAATCACTATACACTTTCCCAGGAAAATCCCCACCAGATTGATCCCCCAATTCACTGAAAAAGTCAGAATACGATCCAAATCCAACGCCTCCGTTCGAATCAGCATGAAAAGAATTCCAATCCACTTCCTTAATCTCCGAACCAGCGGCTCCATTGTTCTTGCCTACACTTGAATCCAACGCAACTTCCGATCCGGCCCCACGATGGCCAGGATTCGCAGTACTATCACTCGAGGTCACCGAAAAACCTCCCTCTTGATCATTTCCTCCAACCATACCCACATCCAATTTTTCGCCATCATCTTCTCTTTTCAGCTCAATCCCACTCTTGCCGCCACCCGAATTCTCCAATGCAGCATCGGCATCACCGATTCCCAGATTCGCAAACGCCTTGGCGGCGTCATCGGAATCGTTGCCTTCATCAAGGACGATGGGCTTAACAGGCGCCACGTCATCATCCTCCTCCTCAACCAGCTTATCAAAGAAATCCTCATCCGTCTGATCCTCCATGTGAAATGGAGGATTCGAAGCCATCTCCCAAAAACCCTAGTCCTTTAGAATTGAGGACCCAATCCTAATTCCCAATTTGCACCAAACAATCCCTAATTCCACCTCCTAATAATTCCTAACCTCGATGTCGGAGCTTAAACTCGAGATCCAAATCGAGCCACACCCAAAAAAAAAAAAAAATGTCACGCTACCTCAAACACAACCTCGAGTTGAAGAAGACGCAACAACCACCGAAATGGAAACAAGATCTGGGAATTCTGAAATTCAAAAAATCCAGGAACCAGGGAGAGAGGAAATTCGAAGAAAAAAGCATTACCCGGAAACTGCAAAGTTTCGGTCTCAATCAAACGCAGCGTTTTGTGCCGCAGAGCAGGTAAAAAAGGAAAAAAAAAAAAATGAAAGTTGCGTTATGGATCCATTCTTTTCAGAATTGGAAGAGAATCAGAGAGAGAAACACGAAAGCGAAAGAGAGAGAGAGAGAGAGAGAAGGAGAGTAAAGAAAGGAAAGCCCTCGATTTCGCACCACCTCACCAACCAAGATCGAAAAACGGAACAACGACGTTTTTTCAATTTTGGATTATTTTGTTTTTATTTATTTTTTCTTGTTCTATTTAATTCATATTTCTGTAGCTTTCCTCTTCCCTTTTTTGTTCCTTTTTTCTTTTCTTTACTTTTCTTTTTTGTGTGCTTTACATTTTACCGCCAGATTTATATAATTCAGTTATGATTTAAGAAGAAAAAAAAAAAAAGGAAAGAGGGTACGTGTATTTGCATGCAGCCGCAGCTTCCATATATGGTAGTTTGCTCATTCAGTAAGGTTAAAACGCACAATAATATCTATCTAATCTAGTGACCTACGACTACAAGAAAAAGTTAAAAGTGAAAAAAGAAAATGAAATTTCGGGAAGATAATTGAGTAGCAATATAATTGGAAAGAAATTTTATACTATGTTTCATAATTTTATAAGAAAATGGACGGGCAAGTTCAACGTTCATCCCTGTCAACTTATTGATACGGCAGTTCAATAACTGAACGGTTGAATTACTTCTTAATTAAACTAGTGTATAAATGCACTCGTATCTGACATAAAAAATAACATGTTTCTTCCATTTCATCACGTCAAAAAAAAAAAAAAATTGTTTCTTCTATTTCATACGCCCAATTAGTAGAAAGATGATAATAGATTTTTTTTATATAAAAATTTTACATGATCTTATCATATATTGATTCTTATCATTAATTAAGAAAGTATGACCAAATATAAAATTCATAATTAATGGTAAAAATAAAAAAAAATTATGAAAAAATCAATTCTCAACAATATATTTTCTTTTTGTTTCCTAGGTACTAAATACGAGTGCCTCGTTTTGCAAAATTTAAATTATGATTTACCATATTTAAGAAACTAATCCCTTCTATTATTCTAAATTCTTGTAGGTGAAGATAGTATTTTCTAATTGTGTTATGAGCAATATTGGACCTAATAAGCGAGCAAATTTTCTGTTTAATTATATACCAGTTAAATTAACTGAATCGTCCTTTTAATTTCAAGGATGTCTTTATTTCAACTTAAAAAAAAAATAATTCCATAATGTAACCTTTTTTGGTATTTTAGCTTTTTTTTACAAAAAAAATATTCTATTTATCTAAAAATTTTAAAACATATCTTTTAGTTAAATATTTTGTTCTTCCAAAACAAAACCCCTCAAACAATCGCACCTTAAGTCTGATGCCATCATTGTCTTTAAAGGTTAAAACTACTTTTTGGTCCCTTATCGAATTTTGGTTTTAGTCCTTATATTAAAAAAAATTTTGATTTTGTCCTTATAGTAGTAATCGATTAAGAAGTTAATCCCTACTATTTAAAAATTATTAGATAATATTAGTTTTTAATAGCATGGCTAACAAGAGCTGACATAAATATGATATGTTAATATATTTTTGAACTAAACTTTTTTAGACTAAAAATGACTTTTTCAAAAATAAAAAAGTGATTGAAACAATATTAAAATGATTTTTTTAAACTCAAAATGACTTCAATCAGGTTTCATCATATTTCACGTCAAATCTCATTAGCCACGCCACTAGACTAATACTATTTAATAATTTTCTAATAATAAAGACTAACTCAATACTATTACAAAGACTTAAACAAAAATTCTTTTAGTGTAGAAATTAAAACCAAAATTTAGAACATACGTAGAGACCAAAATGTGATTTTCTAACCGTCTTTAAAAATTAGAATTATAATGCACATCTAATTTTGATACACTACTCAAAACGTGAAATGACATATTTCAATAACAAATGGCCAGGTCATTTCATTAACAAGACATTACATTGCAATATCATATCTTGACCAATAAGGTCAGATCTTACATCCAAATATTATACCAACTAACTCTACTTCAACATAAGCAAGTAACATCGCAGTCACTTTTACATAACAAAACACGCCCTACCAACTCTCCTCTCTCTAAGCCAAAATTAGAGCAGACCTAACATCCTAAGCCCTACCAAATAATAATGCAATCATAGTAGTTACACAACAATTCAACATAAACATCTTGTATTTTTTCAGCTTCACATTATCACTGTCCAATCTGTGCCAATGTCAGTCTCCAGTCATCCAATTTGAGCCTCTAGTCTTTCAACCTCTGTTTCTAATCTTTTGATCTTCTTTTCTTGCTATACAAACAATGCCCTTGCTTGTTTGTCAACTGAATCATCAATCCACTGGTAAAATTGACATTTTGTTGGCTTCTACATTACCAAAAAGATCCATTGTCACTATAGAGAAACAAAAAATCAAAGCACAGTTCAAAATCAAGCTTCAAACCAAACTTGTAGTAATTAGGGTAGTTCATCCCCAAATAGCAATAGTTTTTTTCAATCCTTTTGCAACTACATGAGTTCTAGCTTTGTGCTGCAGAATTTCTCAAATCTTCCATGGTGGATAAAGCAGGAAGACGCTTCAATGTGGATTTCTTAGCTAATGGTGGCTAAGGAGGAGGCAAGAATGTGGATAAGGAGGAGATAACCCTACTTTTGAGTTCTGGGGCAAGAGGGGAAGGATGTCATGTACCTTGATGCCACATTGAATGCCTTGTTAATATTTTTAACGTTTTGGTAATAGCAGGTTGTTCTAGAATTTGATTATGAAAAATTATTTAATACAAGGATATGATTGAAAATTTTTAAATTATAAGGATCTATTTGAAAATTGAGTAAAATTAAAGAATGTGTAAATTAATTAAACCTAAAAATTATATTTTTTTATTTTATATTCTAAACCCAATTTAAAGGAGAAGAAAAATAAGGTAAATAATAAAATAAAAGGAAATGAGTTTCATTCAATACTATTTCATTTCATCATTATTTTACAAGTCCAAATAACAAAATGATAGGTCACACCATCTTATTCCATTGTACTCTACAAATTCAAATATAGTCTTAAGAAGAATATTTATCCAATATTGCAATCCATCTTAAGTACATAATATTCTTCCTCACTGAATTCATATAACTGAAGGTAGGAGTTTAAAATGGATTAGTTGAATGAAATTTTGATTAGACCAGAATAAGTATAGGTCAAAAATAAAGTATTAATCCTTTTGTGATCCAATAAAAAGGTATTGAAAAATTATAATTCATTATTTTGGGTCCATGACCAAGGTATATCCACGAGTGTTGTTGTGAAAGTAACCCCTAAACTATTGTTAGAATTAACAAATCCTCCCAACAATTACCATATTTAAGGTCTGATCCTTAATTCTCTCCCTGAAAATGCTACTCTTACTATACTACTCGACCCTTGTTGGTATCCATATTCAATTTATCCATTAATTTTTTTTATAGATGAATATTCAATTAATCTTTTTAAAATTATATCATATTTTTAAATTCTTTTCACTTTTTCAAAAATAATAAATCTTGGTAAATTATGAGTAATTCGTTATATATTCGAATATGAATTATATTTTTGAAATATAATTTAACTAGCCTCTGAAAGATTTAAATTTTACATTAAAAAAAAAGACTCTTATAAAGGTAATTAAAGTAGTAAACAAACTTAAATTTGACAATCTGAAGAGGTTCCTCATGAATTCAATCTTACAATAAAACACTTATTACAAGAGGAAAGAATTTTTATATCTTGATTGAAATCAGTTTTATATCCAAAAAAGGTGAGAATAACCTAGCAAAACAAATATATATATATTCTCATTTTAAAGATTCAAAACACCATATTATTAGGTAGTATTTTTCTTTTGTTAAATCCTTTCTAAGTGCAAAGTTAATGTATGTCTTTCAAAGTGTCTAGGCCATGCATACGGTAGGCCCAGCCCAATCGCATGCTTAATTATTATTGTATTTTCCCAAACCCAAGTGAAAAACAAAAGAATCAAGGAGGATGCATTTATCACAAGCTATTCTATATTGGATCATACTTTATCTTGAGAAAAAATGTTAATAATTATTTAATTATATTCTGTTCAATCTATTTAAATTATAATTAATTAAAAGTAGGTAGGAGTTTACTATCTTTAATCACGTTTTGGTGTTCCAATGCCAGATTAGGTCAGTGGATGGCATCTAAGACAGAAGAGGAGCAATCTCTATTGCGCACGTAATCCCATTATTTACCATATGACAATTGACAAAAGAAAGGTATCGAAAATAATTAATAATGTGGCACATCTCTTGCCTTCAAAGTCAATCAATGTGAACTGCTTCGCGTTTGATATAATGCTACAAGCTTATAAAACATCTTACTGGCCATTACCAACAACAGCTAGCTAGAAGCTAGAGTTGCATTTGGGCTATTCAGCATGTAATGAGCACCCAAACTTTCATTCAAGCACAGATCATACTCAATGTCTAGACACTTAACAGGCATATATACATTTTTTTTTTTACTAGAAAGAAATAAAATGTTTAAAATTGAGGGACTCCTCAATCCTCATTCCAATGTCAAGACAAATCACGCATTGGAAGTTATATATTTTCCCATTTGTGTTGATTTTTGTCTAAAGTCTAGACCAAACACATCGCTGTTAGATTGGTACAAGAATGGACCAGCAATTGCATGCACCTTAATTAGCTTACTCCCAACACATATTTTAATTTGATTGGGGAAGCGGTGGAGACAGATACAACTTGCCGCACTCTCTGACAGCAAAAGTGCAAATATTGACGAGAAAAATTAAGGAACCTGTTAAGCATATATGACGCATGAGCGAGTATTGTTAGGGTGGTTTGGAACAATATGTGGGAGGAGCACGTGGATAGTGTAAGGAGGATCCAGCTGGATTATGGGTCCTCAACTGTTATGCGACATGTGACCCATGGACTGCTCAATCGACCTGTTGAGATCAATCGATCCAAATGTGAAGTCATTCCTTGGCAGCGCGAAAGAAGGTTAATCCCCCCCTCCCCCCAACAAATGGGAAGTGAAAGTTCGAGGACAGTTAATAATAATAATAAAAAAAAAGGAAAGTTGCGGTTTCTAAGTTGGGAAAATATGATGCAATGAAAGGTGTTTAATAATTCCTTCGATTTTCAAAATAAATGTTTATATAGAATTTAATTTAAATGTATTATAATATAAAATAATTTTATACTATCATTTAATAGAAATAGTAAAAAATATCAACTCATACAAATAACCATATATTATAATGAGAGATCTACCATAATTTCTTATTTTTTTTATTTCTATTGATTAATAGTATAAAATTATTTTATACTGTCAGTGCATACCAATTAAACTCATATAATTAAAGAGAAATTTTTTTGTACATGTAGTTGGGATATATCTTGTGACGCGTTACCAATCTTTTTTTTAGTTACCAACTTTTTAAATTAAAGTTACCAACTTTTTCGATTGAGTTATTAACTAATTGCAGTATACAAATATTAATCTTTTTTTTTTTAATTGCTAACTTTTTAAACTAAAGTTATTAACTTATTCGATTGAGTTACCAACCAGTTAAATGCAAAATATCCTATAATGTTATGCTGCAACTGATTGGTAACTCAGTCGAATAAGTTTATAACTTTAATTTAAAAAGTTGATAACTAAAAAAAAATTGATAATGTGTCGAATGCGTCCATTTGAATGAGTCCAAATAACAAAACTCATAATTAAATTTGAAATGAACTTAGTTTTTTTAAAAATAGTAACTTAAATGTTAAATTATGTAATAAGATATTCATAAGTGTATTCTATAAATAAGATATTAATTAATATATTTTTTTTGGTGACCGAAGAGCAATGAAAATCTAAATTTTGAATTTTATATAGTACTTTGTTATACTTGATACTTGATATAGGAAGATTATAACATGTCAAAAGTTTGATGAAATATTAAAGTCACAAATTAAAGTTGGCACTTGACAATATATTTTTTTTGGATATACATCGGGGTCAAAGCCCAAAAAATATTGAAAACTACTTTTTTATATATTGTATTAATATATTTATTTAGTCTAAATAATATATCTAATGATATAAATCTTATTTAAAATATTATTTTTTTAAATGATCAATTAATTTGAAACTATATGTAATTTATCTACCAAAAAAAGCTATAAGTAATTTTAAAATTCAAACCCTTATAGATAAGAATAAACCCTCAAGTTAGTGTATAAAATTGTAAGCCTCGATCAAAAGAGTCACTGACGATTAAAATCATTAATTAAATAAGTCTTACGTTAAATATCATAAATAAATTTGACTAATTTAAATACATATCATACCACTAATTTGACTTACGAGAATACAGTGATAGGAGCTAATTTGACTAAAATAAAATATTAAGTATTAAACTGATAATTTTCTAAATGTCACTGATTGTTTTGATTGACGCTTATAATTTCAGGAATTAATTTAAGGCTTTACTTAAGTTCATCTAAGATCGCAATCTATTTTTAATATTTCACATTTTTCAATCTCTTTCCTATTTATGTTGTTGTTTTCACTAAAAAGAAGGAAAGTTTAGGGGAGGTGAAAGAGATAAAAGGAAATGTACATATTTTCATTTTCCAAAATAAAATTCTATTTTTAATATTTTAACTTTGTCTTATTTTCTTTGTTTTGTGTTAAATCTATAACACATGAATGGATCAGGAACACTTCACTACTAAGAGTTGTTTTTAAAATGTATTTGATTGATATAAACATTTACAGGTGTTTATCAATCGGATTAATCCAATAAACCTAAAAATCCAAATCAAACCAATAAAATTAATTTGTATTAATTCAAATAATTGATTCATTTCAAGAGAAAAATTAAACTAAACAAATTATTATTTATTCAATTTTGGATTTATGAATTTTGAACTCAATCATCCAAACATCCAATCCAATCATCTTATCAATTATATATTTTTTATTTTTTTCAAAGTTTTATATTTAAACTTTTAGTAATAAAGTTACTTTTAATCTTCTTTCTTTGCATTTGTTTAAATAATTTATCTATTCACAATATTATTAACTATCTCATAATCAAGTCCTACATATTTTTAGTTGTTATAAGGATAAATTTTTAAAAAAAAATGTAATTTTTTTATTGAAACTCGATAACTCGAACCAAACCAACCTAATAATATGATCAGATAGGATTGGTTCAAATTTATTGAAAAATTTTTTAAAAATCAAATCAAACCAATCCAATTAAATTTGATTGATTTGAATTTTGTTTTCCCTAAAATCCGAACCAATCAACTCGTTTACATCCCCTATAAACATTAACCAAAAATTTTTTTAAAAAATTATACTATATTTTTATAAATATAGCAAATAAAAACAATTCATTGATCTTTTTTTTTATGGAAAATATGAATTTCTTCAAAACATAGCCTCAAGGGCTAGAATATCAAGAATACAAGTGGGGACCTCATTTGTCCAAATTTGATGTTCCCATACACTAACTAAACTTGCTATTTTATCTGCTGTCATATTACATTTTCTAGAAACAAAATTAGCTTTAAAGAAATTAAAATTAGTTGGTGTCAGCTAATATGTTCCCATTGTAAGAGAGATCCACTGAATTCTTTTTGAAGCTATAATTCGTTGATGTTTTACACTATAGAAAACTTGCATTTTTAATAGAAAATTATACTTGCAGATTTATATACTTGTTGTCAAAGTATACTCTTACAAGTTTATCATTTAATTTCATCAAATTTGTTAATGTGGATTTTTATCAAGTCCTACCGTAATTTATATTGTGGATAAAGTGCGATGATAGATAAAATGGGTTTTCATTCATCAAACTTTAGCTTTATTGATATAATAATTTTTTAAAGAAAATTATTCTCATAATTCAGTAATTGTATAATATATTACTTGAATAACATTATCTCAGTAATTACAAAAAAGATTTAGAAAATAATATTAAACAAAATATCAATTAAACTTTATATTCATTTTAATTTTAATGTATTACCTAATTTATAATTACAAGTATTCTTTAAATAATAAATTTAAAAATAAAGTAATAATAGCATCTAAATACCCGCGTAAAGTTCAGCTTATAAAGCTAGTACTTATATGAGTTTTGTACAAACATAACATAATGTGAAGCTATCATTTGCTTTTAGACAAATGGCAATAACAATTTAATTTTCATCTATTAATTAGTTTTTTTTTTCAAATATGGAATCAAGTTTAGGTTCAGGGAATGACTTGTCTCAATCCAAAATTAGAACATACATCCGAACTTATCAAACACTTACAAAGATACTTACACAGCCACAAAAGGAGAAATCTAGGAATTAAACCTAAGTTATAGATATATAAGTAAAAAATCGATTAGGTAAACCTAGGAGATCTATTAGTTATTAGTATAAAACTTCCTATGGACAAATATTATCATATAATCATTCTTTAATATGTTATAAATTAGTTTAACCATGCGATATGATTCTATTAATAACATATATATAGGTGAACTTATTTGTATTTTAAGAGTTAAAGTCTTATAGTATGTTTAAATTACAGGTAATGAAATGAATAAAAAGAAAATGAGAGAAAATGGAACAAAATAAATCTATTGTTTGTGTGTTTAAATATAGAAAAGGGGGAATAGTTCCCCCTTTTATGCTCAGAGGGCATCTTTTTATTCACTCCAATATTAAAATAGAATGGAGAAAACTAAAAATTATAATCTCTGAATACATAAATATTCTTTTCATAATATATATATATATATATATATATATATATATATATATATATATATATATATATATATATATATATATATATATAACTTTTAAATAAGATTACAAGATTGATGAAGCTGCATTCCGTTGTTATTAATCTCCCAAATAAGAAGGAAGAAAATTTTGTTTCATTCATTCCTTTCCGTTTCAATCCATTCTTACTAGCTCTATACCTATTCATGAATGGAAGAAACATTCAAACGTAGGCTTAGTTGCAGTACTTTGTGGGTTGTATCATGAGATAAAGAAAGAAGTCCTAGACTTAAAAGTATGAATTTTTTTTATTAAATAGTTATTGAGAAAGGCTCAAAACTCTATTGGAGGAGAGGAGAGTACAAAATCAATCCCACAAGAATCACCTACAAACTAAAAGATAGATCCACCAAGAAAACTAAAAGAACCAAAAAAAAAAAAAACACACACACACACACACAAACACTAGCGCCTAAACAAAGACCCCCCCACAGAATCCACACCGAAGACAGATTTAAAACTACTATAAAAAGAATAAAAACTGTTCCTCCAAAATTGCACTCTACTATGAAGCAATACCAACAACATGACATCAATGTTAATTCTTAGATTTTTCTTGTTTCTTTTCCCTCTTCTGACCTCTTGAAATTTGATCATTCTTTCTTTTTTTATCCTTCCGATTATTTGCAATTTCTCAAATTACATCAATCTCATTTGAATAAGAGAGATCCAACATTTTTCCCAACTCTCATGATTTTCTCTCTTCCTCTGATTCATCTTCTTGAGAATTAATAACGAAGCTATCCTAATGAAATCTTGTAGGTAGGAGGCAAAAATATTTATTGTTAAATAAATTTATACTATTAATATAAATTTTTTATATTATTATTAACCTCTTAATCACAATAGTATTTGAAAGGTTAATCTTATTGCAATGCCTATGAGATTACCATTTACAGAATCAAATATAAATAAAATTACATCTTAACCATTTGTTGAAAGAAAATTACACACGACACATCCTTGAGAATTTATACTCATTACATTTGACAGTCCTTTTATATATATATATATATAAGAAATTATTATAGTTTTCGCAATAGATGACTTTCCTTTAAAAAAAGGTGGAACAGTGAACACGTGCCATGCATGTGACTCCTAATCATCCAGATGTCTATGTTGCATCTACTTCTCTGATCTAAATGACAATTTTGCCCCGTTAATGACGCATCCATATATTTGGCTTCTTCCCTCGGCAATGGGAGTTTGGTTTTTTGTCCCCCCAAAAACACATAGTTAAGCACCTAGAGAAGGATTAGCATATATAAGGAAAATTTTATCTGGGAGGGTAATTTATCCAAACAGCGATACTATAGAATACAAAACGAAATTCGTACTGATGTAAAGAGGGTTAAATAATCAATTACAGCAATTTCAGAGATGAGGAAAAAGTGGTTACATATAAAAATATAACTCATTTCTTTATATTTTGTCAATTCATGCGTCATTTTTACAAAATTTCTTCGCACCATTTAGCATTTTTGTTATCCAAATAAATATGAGTGTTAAGTTTACCAGTTATAGGTGAACGATGTCGAAAAATTGTGTCTCATTTGCCGGTTTCAATTTCGTTGCTGTTGTAGCTGTTATCCATTCTTTTGCTATAGGGCCTCGCGATATTCTCTAGATTCAAAATTTCATGATCATTATGCCAATAACTTAGGATAATCCATAGCCTACTTCCAATGATTTTACCGATGTATCAAATCTTTTCGAATAAATCTAGTAATAACTTTCACAATGACGCTAAAATGCCGGCCAATTTAACAATAGCAAATTTTTTTAAAAAAAGAAAAGAAAAACTGATATCTGGTGCCAAATTGCAAAATGACTTCCAAAATGTGCAGATTAGGAAATAAATACGTTGCCTTTTAGAAGAGGGATAGAGCAGCATATAAACATTGTAATTTTCACAAAAATGACAATAAGCACGTTGCAGCATAAAGGCTGGGAACAGAGGACAGTTTTCTAACGTAAATTTTTGTCGTTTTTTCCATTCTATCTAATGGCCACATTTCATCTTCCAATGGCGCACCCTGGAGGGACCAACTCTGGCTTCTGATTTGGCGATATTTTTCCTATTTCTTTACTGCCCTTTCTTCGTTGAATGTCTATCTTGAAGGGTCCAAACCAATGAGCCATCATAACTCAGTTTCACGTTACTTATACTGGCTTGTGACAAAACTTACAAGGTGCTCTGTTGAATCACTATCACTGTTCATGTAAAATTCGTGTGAAGCGAAGATATCACGTGTACCAAAAAAAGCCCCCCCATCCCACCCCTCTTTTTTATATTTTAATTTATATTTCGGAGTTGTTACTATTATTAAAAGACAAAAGCCCTCGTTGTTAGTTTATTAATCGATTGATAAGCATTTGATCAGCATATACTTTATCATATCATAAATCTGACTGATTCTTCGATACGAATAGTATGGGACCTCCTCCTTTTACCCGGATACTTCGTTCTTTTCAAGGAAGATAAAGTCTACAATAATAAAACAAACTACACTTGTATCAAAATTAAAAAGGCAGAAACAAAATATCCTTATCTATAACGCAAAAAAGAAGAAGCACATTGGGAAATTGACGGGTGACTTCAAAATTTTCCTAGTAATCTCTGAATTCCAAGGGCATATGAGGACAGCAAAGAAGGGAATTGTATAGTTCTATGCTTTTATTGGCCTGTATCATCATTTCACAGTTTCTGACATTGTCTAATGAATCATTACTTTCATGCTTCACGCTAAAACAACACAAACTCAACTACGAAACAATCTAAGCAGAAAAGAAGGCAACAATGAAGGGAGAAAACAAAAAAGGGAACCGGTTTATTAATTAATTTCTATCACAAGTGGAAGCTAGTCAGAGAAGGGCTGGAGCAGAACCAAAGCATAAAAACAGAATTCCAGCACTTTAGTACTTTTGAAGGCCAGAATTGTAGGTAGGTCCACAACCACCAAATCTCAAATTTTGCATCTTAAGTGTTCTCACTTCAAGTATAATGAACCAAGTTGAGCATGACCAGGAAAATTCAACTGATAGCTAGCAAATTTACCATGTAACTCTTTCTGAACATAGCAGACAGTTGATGAAAACATAAATTAACTATACATAACTACCATTGTAGAATCAAAAAGCATTTGATCTTATATCAAACGAACACAATGAAATGTTCTTACCTACATAACAAAATAACCCCAAAAGAAAATTAAAAACTAAACATTCACTTTACCCAATAGCAGCAGAGACAACTAATAGCATAACGAGATCAATGAGTGAAGGTGAATTAAGCATCGGAAACATCAGAAACAACACCGAGGTCATCTTCTTCTTCTTCTTCTTCTTCTGCAGTAGCAGGCAAGTTGAGATCTATGAAGCTTTCTCTCGAGTTCTTCAACCTACCGGAATCACCGTTGGCGGTTGAAGACGAAGACGCCATGCCCATGAGGTGAGATCTCTTGTGGCCACCGAGTGCTTGGCCAGACCCAAACACCTTGAAGCAAAACGGGCATTCGAAAACCCTGTCACTTCCTTCACCACCACCTCTTGCTGATTCATTGCTACGACAGCATATGCTCCTGTGGCTCCCCAGTGCCCTCGAAGATCGAAACGTTTTCCCGCAGTTCTCGCACTGGTGCTTCCCACGAACCCTCTTGAACTTGATCCCACCCTTTGATCCCACCACTGATCTCTTAACCTCTCGTTCTTCTTGTTCTTGTTCTTGTTCTTGTTGTTGGTGTTGATCTCGTTTCACCACATTCTTGTTAAACCACTTGTCCCTCGAGAGCATCACGAGGAACATGGCTACATCTTCTACCATTGAAGTGTCCGAGACCGAGCTCAGCACAGGTTCCGGTTCTGGCTGCGGTTGCGGTTGCGGTGGTGGCAACTCCATGAAACTCAACTTCGGCTTGTTGTGTTGTTCTTCTTTTTCCGAGTTCTGGTTGGGATTGGACCTTCTTTTCCGCTTGGATCGCTGGCGGGTTGGGTTCTTTGACTCGGTCTCGCTCTCTCTGTCTTGTACAACAACAGAACCTGCGTCAGGTGCAGCAGCAAAAGAGAACTCAGGATCTGCGACCCTGAAACTCTTCTTGGGATTCTCCCTTAACCCGTAAACCACACCCTTCTCTTCTGATTCTCTGTGACTGTGTACTCGTACTTGTTGTTGTTGTTGTTCTTCTTCTTCTTGTTGTTCTGATTCTGAGGATGAGTATGAGAAAAAAGAAGATTCAGAAGGGAATGGTCGAGGCTTAGGAGGGAGGGGCAAGGTGGCTAAGTGAGCCTTCATGTGGCCACCGAGGGCTCTGCCATTGGGGAAAGTCCTCGAGCAGAGCTTGCATTTGTGCCTTTCCATTGGCACCAGCAAGAGACACACACACAGCAACCCAAATGGAATGAATGAATGGGAGCAATGAAAAAGCCTTTTGGTTACTTAACTCTTCTCCTTCTTATTCTACTTTGTGTGTGTGTTTGTTTTTCTTTTCTTTTTCTCTATTTTTTTTTATTTTTTGAGGGAAATTGAATGGGATTGGATTGGGAACTTAAAAGGAGTAGGTGACAAGCATTCCTCCAACAAAAAGGCACACACAACCCAAAAATTTATGATTTCTTTTATTTATTTGCGTTTTGTATTATTATTCTAAAGATGCGTTGAGCTGTGCAAAGCTAACAATGTCAAAACTCATTATAACGGCAGAAAAAATTATATGACATGGAAGTATTATATGATTATATTTTTAAATTAATAATATAAATATATTTTATATAAAATTTATTATTAATATATAATTTCATAAAAATATACTCATATAATTAGCTGAGAGCACAACATCATTAATTGTTTTCGGCGGCAAAACTGAAGAATGTGTGATCTTGTACAGGAAAAGAGCTTTAAGTAACATGCAAACCTCGCTGCCCAAATGGAATATAACCTTTTTCTATTTATTGCTTTCTGGAGTCCCCAAAGTAGCATCGCAAACATAAATGGTATAAATAATTTTTGCACTTATTTAAATTCAATATGAATGTAGAATTTCTTTCAGATTTAATTTTGATGCGTAAAAGTTTTTTGTTTTTTTTATGAAGATGTGTAGAAGTTATTCATAACAATATTTATAAATCACCTATAAATAGAAGGATCTGGTAACCAAATCTAAATCACGATAATATATTAGCGTAAAACACTTTGCATTAACATTTTTTATTTCTTTGTGGGTCAAATCAAAATTTTTTGCGGACTCCTGTCGCACTTATAGTAAATTTCATGTACATGTTGCTTGACAGGGTATAATTACTTAAGAAACAGAGCATAGGTCCCTGAAATACTCTCAGTTGGCACAGAAGTCGCGAGAGATAATTTTTTCGTTGTGATATGCACTCACTTCGTGAATGATTGGTGGTTCACTGGTTCTATTAAATTCTGATCGCAAAATATAACGAAGATTGCTAGAATTAGAGATTGGATATAATCTCCCGCTATGGACAAATTGCTGATAGCACATATTAATTTTTTTTTTATCTCAGGTAATCAAAGTTTTCCATATAAAGCAAAGGTTAAGTTATTTCCTTTTATAGGACGAAGGAATCTCCAAAATACGAAATCAAAATTAAATTGTAGATTTAGCATAGTAATTTTCTTTTGGAGTCCCATCGTTGATTGGACGGTGATGCGTGCGATTAGCATAGATAGTTAAATGAGAATAAAACTCAACCATCTTTGCTCTCCTGGTGTCAAGTATTTTATCAGAGAGATTCTGAGGATCTGCATTATGCGCACAATATACAAAGATTTGTGGCACGCGCATTCGAGTTAGGCATGATATTCGGGATGCCGGTGGTTTTTCCATCTTTAAAAATCTGTTGCAGCTTATGTACCGTGAATATTATTCCAATCGAATTTTCTTCCTTTTTTTTTTTTTTGTAAAAGAACTATTTTATTTTCATATAAAAAATAATTTTATTTGTTTTTTATATATATGAAAAATAAATATTTAATTTCATCGAGTCGAACCCTAATTACAGTAAGTAAATGAGCAATTTAACCTAGTTTTCCCACCAAAATTTCCCAGCTTTCATTTGAAGTCTTGCCATTTCTCATATTGTTCAAAAACGTTAAATCTTCCACTCGAAATCGACAGTAAAAAAACTGAATACTAATTCTGCACAAAAAATAAAATCTAAATACCAATATTTGAGTCATTCTTTCATACCATGGAGCAATTTTAGCTCTTAATTTTGATTGTAAAAGAGAAAGAGATAAAAAAGGATAGAGAAAGGATTCAAAGATCAATATATATATGTATAGTAGGGGAAAAAAATGTTTTCCTGCATCGAGAAGAATTTTTCAATATTTGAACTAGAATAGTGCTTGTTTTACAATATCTACCATGCATATGTTATTCTAGAGAGTAAAACCTCAAATTAGTTTTTGAAAGAGTTGTAGAATATCAATTTAATTATCGAAAGTGTTATAACATCAATTTGGTATTAGAAAGATTAAAATTTATTTCGAATTAGTATAAAAGATTTTTAAAAAATTGGATTAACTTAAAATAAATTTTAATCTTTTAAAAATTAAATTGATATTTCAAATATTTTGAATACCAAATTGATGTCTCCCGCAACTCTTTCGAAAACAAAATTAATATCACAAATTTTTTGAAAATCAATTTGAAGTTTTACTCTTTTTCTAGAACTAGTGACTTTTCAGCAGTTTTTCAAAGGCTTATTTTTAATATAAAATATGTGTTTTCTTGTTATAAAAAGAATTTACAATATTACAATGAATTAAAATTAAATCTAACTACCGCTAATTAAAGGAAAGAAGAAATGTCACGGCACTCTTGATACTCCTCAAAGAACCAGATTGCTAGAGTAACGACCTCTTGGTAATTCAGATTGCTCCCATAAAAACAGCAAACAAACTATCCACTTGGTATTAGAATTCTGCTCATGTAAACCTGTATAACATTGTTCCACCACTCCCAGGAAGAACCACCATCAAAAGCACCCGGAAAAGCTGGCCATTCCTGGACCACAGTGGAGCATGAATATATAAACAAACGCATTGTTGAATGTTGATTCAGTTGTTTGGGAGCAAACAGGACAATAATTATCAACAGGGAGCAGTGATCACTTCTTCGGATTCATTCACTTATTTTCAAATTAAGTTCTACATAGTAGAATAATACTAAAATTGAAAATGAGTTAACTGGGTCATGGAAAAAATTCAAGAGCTATCTTATAATTACCATGTATCATCCATGGAAAGTGCCACACTACTTGATACCCAGAAGTTGGTTGTTCTTTATTGTTATTTTTTCTAACCACTGCTATTCAAAGTACTTTGGGCTAAAACTATTCTAGTTTAAGTTAAGTAGGTTTATTATAAAAATAAAAATTTTTAAATTAATTTTTTTAATTCATAATATTCAGTACAATTATTTTACTTAAAATAAATAAATATCAAATTACTTGAACTATCTGTACCAAAGTGGTTGCACTTTAATTTTGATAACAGCTTCTGCAACTTGTGGGGCGAAGTAGACTAAACACTAACTGAACATTATAGCAGCGGTGCAACTACTGGGAAACCAATAAAAAATAAATCATACCAGTAGGTCCTACAAACCCAAATCAAATATGAATACATACGTCCACATATATCGTAAAAAATGCATATAGAATTTATTATCATTCCCATGCAATAGACAGGTTTATACATATGTCATTTTTATTTTTGTAAAATTAATCATTTAAACTTTTATCATGTGTCTAAGGAAGAATTCGAACTACTGAATCATTAATGATAATATTGAACTTATCAAGTTTTAATATTAACTTGAACTTTGAACTACTCGAAAAGTCATCAATAACACTTATTGATCTCAATGCAATTGTATTAATTATACGTATACAGATTGGTAAATAGATAAACAGATATAGATTAGATTACCTTCTCCAACCTATCATCTCAACTTCTAAATCCCTTTTCAATAACCTTTCTTTCTTATTACGTGCTATGAAAACCCATACATGAAGGATTCCTTTCTGCATTCACTTCCCAAAAAAAGAGCAAGTATAGATAATAATTGCTCTTTAAAATTTTTAAAAATAAACATTTCACTGCTAGAGCTGGCAAGCCTCTGGTTTCATTGTTTTTACTGCACCAGAATTGAGTAAGCATCCAATGTACGTAGATCATCAAGAAAACCACATAACGTCAAAAATGTGAAATACATACGGACAGTTGAACCGACAGCCTGCAAGAGACCTTCCCTTCCCTTGCAAAAAGTGTCATACTTTCTCCACCTTAGCAATTTCTTTTATACTGTGTCTTATGATAGCAAAAGTTAAATTTATTTTAATCAATCATAGCAAAAATTTGTTTCTAATATAGTTCAGAGTATACTTAAATTAAATGGAAGGATCGTCAGTCAAATTGAAAAACTCGCAACTAAATCTTTCAGTCGGTCTGATTAGATCCGTTGACTGAAATTTGCATTCACGTGATCAAATATAATTGATCTGGTCGACTCAGATTATTCAATTCTCTCCTTCTTTTTTTAATTAAAAAAAAACATTTTATCAAAATAACTTGGTATTATTATTTTAAATTAATTTATCTTCTATGAGAAAGTTTCTTTTTTCATTTTTACGCAATATGTTTCTCTTTTTTTTTCTAAAATATTAGCTCATATTACTTTATTCAGTATTTTAATAAAATCTTTAAGAACACCTTTTTTGTATTTATATTATTATATTGCATTGAGTTATAATTTTAAATTTGATATCTTTTAAGTATTGTAATTAAGTTGTTTTACAGTAAAACTATATTTTCATAGTTTATCAAAATATAGTATTTTCATATAATATGATTTTTATAATTTTTTATGTTTTATCCAGATTTTTTCGTTTAACAGCTTGACTCGCGATTGGTCTGCTAACTAGATAACCCGATCTTCTAATTTTGTCATGGAAGGATATTTTTTCTACATCAAAGTAGTTCAAAGTTACATTTTATGGTCAAACTAATATCATACAGCAATGAAAAAAAAATTTGAAGATCATTTTGATGTCACTGATCTTAAATTAGTGGATCAAATTAATATTTTAAAATCTTTTGAAGATTTAATTGGAAGTTTACTCTATATCAGGAAGAATTTGTTCATAAGGACGAAAAAGCAAAGTAGAACCCAAAGAGTAAAGACATCGTGATCCAAGCTAATCCACTCAAGTTCTTGGTAAAGGATAAAGCACATATCATCCTCATAACAGATGATAACCTAACATACCGAAGTTAAAGTTTTTCAAGAGAAGTTACTTTTCTTTCTTTCTTTTTGTTTTTTGTTTTTTGGGAAAATACAAGAGAAGTTAATTTATGAGAGAACTTATGGGCAAATCAAAAGATGAATTTAAAAACATTTGTAATTTCTTCCAGCAAGAGTAAATTTTTAATGTATTGGTATCACATTGCATAGTAGTTAAACTTGCGTTTTGAAGTGCTGGAAAATACTTAGGCTAAGCTATGTGATGTCTAAGTTGAAAGTGTCATATTTGAGCAAATCATTGTTATAGTACACCGTAAACTTAATGTTGGAATGACAAATTTGTCTTCAGGGGAAAAATCTTGACCATATAATTACTTTTGCCTTTCCCTTCTCAGGTGTCTAAATCTACAAGAGTCAAATTTGTAGAAATCAAGACTAAAGGGGACCGCAGACTTAACGTTTGAAGGACAAATTCTTATCTCGAAGGGGTACATAAATTCTTAAATCAGTGGCTATAACTTAGCCTCCTTACACTATTATTTGTTTTAGTTGTCAAATGGTCTTTGTGAGAACATTCAACAAAGTATGCAAAGGTGAGGGGGAGAAGATAATTGAACTCTATGCATATGCCGAAAGCAAAAGGGAATGTTTGTACTTTAATCATATGATGGCTTTTAACTTCACAATAAGCAAACCTAAAGGCTAATTCAAATAAATGGTTCACTCTTTTTTACAAAATTTTCGAAGAAAATATTTATTAACTTAGTCCTTTTGATTGGTCACAAACCTCCAGGGGCATGACAAACTGACAATAACTCTTCTTGAATGAAGTGCTATATAGAGTAGGAGACTAATGTATAAAGCTATTCAATTGTATGTTGATGTGTGGCAAAATTTTTTTTTTTTTTTCAATTTGTGCTATCGCAAAAAATTTAAAGATAAATCTAATAATGTCAAAAGATAATCCCACTTTTGTGTATATATAGAATGTTTTTATAACTATTACTCAAACAAAAAGTAAGCATAGGTAAGGCACCAACATCAAAGTCTGCTACTGCTAGCATACCTGAGTAGTTGGTTTACCGCAGGATCTATTATGTGAGGGTGATAAATACCAGCCCTGTTTTTCCTACATTAATTAACAGCTGGGGATTCAAATCCCAACATTGGTACTTCAAAAATCATTCATGTCTTGTGACAGAAAATAAATAGTAAATTAGAAAAATTAACTGCTGCAATCAAATAGAATAACAAACAGTAAATGCTGTCCCCAACAACAAACAAAAAGCAGTAAAACTTTTTTCCTTTTTCTTTGCTCTTTTCTCTTTTTCTGATTTCACTTTTGGCAAGCAGAGTGCCATTACTGGCTACTGAGCACAAAGTAGTGACCGTGACGGACAAAAGCAGTTAGAAACACTGCGCTTTTCTTGCACTTCAGCTCTTCTATTTCCCCCATATCCTTGAGGACTTCACTTCAGGTACGAAATGAATGCTAGGGAGACATGTTTGGCAAAAGTGAGAAACTCTGCTAATGGCTCAACCTGCCCTTAAATCTTAGTATATGTTTATTTATTTACTTATTTTTCAAATCACCAAAATTCAAAATTTAATAGATTTTAACTAATTTGATTGAGCCAAATCGGCTCATTATTGGATAAAACTTTTTTAATTTTTTTTCATTCATAAAATTCGAATTTGAGACCTTACTCAAGAAGAAAAATTGCAGAACCACTTAACCAAAATAAGTTTAGTCTTAGTATATGTTATGATGCTTGTTTTTGGCTTCCAAGTCAAGTATATTATGACAGGCATGATCATGAGCTGATGACTGATGAGGGATTGCATTTGCTTTTGCATCCGGAGGGAATGAACCATGAGGGACCACCCTTTGATGCAATCGAACAAACTTGACAGACGTGTCAAGATTGTAGTCATAGAACGGCCTACCATGCAAGACCAGGGCCGTTCCCTTTTGCTCCCCTTGTCTGCTGGAACTGCAACCAAGCTATATAAGCCATATAAGCCCCTCTAGCTAGAAAACATAATCACAGAAAATGAAATGATAGCAACAAAGGCCTTAGAGAAAATAAATTATTAACTAGACTCATGCGAAAATAAGGTAAATCCAAGTGGTCTACTATTAAAAAAACGAAATATCTTTCACTAAAATGCAAAAATTTCTCCAAAAATTGAACACTCAGAAGAATAGTCCCCAAAAACAAAAGTAACGTGTTTGTTTTTTACTCCTTTTTTTCTTATGACAAGTCAGGTTTTCATGGTTTCATTTGTCTTCACAGATCGGGCGGAGGTAATTAAAAATAAAATATCTGGTGATATTATATAAACAGATAGAAAACGATGGAAAGTTGGTGGGTGAATGAGAAATTGTTTCTGTATGGAATATGCATATCCTGTATTGCCATGGTGCCAAATCTGCTCAATCAGTGCCAGAAATGCGAAAAAAAGATTACAGACTGCTTCGGTAGAGAGAAGAAGTATCAAAAAGAGCTATTATGAGGTTTGTTCATTTGCATTAAGCACAGCGCATATCAAAATGCAACTTCTACCAAAACTCTTGATTTTTCTAAGACTGGTAACCGATTTGTTGGCGATTGACGAATTTGTCGATGACAAGAAAGCAACGTTGAAAAGTTAGTCAGCAGCCCATGCGGGAACGGCTGAAATATTCTACATTCTACCATACAATTAATTAACACGAGTATTGTAAAAAGAATATGGCTGCCATCTTAATTTGCAATTTTTTTTTTTTTTTTTGAGTGGGGTGATGAGAGTGTGTTTGGATTGGAGTTTGCAAACTTAATTTTGAACTAACGAGATTTTGTAGAATTAACTTTGATCAAAACTGAGTTTAGTAAAACGTGATTTATGCCTGAAAAATTTTATCTTAAAAGTGAGTTTGATAAAATAAATGTTATTTGAATGGTATTGATTAAAACCATCTTTGCTTGTAAAATTACCAAAAAAGGGTATATTAATATTAATATTGGACCAAAAAAAATAAAAATCAAGAAGATATATAGAGGGCTAGAATGGAAAGTATGATAAGTGGGATCCACGATCAATGATCAACGATGGTTTGCCCAATGGAAAAGTGAAAAATTGTTGCTTTCGGGACAAACTTTGGTTTGGAGCAAAATCATGGTGAGTTATTACAAATTATAATTTACCCAAATATCATGGGTGCATCTTTCAAGGTGTCAAACGGGAGGGGGGGGTTTGGTGGGTTGTGACGCCTGTCCAAACACATACTAAGTCAATTTGAAACTTCTAGCTACAGTCAGCAGCATTAACATTCATCCATTTGAGGTTAGACTATAATGAATGAACTTCGAAATTGTGCCACTATTTGGTTCATACTTCATTCTCACATGCATACTGCTTTGGCATAGTTATATTATTAGGGATGGCAAAAAAAATCCATTTAGATAATATTTATGAGGATTACCTACGATAGGATGGGTATGGTGATGGTTTTAATCCCTACAGGGATGAATACTGGAATAGAGAATGAGATCCTCACCCCATGGAGACCATCAAATCCCTGCTTTTATACACACACACACTAATACACATATCCAAATCCTAATGGGGGTATTTATGATTTGAATATTTATAATTGTCTTCTATTATTATAATTGTTGTTAAAACTATATTTTTATTATATATTTTAATTGTTAATTTGGATTGTATTGTGTTAGTAATGTTGTTATAGGTTATGGATATTACATATGCCCTATTTTGGTTTAAGAGTGTTGTTTTAAAAGAAATTTTCTCTTTTTTTTTTGGATTTTTAAAATTTTTTACATAAACACATAAATATATGCAAGAATTCAAATCCTCATGAGCAATAGGTAATGGAGACCCATGACAGAGACGAGGACAAGGATGGGGGCCGAATTTCCAAACAAAGATGGGGGACGGAGGCATATTCCTACCCCATGAATACTCATTGCTATCCCTAGACTGACATTGCAAAATGTAAAATTCTATTATTTATATATGAGGGTTTGACATTAATTATAATATTTTACCAACATAATCATATAATACTAATGAATTGATGGGCACTCTATTGATTTATGGATTTTGTGCTTTTCATTAGCGTATATTTTGTGACTTGTGATGAAACATCGGGAGCCCTACAAGTGATGGTGAAAAAAAAGAAAAACATCTTGTCTTATATCTGGTTACTAAAGGGAGCACCCTTATACCAAAATGTGAAATAGTCATGTTGATAGGAATACACCCCCACCAAACTGCAAAGGAAAAGTCATGAACAGCAAACATACTTCTTTTTAGTAAATACTTTAATATTAAGTATTACAACATTTTATTAAAATATATATAACACATGATACTGCACGGTTAAATATATGTTGTTAAATTAAAAAGAGAAAATCACAGCTATATCACATGTATAGTACACAATAAATTAAAGGATTCATCCCAAGCTTTCTATTTCTTTAAAATTGAGCCTTTTTTTATCTATATTTTTCACCCAATTCTGATATAAACTATAATAACTC